>CM067518.1:17206560-17846955 GCA_034509495.1 Acestrorhynchus altus
CTGCAGGTGTTGTCATTGTTCTTCTAAAAAGGTCACAAGACATGCTGGCATATTTGAACCTTCATCTACACAAGATTTTCTCTGTTTTTAATAACAGATAAGTCATGGAATCCTTTCCCACTGAGGATCACCAGTGAATTAAAGGACTGGAGTGTTGACTCGCTGTCTGTTCAGCATAGTCTCCGGGTCAGCTGGAATCTTAAAGGATAATACATTCACATTTCAGGTATCCAGCGAAAAAGAAACCTTTTATTCGTCATGGAATCCTGTAAACAATTAATAGCTTGTATGATCCCCCGGGATTTGCTGCCCCAGTCCTTATACAGGGAAAAGCCTTACTGCGTGATTTGATTGTGAATAATGAAAACTGGTATGTACCTTTACCACCTGAAGAAAAAAACAAGTATGGAGACTTTCTTCAAGTTCTTCAAAATATCGGAGACCATGCTCTCCACACTCTTGTGAAGATCAGCACAAAGAACTCTGCTTCTGTTCAGGTAAATGTTGCCTACCTGAAAGTTCTGGACTCATCTGGAGCGTTCTACACAGGTTTTGTTTTCGGAAATGCAAAGCTGGCTCCACACCCACAAGTCATGATCCCACGTTTAGCGTTTGTGTCTCTATGCTTGCTACAGATATAGCTGAATTCATCACAGGTGAGCTTGATGCAAAAATAGATTGTGGTCACTTTCTTCACAGACAGCAGAATACTCCTGGGATATATCTTCAGTGAAAAAAGAAGATTCCATGTTTTAGTCAGCAACAGAGTCCAGCAAATAAGATGCTTTTTCAATAGCAAACAATAGCATTACATCCCTACTGTGCTTAACCCAGCTGACAGTGCCACAAAATCAGTTGCTGTGGCATGACTGAAAGAAACAACATGGCTTACTGGACTGGAATTTGTAACATAGCCTGAGCTCTATGAAAATCATACAGACACTTTTGAGCTGGTTGAGCCTGAATTAGATGTGCGGGTTTTTCCTGAAATTGGAGCACCGACGAACATCGTTAGAAGCAAGCCACTTGAAACCCTGCGCTTTGAACATTTTTCTTGTTGGAGAATTCTGAAGTGTGCTAATGCAGGCTTAATCCATATCTTCAGCTGTGTCACCGGCCGAAAGCTTAGCAGCAGATGTAAAGTACAAAAAACGAGTGACATACCTATGGATAGACTTAGAACAGACCCACCATTCACCCACTTTGGCAGGGATGCATTTAGATCTTTAATCCTCAGCATGCATCATATATGGGTGGAGTAGCCTATGGAAGAGGACGATCAGAGTTGGACAGCGAATCTTGGATTCAATGTTTCTACAGCTAGAATTTCCAGATTCACACACTTGGTTCTTTCTACTCTAATGGCAGAAGTAATTGCTATTGTCAATTCAAGACCTTTGATTCCCATCTCAAATGACCCTGAAAGACCCACTGATTCTCATGATCACAAGCTTAAAGACACAAAAGATTGGATCTTGCCCAATCCCTCCTGGGGACTTTGACTGCAAACACCTATATAGAAATCAGTGGAGACAAGTTCAGAGCCTGGCCAGTACATTTTGGGAGAGATGGCGAAAATAATATCTATATACTCTCCAAGTGCACAGAAAATGTACATGCGGCAAGCTCGGTAGCTGTAAGTAAGCCCACTCCTGCCCTACGCCTCATTGGGAAGTCAAGAACAAATGTGTGAAAATGATAAAATCATAAAGTGTACACACAGATCACGGCTGCCAGCATCAGTGAAAAAAGCTATGAAATTAACCCTTTAAATGGTCCATATATAAAAAAATCCCAAAGACTCCAAATGAGTGTGTAACACTGTAAAAGTAAAAAAAATAATAATACTGAACTCAACTGCACAAACAGCATGTCTTGAAGCCACTGTTTCTGTGATGTCAAGAAGACTAAAGCATTTACATAAATCAGCCTGTTCTGCCTACAGCAGTTTAGCTTCATAAGTATTTCAGTTCAGACTGTTTTATCACTCAATTTCTTTTCAATATTTCATAATCTTTTTTATTTTTGCACATAGAATTATTTCTTTATTGCTTTAATCTGGTATTGATATGTTCTATTCTGTTCTCTAAACTGTGATAGTAAAGTTTCGCCTGGCAAAGCACTGCTATATGATTGTCTTGGATGAGTGGAAGGAAGATGTTAATCTCTGCAGCTGCTGTCCTCAAACAAACCCTGCAGAATCTGTAGCTGGAGAGTCTGTACAACTGGCCCTTATAACTTATAGAGTCGCATGTTGGCAGGTGCGAAAAGAAGTGCAGCCTCAAACACACCCTGAGATTATCTTGTTAGTTACAGAAGGTAAGTTATGGCATTAGAGTGTGCATGATTGAGTGTTCTCGCTTTGAGCTGTGTTTAAGTGGAGATGAAATGGGTTGCCAAATGTCAAACAGACCTGTGAAAAATTAGTATTTATATATATATAGTCACATAGTTCCTTATTTAGCAACTTTTCAGTTCTCTTTCTTTTCCAATGACCCATTCATTCATTCAGGTTGTGACTGTCCTGAGGCCCCAGGGTGAACAAAGCACTCCAGTCAACTGAAATCTCAAAGTGTATGACATAAACATTGTGTTCTTTATAATTGGAATTGAAACTGGGGAAAGTTAACCAACTGAACCAATGGTTTCTAGTATGTTCTTTACCCTTTTTTGACGTTTAACTCATGTTGATGTATAGATATGTACAGCTTCTCTGTTAATTTAATATACCTAATACCATGGAATCTAGCAAACATTAGCTACTTAAATACATTATACATATGATGATGGTCTCAGGACAACACGCATAATGATGGTCTCAGGATGACATATGAAATGATTGATTCAGGACAACATACATGATGATGGTCTCAGGACAATGCATTTGAAGATTCTAAGTCAGCCAGTTTAGCTTGGCACTTGAAAATCATTAGCATAATGTATTTAAAAAATCAAATCTCATTTATAACAGTTTAGAAAGATCTTCACATTCAAATCTCTCATTAAGACTGATTACACATTTGTATACACAGATACCATGACAAATCATTTAGAAACACTATGTTGTAATGCATTTTGGAGCATGCTAACTACTCTTGTCTTATTTTCAAGACATGACCATCAAACTGCTAACATTGATAGCTAACCAATATTTGGTAATCTCTAGTAAGAGAAGCTATGTTCTTAGAGAGCTAATGTGCGCTAGCTTCAAATTCCAGCTGAATTAAATCCTAGATTAAATGCCAAAGAAGCCTTCCAGTGCATGTTTACTGCTCTGTCCATGTGTACATGCTCAACCTGCATGCAGACTCTGATTGATCAGCAAGAGTGGCTAATAATGTCACTGACCCAGATAATGGGTTACAGAGGAAAATGAGAAGGGAGGGGCTGTTTGCTCCCTTTCTTTGCTAAGACATTGTTTTCAGAATAAAGATAATATTGATACATAAATATCATCAATAATAAAGGATATTCATGTGTTTTTTTCTAATTTGGACAACTCTTAAGTAATTCAAATAACTATTATTATTATTATTATTATTATTATTATTATTATCTAATCATTAAAAATAAGTCATCAAAAAGCTTTCGTATTCAGCACAAAAACACTCTGGATAGTCATAAAGTCAGCTTTTCATAAAGTTTTTTGGTGTTTTAAGTAAAAAAAAAGAGAAACAGAGAGACAGAGAGAAGAGAGCAGAGCAGTAGTGTCAGGATGTTAATGATTGTTATGAAGTTCAAGTTTATTCTTTGTGGAGTTTGACACAACACACATGTTGCCTCTGGCATGCTTACACCAACATTGCTTTTTATCAAATCTGCTCAAGTTCCCCTGAGGCAAATTCATAGTAATGCCATTCTTATCCTTGCAATTACAACTGACAGACATGTCAAGCATTCTAGAAAAGATTTTGTGTAAGACTTGAAGTTTCTCTTTGAACATGGCTACAATCAACTGCAATAGCTGTGAGAATGCTCCTGGCTTTCAATTGCATGCAAACTGATTAGGCTATTGCATCTGACAGCTGGATGGTGCTGTTTATGCATGCAGACATTTGGGTCGTTCATCCATTACACCGCAGTCTCCAAACAATGAGCAGAAACCAATTCTCCCGAGGAATCCATGGTAAAGGTCAAATGCAAAGGCTGTGCTCTGTGGGTTTGTATATGTGTGGTATGTATTTTGTCTATATTTAGTAGACATTGAACTGCAATGGTTAACCATGATTGTTAGAGCTAGACCTTCATTAGATAACATTAATGTTGAACTTGGAATAAAGCTAATATGGGATGAACCATGAAGATTTCTTGGTCAATGTAGATTAATGTAGGTCATGCTCAGATGACCACTTTCCCTCACATAATAGAAAATGAAAAAAGTAAAGACATATGTCACTTTAAATATGAGATTTTGTATATACACATACATATACATATATACACAAATGCATAAGTAAACAAACACCTCTTTCCTTTTATTGTTCTGATCTTATTTCTTTCAGTTTATAGTAAATGTATCAATACCATATAGATAACAAAGTGGTGAGCTTCACTCATACTAGTAGACTCCAGGTCAATGGCATTCAATGACCTACAAATTGGAAGTCAAAGTTGGCTCATTGTCTAATTGGCTTATTCCACTGTCCGCTTATAATTCATTTGAGATGTTAAAACATTTATTTGTGAAAATGATTTTTGGTGATGTGATACTGGCAGTGTTAAATAGCTGACGAGAGTTGACAGAATAAAAGACAACAGTAAAAAGCAAACAGACAAAGGTTTATGAGCTTGAACTTCAGTGACAATAGAAAGCAGATGAAGAACAGTTCTATAGTTCAAAATAGCTCTTCATGTAACCTGAAATTCTAATGACCAGGAATTCATAAATGACCAGGAATTCAGTTATGATCAGAAAATCAGAAATGATCAGGAAATGCAAAGACAAAAAAAATAACCAACAAAAATGATTGAAGGATAGAAGAAAATACAGGAGACGAAAGAACAGAAAGTTTTTAGTTTTAACTGTGTTACTATTCTGTTTTGGACTTCATTTTGAAATTACTGTAAAAGATAATTAGATTATGATATTAAAAACATAATGATAATAACACTAATAATTCAACAAGAAGTATGAACTGGATTTTAAAATGATAAAGTAAGATTGGCAGGAGGTTTAAGATGCACCACTGGTAGTTCTTATGAAAGGCATTGTTTGAATAGTGTATAGTTTCAATATATAGTTTGAATGTTTTCTTCAGACTCTATGAAACCTTGGATTTTGGGCTTCAGTTTCTGTAGGATGGGTTTTATATAAACCCTGGCTGGATTTTTATTTTTTTTTGCTGTGCCTGCAATCCTGCACCTGGCTTTCCAGTCTCAGGTGCAATGTGGGTGACATATGGTATCAAAAGAAGATGAACATGAGCTATTTTTCAAAGAATCATGTAAGTCACTTAAAGTCAAGTTTGTTAAATAAATGAATCCATCAAAATGACAACTTTAATGGCAATGCTAGGCTTTGGCACACAGCATACAGCAGTCTACGTAACATCTGTAGTTACTGTTTGATTGTTACTTTGTTGGTTTTGTGGAGATTATGCAGATCCATCTACTTTTATTATTGCTGATGTATGAGACCTTTTTCATTTGCACTATGGCCTACAATAATAATGGTGATTATTCTCTGCTGATTGCTCTTTGCATGAATTTGTGAATACTTGAATTTTTGCTTGTTTGTATTGCTTGTGTGTGCATGACTTTCCATGACTGCTATTTGTTTTGAAATGTTATGTTATGAAATGTTATGCTATTTGTTACAATGTTCTTATGCCATAATCAAATTTCTGTATTGTGTAAAATATATAGCTAGCTACTACACTCCACATTTCGTACTGAGTACTAATCAACAAGTTATGAATCTACGCTCCCTAATGAAGCAACCTAACAGGGCTCAGTTGATAATCCTCCTCTGATTGTGATCATTTGCATGAGCACAGGACTGAGTTTAGGACAAGTTTAGAACTGGAGGCTTATTGGTCTCATGTCATATTAACATCATTTAAAACACTTTCACATACAAAACCTGTGAATTCCAAATGGCAGAAAATATGACATGAATGTGCTGTGCTGGGTTTGTCTACAGTGAAAATGTTCAGAAAACATATTTGTTAAATTGTTTATTTATTTATTTCAATTTTTATTTAAATTTTTACCAAATGTGACCAAAGTGAATGAATGCAACTCAAACAAAAGATATATATATATATATATATATATATATATATATATATATATTCAATTAAATTAAAGTAAAATTTTAATTTATAATAGATTTTTTATTTAAAATCCCAAATGCTAAAGAACCAAAGAATCTGTGTCATTGTCAATTTACTTACACAGGGCACTGTAGATTTTAATAGCAACAAACAATGTAAAGAAGTCATCCAAAAGCACAAGATATTTCACATTGAATTATTCACAAAGCATAACACAAAGACAAAAAGCATTTTGGTCAGTTTGTGAAAATACAAAAAATTCCCATTTAAGTCACTTGTCCTTTTGTAGTCAGTGGCATGCCCATATTAGGAATTCTAAAAAGCATTTTTTTTTCTGTTATGAATGTTGCACTGTGTACTTTTCCTCACTGGGAACTGTTTAATATCACAATGTTTTGAAGTACAAACAATGCTGTACATGCTACAATTGAGTTAACACAAAGCAAGCAACCATTAATTTGATTAAAGTATGTGTGCTTTCAGCACTATTACATTGAGTGCATTTATATGGACCCAATAATCTCATAACTGCAGAAAATCTGATTATTAATAATCTGATCAACACCTGCACTCATTAGTTTACAAAAGTCAAACTCTAAAAAATTCTTTAAAGATTTTTTTTTAAATCATTTGTAGGTTGAATTGATGATTTTATTTTTAGATTAGATTTGTAGACTTTGGTTGGTCTGATGAATTCCTGAACTCATTCAAAAAGTGGTCAGATGTGTTGATCCAATCCGAGCCCATTTTGTGGACTTTGTGTTGATCTTTCAAACCACACATTTGTCACCCCTGCCATAGTGGAAAAAATACTTAGACTACTAAGAGTTCCTAATAAGAGCACATTGACATGATTGTGAAGAGTGACTTGCTTTCTCTGAGGTCTACAGTAAAAATAATACCTGTCATTAATGCAGTTTAATACTATCAGCACCAGTGCAGTTTACATTACATTGTAAGTACTAAATACTCACACACACAGAAACCCAACAACAGTACAAGCAGAGATTCTCCTTCCAGAGCAAAATTACAGGATTGCTACAGTTTAGTTCATATTAATCCAGTGGCTACACATTTAGATTGAAACTGCCATCAATTCATGAAATTAGGTTTGTTTGCTTGACCTAATGGATCTAATCTCCTTGGCTAAATGTACTTTGTAGAAGTAAAAGCATTTTGATCTAATGACATGATGACTGTAATTACAGCCTCTGGGAAGTGCAGTGCAGTACTCAGCTAAAGATCCTTTCAAATTTAGTTGCCTTTCTGACCTTATGTAATGTCATAGTACGGTCATTTTTTATGTATTTATTGATTTGTTTGTTTGTTTATTTTTACAATGATTCTGAAATTGATTTTCAGTGCAGTAGAAAATGTGGCTAATATGAATCTCAGGATTCCACACATAAACAAAGGCAAATAAAACATTTTCATACATGAAGGTTTATTCCCAACTGGTAAACTTCACAAGTGAAATTTTGGATTTAGTATTTACTAAATACCCTACATCAAATGTCTTAATCATCTCAATCTGAAAAGAACCTTTTAACAGTAAATTTGCAGGGGAGCTAAAGACATTTCTTTCCATGTTAGATAATGGATATGGTATGTATGTGACAACTGTTTTTTTTTTTTGTTTTTTTTTTCAAATTACGTAAAGAAAAAATGAGTAAAATAGCAAATCAAAGTTCTGTTCTGACAGTGACATTATGCTGAAAAAATATCTGCACATTATTGTTTGTCATCTGTGAACAGGTTTAAAAATGGCACAAAAAAAGTCATGAAACTCGTACAGCTACAGTAGCTTATCACTCTGAGCTTTGCTGCAAGTGTAACAGTCTTTAGTAGTAAAAAGGATGTGGGCTCATGCATTGTGATTAGCTTGGGACGTGCAGGAGGAACTGTCTGTCACAAAGGTATGGATTTTAAAAGAAAGAAATACACATCCGTTGAGTGACATACTGCAAATCTGACTGGGCTGAATCACTTAATTTTAATGATTGAGGTTAGAAAGTTCATACAGAACCTGTGGAGAGTTCTGTTAAGCTTTGATAATTTTATGCAGACACATTAACTGATGAGCCATAATATTAAAATCACCTGCCTGACATTATGTCTGTTCTCCCTGTTTTGTTAAACAGCTCTTATCCACCAAGGACTGTACTACATAAGACCTCAGGAAGGTGTCCTGAGGCACCAAGATGTCAGCAGCAGATCCTTAAAGTCCTTAAGTTGTGAGCATCAGTGAGTGATGCTCTCTTACTGGTTGTCTTTCATTGGAGCTCTTTGGATAGGTGCTGAATACTTCATAACCCATGAACACCCCTGAGGACCTGTCTGGTGTTTTGGAAGTGTTCAGGCTTGGAAGAGAAGCATGCAGACTCTTTTCAGTCACCAAAATGGTGGAACTAACTTCTCTGGGTGTCTGAACAGTTGAGTCACTTGTTGTCTTCAATTGCCAACTGAAGGCCATCTCTTTCAAGAGCATTTAACTCATTAAATGCTTATAATTATTCTGAATCTTGTGTAGTTGTGTAGTAACTACTCTGAATGTAGATGTTCAACCTGATGTACTTTTGGCAGCATCTAAGCTTGAGGTATCTCTGGATTCTAGCCTCTACAAACTAGATACGGATATTCTCTGAGTGAACAGCAAAGCCCTTTTGTCACTCTGGAAAAGAATGTCTGCCAAATGCCGTAAATGTAAATGTAAATGTAAATGTAAATGTAAATGTAAATGTAAATGTCTCAGTTCAACTTTAGAGTCAACATTAAGAACTGACTGTTCACTTGCTTCCTGATATTTAAATCCCACCCTTTGAAAGATGCCACTGTTATGAGATAATCAGTGTTATTTACTTTGCCTGTCAATGATTTTAATGTTATGGCTTATTGCGGTGTATCGACACTCCTATTAATGAATTTGCCAAACACAGACACACACTTGTAAACTCCCCTATAATTTTCCATCAAAATAAAGTGATATCTAGCACCTAATTTTTCAGTTTAATGTGACACAGAAGGTCTTTAAAGTATCTGAAAAAGTGATAAACGTAGGTTTTATTTACTGGTATTGTGTCACCCCAGCAGCTCATAGGTGCCACACAGCATATCATAACATAGCACAGATTTGTTTTTCATCACTGTAACAAGAAAAGGAATTCTTCTTTATAATTATTCCTGAGTGTTTATGAATAGCGTTGCTGTCATCTTCGTGTGGTGTGTGATAAACTAGTTGCTTTTTATCTAGCACCTGCTCTAGTACCTGCTCACTTCCACAAACAATGGCACAGAAAAAGCTGTGGTCATGAGGCCTCGGTTCACACAGCAACTCATATTCCTCTAATTAATAGAGTGTGGTGGTGATGTGAAAGCTCATCTCAGAAAACTGAGTATGACTATCAGAAAGCATTACTAATGGCTGAGGCTGAGCATTTCACAGTGCTGCAGCTTTCACTAGGGCTATAAAGGCTTTCGGTGGGGATCTGGGTTTAGGTAAATTCCAGGGGGCATAAATATAAAGAGTCAAGACTGTTACATAACAGTTTTGTGGTTTTCAAATTGGTCTGTTCATCTGCTAAATTTTCTTATCTTTAAGAAAGAACAACCGTGTTTGAGATTCACAGTTCATCATTGCCATGTACGAACCTGTCATTATTCAACTATGCCAAGATAAATAGGTTTCCTTTCTATGGCAACATTATTTAAAGCTCTTAAACATTTATTATTTATAGCTCTTAAACACTTTAAAACCTGTATGTAAACCCCTTCTCCATTACTACTATAATTTACCTATTATATTTTTCATGAGCCCTAAAATAGAACTTTGTTTTACTCCATAAAAACACTTTCCAGAAATTATGGACTAGATAGTGTTTGTCAGGTTAGGAATAATGACGAATGAAGTAACCTATGGTTTAAGGCAGGGGTTGGTAACTGAAGTCTGGAGTTCAAAACAGTTTGCTGATCTCTTTACTCTTACAGATAAATCCCTAAACTGAGCAAGAAAAGGGTTGGCCACCAGTGGTTTAATGAGTTAATGGAGTAAAATGTTAATTTGGAACATTAAATAGCTGATTTCCACAAAAAAAAATAAAAATTGAAAATCCATGATTGGTGAATTCCTAAAATTAATGGACTTGCTATGGGTAACAGCCATTACTATGGATGTAGGTCACTGAGATGGTGAGGGGGGCAGACCCCTTCCTCCGGTCAATGAAACAAAACCGAACAAAGTGGACCTTCCTCCCTGGCGGGTGACAAAAACAAAACCGATCAAAAGGGACTAACTCTTTTTGGATCGATCGAATGCAGTCCTCTCTGTATAAAACTACAGCTCTGAATTAACTAGCCAGTCCAGCCCTGATTCCTAACAAATGCAAACACACACACACACACACACACACACACACAAACTGCACAGAAGCAGACACAGACAACTGACTTTCTGTTGTTACTTCTTGCTCTCTGGTCAGGAGACCTGAAATCTGCCTGCACTGAGAGTACAGCTTCTGCTCTTTCTCAGTAGGTGTGAGCACCTTGCTCTCTCTCAAGTCTCGTCTCACTTCTCAGCTACTTCACTGACCACAAACCCTTTCTCTGCCAGACTGCACATCTGCTTGACAGCAGTGCTAACTGGTCCTTTTGCATACCTTTCTTGCATCTAACAGTATAATCAATTCAATATTGTTTCATACTGATGGACAGGGGGTTGAGAATTGTAAAGGCATGTTCCACACAGCTGGGGCCAGCTGAAGTTTTCAGTTCCCTGCGGTGCTCTCTGTGTTGTTCTCCATCAGGGCCGTTAATCAACACAAGAGGCTACAGGACCAGAGTCTCTTTCTGCCCAGCTGCCCCTGCTTGAATTATGAGGAGCAAGCCCGGCACAGGTGAAGTCATAAAGTGTTAGTGGAGAGGCCCTGTGATGGAAAGCATGTTGATTGCATCTCCAGTTGCACATATTGGACATGTCAGCCAGGCTATTTTTAGGTTCTTTTTTGTGTCGCCCTCTTGATCATCAAAAGCCCATCATCTGGATTGTAAAAGCCCCCTATCATCCTTTAAAAGTCCTCAGCCATGTAATTGACACAATTAACTGTCATTTCTTTCTTGTCATTTTATTTGCTCTGGCCCCTTCTTGCCCTTTATGTTCAATGCTCAATAAGTCCTCAAGCTTGAATTCTAGGGTTTCTCACTCATAAGTAACTTCCTTTCTGCTCAATCTCTCTACTGTTACAGTCACACATGTAGAGGAGCACTGGGAATCTCCCTCACCCACTGTTAATGACTGTCACTTGCCCTCTGTCCTGCTTAGAACATTTAGTAAGCTGTCAAAACAAAATCCCTACTTTATAGATTTTGCTGTAGGAATGTGCGTAGGACCTAAAGATCGTCTGTGTTGAAACTCGAGCTTGGCCTTTCCTCAGTCAAGCACTGCCTTGTTAACACTTGCAGTGTTGCCACGGCGACAAAAGAGAGAGAAACAATATGAAGTGTGGCCAGGATTATGGAATAATGCAGCAGAGTCTGTCTTCAATATTCCTGTTGAGCTTAAGAAACAGATTTCAATGTGCTCACAGACACCCAGTGTTAATGACACAATAGACTCCACATAGACTCCAAAAGGGCAGCATACAGTTCTTTCCCACAATCATCTACGTTTTTCACCAAATCTTCTGATTTTGTACAGAAAGAGTAACAGCCGAGGCCCTTTAGTAATGCAGACGGTTCCATATAGAACTAGGAACACTCAAACAACCCTTTCCATGACTAAAGGTTTCTTCACATTGAGAAAGGGTTCTTCAGACTGATGGAAAATTCACTGTAGAGGGTTCTATATGGAACATTTTGGAAAAGGGTTATATTTGGCACCAAAAAGGGTTCTTATATTAGTAGAACATAATAATAGAAGACATTGTAACAATAGTAGACCCCTTTTGGTGCTATATAGAACCATTTTCCAAAAGGTTATATATAGGACCCTCTATAGCACATTCTCTGGCAATCTGAAGAACTCTTTCAAGATGCAAAGAACCCTTGAATCTGGCAAAGGGTTATTTAAGTAATCATGCTACTATATAGAATGATTTGCTTTGAAGAGCCCTTTGAAGAACCCTTTGAAGAATCATGTGCAAAAGTTTGTGACACCCTAGTCATGTTGTGTTGTTGACTTTCCAAGAACAATTAAGTCATATCCTCTATAGAGAACACAATTATATTTATCAGCTCAATTTCACATACAATAATAAATATTAAAAGTAATTCACAATGAATACACTGTTTTACATTTTCCCAACATGTTTAGTTGAGAAATTAGAAAGTGAGTTGTGAAAAACATTTTTGTTCATAACTTAATTCAAACATTTAACTGTCATTTTTCTATATTCATTACATTTAATGTGTCATATTTCAATCTTTCCAAGCTTTTGTTTTGTTTGTGTTCTGTATTTCTGATTTTCATGAGCCATAAGCCATCCTGATCAACAGTTGCAGTAGTATATATTTATTTGCTGCCAAAAACCTGTATATCAAAAATGCCAACTTTACCTTAACCTTATTTTTCAATGGATGTTCAATATTTTAAACTGGATAATTATTTTTATTGGTCCAATCATCATGAAATTTTGAAACAATATAAAGAACAACTGCCATATTCACATGATGTCAATACCTGAAAAAAACAGCAGAATGGAGATACAAGGTTTTTGTGTGACAGTGATGATGTATAAACCCAACTAGTGGACTATATACAAAATATATCAGTAATATCATACTGTCATTTCTCTTTTGATATTTTCTCTTCTTAATAACTTCATGTGTTTTAACAGCAAGCTGTGTGAGATATATAAATCTGAACATACATTCAAAATGTTTTATGTACAATATTTACACAATATGATTTTATAAACTTGCCATGTAATCTTAATCATCTTGCACATGTAGTTGTGTAACAAAGCGGCATCTGGGCCATTTCTCCTAGCCACTGTGTTTTCCATAGTTAGCTAGTTTGCAATTCCCACTCATTTTCAATACATTCCCTTGTTTTGAATGAAATGTTATAGGTTCCACTGCAGTTGATTGGAGGATCTGATGTTGTCACGGGTCAGTAGACGGTTTCTTTGATAATGTTGGTGGAGAAGGTCTGGTTGCTGCAGATGCTGATGGAGTGCCTGGTGAGCATGCGTGTTTGCTTCTTACGGTGGCATGGCAGACAGAAGTAGCTGAGTGTGGAGAAGAAGATCTGCCGGTAGTTGGCTGAAACCAGGTTATATAAGACAGGGTTGACAGCTGAGCTCACATAGAACAGCACATTGGTGACCATGTAGAAGTAGTGGTAGAAGTCATAGAGTGTGCTGGAGGAAGACAGGGAAAGAATGGGAGAGAAAGGATTAGAAAAAATAGGTTAATCTGAATGATCTGACTAACTATATGAGATTTGAGGAACAGTCACGCTCTCTCTGGGTTGGTAGGATGGCTAAACTGACACTGTTCTCCAAATGTGATCAACTATCCACTGATCCAAGCTGAGGTTGCTCTGTCAGATACACTGTTCAACATATTGGAACATGTGGGAAAAACCTGGTAAACCTATGTTTAATGCTGAATCTACTGTTTTCACCAATGTTCATCTGGGTAATTAAAATTGATTAATATTCAATGTATTAGTCATGTGCAGTAGGAAGGCTGAACTTTTCTGTGACCTATGAAGCAAGTTTTAAAATCTGATTGGACAGCATTGAAAGAGGTCAATATTTTTCCAGGCCTCTGGATAAACTGTATTTCTGACCAGAAATTAAAACTAGCAAATAACCAGAAACAGAGCTCACAGTTAAAATGAAAGAAGTGATTCGTGATTTCAGATAAGCTGCATCATTTTCTATTTTTCTAGATTAGAATGCCAAAATTGACAACATACTGTAACAGAATTTTTATAAAACCAGAAGAAGAAACAGACCATTAATGATAATCATGTTTCGGATACCAGAACTGAGACCCCCTCGTATGATCACCTTTGAAATGCAAGCACTGAATATGAAAATATAATTAAAACATAATTTGTACAACTGCAAGATGTTTTAGCATAAATACTCAGTTTCATGCTATGTACATCTATCACTCAAACAACATCTTGTTTTTGAATGTGAAATAAAAGAAATACTTTCACTGTTTCATTTCAAATACATTTTGCATGTACTAGCACAGGGTTTCTCTACCTGTGGGCCATGAAGCACTCTCTAGTGATCTCCTATTAATCCATACTGGGCTGGTAATAGCACTTTAAATAATAAAATGTATGTGAAAATATTGATTTATAAACAAAATTGAGAGATTAATCATGTTCAAGCTATAAACATTGCATTTTGTAACTAGACATTTGATGTCTGCAACTTACTTTTTTTGTGAAAGAGATTTTGGACAGTATTCATTCATTCCGTTTGTTATGCTTTCTGGTTATAAGCAGGTGGGCTATGAGGTAAAAAAGGCTGAGAACCCATGAACTAGAGCATTTAAAAATTAATGATCTTGAAATCAGTGTTCATGATTTCAATCAAAAATGTAAATTGTATTATTTTATTATATTTATTACACATAGTCATATTTCAGGTCTTTCTTTTGTTTTACAATCAATAAATATGGCATATAGCTCATAAACATGAGCCCCCACTTCACAACTAGGATTTAAAGGATCTGCTGCTAATGTCTTAGAGCCAGATGCCACAGGACACTTTCAGAGGTCTTGTGGAGTCCAGGCCTCAAATGGTCAGATCTATTTTGGAGGAACAAGGGAGATCTTACTCAATACTAAGCAGGTGGTGGTGATGCATAATCAGTGTAAGTGCGCCAAATAAAGCCCTTGTGTGAGGGACCATACAAATTGAAAGTTATTGTATATGAATGTACTGCCGATACGAAAGCACTGTTTCTATTTGGATTTTCTGGGGAAAAAAACCCCCAAAAACATAAAGTACAATGCTAACTTTTCAGGCACTTTATATATCATGGTGGCTTTTTCAGATGCAGTTCATGCTCCATGCTCTTTTATTCTCCACTCAGTGCTCTCCCATGAATTAGCTTTTGAATGGCAGTCTATAAATATCTCCACATTCAAAACAATTCAGGTCCCTTATTATCTCCCCTCCTCAAAGCAGTAATGCTTTTTCCACAAAGCATTCTCACACACTCTGCAAGGTAATAACTATAGATGATTCATTCTTCAAGTTTCATTTTACACGTGTGCTCTGCCCGAAAGTTCCAAAAGTACTTTTATTCATATATGTTGTGCAAGCTGAGCACTTCAGTTCCTGAAGACATATAAATATTAGAATATGAAGGATGTACAATATCATTTCCACAAAACTCTTAATACAGATTTCAGCACAGATGTGTCAACATTCAACTGCATTGTAATAACACGTGTGTATCTGTTAATGTATACCATTCTTTCAGAAAAAAGTCAGTGTGGTCTATAATGCTTGTGACAACAGTGCTGCATGTGCTTCTGTGCTAGTTAATGTTGGTGAAGGTCGTCACTCATTTATTGTTCGTTAAAATGCTACAATACATGAATTTGTTGTGACAAGAATAATGTCTTATTATTATATAAATCTCTAAAATATACAATTGGAGTACTGTGACATCCCTGCTATTATTAAAATTTATATTATTTTTATATTATCATCAACTATTTGCACTGGCCTGTAGAATTGTGAACCAGGTCCAGATCAAACACCTTCAGAGCTGCAGTCTGGCCCAGCACCTCAGCATGCATTCTCTACATCTATACATAAGTTTCTGTAGCACCTTTCCTCTTCCTGGCTTGAAGAAGAGTTTCTTCTCAGCATTCAGAGACCAGAGTAGGAGATCAAGGGGAAAAAGGCAGGGGCTGGAATCCTGAGGAATTACCTGAACTTAACCAACAGCAGAAAGGGGAAGAGGAATACAGCATAGTGCAGGAGTATATTCTTTTAAATATTAATGAGTTTAATATATACTTGAACTTATACTTTTTTTTAATGTAGATCAGGGCTTTCTTCAGGCTGGTGTGGCTGCAGGTTTTCTTTGTAGCCAAATGCAAGCACATGTGATCAGGTGTGTGAAGACTGGCCAAGGAATCAAGGGTTGCTGCAAATGGTTTGAGACCCCTAATGTAGATGTATAACACTGTACACTTTTAAAAACAAATTCAGTAAAAAGGGCACCATGCTGTGATGCCAGATCTCAGGGGTGGTCAATACAGCTCCTAAAACCACCCTGCACAGTTTAGCTGAAAGCCTAATATAAGGTGTCTCATTTGTAACTCTACCCATTCATTTTCCAGGTTTGTGTAATGTTGTCCTATTATTTAAGACCCTCTCTTTCAGTCTGTTCTTGTCATTTGTTTGGTGATCATGTCAGTTTGTATCTTTGTATGTTTCCATGGAGTTTGTTTGCTTGTCAGTTTCCCAAGAGTTCAGGTCTTTTAGTTTGTATGTATGTTATTTAAAAGTCCTAGTTGTTCAGTTTAGGTTTTGTATCCACAGTTTGTTTTCTATGTTATTAAAACCAAAGACCGCTGCAAGTATGTCGGCCTACCTTGTCTTTGTCTTCGTCTGTTCAGCATACTAGACTGCTACATAAGTCTGTATCAAATCCACTCCCATCTGAACAAATAAACCCCTTTATTTTGAGGGAATTATTAGACTAATTACTTAAAAAAAAAAAAAACTAAACCTTTGCTCATGTGACACTTAATTTGTACAATATTTAATATTTACTGTTCACAGCTAAATAAACTTAACATATAAAACATAAATTATTCTTTATTTAATGTATTATATATTGTTGTTATTTAGTTACATTGTTTTACTATATTATACAATATCTTTATATTTTATATTATATAATATTTATATTATATATTGTCATGCAATTAATGTATATATATATATATATATATATAGTTCTACATGATATATTAATAATAATACT
Organism: Acestrorhynchus altus; assembly: GCA_034509495.1. NCBI lineage: Eukaryota > Metazoa > Chordata > Actinopteri > Characiformes > Acestrorhynchidae > Acestrorhynchus > Acestrorhynchus altus. The sequence continues at coordinate 17,223,804 of CM067518.1, forward strand.
AATAATTACTTTTCACAGTGTATCTCAAACTCTAATATATATCAAATGTAATAAACTTTGCTTCAAATTGTTTTTAGCTGATGTACAAGATTATCTTCACATTTTTCTGTATCATCACAACAGCCTCTTTCACTCCCCCTACTTTTTCAGCATTCCGACCTCTTTACTTGCCACCTCATTTTCCCTCTGGCTTCTCTGTATTTCTTCTCAAAACATCAAACATTACATGGCCTCAGAACACAGACACAGCCTTCTTACAAAAAACAAAGAAAGACTAAACCATCCATCAATAGTTTTGCATGCTTCTGTCCAAGCACAGAAATGAACCCCCACACTAGACAATCTCCAGCTTTAATTTACTACTGGCACACACCTTCTCTTTTGAGTGAAGCATTAGAATACAGCGGTGTCTTTCCACTCTAGTGATTAACACTAATGAACATATGTCAGGGCACAGTCCTGCCAAGCAATCTCCCTGCTGCTTGAGTTGGAAGGAACCAATCCATTTGCTTCCAAGCAATTTGATCCCAAAATGAGATTCCTTTCAAAACACCATGTCAGATTGGATTAAGATCAAAACATATCTTATCAGACTCAAGAACGAAATGTTAAAACCTTGCAGATGCCATGTGTATAACATGTCTATAGTCTCTTAAAAATAACGTGCCAACAAGCATTCATTGGAATGATGCAACAGAGGAATCACTGTTGGTTTCCTAAAGAACCCTTCTCTGTACAATTCTAGTCTTCAGCTACAAATTGATTCACTACTCACCTGATTTTATTCAGTTTAGGCCTAATCCAGTACAATTCAGTGAAATTAAATTCAACATGGACTGATGTGTTCCAGTTTTGAATACAATTTCTAAATATTTCTTTACTTGTTCTCATTTTTTGTGAGAATTTTTACACACACAAAAAATAGTCACTGTTCTGCAAAAAACTTTGGTGCGTTCCAACTGTGTACCAATTTGTAATCCTAGTAAGAATTAATATGAATGAATGAAGTTATACATATACTGTATAACGCCTTTCTAGGTACCCAAGGATGCTTCACGCTCAGCACTCAATCAACACCCTGGCGGCAACCAGTCGTGCACAGCGTACTCTCTACTGGAAACGATTATCCACCTGGAGAACTGCATCGAGCACTAGGGGGAGTCAAACAATCCATACATGGACATGCAGACATACATTCACTCGCACAAACACTCACCACGGCAATTTAGACAAGTCAGTATCCACGTTTAGGCTCCCAGACCTTCTTCAGCTCCTGGTGCGCCACCATTACACAGAAAAAGGAAATCATTACACCCACTTATGGATGTCATTATGTGACAAGCAGTAAACATATACATCAACAACTTTAAATTTTAAACAAAAACAATGCATTGGCATTATTTCCTGAGTCATTAAAATGTCTGGCCAGCAAATCCCTCACGGTTTTCTTTTTAAGATATCAGAGGGTAACTTTAATGTTTTAACTGTGTGGTTTACAACAACATGATGATACAAGATTGTTATATACACCCACAAACTCATGAGAAATGTAGAGTTAGTGGAAGAATCACATGTTTATTGACTTTTATTGTGTAGTTTTTAGTCTGTTCCTGTGGTCTGAGCTATGTGTGAATAACACATTTCAGATAAAAAAAAAAGAATATGTGAACATAAATGTACAATCAGGAACAAAGATGAAAAATTCCTGGTGGCCAGACATTTTAATGATGCAGGACATGATGCCATTAAGTATAATGGGATTAGAAATGGTAAATCCCTTATTGAGGGACAGAGAATCTGAATGGCATGAATGAAGACTTTTCTCTGACTTACTTTCTTTACTTTTTTCTTTTTTGTGATTTATGGTTTATACTTATGTTTTTGTTTAATTATTTACCAGAAATTTGTTGATGTATATGTTTACACTTTAAACATAATTATTTTGGGTCTACCTGTAACATGATGGCATCACTAAGTGAGCATGATGCCCCTTTGATGGTAGTGGTTAATGCATCATGTGCACGCTGAGGAAGGCCTGTGAGTCGAAACATTTGTTTTTCATTGTATTTCATTGATTTGGCAACTCCAGCACATGATAAAGACTTCAGGGTGTAGCCTGCTCTCTGCTTTTGAATGTGGGAGGAAAGTGTTCACTCAAATAGAATGACTAAAATGTTTTGCATGCTTATGCATGTGTTTTGCTAATTCATGCATCCTTTATGATAATGTTATTAAATCATTATTTTTTTAATCTTGTCATTAGTGCTTCATATAGTATGAGCTCGCTGACTGCTCCCTCGTGCTAAAACATTTTGTTCTTTTGTGATTATCTTATCTGAGCTTGATGTTATTTAGCTCCTCCTGATTACACTCCTTTACTATGATGTCATTTTAAACCTGAACCTCGTGCTACTGTTCTATGAAGGAAACCAGATGCAGCTTTGTTGCCAGGGTAACAACATATGTGCTGGAATGGCAGGACAAAGAACCACCTTTTGTAACTGGTCAAAAGGATCAGTGTTGGTCATAGAAATATTCAAACATTTTATTATTTTGTAATAACAATCTCACAATCCTGTAAGTAAAGTCAAATATGCATTAATATAGTAAAACTCAGAGATCAGTAGATGTAATGTATTTATTTTAATTTATTAGTCACACAGGTTCTGTCCCTGAATCAATGGACTACACTTTGCTTCAAGATGATGTCACTGTCACATGCCATCCAATCATGAACAATTCTGTAAACTGCCAGGAGCATTGATCCTTGCTTTGGTTTGTCTTCTGGATTTAACTGTTGTACATCCTAGATTCCTGGATGTTTTCCACAGACTTGAACAACCCAAGGTATCTGTGCCTCCTTTTCCACAGGGATAAAATATTTATACAATATTTATACACTTATACACATGTTAATTTGCATGGGATGTATATAAGTGTAGTCCGTCAATGTTACGTAAAAGTGTAAATAGACCCACTGTACTTGCACACAGGGGAATTTGTCCTCTGTATTCATGCAGTGAAATACACACAAATACACACTAGTGACTTCATAGGAGGGGCAGTGAACAGCCTTTATTCCTTATCTTCTTTGTATATTTTAAAATATTATTGCTTTCATTTTCTCATGATTATCCCTCATTCCATAATAGTGACGTTTGAAACTTTGAAACACAAAAAAATCGAACTGTAATTTGCTTAAAATACATTGTTACATGGTAATCAAATCAAATAATGAACCATTATATTTCTTAAACTATTAATCTCATCAGTCAGAAGTCAAGACAAATCGCACAGTGTCATTTATAGAATTGTTTTCCCACCAAATGATCCAGATTAGTGTGGACCAGGGGAGGGCTGTTGTAATGTATGTGATGCTGTGCTGCACAGGTTGATTGTGGTGGAACCCTGCAGTGACTGAAAAGCAAGAAAACATAGCAGATTTATGGCCTCGCTATTAAGTGCTGGTGGGAAAACTCCTCAACACCCATTACCTACCACTCCATTCATCCACAACCAGCACTGTGTGTTGTGAGATACCAGAAAGTAGTCAATTCACAGCACTGTGGCTGTCATCTGCTGAGATAATAGGAGAGATTCTAAAAACACATTTATCTAGAATCCTGCAGTGATTCCGTACTACAGTACTGAAACGTGTCTCTTTTGGCAAATGTTATGAGCAGAACACATACAGTATCTGTACCATGAAAGGCATTCTTTGGTTACAAGGTGAGAGAAGCTTGACAGAACATTTACAAAAGTCCCAATCAACAGCAGGATAATGCACCATGCCCTCAGGCCCATGTTCACAAATTGTTTCTATAACATATTACCAGTACACCCAAGACATTATAGACTGAGGAATGTTAAATGCCCACGCAACTTTCATAATGAAATGTTTCATTCATGTGGCACCCACTGTCATTCTTGAACTTCAGTCATTCTCTTTGCCTCGCCATTAGCACGCTGGCCAGTGTTCAACCTCATTTAGAACACCTCACAACTTACAATGTTCACAATCAATTTATATATTGCTTTTCCATGTTAATTAGCAATGAAAATGTGGTTTAGTACATTCATAAAAACAAAAAGAAACCAGTATATAAATCATGTAATTTTTGTATTTGTAAATATAGATTGATTTCTAAATATAGAAGAGTGAAAAGAAAATTGAGTACAATTGTTTTTTCTTTGCCAATCAACCTCCCAGTGCTGTTTGTCTTGGAAATATTGTTTGAGTGGCAAAGTGAGATAGCTTTACCTGCTGTCTCTGAACCATTAAAGCCACAGCTATATCCATCTGATATGGCTCTACTAACATATAAAAGACCCCCCATTCAAAATCCCTCCATTGCAAATGCCACACACAGAGCAAGATATTTGCCTTGGTTTGTTTATAGACTGAGACAAAAGAACTGTGCTTATGAGTTATTGCGAGTTCTCTTATTTGCAGCTCCATAAACTTCCAGTTCTGTCCATAGATGGTTGTGGCAATGATTTAACTAGCAAGCTCCTGATGATCAGAAGAGTTGCACCACCCAGGAGCCCAAGTTGAATTTATTTTTGTCAATTTTCTAGAAAACTTGTCCTGCCTAACAACAGTTGCTACAAATGGCCACATGTGGGAGCAGAGCATAGATTGGTCAGTTGCAATGTGACTCAAAGGAAATACACTTTCTGCTGTAGAAATGCTTTGTGGTTTGTTTCCCAGGCAATCTGCTGTGAGTCCCCATAGACTTCACTTATACAATGGAACTGTTTGGTCTCATTCTGATCTACTACACTGGACACAGACAAATGTCTCTTCAGCTTTAGGACATACAGCTTTAAAAATGAATGTGTTCATAGTGACCCAAGAACTATTGGTACCAGGGTTAGGTCATAATGACTTGTCGCACAGTAGCAGTCACTACTGAATGTTGTCCAGTGCAGGGTCTGTAATAGCCTTTATACTCACTCTGTCCAATCAGTGACATAACAGTACATCAGTCGTCGGGCGTGATAGGGCAGCCAGCAGACCACAAAGGCAATAACCACAGCACCTAAGAAAGATAGAAGAAAGGAACAGGTGAACAAAAGAAATCTATTTCTTTGTTAGATTTAGTGAAGGCGCATTTTATGACTCACTGTGGAGATTCTTGGAGATTAATAATTACCACCAGAAAGGGTAAATTTATTTTTTAATGTTGCTTGACTGTCTGCCTGACCTGGCATTTCATTTTCTTGCTGAGATATGTAGTTATGGGCAATGTTTCATGCAAAGCAGATGAATTAAGCTCTTGGATGGCTAATGAACTGAACTTGGCGGACTAATGATGTCCAAACTGACTAAGTGCAATAATGATCAGGTCAGCGATTAAAAACAGTCTGTGAAAACTTATTCTCCAGACAGGCAGAAAGACAGACCTACAGGAACTCCTTGTATTGTGGTGTCTTTTGTCCATGTTCTCTATTTATGTCCTTATCTTAATATATTTTGCCCAGATGATTTTTAAACATTTCAGTGAAATGCATCACGGTGTCACCAAATTTCACCTTCTATTTAAACATCCCTTTAACATATATACTATATGGACAAGAGTACTGGCATACACGTTTTAACCAGTGAATTTAATTGTTTCATTCTTTTATATTGCCACAGGTGTATAAAATCCAGCACATAACCACACAGTCTGCCTTTACAAAGAATAGGTTGATCAAAAGAATTCACTGAATTACAGCGTAATTGGATACCACTGTTTCAAAAAGTTGGTGAAATTTCTTTCTAGCTATTCCAGGATTAACTGTGAGTGGTAATACTGAAATATGGAACAATGTGCGCTCCTTTCAGGGTTTAGTGTATGTGATGAAAGCTCTGCATGGGTTTAGTGTTGATGTCCAAACACTTTTGTCCATATAAGATATATTGTTTGAATGACCTTGTTTGCAAAATAGTACTCAAAAGTGTTCACCAATACGTGAAGGTGAATTGGGTATCTGCTCCTCGGAGCTTTATATATGGATGTGCATAACTGCTGAAGTCTCCCATAGGAGACGTACACACACACACACACACACACACACACACACACACACACACACACACACACACACACACACACACACACACACACACATACAAAGTCATGACCAAAAGTGTTGATAATACACATGCTTATTTCCTTTGCATGCATTGGAATAACACATAAACACAGAGAAAACAAGGCAAATTTAAAGTAATTTCACACAAAAATGGGCTGGACAAAATTATTGGCAACTTTCCAAAATTGTAGGTAAATAACTTTGTTTCAAGCATGTAATGCTTATTTAAACTCCCCAGTGGTAAGTAACAATGTGGGCAATAAAAAATCAGGTAAAACAGATAGAAGACTCAATATTTCAATACCACTAAGACTCCTATTCAATACTTCACGCTCTCTTAAGTGCCCTTTGATCCAGGTCACCAGGGATACTATGTGTTAATATACCTTTGTCTGTGCTATTTGCCTAATTGAAACTTGTAACAAATTGCATGCAATTCCAGCCAATAGGTGCAAATCTACCATTGATCAGGAGTCATATTCAAGTGCAGTGGTTCAGGACTGGGGCTGAAACAGGCATATTATAATGGATTGGGTCAGCTATTGTGAACAAGAGCTCCTTCTGAGTGCCATTAACATACATTTGTCACAGCAAGGAGCAATTTTAGAAGGCAACAATTTACATCTACATTGTGGAGCATTTTACCATGGAACACAAAAAAACTGTATTGTCTGTGGTTCTCAAGCTTGACCGTGTTTGAACAGATTTTTCCAAGAACATGGCTATTCTTTGCAGCTTTTGCTCATGGTACCAAATTTGTGGCCAGTTCCTTTGAATTACAGCTGGTTAGAAATTAACTGTGATCTGTTTTTAAACAGTGGGAGTTCCATGGGCCTTCTTTGGTTTTAAACCAACACTGTGTTCAGTGTGTTCAAAATCAAGAGGAGTTGGCAAATGTATGCACATTAATATGCATAACACTATGACATAATTATTTCATGTTAGTAATAGCATAGAAATATGAATAGAATATTAACTCCAGATGCCACTATTATTATTATTATTATTATTATTATTATTATTATTATTATTATTATTATTATTATTATTATTATTATTATTATTTGGTAACTGTTTGGTTTAGCACATCTTGTGGAGTCCTACAGGGTTGTATTTTGGGCCCTATGAAAACGATGCTTTGTTTACATTTACATTTGCATTTACGGCATTTAGCAGACGCCCTTATCCAGAGCGATTTACAAAAGTGCTTTGCTGTTCACTCAGAATATCCTTAGCTAGTAGACAAGGCTTGAATCTAGAGATTCCTCACACTTAGATCCTGTTGAACACAAATACCTTTGTTAATGCTGTGTGGTTGGAACAACATACATTACACAAATGTCATACAACCAATAAATCCCAGAGTGATTGTATTTATCTCCCACCTTTACTTATTTCTTTAACCTTTTAGCTGATCTTGTAACCACATGGTCAATCTTTTATTGTGTTAAACTGCTGTATTAAAAAAGTACTTTTATGCTAGATGCCCCCTAATAATTATATTTTTGTTGAATGGTAAACATGTGAAAACAGAAGCTGATTAGAGTCTAAAAAAATCAGAAAAGGAACAAAGAGAAAAGCTTTTTGTTGCACAGCGTACTGTGAGGTCTGACCCTTGGTGTCTGAACATTAGTACTCATTATTCCTCAATTTACATAAACATAAATGTGATTCCACATGGGGAATTTGATCTCCACATTTAACCCATCAATGCAGGGACGAACATACATATACATTAGTGCCCAGAGCAGTGGGTAGCCCTATCCATGGTGCCTGAGGAGCAACTGGTGAGTTAAGTGTCTTGGTCAAGGGCACTTCAGTTATGTTCAGGGAATCGTATCGACAACCTTCCAAGGCTAACCACATTACATTTACTCTAACATGTATATGAGGCTTTAAGGGATTGACAGATATGTTAATGTTTTATTTAGCACAAATTTTGTAGTCCTATTGCATTACAGTGTCAATTCTGTATTCTGTATGTACCTTTTAAATAATGATGACTTTTTCCTCCTTTGTAACACTTTATTAGTTATGGCAGAAATGCAATGTTTCAATACAGAAACGTTTGCTTTTAATCAGTTTTACCTCAAACATTTGGGTGAAATACAGAATCAGGATGTCAATAGAAAATGTAATGGTGCTTCATGACATTAATGAGAAGTGACTGGAAGCTAGTCATACTACTTACACTGAATGCTTCTCGTGACTAGTTTAAATTAGTGTGTGTGTGTGTGTGTGTGTATTCTGAATAGATAGCTCTGGCTTGATCAATTCTCAGAATGTTAGCATGTAGTCGTATAAATGTAAATGATCAGTTTAGTCTATAGAAACACAGCACATGCTGTGTCTTTACACTGACTGACCCTGCACTTTAAATCATTAGTCCATTAAAATGTTGTTTACAACATTACTCTGTTAGCTTTGTTCAGAGGTGGTGATGAATCTGAAAGCATCATGATCTTGAGCACAAGAGCACAAAGCGAATGATGCAAGAGTACCCTAGAGTTAACCTACCTCAAAAGTCCAAATATGTAATACTATTCAAACTACAGCAGCATAAAGTGAGAATTGATATTATATAATACCTATTTCCATAATAGTTGATGGACTGCATGGTATATAGTACACTAGCTATACATAGTCTCAGCTTCAACCTCTTTTACCAAAATAATTTTCAAACAAATTTGCAAATTTCACTCAGATTGTTCTTTGGGTTGTCAAAGAACATTTACTAAAGCACTTTTTAAAGATTACTATCTTAAGTGAGCCATATCAGCAGTAATAATGATGAAATGTATAAAAATACATTCAGAAACATGTTGTTTGCAGTGGACTACTGGTCATTGAGTCTGTACTGCTGTACTCTTCAAACTACATTACCTGTCATTAAAGTGCCATTAAGATTAAAATGGAGTAAATTAGTGTCATTATATGGGAGGAATTTATATCTTGGATGAGTATTAGCTGCATTTAATTGTGTAACACTAAAGAAATAAGCTGATTACCATATTATGCATTTGTTCATCAACCCACTGCTTATTCTTTTGTTCTTTTGTTTGGTATCAAGTTTGTGACACCTTTTTTCCCCCAGTTTGTCTGATTCATCTACTGTATCTGTCACTCTTTCTTTTCTGTATTATGTTCACTCCAATAATTAACTGTTGACAGCTGAGCTTTGTTTTATGTCGAGCAAAACATGCAGGGTAAAGGTCAACAAATATATCAGATAAATCCCAGTGTGCTAGTGGTCATCTCCCACATTTACTCCCTTCTTTAATCTTTTAACTGACAATGGGTCAAGATTTCAAATCATCTCAGTTTAAAAAGGACAGTCTCTATCTGTCTGTCTATTTATCTCTCTCTCTTTCTCTCTCTCTCTCTCTCTCTCTCTCTCTCTCTCTCTCTCTCTTTAATCCCATTTTATTTTGAATGATTAAAAAAAGAAAAACTACCATGGTCAAAATGATAAGCCCCCCTGATGCTTATAGTCAATTGTGTGGCCTTTAGAATAGAATAGAATAGAATAGAATAGAATAGAATAGAATAGAATAGAATAGAATAGAATAGAATAGAACTTTATTGATCCCTCGGGAGGGTTCCTTCAGGGAAATTATTTATGCTGGATAACAGCGTGCAGTTGTTTGCTGTAGTTTTCAACAAGTCTCTGACATATCTCCTGAGGAATCCCAGCACATTATTCTTTGCCAAATCTCTCAAGCACCTCCAGATTTGATGGCCTTCTGGCATGAAACTCCTTCTTCAGTTCACCCCACAGATTTTCAATGGGGTTCGAGGCAGGGATTGGTGCAGGCCAGTCAAGAATGTTTACTTTGGTTATTTGGAGGTAGTCCCTCAGTAAAAATGCTGTATGTTTCGCATCATTTTCATGTTGGAAGAAAAAGGGACAACCCAGACCAAGTTTTGCTGTTGACTGATTAACTGTTTTCTTCATGATTCCTTCCACATTGATGAGATTCCAAAATCTAGATGCACTGAAGCTTCCCCACATTGTTTCACTGTGGGGACAGTGTTCTTTGGGTTATAAACATCTCCCTATTTCCTCCAAACATAAGCAAAATATCTATGGACAAAGAGCTCAAGTTTTGTCTCATTTGACCAAACTTGGTTCCAATATGCACAATCTTTATCCAGGTTGTCCTTAGTGTGCTTTAATCTGGCGTGAAGGTGTCTTTTCTGCAGAAGAGGAGTTTTTCAGGACCTCGCAATGTATTCCTGTGCAGGCTTCTAGTAATTGTTTGTTTTGAGACAACAATTCCTGGCTAATTCATTCACTAGATTCTTGGCAGTTGTTCTGGGGTCTTTAGATGCATCTCTCATCAGTTTTCTTTCCAAGGTCTTTGAACTGTTGTGCTTCCTACCTCTGCCAAGCTTGTTCTGCATTGTGTTGCTCTCTTTGGATTTTTTGATAACACTTCTCCAGTTCTTGACACTTGGAAATGCTGTGATAACTTGGTTTATCCTTCTCCTGTTTTGTATCGGTGATTCATTTTCTCAAGTCTAAACTGATTTCTATAGCTTTTGCCATGATACATTCTCAGCAACACACAGCAGCACAGCAGCTCATTAAAAAGTCTGTTCTTAAGGGGGCTAATAATAATTGACCCTGGTGATAACAGAAATAGTTCTATTATGGTATGCAAATAATAATTAAAAAAACATTTCATAGGGGGGCTACAATTCGCCTATCCATCTTTCTGTCCATCTGTCTCATATGCTGATGTCAGTACATGCCACCCTATAAACACTGTTTGCCTAATTAAAGGATTTTTGCATCTTGAAAGTTATTCACATTGATGGAAAAAGTGTGAAGTGGTGTCTAATTCTCTAGACCTCATGTCACCCTAATTCTTTCATTGTTGGAAATAATAAATAGCAATAAAAGGGCATAACCAATTTTACATAAAAAGTTGTTTTCTTTTGGGCCATTATGCTTTCTAGTTATATAAAGTTGACAACCACTGTAATAAATAATTCACTCTCTTAAACACTTGATTGTGGTTCCAATATGCACAATCTTTATCTTTGAAACATTGTGCTTCCTACCTCTGCCAAGCTTGTTCTGTATTGTGTTGCTCTCTTTGAATTTCTTGATAACACTTCTCCAGTTCTTGACACTTGGAATTGCATCTTAATAATGCATTTCCAAATCAAAATAATTACTTCATGTAAAAATAATTACTTCATGTAATTATTTTCGTAAAATAATTACATATTGTCTGGGCTGTCCCTTTCTCTTCCAACATGAAAATGATGCAAAACATAGAGCACTTTTACTAAAAGGACTACCTCCTAAAAACCAAAGTAAACATTCTTGACTGGCCTGCACCAATCCCTGCCTCGAACCCCATTGAAAATCTGTGGGGTGAGTTTCATGCCAGAAGGCCATCAAATCTGGAGGTGCTTGAGAGATTTGGCAAAGAATAATGTGCTGGGATTCCTCAGGAGATATGTCAGAGACTTGTTGAAAAAAAAATATTTTAATGTAGATTTTATTGTAGATTTCATTGTCTGTTTTTGTGACAAAGCTCAGATTCAGATTTACTGAAGTGAAATTACAGTACAGTTCTCATTAAATGCCTACTTTGGCCCATTCAGCTGTGAGAGCGAATCATTCTCCAGGAAGCCACTTGCTTACCCTGACCCATACCAAACCTTTCACAGCGCTTCATATAAATTCAATTTGGGAGGCTGAAGAAGCAAGAGCGGGGTAGATATTAAATAAATAGAGAAGGATAAAAAGGTCCCAGGACCCATGTGGCCCTTCACAATTGTACCACTCTGTGGTCGTCTCAGTGGATTTACTCTAGTTAGATTGCATCATGTGCTCGCTGTAAGACATACATCACCCTTACATGTTCTTCTGCAAAAACAGAGCATGTGGTTGGGTTGAAATATTTGTGCTTGTGTCTGCATTTGTTTTTGTGTGTGGAGCATGGCATGACTGTGATTGACAGGGAGTGCTTTGGCAAGAAATTGAACAGCACTTAGATATTGTAGACTTCAGAGTGCTGAAGGGAGAATGTGGATTGGCAAAAAAAAGTTTTAGGATATTTGCAAATAATATTGTGATGTAATAATGACTTTTGCATACATATCAGATCTCATAAAATGTGTATATATTGGACTAAAAGTATATCCCCCAAAATAATTTTTACATTTTTTAATTCATATCACAGCTCCCATCCACTGCACTGTTCTGCCAAATATACAAAACCTGACCTTCATTCATGCTATTTTTCTCCATTAGTGAACTTGGTTTATTACCCTAGGTCCATTTGGCAGGATATTTTATTGTTTGATGTACTTTTAGTCACCAAAAATACTGTGATATCATTTGACCAAACAATTATAAAGTGTGAATACACTATAAGGAAAAATATATTGGGACAGACTGTAATGGGATACCACCACTGCAACAAGTCAGGTAGCGAAATTTCTTCTCTCCCCTCCCTGTGAGTGGTACTGTTGAAAAATGGAAGTGTTTTGAAACCACAGCAACTCGGCCACAAAGTGTCAGACCACATAAGTTACAGAGTAGGGTCACATGCTGGGGAGCACAGTGCTTAAAAGTCTTTAACACAATAAACAGGTCTCCAGTTCCAAACCTGCTATTAGAGCTGCAAAGGAGGACTAACTCTATATTAGTACATGTGGATTTAGAATGGGATGTCATAAAAGCCTGTAGGTGTTGCACAACCTTTCTTCATATAGTGGACATATAGTGAACCTCGATCACTGCTGTCTTTCAAATGAAAGTCTGTAAAGTCTTTTATGATTCCAAAATTCACATAATCTCACTAATGAAAGATCTGGTCAAAGCCAGCAGAAGGGCACACTTTAATATTTTACTTGAAATAAACAATATTGAATTGAATCACATCCCTGGAACCACTGGTGCTCACCATTTTCTTTGAGAACTTGCTGGTCACTCCATCAGCAAAAGCACAAAGCCTTGATGTAGTTGTGGATGACCAGTTATCATTCATTTCTCCTTTATAACAGAGAGAGAATTCGACCTGTTCTCTCCAGAGAGACCACTGAGGTGCTTGTCATTTAAAAACTTGACTACTCTTGACACCTTCTAGCATCAGGCCCTTCAACTGATCCAGTTTGTGCTGGCAAGGCCCGTCTCCAATGTTCTTAAGTTCAGCTTCCAGAACCTTGATGCTGGCATACAAAACCAAAAATGGACCCCTCCTTCCGTACTTGATGACAGGGGTCAAAACCTGATTAAGAGCCCTACAAGCATCAAGAACAGGTCATCATGCATGTTTCTTGCACTAACTGGGAACATATAATGATGCATGTGAACCACATAATAATCACCAAAGCTTAACAATGGCAGTGAGTAATAACAGTAATACTATTTACAGTAATAATTTCGCTCAATCTGGAGCAGACCTGCAGTGAAAACCTACAGAGTAAGCAGATGTTTGTCACATGGAGCATGCCATGGAGCTGTTCCATCACAAATCGACAATGTAAAAAAAAAAAAAACTATAAAGACAAATGAAGCAGTAACACTGTCTCACATGTGTCTCCCTTTGTTGCTGATGTTAAAAAAGTGTTGGAAAACTTTGGTTATATTTCATTACTGCTTTCATTACTTCTGCACATCCTTGATTTTAAATGTGGATTGATTTATTTATTGTTTTATCCATCTTTTATATTAGTAGGAAAGTTAATTTAAACTGTGACATTTATATATATATATATATAGCTTTAAAAAAAAATCTAATAATTTATTCATTTCAATAATTAGTTATACAAATAGAGTTCTTGGTTGTAGCCCTAATCTGTGCAAGGCTAAAAGGTATCAGTAGCCCAGTGGCTATTATCATCTTTTTTTTCTGTTGCAGTCAAACTGGAACACACATCAGTAGGGAAAACATCAGCTTTTTTAAAACTTGAAAAACTGAGCATTTATTCAGCTTCCTATCTTCCTATCACTGACAGGACACAACAAGGGGGCAGTAGCACTGTTATCACTCAGGAATAATTACAGTGTTTTAATTACAGTTTTAAAACTACGCTATAATATGTGATTGCTATAATGTGTGGTTGCTATAATATGCCATAATATATCTGGGCTAATCATAGTGCCATAAACCAACCAATAAATTAGAGCTTGCTTTTATAAAATATAAATATATAAAATATATTAAAAAATAAAATATAAAATTGTTTATAAAACAAACAAACAAACAAACAAACAAACAAACAAACAAACAAACAAACAAACAAACAAACAAACAATAAATAAATAAATAAAAATATATATAATAATATTGGAAAACCAGTAAAATTCATTCTGAAGCATTTACCTCAGCCTTGCCTTTATTGATCTTGACTACACAGCTAATTTATACAGAAACATGCATTATTAGATATGCAAACACACACAGACCGTTCTAAGCTGCATTATTGCTGCTGCATAAATGCCTCATGAATAATTCAGAAGTAAATTGGCTCACACTCACAGTAAACAGACTAACATTGTGAACACCCTGAGAAAAAAAACACCCATTACTTTCAGTTACTTCCTGTGAGTGAGCGGTGTAAACAGTGGGGTCTTAAACAAATGTTGTTTCCTGCGGTGTTGAAAGCTTGAAGAAGAAGAGTGTAGAGCCTGACACAGTTGTCCTGTTCTTCTAATGGGGGTTACAGGCTGTTGGCAAAACAAACCAGCACAGGGGACCACTCCAGACCCCTGCACACCTACTGCCTCTCTCATGAACTAACAAAACCACTGTACCTGTTATGAGGTCCAGTTGGGGCATAAATGTTTGAAATGGACAGTTTGCTGTGGTGCAAAGGGAGCTAACTATGAGCTTTTATACCTCTTACAGAATCAGCAGGAATCAGATGGTGGAAAGCCAAAGCACTCAATACTTTTTAAAGTGGAGTGTGCCCTTGGTTACAAAGAGTAAAAGACAGTTGTGCAACCTTGTAGTGGTGCTTTAAAGTTTGTGAATGTTTGAGAAATGACTTTATTGTTGCATAAATTTGGCCTAAAACTTCATCAGATTTCCTAAAAGTAAATAATGAGAAATAAGTCCAACAAATGAGACAAAAATATTACACTTGGTCATCTATTTATTTGTGAAAGGACAACTATTTGAACCTTTAGGATTAGCAAATTAGCATCTGGGCTAGAAAGGCTTATCATCCTTGATGGAACAAGGGATTTTGAATTATACCAGCAAATTGTAAAGGACATTTTTCTAGGAGTTGAATATCAAATCCATGCAGCAAGACAATGACCTTATGCACACATGAATATTCATAGCTCTTTAGTACAGGACTAATCAACAGTTACTGGAAATGTCTAGCTATTGCTGCAGAAGGGGATTATACCAGATACCCATGGTTTTACCACTTACAGATATATAATACTGGATCATTTTCCTCAATAAATAAATAGCAAGTGTAATATTTTTGTATCATATGGGGGACACACTTGTGAAAATCCAATTAAGATCTAGGTCAAATATATGCAGTCCTTGTTTGTAATCACTAAGCATGTGTATGTTTGTGAGTTGGTGTAAGTGTATGTTTTGTGCTGGTGTTTTTGATGTTCATCAAGATTTTTCTCCCTTTTTAATGATACACTGAGCTAGTGGAGTGTAACAACATAACTTCACCAGCGGAGGAGCTTAAGCATGCCTTCCTTGCATAGTGTGCTGTAAAAATGGATAGAAAATGAGTATCCAGCATTAAATTAGACCTTCCAGCATGAAATATTCTCCCAGCTTCAAAAGACTCCAAGAAATATTTTAAGGTAAGAAATTTGCCACTGAATTAGATGATGTAGCACTGCCGTATGATTAGCTTACTGCTGGGTACTGTGTTGTCTAACCTTTTCTTTCTGTGTGCAGGTGTGTTTCTGTGTATTATTTCAACTTTAATAGTTGTAATCAGATTGACTTAACTAAAGCTAAATCTCTCTGAGGATACTATTACTGTATTATTATACCATATTATTATTAATATAGTATATTATTTTAATAGTATTTATTAAACCATTTTCAGCCTTTTATACTGCCTGTTAGAAAATACTAGCAAACCAGACCACACAAACTGGTTCTTTAGATGATCATGGCATTTTTACTGGTGTAATTTGTGTGCTTCAGCCAATGGTTTGTATATTTTATGATGAATGCACCCATAAATCATCTAAAATCTTTTTTTTACCATCTTTTCACATTAAGTTTTTACCCCTTTGTTTTTCCCATAAGTTCACATCTTGGAGAGTGTTTTGTTCAAGCAGTGATAGTATATATAATTTAGTAGGCAGGAGATCTGTTTAATAAGAACACAAGGTTTGTTGTTTGATGTGGACATTAGACTGGGACATTAATTTCATATGAATTAATATGTAAAGTTTATCTTTAGTCTTTATTTGAATATGTGGCTTAAAAGGAAACTAATAAAGAGCAATAAAAAGTAATCAGAGTATGTTACTGTAATATAGCAATATTTTGAATTACATTTTAGTAACCCTTCCAAATCTGCTGTTCATTCTAGATAACTTCTATACTACGTGATGAAATAGAGACAGAGGTCTTAAATTACAAGGTCTATCACCAGGAGGATTTCTCAACAAGGAATTCTCTGTCTGTTCTGTCTGCAAGAACCAACTTTGCTCTCTTGGATTCTTGTGGATTCAGGATAACTGTCGTATATATACTTAGCAACTTAGCAAAGTGACAATGAGTCCAAGTTCAATGAAACTGTTTAAATGTAATGTAAAATTTAAAATTATAGAGGTTTTATGTAGATTATTCTTAATTCCCTTTCATACTTTAAAACATTGTATATTTACTAAGGTAGAAGGAAAGGGAAGGAAATGTGAGATACTGCCTGAGGAAACTCTCAGGATATTTGTTAGCTACAGTGGATTGTGTGCCCTTTATTCTTGTCCCAGTTGGGTTGTTGGGGTTTGGCTACAGCAATATTATTACTAACATAGATATTTTACTGGATGAAAGCTCATCATTATTTTTAAATATTATCTAGGCCAAGTTTCTTGTAGCTTGACCTGCTAATACTTCCACAGTTTGAACTACAGTTATGACCCTTCTAGTCCTGCTGCAGTAACATTTAGTTGGGCTGTTAATAATATCCCTCGAATGAGTCCTATTCACAAGCTATAACAAGAAAAATCTTAAACCCAGTTACTAAGTTTTCTGCACATGATCCTGGCTTTTGATATTCAAGATTTGTTCAGAGTACAAGGATGATGAAATCCAGCATTTTAAGAGAATAGGTGCAAACAATAACATGGTTAAGACTTTTCTCAAGAGACTGTGGCCCAAGTACTGACCCCTGTTGTTCTGTGTGTTGTGGTCATCATGAAATTTCATTTGAATAAATGTATTAAATATTTATAGATCAGTGTTTATTGCTATTTTGTCAAAAATGAGCTTAGCTTGAGATTCATTTCTGCACAGTTAAATGTGTCACAGCTTTTAATTTCAATTCCACAAGGCTCAACGCATTTATTTAAAGGTTCTTTATACAGGCAAAAAGTTATCATTACCACTGTCTACATTTAGCTAATTTGTGTTACTTCACCTGTGCATGAATGACATTTTTTCCTTTCTCTTAATTGCCCTAAAAAGCATGATTTTGTTACATTCTTTCGCACTTACACCCTTATCTTTTGTTTGCCCAGTGTGGATAAATCAGACTCTGAATTGTGGGGCTCTGTGTTAGGTCTTGTGTGCTAAAAGGAAGCTAGAAGAAGCAGTGACTTGTGTAAATGGAATGGGCAGAACACTCCAGTAGGCAATATCTCTCTGTGCACCTGGGGCCACTCTGAGATAAGCATTCTGCAACAAAAAGACAGTATGCCTTACAAGTGTTGTTGCAGCGACAAAGCTGGGATACTTTTCATCATCGTGTGAAAAGAAGAAAAGACTGTCCTTTTGAGAATGACAGGTAAACTACACGTCTAGTCTATAAAAATAAGGACACCCCATGAAAAAAATTGTGAAAAAAAATATTTTCTTTTGTTTTATTTCAGACTCATCTGCATCTACAACCTAGCAGAGCTGTGTTCAGTAGTGATTAGGGTTGTTATTTTCAAATGCTACCATTACATCTCATTACAGGTAATAAAAATGCAGCACTACTTGCTATGTATCCTATGTGTTCAGCAAGTCAATGTAGCATAGCTCTGAAATCTTTTCAGGTCATGGAACTTGTTACCTTTCAGAAGAAAAGCCAACATTTTTCTGGTTTTAGGACAGACTCTGTTGCCCTCTCCTTTGCATTGCCCAGTCTATTTAAGTCTAATTCTGTGGGTTATTTTTTTACTGTGACATTGGTTGAATGAGCATGCTGTATTTGTTACAGGTGTTATATGTTGTTCTGTTTATATAAGCACAACCTGCAAAAAATCCCCCATATCACAATATAACCCATTTACAATTAATATCTCATTGCAGGATTGGTTGTGCATGCAATTTAAAAAAAGAAATCTTAATGACTGCCACTTTAATAAATGCAAAAAATGACTAAATTATTAGATAAATAAAAAATAAAAAAAGCATGAAAAAGCAGAAAGGTCTGCAAAGTGTAGGTCTGCAAAGATATAACATTTCACAGATTATTTTACATTTGACTGGTACTCACGCAAAACCATAACGCCATGGCGCAGTGACTGGGCACGGTTGGGCTCCACGGTAACATTGAGCATAGTGGCATTGCCTCCAACGACACAGATGCGATTTTCCTGAGCAGCCTCACGGAACATGCGGAGCAGCTGACTGGCGATGATACCGTTCAATACAGAAATGACCACCATGGGAACGATGAAGGACAGAAATGCATTCACCTGGTGGAGAGAGAGGAGGGTCAACTGAAAATGAAGTGTAAGGGACAAGAAAGTAAGAATTGTACAGTTTAATAGTCCTCTGAGGTCTTTTTTGTCGCGTGCCATTAGTATCTGGATGTAACCTGGGTCTAAACCTTTTTGGGAAACTGTCCCCATTGTGCTACATGATGATCTGATTAACAAGTTTGAAAATCTATGCATTTTATCGTATACACAATTTCTCCCCCATATGAACTGTGAATTTCCCCACTGCGGGACTAATACAGGAATACCTTATCTTATCTGGAATTCCGAGGTTCTTGAGAAATAAATATCTTCCTCAATACATTTAATTGAAGACTGAAAACCTCATGAAATATCATAATCAGCAAGACTTACCAAGAAGTATTTGTTAGTAAGAATGAATAGTCTATCATTTATTTATCATTTTATCATTGTTTTATACATGGACATTCCAAAATGCATGGTATTGCAGTAGATTGGATGGGATAGAAATGACAATTGGTAAAGATGTAAATTGATTATTAGTGGTATTACCTCGGAGACTATCCATTGCCATCCATCTTTTGGCAAGTCAGTATATGTAGTAATTTTAATATTTTCTCTACGTAATGATACTTAATGATTTACAGAACAAAATGACATTCAAAGCAACAGTGGTACATTGAATGGATTTGGAACATTTTTTTTTAGCACAGGGTGTGGTGGGACAAATTTTGAAAACACCATTTTCTCAACAGAGGAATATGATGTGAGCTCAGGGGTCTAGATCATGCAGTCTGGTATTGATTTATACTAGAAATCATGATTAGTGTTTTAAATTACAAAAGCTTATGTGTCTTTGCTCTGATGGTCATGAGATATTTTATTCAACAGTACCTGTAATTATTGAGTTCAGAAATCAATGCACCAATTTGAAGCATCTTAAAAATTACTCATGCATGAAATTAGTAGTCCAAAGGAAAATAAGAAAAAAATGCTGAAATGTCATATACTGGAGTGTATACTGGAATGTCATAAACTACAAAATGACATACACTGGTTTCTCATTACAATGGAATTCAGAATGATTTGAGCCCTAGCTACACAAGTTGTGTGTTTTTGTCATTGCCTCTTTATTTTTGTAATAACACAGTAATTACATGAGATAGTCACATGGCATATGATGATATCTTTATGGAAGGCCTTTGGCTTCTTAAATATGTAATTACTTGATGTGTCCATATTATCAGAAGTTTAATATCTTGATGAAAGTGATGAAGTTGTTATCAAAAATTGCCAAACGATTTTTTTTACTTATTTTTAAATGTGGAGACTTCGCATTTAAGGTTTAGACTAGATTTCTGAAAAAGAGTTGCATATTGGTGTCTATAAGTTGAGAATCTATATATGAATTTGTATAATATAGCTTATTACTGTGACAAAATATATAAAAAAATTCAGGCAGTAATTAATTTTTTGGCTGATTTTGCCTCTTGGATACTTGCCAAACTCTAAAACTGCTTGTCATAGCAGCCCAAAACTTGAAATTATTTGTTCAGGGCCAACTTTACCAACATCTCAGGTAATAAAAACTGCTTTATTATATTGGATTTTAATAATAGGAGCTTCTAAAAACAGTTCTACATTAAAAGTATTATTTTCCACAATTAATTTCTCTCAGATGCTTCACTGCACTACAAGATAAGTGTTATTAATAAGCGTTGGTTCTGCAGTTTCTAAACGTGTGTGACTTGTGCCGGTGTGTCAAGGAATTCCTGTCTTACAAAGCTGAGAACACAAGGTGTGATTCTGTCCTCACAGTGAGGGCTGAGGGCCGAAAGGGCTACACCTTAAATCTATAAAATGAGAATGTAGTTAACCAAATGGTAGAATAACACTATAGGTTTTTTATTGAGCATTTATATAATATTAAATTATATGTGACCCTGTAGGAGTAGGAGTTATTTATACTGTTTATGTTTGAAGAACATAAACGTGGATCTTCAAAACTTCTGATCTTCACCACACATGTTAATGAAAGTGTGCCAATTCATGAGTTATCAAAGCTCACCAGGCTGGAAAAGGTAACAACCCCATTTCTAAAGGTTTGGCCCCTAGTGTGTCACTGTGAGGCAACTGATAACAAATTCAGAACTACTTTCAGTTAAAACATGAATTCAACATTCTGAAATGCCCAGACCTTAACCCAATAGAACATTTGGAAAGACCTAAATAGAGGAGTTCATGCAAAGAAGCCTACCAACATTTCTGAGTTGAAGCAGCTTTGTAACGAGTGGGACAATTTCTCTAATTTGTTGTGCAGAATTGAACACCAATTACTAAAAACACTAAAGTAATTGCTGCTCAACAGGGTTAAAATAGTTGTGTCCTTATTTTGCAGGAACCCCTCAAACACTTTTCTGAGTGTGGTATTTGGACTGGGGATTTGAATGGAAAGATTTAATGATGGAAACATGTACATATGTTTTTTAATAATATTACCCTTTAACATTCTTACTAAATCTTACTGAATAATGTTTTATACTGAACTCAAAATGATTTTGTCACCCATACCAATTAGAAGGCATAAAAAAATCCATTCAGAAAATTGTTCTCTTCACACATTTATCAGAGAATGCCTTCAGAACAGCTTCAGCTCATCTTAGAAAGCTTATATCCTCAACTCCATTTCTTTGAGGTGGAAAGTTATTTCACACTTCAGAACTGCCTAAATGTTCAGTGGTGTTTGGATTTAGTGACTAGTGAGGCTAGATTGCCTTTGGCTTCATTCTTAGTCCACAAATCCTTGACAAAATTGATTCCTATACTCGGTCTGTGTCTGGTAAGGACTAAAGCAATGCAATGCCTGTACTCAGTGATGTTTTTCACTGATTTAATTAAGCAAACAACATTAAGATACTCAAAAAAGAAACCAACTGGGTTGTTTGATTTACAAACTGAGAATAGTCTGACATTTTATAGATGAATTGTGTTGTCTTAACATAACTGAATGTAATGATGCCCAGCCTAATAAAAGGGTAAAGTCTCACCGCAACTATAAAAATGTGTATATCAAATGGATGTTTTAGGAGTTTAACAGACAAATCTCAGTTGTCTTCGTTAACGTTTTCAAATGATACAAAGGTAAAACCAGCCTCTCTCTTTTAAAAAGCTATTAAGCGTATCGGTATCTTTGTGAAGGTTTTGACACTGTAAGATTTAGCAGATAAATGTCATGTCTCAGTATTTATACTATTGAACATCAGGAAAAATGGCCTCAGGGTAAGTCACAGATAAAAGTAACAACACTGGTATGATTTGTGTGGTTTTCACATTTCTGTTCCTTCTAACTAGACAAATGCAAGTTTAGCAGACAAATGAAAGATTGCAGTGTATTACATACATCATATGTTATATTTCAGATATCAGTTTGTACATTGGTTAGGAAGTGCTGTTACCTCAGTGGACAGTTTGGGAACACTCACACCTTTATAAGTTGTTATGAGTTGTTATAATTGACAGCATGTTCATGGCAAGTGTTGTGTGTACCAGGAATACATCATGGAACCAGTTCTGGACAGCCTGATCCTGGCACAGTGTATTATCCTGCTGGAATATCCCAAAAATGTAGGAGTATAGAATAGTAGCAGTGAAACATACTTGTTCTGGCATGAGAATATACCCCACACCAATATGGAATCACCTAAGGCCCATGGCTTCTTCTACCATGGTACCATAAAACAACTGGTACCTTGACTCTATGGACAATGCCACATATTGCCATATATATAGTCCAGTTAGCAACCTCAGGTGCTCAGTTGTGTCTGGGGTAATAGTGTTAACAGAGGCATTCTGGTGGGTCATCTGCGTCCATATCCCATGGGAGCTAAAGAAAACTGCACTGAGCTGTGGGATATTCCTGTGGGGCTCTTGAATTAAATATGGATGTGAGTCACTTGCCTGTAAACACAGACAATTCTGGCCAGATGCCATCATTAACTGGGCAGTCCACTATTGGATAGACTTCAATGACATATTCCCAGTACATGTGACACTATGGGTCAAGGAATGTTAAATTTCCGCACAATTTTGGAAATCCCAGAATGTCTCGCTCGAACTCCAGTAATTGACATCATCTTGACATGAGCACACTGGCCAATGTTCAACCTCACTCACAAGGTAACACCTCACAACTTATACAGGTGTGGGCATTTCCGTGCTGCTCCCTAAGGTCAAACAAATTCATAATCAATTTACGTACTGATTTACCATGACATTTACCATGTCAGTGTATTGTGCATCCCTATATGTACTGTACATTATTGAATCTAAAATAACAACAAATATTAAAAAGACAAGTGATATCAAATGGTTGTATAATAGTGAGTGTCTGTGTGTGTCTCCGTGTGTCTGTGAGATAAGAAGGAGGAGCTGGTTTCCGGTTCCAATTATTAAAGGTCTCCATGTATCAGCCTCAGAGGCTCAGAGCCACAAAGCTGTGCATTCCATTCAAATGACTTTACCTCATTTAGTTATCTTTAATCTGGCCTTCTAGATGTGACACAAATTCTCTAAAGCGCGCACACACACATTGATGGAATATGTCTTATTCCCTCATTCCCTATTTCAATAATTGAATTATTCACTCACTTCCTCGCACATGCCCAGCAATGTCGTCATCTACTACTTTGATATTTCAAGCACCCTCTACATGGTTGCTGAAAATGTGAATGTAATTAATTATGAGACTGATTGTTCCCTCTCTCCCTTTTTCCTTCCTAGATTAAGTTCAGATTGAATTCCAAATCCAAAGTGAAAGGACTGAAAAGACTGTGAAAGGACCCCTGATGCTTTGTTCTGTGCTGCTAATTCTATGACCTAGTATAACTCTTTTACCAGACATTGGCTAATGTTCACATAATATAAGATTATAAATTAAGTCAATGGTTCAATATTTTACCTTCATTTCTTGATAAGTGATCTTGCAATTATGGACTTTCATGGAGAGGAATAAAAACAAGGATAAGGTTTTATCCAACCCCTCCACTAAGACGGTCAATTAGACCAATGGTCAGATGTGAATATACAAGCAGTCCTCAAATCTGTAACTTGAAAATAGATCCCAGTCCTAGTTCCAGTAACAGCTAACAAAAACTAAATCCAGGACTGAAAACTAGTTTCAAGGTCTGCACACATGGTGACCCAATCTCAAAGCTTCATTCTCTTTAGGAGATGGTCCTGATGCTTGCTTGACTTTCTTGGGTGTCCTGAAGCCTTGGGTGCCACTGCAACTGAACCACTCTCCTTGAAGTTCTTGAAAAATGGTTGATTGTGGTGCTATCTTACAAGCAGCAATGTCCTTGCCTGTGAAACCCTTTTGATGTAATGGAATGATGACTGTATTTGTTTCCTTGGAAATAACCGTCATTAACAAAAGAACACTTAAAAGCACCACTTACCTTTTAAAGCAACCAGTCTGCTCTTCTAATTAGCATGACAGAGTGATATTGTCTGTCTTGTCCACATTAATATTTTCTTTTAAGCTGACAAGATCATCTCTAAAATTATGTTATCAGTCCACTTTGTAGGGCAGAAATACAGTGGCTGGAATGCAAGCATTTTTGTGATAAGATCATTTTCATGGCGGTGAATGACTTTGCATTTAATGCAATTTATGTGATTAATCTTTGTGAAAATTTGTGAAAACCAAAATATGTGCCATTCTCAAAACTTTTGGCTATGACTGTATATATGACTGTATGTACTCATGGGCTAAATGCGGAGGACAAATTCCCTTTCCAGTGTGTCTATGTTTACATGTTTTAAGATTTGTTTAGATATATATATATATATATATATATATATATATATATATATATATATATATATATATATTCCTCAACTGTAAACAAAACAAAAATAACAAAAATAACGATGCTAAGGTTTTCAAACATTTCCAACTAAGCACACGCTATGATTTAAATCTGATAAGTAAACAAACTGCATGGAAACAAACTGAAACAATCACTAAACTACACAAAGTACTCACAATACTACCACAACAATATTACTGACAAAGTCTGACTGAAACAAAGGGTCTTAAATACATTGATAACATTAGACATACCTGGAACAGGATGGTGAAGGGGCAGGGTTACAAATGAGACAAAGATGGGAATGGGCGGAGCAAGGGTGGAGACAGAACCAGAACAAAACAAAACACATGTGCTCAGAAGCACATGGGGAAAAGACCAACAAGGATGAGACAGGACAACAGAGGAGTGTAACAGGAACAATACCTGACATCAACTTAAACTAGCCCCTGATTATTTTTGATAATTTCATTTTTATTTCTATTTATGTGTCCATGTACTCTCCCCTAAAAACATACTACCATATGTGTCTTCACATGCCTCCACCTAGGCCTTTGGTTCAGTCACTGGTGGCAGGTAATGTATATTTTTTGCTCAAATTGTGTAACGTACTCTGACAGCAGAGCTGTCAGCAGAACAAATCATGATCGGTCTTCAGAGTGAAAGCTTCCATTAGTCACTTGCTTAATCAGCTCAAGACACCTGAGAAACGAGAACTGTGGTGCTGTCCTTTCAAAGGGCTTATGATAATGTGCTTAACCATAATATCCACAAACACATTTTCATATTAAAATGCCATGCTGTCGTATTAACTGCTCTAAATGGTTACCAATAAAACAAAATGGGAACAAAATAATTAGCTGTAGAATTCTAATCAAGTACAATTAAATAATTACACACCTAATTTTGATGATTTTTTAAAAATGATAATGATTTTATTTTTCTTCATATAATTTTATTCCAATCTCGAAGTGCCAACTACCCAACCCCATTAGGACTCTCATCATATCATATTTGATCATCTCTATCATATTTGATGCCATGGACACCAGGAAGGTGAAGACAAGCACGTGCCTCCTCCAAAACATGGGAAGTCATCTCACACATACATCCAGTGCTCATATCCCTACTGCATACATATGAAGAGCTCTTGGTGAAAGCATTTCCGTTCACATTTATTACAGCAGACACTTTACAGTAGGGCAGAGTGTAGTGCAAGAACCTGGCAAGGGTTATGATTCAGATTTTAGGAAAATTGCATAGAATAAAAACACCATCATGTGCTTATAATCTCAGTGAAAAAAAAAAATTCTTTTTATGTCATCAGAACCAATGACCATATATTAAAGATGGAAGATGCAGCTCACTTTCATTTTATAAAAATTAAGCTAAAATTGTCTATCATGTTCTAAAATTTGCAACCAGTGTCTGCGCAGTAGAGATCAGAGGCCGAGCCAGACTCGCCTCTTCATTGGGTTAGACTCCCCGCAGATCACACAAGCCTGGGTCCGCTCTCTGAAATCATATTGTCCTTGGTCACCAAGGGGTGTCAATCTCTTCATTCTTAAGCGAAACCCTGCCTTTTTAAAATGTCTATTAAACAAATACCCTGTTCACTAATTTCCAAGTGAGCTCCTAGTAAGACAGTCAGCTATTGAGCCTGTTTATACAACCAGATGTGACCTTAGCTGAGGCAAGTGAAGCCTACAGTGCTTTAGATGTTTTTCTGTATGTCCATCCATCCATTATCTGCTGCTTATCTAGGGTCCGGATCGCAGGGGCAGCATACACAAGTTTCTGTAGCTGAGAACCAGAACAGCAAAGTCACGCCTTTGGCCACTACCTGATCCATATCGCACTGGACCCCCATTGCTAAGGGAAGCTTAGTCCTGTTCTGGCTGCTCATGAGGGGACACTGGATCTGGCCTCTCACTTAGGACTCATTTGCCAATTTGGGGACCCTACTTGGGACTAATGCCCCCAACAACATAGCTCTAAAGGTCATTCAGAGGTTATTTTTGTCTGATATTTGTCTTGACATTTGTTGGATAATCTTAAACACTTAAGTGTGACAATAAAGCAAAAAGAAAAGAAAATTGTAAAGGAGCAAATATTTTTTAACTGATGAATAACCTGTCTACTAACGTCCAAGAGAGGTTCTAGTCAGATGGTCAGATATTTGCCTGTTTGTACAACTAGACATGCAAAAGTGAGTCTGGACTGACCAATGTGATACAGAAATTTGAATATCATTCTGATCACATGTTTTCTGGGAGTAAGTGATCTAAACAGTTCGCTCACATGCTTGAAGTGTCAAAGAGTAGAGAAAACATTCCCTAAACATGGTCAGAAAGAAGAACATTCTTCAATAAAATGAAATCAAGACCAAATCATGTCAGCTTAGATTATGGCGTTAAAGAAGGATCTATTCATCTAGAGCTGATTGCTTTGACAGAATTCTGATTGTTTTGTTTAGAATTCTTTATAAATTTTATTTTACTTACATTTACTAACAATGTATTCTACGTTTGTGGTGTTATTGCAGAAACATACATCTGAGAATAGAAAAGGTCACATTCAGTAATATTTAAGAAATTTAAACATGTAATCAGACACCCTGTTCACAGTCACTACATGTGAATAACATCTGATTTGTATCCTGATAAGATATTAATCACATGTAGCTACACTGAGTAGTCAAATGCGTCTCCGGTTAGTCGGACTGAAAACCGATTGCTGTGTGGAATGGAATATGCAAATCCACTCGTTACACAGCAACAAGTTGTTTATCTGTTACTGGATGTGGTAAAGTAATTACTGCCTTGCAGTTTGCCATTTTACATGCCTTCACAACAGTTTTGTCAGCCTGTGCTGAGTTTTAGGTTGCTTAATACATCTTGCAGATGTTTTTACATTGCTATAATGTGTCTCACGTGTCTCAGACCTCCTACTGAAGTGGTCTAAATGATCCAATCTGTATCCGTTTTAAATGTGTCTTGGGCATGTTTACACACGTCCTTATCCAGATACTGGTGCAAAAAAATTGAATAGCATTAAAAAGCTTATTTGTCATCACAATTTAATTCAAAAAGGTACAATGTTATATTGTGTATTTATTATATGTGACATTTCAAGCCTTTTTGTTTGTTTTACAGTTGGGCAGTATGGCTTACAGGTAATGAAAACCAGAAATCCAGATTCTCAAAACATTAAATTTGAATTTAACTACTATAATCAACATACTCAAGACAGATGAAGCAGCCAGATGTAAACAGGGTCTTATGTTGTGGAAAAAAACAGCACTCAATAATTCACATAGCGAATTAAATTGTTTCTATGTTGAATGCTGTTAAATGGCACTCATGGATATCCAATGAAAATCATATATCTCCATTTTTGTCCATTTTTAGTTTTCTCCATAATGTGCATATGACAGATGTTATTTATATTGTGTTAGAATTTCATGATGAATGGACCATGAGAAATGTCCCAAAATGATTTCAATTTCTCTTATTTTATATTAACTTCCATTCAAAGGTATGAGCATTTTTGCTTTCTCCTGTAAAGTCTCCATTTTGGAGATACAGTATATGTTTTTCATTGAACACCGATGATATATGAGATCATATTGTATTTTATGTTTGTATTTTGAAGTAACACTGCAGTATTAATGCTGGCAACCATGCTATAAACCCAGCCTCATCCATCTAAGTGATTTCCCTTGGCTATTTTTGAATAATAAAACATACTCTCCAAGTTTAGTCTCCAAATACCAGTGTCATAATGGCCTGGAGCCAAAGTTCTTTTTTCCATTTTGCTGTTGCTTTTTTCTCCATATAACTGGTAGCGGAAATGAACATATTTAATGAGTGCAATCTGCTACTAAGCCTATGCTTTATATCTAAATGTTTATAGATAAATTTTACCTAGTCTTCTGTATTTTTTGTAATCTTGTCATAAATGTGCTTATAGATCCACTGTGTTTGCACTGGGAATTTTGTCTTTCACAATTTATCCATTCACTCAGGGAAACACACACATACACACTAGTGAATTAACTCACTAGGGGGCAGTGGGCACACATGCTTGGAGCAGTGGGCAGCCTATGGTGCCCAGGGAGCAGTTAAGTGCAATCATGTCCTGCTGGTTCCCTAACCACCAGGCCACCAGCCTTGTAAAATAGAAGGTTGCCAATTCAGTTGCCTGAACTATCTGGACATGACTGAACAGCACTTCAGCAAGGCACTTAACTACCCAACATGCTCTGCACATTAAATAATTAAAAAAAATTATAGTTCTATTGGAATGTATTCTAACCTTGAAGACCCATCATGTCATTTCTTTGTATATACTCATATGACTGGATTGATGAACTTTTAGAATGACTTGACTTGAAATTACCCCTACCCTCTTTGATATGTTAATGGAATCTGAAACAAAAATGTGAAAGAGCAGCAGGCACCATCATTAGCATCATCATTACCATTATCCAGCAGCTCTGTGACACGTCGATTAATACACAACTAAATGAGTGAAGCTAGCAAAAGCAAACCAGCAAAAGCAAAGCTTCCAGGCCCTGAACCTCAGACCGAACAGTCTACAATCTAACAAGCTTTCCAGCATTCACTCTAAGTGGACCAAAGAATGGCCATACCATGGGCTTGAGGGATTGAGATCATTAGGCTATATGACTCCATACTGGCCAATGCTAACTGACTGAAGATGGCCCTGGTGTTTAAGCATTTGCTGTGAACTGGTGGAGTAACGACAATGGGCCATTGCATAATGCAGCTGGTGTACTGAACATTTTCCAAATTGGGATGCACAGTTACAATAAGAATGACACAAAAAAAATGTGAATATGACTTGGAACTAATCCAATCCTCATGCACAAGGAGATAAAAAATATGGGGAAAGGGAATTGGAAAAAAATGTTGGCTCCTTCAAATATCATCAGCTCATTGATGCAAGGTGTTAGGGACATTGGACTTTCTTTAACAGGTCATATTTCCCGACAGCCCTGCTGGCAGACATTTCACCAGCTGTGCTGTTCTTTTCCTCTTTTCTTGCACCTGTTGCCAAAACAGGCTTAGACATATACCCTCTTCTGAAAACTCCAACGTGGACAAGGCAAGCAGAACACTCCTGGTAGCTGATTTGTTCAGACAGGCCAACAGTTCATACACTCATTTCGCATCAGTGCTCCATAAATGACTTTGGCTTA
This sequence comes from Acestrorhynchus altus, assembly GCA_034509495.1. Classification (NCBI taxonomy): domain Eukaryota; kingdom Metazoa; phylum Chordata; class Actinopteri; order Characiformes; family Acestrorhynchidae; genus Acestrorhynchus; species Acestrorhynchus altus. Next base: position 17,253,829 of record CM067518.1, read on the forward strand.
ACAGTCCCATTCACCATTTCCCAAACAGAGAAGAGTCAAAGAGAGGTCTGCTGGAAAAGCACATTTTTGAAAGCGTTTAAAGAAACCGCAGGGTGAAAGAATGCCAGGACTTAATGAGAAAGGTCATGAAGGCTGTCCTGAACACACCCTGGGAGAGCATGTCCGCTTTGATTGGTTCCTGCAAACAACTTCCTAACAACTGAAGACAAACGAGGGACTAATGAGCCAGGGGTCAGCCAACTGCCAATGAGGGAAGATTTAACATTAGCATTTTATTTATCAAGACAAAGATTAGGAGTAAAAGTAGAGTGAAAAACAAATAATTTTATATTCACACTGAGTTTTCAGATTATTAGGCAAATGTATAGTAGTATAGGCCATTATTTCAAGAACAGCTACAATATACTCTTTGGGAGCTGTATTAGAAACACTATACTAACACTGGGTGGGTCTTACATTCAGTTCTTTATTGACATGACTGCATCAAGCAATTCTTGCCCAATTTTCAAGATCACTTTTCAGCTGAATAATTCATTCTACTACATTCTAACGAGTTTGAAACCATTTCTTATTTGTGAAATGGTTCATTGTTATGCTGTGGAACTCAAGTGATGACTAATTGATTTACAGAGCATAATTCCCCACCATTACACCACCTCCACTGCAAATTTTCTCCATGCTGTCTGAGTAACCACAGCATATTTATCTATCCCTGCCTGTCTCAAACCACTCTTATTATGTTTCTGCCTGCATTTTTCTTAATTACACCATACCTAGTAGGGTGGCACCACAGGGAAAATAGCTCCAAGGGACTAGGGCTGTGGGTTCAGTCCCTGCTTGGGTTTCTGTTCTGTTTTGTGTGTTCTCCCCATAACCGCACAGGTTTTCTCTGGGTACTCTGGCTTCCTCCTGCCTCCAATGGCTATGCTAAATTGCCCCAAGGTCTGTTTATGTATGGTATATTGTGATCCATTGGGGTGCACCCAATGATTTCAGGTAGACTCTGGATCCACCATGACCCTATTCAGGAGTACCAGATAAGATAATGACTGACTAACCATTATGAGTAAACTTTAGACCAGGGGTGGAGATTCGAGAGCTGGAGTCCAGCATAGATTACTGATTTCCCTGCTCCAGCAAACCAAGTGCATCTAGTAATTAACTAGTGAGATTAATCAGGTGTGCTTGGGAGGAAAAAGCACAAAACTGTTCAGGAATCTGGCCCTCTAGGAGTACCCTACTCCTGCTATAAACACTGCTGTGCTGAAAATCCCCAAAAAATGAGCAGTCCTTGAAACACCCAAACCAGCATGTCTGGCACTAACAATCATGCCATGCTCAAAATGACTGGAATCATATTTTTTCCCTTTCAGATGATTGATGGGAACATTAGCAGAAGCCGCTCACCCTTATCTGAGTGATTTTCCATATTATACTGCTGCCACTGCTGGCTGATTAGATAACTGCATGAATGAGTACAGATGTATAGGTACTCAGAATAAAGCACTTGGCGTGTGTAGCTGCACATTGAGGATTTGGAGTTACTGACTCAAACCTATAATCTGTTGCATTTCTCAGCCCCCTCTATTTATCTGTGGAAAAGGACCACAATAGTACCATTAACTGAATATTACCTGAGATGAGGACCATTCTAGCACACTACCAAAAAGGTGTGGCATAATAGTGTTGGTGTAGGAATTGTTGTTTTGTAGAGGATCCCTTTCTCTTTTATTGATTGTATTTGTTACCTGTTCACTCAAACAATATGTATATCCATATCTGTAAATCTGCAGTTTTTCTATGTTAGATCGGCTCTGCCCTATCCTTTCAGGTCCTCCTTTGCTCTGCTCCCCTCCACCCCTATTAACATTCACACACACACTCAGACACATCATTCAGGTGTTATAAAATGATTAAATGTGATCAAATTTCAGTATGTTTAATCATAGTTAAATTGTATATCGCCTAATCAGGATATGATTTTTGTCCATTTCACCTAGGCCTAAACAATACACAACAGACACGGCCAAGGTGACACAAAATGCAAAATCCCAGTATGACTGCACCTTAATAAGATATCCTAATGGTTTAACTTGTTGAATTATGTTCTCCATAATAGTGTTATAAATAGTGATCTCCGGAGATTTCTGTATGAAGTGCACATTTTGCACTGTAGACAAAACTATAGCTATAGTATAGTGCAAGAAATTTCCACTTACTCCTACTATGAATCTGCAAGGTTGTATGCTCTGAACAGGAGAGCAAAAGTCCAAATGTCATGTTTGGTTGATTTTCAAAGCTAAAATAACACATTTTATGCCTAAACAATAATTTTACATCGAAATGTGCAGACATTTGTTTTCTGTAGAGTACATGACACTTATTTTTCAAATCAATAATCATGTGGTATGACAAGAGATGCATAAACTTTTGCATACAAGTGAACACAATAGGCATTACTGATAAAACTAGATGGTGTCTGTAGGTTTAAGCAAATGAACATAATGAACTGGAAACTCATTCATTTTAGTGATTTAGTATTCTTTTTGCCTGAATGTTCTCAATCAATGTCTGGGCCAAGGCTTAAACATTTAATTATGCTGTTTGCTGTGTGGTCTTAGCTTATATGTGGAGATTTCTTATGTGTATGCCCTTAATTGAAATATATTTATTAGGCAGTGTGTGGATTAGGAACCCTATTATTCCTGGCATTTTTTTGCTGTTTCAAAGAGTGGAGTTAAGTCTGGATTTAAATTGGGTTTACTCTGAAAAGCACAGCCATACAATACAGAGGTCAGAAGAGAAATACATGCATTTTAGAGATAATTAACCAGAGAAACTGTGAGGTACAAAACACAGTTTTCTCACTACGATGCAGAACACCAAGGTTCATGCTCTGTAATTGTGGCTTCAGATACTCCTCTCCTACACACACATTTGTTATTTACTCAAATAGCAGGGTTTTGGGAAAATGTTACTTTTTATTTTTTATTCAGCTGCTCATTCAGATTGGTTTGTAGCAGCAGGTTTAAAATATATTGTCAAACACAAGCCTTCCTACACACAACCACACAGATAAACAACTGTGTGCAACAGCAACAAGTGAGGAGGCAGGTCACTGCTTAAAATATGAACAGGAGATCCCATGACACTGTGAATGGCACCTGTTTGCAAATACAGTCCTTCAACAATAAAAATGGGCTTCACCTTCAGTTTTTAGTATTTTGGTCTCCCCCAATTCATAGGCAATGTTCACATTACCAGTCTGACATTCCTCGAATTCAATTTTTGCCTTTTTTCAGGGCTGTGTGGACTTTGGTCAAATACTTTCTTTTCAAATAAGTTTTCAGCTGTCATTTGTTAATGAGTGTTTTTTATGAGCTGAATGCTGGCCTCTGTTCTTTCTCAGCTCTTTTGGATATTCATCTCACACACTCCTCTGGTTTTCTGCATGTTCTTATCACTGCCAGCACAACGGGAGTCTTCCTTACCCATCAGAAATTCTAATTAGAGCTTTTGTCTCTCCTGCACGCGGTGCTCTAAAGGCACACATAAACACATTTCAGACTAATAACATAAGAGTGGTCCTCTTTATTACTGTCAGATTGAACTCTTTTGATCAAAATGACATGGACAACATATGACAGAGAGATTTTTCCAAGTCAGGTAAGAGTAGGATAGAAAAAGAATACCATGCATACTGTACCAGTCAAAAGTTCAACGCCTGACTGAATTTATTGAAGATGACATGACGCTACAATATATTGTATTGATATAAAAAAGAACAGGCTAATTACAATATACAATATGTGGACATAATTATTCAGACAACTGTTCATTCATTATTATGGAACATTGCTGTGAGGATGTATACAGGCCCTTTCGGCTTGTAATCCTCAATATGATGTATATATTCAGTACTATTAAAATATATTGTATGAATATTATTTATAAGGAACTTTGGGACAATGTCTGCTGTGAAAAATAGCTACTTGGGTAAAAATGAACTGAACTCAAGAAGGGAGAATGTACAACCTGAACTGAACTGAAAAGTCACATTGTAATGTAGAAAAATATGCATTACATGGTCAAGAGTTTTGGTGTGTTTGTAAGGAGGTTGGAGCGAGGCAGTATGGTGGCTTGGTAGCACATTTGCCTCCCATCAATGGGGTCTTCCCACATCCCAAAAACATGGTCATCAGTCACATTCTAATGTATCATTTTTTATTAGGTGTGAACAGAAACCTCTATTCTGGCATAGAGTTTGGTACAGGGAATGTCATACAATGTAAAATATTGTTGTGTCCTCTTGTGGAAACAGACCTCCAAAATAGATCTGTAAAATGGGCTAATTCCGAGAGTCCAAAATTTCATAATAGTCTTGGCTCAATTTATTTACTTACCCAAAAAATGTAAACACACAGCCCACTAACAAGGAAGGGGTTAAACACAACACCTACTGCAGGAAGGTTAGTAGTTATACTCATAGGAAAATCTCAAAGTGTTGGCTGTCAACAGTCAGGTAGGTAGCTTGCTTTTTGCAATGGCCCAAGGTATAGTGTCACCAAGCAAGTACAAGCAGATGATAGACCAACCAGAAAAGGGACAACCAGGTATAATCTTTCAGCTAACTAACCCTATACCAGGGTTGCTCAACTTGTGGCCCAGGGACCACCAGTGGGCCATGATCCACTCTCTAGTCTGCAGGTCCATCCTCAGGAAGAGGCAGCAAAAATATTTTGCAAGTACAACCCAGACAGCAGCAGATATGTTATACCATAAATAGACAAATAATCAACATGGGGTCTGACAGAGACAGCTTTTACAAAGAATTAAAGTCCACATTTTGTAACTAGACATCTGATGTTAGCAACACTTCAGTCCTGCTCAACATTTTGAACAGATGTTTTTATGAAGGCATGAAATTTTAAAGTTATTATCCTGACATTTGCAGGGTCAGAAAAACAATTTCACATAAAAAGTTGAGTTTGGTTTTCTTGTGGGCCGTTATCCATTGCAGTGATAAACAGGTGGGCTGTGAGGTGGAAAATGTTGAGAAACCCTAGCCTACACAACAGCAACTCTATCTGGTAAAACTTGGAAATACGTACAAACAATAATGTTTTTGCTACAAGTCTAGGCTACCTTATACCATGCTAGAGGTGTCCAGATAATATGAATCCCGATTCCAGTCCTGAATCTTATAATCTGTGATAGATGTGACACTATGTTGCTATGCTGGCAATCAATGTGATGTAAACCAGTAAAAAAGAACCTTAATTGTTGTAATAAGGCTTGTAAAAATGGCATGTGAGTTTTTTTTTTAAGTAATATTGTGTCATTGATTACATTAGTCCACTTTAGCTAGAGTTTATGTGAGCCTATACCAACATTTCACCTGCTGTTCCGATTGACGACTGTGAATCAGTGTCCCCTCATATCCACTGAATCAGTCAAACATAGATTTAAAATTATGCATGCAATTCATTTTTGTCCAGAGAGCTTAGTTATGTTTCTAAATTAAATATTGTGGAACTGTGGACAATTTGAATACATAATCCTTCATTATTCAGTTTTAAATCCATACACAGATACTATGTACCATGTCTGTATTTCATACATTATACTGTATGAAGCACTGGGACACTAACTCAATCATTGTTTGAGTTTATCCTGCTTTTGTTAGAGTAACTGTCTCTACTGTCCAGGAAAGGCTTTCTACTTGGTTTTGGAGCATTGCAGTGATGATTTGTTTGCATTCAGCAACAAGGATATTAGTGAGGTCAGGATGTTGTATGATGACCAGCCCACATCATCTTCAAGTCCCAACTCCCCAACTCATCCCAAAAGTATTGGGATGTATCTTCCAGAGAACACAGATCCACGGCTCCGCAACTCTGTGATGGGGGTCTTTATACCTCTCCATTCTTGCCTGGTAGTATGACAGTCCTATTCTATTGGCAATACTTCTCTACATGGATCAGAGAAGCTGTGTATGTACATTTGCACATCTCTGTCAGCAAATGAGTGCAACTGAATGATACTGAAGGCATTTCTTTAGAATATACAAAAATATACAATACACAAGTAATAGACAAGAAGGTTTTTTAGTGTATTTAGAGCGTTTCTATTGGTCCACTTATCGTGAAGTCCAAATAATTTCCGATTAATTCAAGAAAATTTTAAGCGTTTCTTGAAAAATATGTTGAGTTTTGTACATGTAAATAAATGACGACACTATCCACACAAGCCACTTTTAAGTATAGTTTAAGTCTGTTTCTGTGCACAGTGCCCCCAGGAACATGAAGGAGTGTGCTGCTAATAGGTTCCATCACTGAGCATCAGCAGCACTCATTCGAATGAGGTTGATGGTGAGGTATTCCCATGATCTCAAATGTAGCTTCTCACTCTAGAGCCAGCAAAGGTCACAGCTTCCTGTTATTTCAAAAAATGTAGCACTTGCCTAGAGCACATGCCAGCAGATCTCACTGATGCAAGTTAAATAACCTTAACCTATCAGTGTAAAACTGTTTGGCTTTAGGTTTATTAAATACCTGCCCTCCTGTGCTCAGTCAGAGATGACTGCTCAGTCGGCTTTATGACGGCCATACTGTGTATTCTGCAGTATAAGTCAAGCATACTTATTGTCTGCCTAATCATACATAATAAAAAACTTTCTGTGTACCAAAGAAAAAGTCTAGAGTAAATTCTTGGAGATTTATTACTTGTGGAACATATGGACCAAAAAGAACAGGGCTGGCAGAGTGCCAACACCTCAGCAAGGCATTTCTTGTAAGATTGCTGAATAAAATATGAGAAACCAGTACATCAACTATCTTTTTTGTGGAGGACAAATTGTAGTAGAAATAACAGATAAACAATATTAATATTAATATCATAATATTGCAATTACACCCTTAAAAGAGCAATGAATAATTAAGAGTAACAGACAACAAAATTGGAATACAAATATAGTTAAATATCCTACATAAATAATAATAATAAAAAAAACTCAATTAGTCAATTTGATGGAATTGTGCAGAGCCATTAGTTGACAAATTGATGATAGCAAAACGCAGCCATGCGCAAGGTCAGGTGTGGCGTGCATTACTGGTGGGAAACCTCTCACAATGTTTTTTTGTGGACACAGTGCACACACATCAGAAGACGAAAGCAGTGTCATTTATCAGATAAATGTCATAGTATCTCATGAATAATACATGTTTAAGAGTTTACATTTGGAATGTGCATGGAGGGGTCGTGCACATTGTCTTTGTTTTTAGATTTGACATCATGCAGGATGACATTAACATAAGAATAGCAGAATAGAATTCATGGGTAGCTACTCCCTGCCCCTTGTAACACTCCATACAGAGAAGGTATGATGGTATGAAAAAGGAGCTACAGCTAAACCCTAATACAAACTGACACAATGTGCCAAATCTTCAAAAAAGTACAAAAACATGTTGTCAAAGAGTACACACTCTACTACAGGGTTTCTCTCACACAACATTTAACAGAGTTAAACTCTGCTGACTTTGCCAGAACAATCTAACCACCTCCTTTCTCTTTCTTCCTTTACTCTCTGCCCCCTCAGCACCAGGACTCCCAAGTGATCAGTGGACTGAACTAACCTGCCAGATTCTGTCTAGGTTGGTATTTTCCACCCACACCAGCAAGACATTTCTTAGTTTTCCCTCCAACTGCATTTGTCACACTAGTTTTTTGCTCTACACAGAAAAAAAGGAAATGCTGCAGGTAAGATCTTGTTGGAGTTCTTCAACTTGTCACTGTGGAGACTTCTTTACTGTTGTCAGCTAAAATCCTTACAGCATGTAGAGTTACTATATGAAAAAGTGTTCTGCACCTGCTAACCCATGAATGAACCCTTTTTGAGTATTGTAGCTTATTTTGTTAAATGCATGAATGCATGATAAACGCCCCGAATAACATAATTTCTCAGTGCAGCGGTGAACAGCTGACTATATATTTCCATGGTCTTCTTAACAGCAGAGAGCCTTCTGCTCAGCAACAACAAACTAGGAGAAGGGATGTTTTTAGTTGTCTTGAGTTATCTATATATGCTGATGTGTTGCTATTTAATACTATGGCTATAAGAAGATTAACTGTCACACTTGAGGGTGGTATGAGGACTTGAATGAACCATGAAATGGAGTCATTATGTTGAACAATAACATTCCCTCCAAGGTTGTTCAACATCATCTTTCTTTTTTTAACAAAAAAATCACCTCAGGTGAACAATTAATCAGTCAAGGAGTGCTCTCCAAAAAATTGATATGACAAAATTGATCCTCCTGCCAAATCAATTGAATCAATTGAATCTTATTTAATAAATAAATAAATAAACATAAGCAATGAAAAAAATCTTTCAGATTCTGTGGTTCTTTTTTTAATTCACATTTTTTATTCAGAAAGTAAATACCTTTCATTGTTACATAGCTCAGCCATAACATTAAAATGCATATATTAGGCTGTAGGGCTCCCACTAAACACTACTTCTATCAATTAATTTATCAATTATTTTATCATTAATTAAACATAAGGACCAATTATTCCTTAACCACAAACTATATCGTTAGAAAAATGAAAAATGTAAGCAAAGGTTTACCTACTGAATTGCAAAAATTTCATTTTTTCTGAAACTCTAGCCAGACAAAAACAGCACAGGGCATTTTAAAGTCAATAGTTTATCTCCCAATTAAATGCAAGTTTCTATTTAAGAACAAAAGAAAACACCTTGCTATGGTACATGCCCCATCAAGCCTAAAGGCCAGAGCACACCAACCAAAAACTCTAAGACCAACACCAAATGACAGATTCTGAATGCAATTTACAACAACTGGGCAGTAGAATCACTTCATAATTCATATCTAGTTTTTGGAATTTAAGGGGTTAAGGTTTTGAAACATTGCATTATGGTAAAAGTACTGTAACTGCAAATGTACATAAATCCCTTTAATATTCAAACCAACTTTATGGTTTGTGCTTATTTAAAGTAATCCAATACTCTCCAGACCTTGGGTGTTTGGGAACCCTCACTTACCTAATTCTCAACTGAGTTGCACTTTGCTGTAGCTACCACTACTTTTAACTTGTGGCACTGAATGGCGCCTCTAGGTGCTTGAAGCCAAAACTGACACAGGAAACACGCATGAGGATTAAGGGAAATCATTTGTTATTTAAGATGCTACAACTTAAAATATTGATATTGACATTTTCAGCTTTGATGACCTCAGTTACGTTAGCGAATCATGGCAGCCCTATTAGTCAGCAAGTGAACAGCAGTCAGTCCTCCAAGTTGACAAGTTGAAACATAAGAAAACAGACAACAGGAAAACAGTGACAACTAGAAAACTGATTCAGGGAAGGACAACCAGTGCACATGGTCATGTGCGTACAAGGCCCTATCTCACAGCTTCCAAAACTTATAGGACCTGCTGTAACATATTGATGCCAGATACAACAGGACGCCTTCAGAGGTCTTGTGAAGTCCATGTTTCGATGGGTTAGAGCTATTTTGGTGGCACAAGAGTGGGACCTATCAGTGTATATGTCCCCTGTGAAACAGATTCTGTGAATTTGTGAAATGTCTCTCGCTGGATGTGATGAATAAAACACTGAAACAAACCCAATATGCCATACAATTCCATCCATTCCCAGTTCCATCTACAAAGCAATACATCACTGTGACAAATATTATTGATTTCTGGTTCTGGAAGAAAAAAATGTGGAAGGCTGAAATGCACAAAATCCTCCTTTTGAAGCAGTTAGCAACACTACTATTGATACTTCTCCAGATTGCAGATTTCACAAAAAAAATTTATTTGTTAAGCCCACTTAAAACAAGCTAAGGTCAATGAAAACAAGCCCATGTTCAAGGCTAATGCAATGTCAACCCAATATTGACTAACAAGCATGGCTTTCTATCGCCTCACCATTGCCTAATACTTTGTATGAGGCAACATCATGGTAATATTGGAATTTGAGACTGAATGAGTGTAAAACATGCATTTTTAATAAACGTGAATTTAGAGCACAAGTTTTATGGGGGTCTAAATCATATACAGTGCCTTGTGAAAGTATTTACCCTCCTTGGAATTTTTGTGTTTTGCTACCTCACAACCAGGAATTATTATATTTGAGGGTTTCCATCATTTCATTCACAGAACATGCCTACATTCGATTTTTTTTTTATTGTGAAGCAAACAACAAACAGGACAAAATAACAGAAAACTTCAGTGTGCGTAACTATTCTGCCCTCTGACCAGGCTATTCCAATTCATTGTTCATTTTTTGCTTTTGGGTTATTGTCCTGTTGTAAAGTGAAACCCATCCCAGGCTCAAATCACCAACAGACCGACAGACAGGTTATGCACAAGAATGTCCCTGTATTTAGCACCATCTTCCCCTCAACTCAGACCAGTTTCCCTGTCCCTGCTGCTGAAAACCAAGAATGGTGTTCTTGAGGTGATGAGATATGTTGGTTTTATGAACCAGACATAATGTTTCCCTAATGGCCTAAAAGTTACATTTTGGTCTCATCTGACCAGAGCACATTTATCTTTACATTTGGGAACCTCACATTCTTTTTTGGCAAACTTAAAATGAGCTTCCTGTTTTTGTGATGATATGAATAGATACTCTAGTCTCTGCTTGGGAACTCTGCAGCTCCTTCAGGGTTTCCTTTGGTCTCTGTGCTGCCTCTCTGAATAATGTCTTCCTTGCCTGTTCTGAGAGTTTTGGTGGGTGGCCCTCTCTTGGCATGTTTGTTCTGGTAGTATGTTCTTTTCATTTGATGAAAATGGATTTGATGGTGCTTTGGGGGATTTGGATTTGGATTTTTTTTACAATGACTTGTACTTAACAACTTTGTCCCTGACTTGTTTGGAGATCTCCTTGGTCTTCATGGTGTTGTTTGGTTAGCGTTGCCTCTTGCCTAGTGGTGTTGCAGCATCTGGGACCTTTCAGAAAACATGTGACTTCTAAAGGTAACTGGATGCACCAAAACAATTTTCTCATTTCTTAAACTTAAACTTAAAGTATTTTGTGCAGAGGCATCACATACATTTCAGATAAAAAAATAATCCCCAAAAGCTTAATATTGTCTTGACAGGGTGAGTGAAAGTGTTCAAATGTATGTTTCAAACAAAGAAATTATTTTGTTCATTTAATGTATCTATGAAGCTTCTTATTGTGAAATATGTAGCACATTCTTTTTATCCATTTTTCTGTTTTTTCTAATTATGTAGAACATCACTACACATTTTTTCCACATCCTCTTCATCTTTGTATCAATCATCCATTACACTCTATCGACTACACTCATCTTCAACAGAATATCTGTCACAAGGTTTTATACCCTTCCTGTCTTCTACCCAATGATACGCAGAAGCCCATAAGCTAACCCCAGAGTCGCATAATGGTGTGCTGTGCTTGTGAACGAGGGGTCAGAGCAGCAACATTAGGCCCCATGACAGGCTTTTCTCTCTGGATTTAGATGTACTGCCAATGCTCTCGCAATTAGCCACCCACTACCTTCTGACCTTCAGGTGGAACATCAGCAGAAGCCTAATGCCCAGCTGCAGACAATACGTCTGCCAGTCTCACTGTCTGTTTAGTGTGCCTGCCATGCATCGTTGTGCAATGATGTGTTAGTGTGCACTGCATAATAATGACAAGGACTTTCTTACATTTCATCTGCACTGGCATAGAATATAGCAGAAAAAACCACAATGAATAAATTTAACTGTAACTTTTCTTTGGTGGAAAAGCTCCGGAAAATGGAACAAAATAGCACTCAGGTTTTTTAATAACCATTTGTTACATGTTTAAATGAAGTGACACTAAAAGCAGCATTATTTGACATTTTTTTTACTTCAAAATAACAGCATCAAAGTTATGTTGATGCTCCACTGACTGTAATAGAGAGAATAGTACAGCTATCATTGCAACTCTGGGCTCAGCACACTGTTAACTGCTCCATGTAACTTTGGTGGAGTAAGTAGAACAATGTCTGTGAGAACTGCATAATACTGTGTAACGCATCATTAATTTGAAATCCTGTAATATTACTCTACGACTTCAGCTAACATGCTTCTTTAACTTTAATTAATAGTTTTTACAGCTTCTTCAAAAATGCAGAAAAGCTTGCCTTTCAATGCTGTCTCAAAGTGCGATTGACTGTAAGGAACACAAATTCTCACATAATGCTGTTTAATGACTTTGTACTGCATTGTTAATAATAATAATAATAATAATAATAATAATAATAATAATAATAATAATAATAATAATAATAAAACTATGAAGCTGAAATAGCTACAGATACATTCTGGTAGATTTAAATTCTGCACCAAGGTGGAATGGAAATTCCGATAAGAAGCTGACAATTGTTGAAACTTGATTAGTTACCAAAAGCTGGGCCAACAAAACTTAATTGTGTTTAATGAACATGATCTAGGAAGACAAATTAGCAGACAGACTAACTGTGACACAGAGTATGTGTCCAGACAGTGTACTATCCGGGGACCAATCACAGCAAGCTCCGCCAAAGGGTCTGTATTGATAAAAGAGTTAAATACATTAGCTTCCTAATATTTTAATAGTGTCAGAGTAACCCATTCATTTACAAATCACATGACACAGCAATGTTCATGTAATGTGGCATGGATAGAAAGGCAAAATGTCAGTTGTACTTTCATAAAATATAAAATTGGGTCAAGTTGTGTGACATTCTGAAACTAAATCACTCCAACTCTACCACCGCAGCTTAGGTATGATTCTGAATAAACTGAACAAATAAAATATGGTTACAAGATAATATTGGAATCTTATCGACATTTACAATAATATCTTGATGGAAAACTGTATTTTAACTTCTTTAAAAGGATGTTGACATACCATGAGTCTCATACACTGTGTGTATCAAAAACGGAAACGGAATCTCAGAATACCACAACAATAACCATACAATCTGAACCCAGAAACTGCTGCATCTTTGTCTTTTCATAGACATGGCTCAATTACAGTATTCCAGATGAGGCCACTTAGCTATAGAGGCTAACTGTACATAGGAAGACCAGTGTAGTAGTGACCTGTGTTTACAGTAAAAACAATAATTGCAGGAAAAATTCTAAAATTAATCTATGCAGACATCATAACAGACAACATAAAATACAGAATAAATACATCTTTAAACTGATAAGACTTAAGCAATATTTCAAGCCAATGTATGATATATTTGAAAACAGATGGAATGTAACGATTACCAGGAGCAATAAATGATTAAATTTTAAGACTGATATGGGCAATATTATTTGGATAACATATCCAGAAGTGTGGCATCAGGCCACCATGTTTTCTAGCACAACATGCCAGACATCTCAGCATGGACTAATGCTGTCCAGAGGTAACCCATTCCATGCAGCTTGAATATTCTCACTCAGTTCCTGCAGATTTTGTGGTAACAGTTGAGTGTTGATAGAGTGTCCAGTAGCATCCCACACATTTTCGATTGGAGACAGGTCTGGCCCTGACCACTGACCACACACGTTGGTGATTCATCTCCACCAAGACAAATTCCTACGCCAGTCATTTTAACAGTGTTCATACATGTAGTCCTGTGTCATGCAGCCATTTGGCGATGGTGCTGGCACTAACAGGATGACTCATGTAGGGTAATACAAATCACTGAATCCATCAGTTCTCCCTCTCTGTGGTTCATGTGGGTTTCCCAGAACCTTCATGTCACTGATGCATGTACGGTGGACACTATGGGGATAAGACCATACAGGTCTACTTTATGTAGTTAGTGACAATATCCAACCAACCCACCATGTTTAATTCATGTTTTTTTATTATAAGTGTATCAATTTTACTAAATTTGTACCACAATTAAAATAAATGATATATTTTGCCATCATGCTAATAATGTTACTTTTCACCAGCGGGTAATCAAAATGGCACAGTCCATTTCAGGAGCAGCCTTCCCCTCACTGCAGGTCATTTACCACACCAGGGCCACTAGGAGGGCAAACACCATCAGGGACAGAACAAACTCGCAACAGTCTCTTCACACTCTACCGTCAGGCTGATGCTACCAAAGTGTGAAGCCCAGGACAACTAGACTCAAAAACAGCTTCTACCCACAGGCTATTATGCTTGTTAATGACTGTAACACACTGCCCGCACCATCACTCTGACTGAGTGAACTCCAGCCAGCACATGCACACACATCACAATGGAACTACACTACATACTCACTCACATACTCATTGCATTATTGCACTGCATACAATACAAACATGTACAGTGCACTTTATGACATGGACAACCCCAATTGCACAATACTGCACATGCACTTTTGCAACCATACTTTGCACAACAATATCATACAACAATATTAACAGTGCTTACCTTTGTATTTATGTTTACCTCACATATATAGTGTCTACTTATAATCTAATCAGTTTCTGTCTCATAAGATAATCCTATTAATTATTAATTCTGCAGTGGGGGAATTCATATGTAATGTGTAATGGTGTGTATAGTCTTCAATTATGCGTATAGGTTTTGTAATTATGTTTAATATTTCATATCTAATAACTTATATGCGTTGAGAATAATAGTTAAAATGTACAGTGTAAGTCTGTTTACTGTGCACATGACAATAAAACTACTGAATGTTGAATCTTCAAAAACAACTGATTCCACTGTGCCCTGAATAATAATTCACAGAAGTTAGCTTTTCATTTGTGTGCCACGTACCTAAAAGCTGTCTTTCAACTGCCCTTGAATGATTAGAACAAGTGTTGAAAACAGGATGAAAATATAACTACTGTTGGAATATAATACCTCATTTTAAAAGCTCTAGCGTGATGAAGAATTATTTATCAGAAGTATTTATCAGCGTGTTCCATTTGTTTTGTATTTTGTGTTTTTTCATTAAATCCTCAACCCCAGCGTTTACCTCCACTACCAAGCAACCATCTGTTCCGTCTGCCCGATCCTCACGAGCTGAGACGAAAACAAAATGTTTTTCGATTTGTACATTTTTACAGAACAGGGTCTGTCTCACCTGTGCATTGAAAGGTCACAGTAAAAGTGCAGAGTGGGTAGAACTCAGCTCTATTTCGGAGAATTAAGAGGAACCTTTGGTAAGTCTTGGGGCAAAAGGGAAACAGATGCTGGTCAAATATGGTGTACATACACAGAAGTGAGAGACACGCCTTGGAGGTCACCATCCTCGAAACTAGCAAAGGAGCAAAAGGAGCAAAGGTGGAGTCAGACCAATTGATTGGATAAAGGAGAAAAGCACCCTGGGTGTACCTCACTTCAGCACAAATATAAGAATCAATGTAACCATGTCTGTGCCAGAGCTCTTCGGGATCTGTCTGAGGAGTATATATTGGAGGAATAAAGCTTTTGTTGGTGTCATCGCTTGCATCACCGGGCGCACTGAAGTGGCTGTGAGGGGAGAAGTGTGTTTACCACTTCAACACTACTCACTATCAGATCTAGAAATAGTTGGTTGAAAATGATACTGAAAATTCACTTCATGCTGAAAGTAATATTGCTTAAAACAGTGTTTATCAGTCCACATATGCAATGCCACAGTTCTCCACTGCAATATCAGATCTGATTCAACTAATCTCCTAACGAACAGGTTCTTTGAATGGGGAAGCTTTACTGATTGGAAACCACAGGTCTGAAACTGAGAATCGTGTACGTTTGATGAAGGGTGACATGTTGAATCAGGGAATGCATACAACTGCTGGTGGTCACCTATGAGAGACTTTATGGAAATGTGAATGATGAAGTGAAGTATCCCATTTGTAGAATTCTATCTTCTATCTTGAAACTAAATAACTTTGACAGACATCTCACAGTCCTAAAAATAAAGGTTCCTAAATTATTCTTGGTAAGAACATTTAAAGATCACAGAACCTCATCCTTAAAGTAAAAGTACAATAAGTTTGACTAGAACTGCATATCCAAGTCAAGAACCATGTAGGGAGCTTTATTTTCAAGACTGCAAGACATTTGTTCTAATAGGGTTAAACCTTAGAAAGGTTCTACGCACTAACATCTCATTCCTAGAAAAGTGCTCAAAATAAGCATTAATATAAAGGTCTATGGTTTATGGCTATCAAAGTCTATGGCATTGCTACAAAGACCTCCACTGTTGCTAACACACACACACGCACGCACGCACACACACACACACACACACACACACACACACTCACAATATGCTAATAGGCTACCATCACACATCCTTTCACTAAACTGTCTCTGCCCCTTTCATTTATTAGCAGTGAGGAAAAATGTCCAGTTAGTTTAATTAATTCAGGCTGAATGTCATTTTTTGGTCATTAATTAATTTGCCTTTATGGAGATTTCTGGCTTTTGATGTCTGTTATTAGATTATTATACATTCAGTGTTACTAAAGCACATTCTGTTTATCAAATTGTTTGTTAATTTGTCACCAATTTTCCCCAATTCAGCCACTTCCCAGCCACTGCATCTTTTCTAACTGCCACTAACACAAAATTATTGCACAGCTAAAAGCAGGAGATTGGCTCCCATCATTGGATAATACAGGGAGAGAGGGTGGACCATACTACCCATCCAGAGAAAGAGCGGGTTAACTCAATGTTATTAAGAGAACTTTTAATTTAATTTTATTTCATTTAATTTTATTTATTCTCTTTTTGATGATAACAATACATAACTATTAACCACAACAGTGGTTTATAGTGCAAATACCAGAGAAGATGAACATGTATATTAGCCAAAGACAGACTGTCAACTTACCAGGCCCCTGGGAATAATGTACACAATATACACTATATTTCCAAATAGTATACACTTTACAATAATGATTCTTCAGTTGATTCTTCAGAAAATGGCTCTAAATAGAATCCTTTTGGAAAATGCACAGTGGTTTCTATATAGTACTGCTTATAACTTTGAGTGCAGTAGGCTGTATGTTGCACTAAAAGTTATAAACAGTACTATATAGTAGTACTACTATATAACTTTTAGTGCAATATACACCCTTTTCAAAAAGGTTCTATATAGAATCCTCTACATCACATTCTCCATCAATCTAAAGAACTCTCACGTGATGCAAAGAACCCCTTATTTGTTCAAATGTTCATGGATCTATGTAATACCATTTTCTTTACTAAAGAACCCCTGAAGAACCACCAAGTATGTAGTGGACACCCCTTCTAATGAAAGCATTTGGCTAATTTAATTTGCACCCATTGCTGAGACAGAAGAAAGTGAATTTTAGCTGGCTCTAAAAGACATTTGCAAGTTCTGGCAAAGGGGGGTTTACTAAGACCTGACTCTGGAAGGTGCTCAAGCTTTTGTGTGAATGTGTTTTGTTTTTTTTTGTTTTGTCAACTGTGTGTTAGGATTTGCATAAAAATTAAAAATCTGTTTAATGCACAATTAGTTACAGATTTATATGTGTATATATACTAGTGGACTTAAAAATGTAATATTATGAAAACCCTTTGTTCATAATTGAATTTAAAAGGTAAAGTATTGTATATACTGTATTTATTACATTTAAAATGACATATTTCAGGCCTTTTTTGGTTTGTTTTCATGTAAGTTATTCAAAATTTGAAATGAACTATTCTAATAATTGTATTGTATGTATTGTATGTATTGAATTGTACTGTATATCTGAATTCCATTAGCTATTAACCATACTTTAGTTAAAATAAAGTTTAAAAACAGATATTTTACATGTATTCAATATAAAATATTACAGTTCACCTTGTTATTTAGATAGATAGATAGATAGATAGATAGATAGATAGATAGATAGATAGATAGATAGATAGATAGATAGATAGATAGATAGATAGATAGATAGATTATCTTTTTGCAGTCTCTTTTTTGAACACATCTGCCAGATTCATTACAGAAATGCTCTGAAATTACTTGGAATAAAAGACTACCATTTGATTTTTTTATTTTTCCTCCCTTCTCCATGTCAAGGATGAAATGCAGCATGCTGCAAACTTTGCTCGTTTTAAGCAGAGCAGCAGAAGTGAATGACGATGCCATTCAAACGGCCGCAAAGGTCATTATTTACCGCAAACGGTCAGAAAAGTGCAAACATTCAACACGTGTTAATTCCATTATTCAAGCCCATTTCCCAAAGAAGTAAAGCAGCCGTTCCGAAGTGCTTCTCCTCACCTGTAGAACGGTCTTGGCGGTGCCCGTGGACACGATGGTGGTGCAGATGGGCTCTCCTTCCACGGTGCGCAGGCCCATGGTGAAGAGCATCGGCGTGGCCAGCAGGAAGGCGGCTGCCCACATGCCGCCGATCAGCTTCTTAGTGCGACTCCGCGACATCGCGCTCTTCGCCTTGAACGGGTGGCAGATGGCCATGTAGCGCTCGGCGCTCAGGCTGGCGATGTTGAACGCCGTGGCGTACGAGCAGCCGTCCCGCAAGAAGTAGTAGCCCCTGCACACGGCGTCGCCGAACGCCCACGGGTGGTGCACCCAGATGAAGTTGTAGAGCTCGAGCGGCATGCTCAGCACCAGGATCAGCAGGTCGGACACGGCCAGGCTGGCCAGGTGGTAGTGCACGGTGCTCTGCAGGTTCTGCAGGGACTTCTTGGTCAGCAACGTGTACAGAGTGATGGAGTTGCCCAGGCAGCCCACCGCGAAGAGCAGCACGTAGATGACGGTGACCAGCACCTTGGAGTAAACGTCGGTGTTCACGTCCAGGTCCTCCTGGGGCGCGGAGCCGCTGCCGTTGGCGTGGAGCGGCCAGGACTGGTTGGATAGAAGTTGCTGCGTCAAAGCGCGCAACTTGGAGACGTGGCACTCCGTTAAGGTGCTGTTCGCTTCCATCCTGATGCTCAACACTTTGGTTGGAGGTGCGCTCCTAAACTGCGGCGCGTCTGGTGCGCATTTACTTGGTTTATAGGACAATAAGAAGGAAAAGGAAAGACAAAGGGACAGATGAGGGAGATGGTCACCGCGCTGCCGTCTCTCCAGACGATCCGGGTGGGAGAAACTGCCGTGTGCTTTTATAACTCTGAGGAGAGGAGGAGAGGAGGAGGAGGAGAAAAGGAGGAGGAGGAGGAGGAGAGTAGGAGGAGGAGAGGAAGATGAGGAGAGGAGGAGGAGGAGAGGAAGATGAGGAGAGGAGGAGGCGCTGAATACAAAAACCTTGAGAAATGACGCCATTCAATGACTAGTGCGCTCTCTCTCTCTCTCTCTCTCTCTCTCTCTCTTTATATATATAGTGTCCTGTAGCCTTGATGGACTGAACAGGTGTACAGTTTTTATCCCCAGCGCTTCATTGAGACTCTGGCTGTTCAACAAAGTCTGGAAATGAAAACAGACAGCAATGAGCCTGAGGTGGCCGCTCAAACAGATCTTTGCTGTTATGGTGTGGTCAGGGTTGCTAGGGCCAGCCCAAAGTGAGCATGGAATCAGTCTTCTATGAAGAGTGTGCTTTAAAGTTTTGGGGATATAAAGAAAAGAATAGAACACTTTTAGTTCCTGGATACTCCTTTCACCCTGTTTTTCAGTAGGCTGGACCACCCAGGACCACCACTGAGCAGGTATTAGTTGGGTGGATGGTCATTCTCTGCACCGCAGTGACACTGACATGGTGGTGTTACTGTGTGATGCACTGGTACGAGTACATCAGATACAGCAGTGCTCCTGGAGTGTTTAAACTCCGTATCCACTCATTGTCCACTCTGTTAGACACTACTTGGTCC
Source organism: Acestrorhynchus altus (assembly GCA_034509495.1). Classification (NCBI taxonomy): domain Eukaryota; kingdom Metazoa; phylum Chordata; class Actinopteri; order Characiformes; family Acestrorhynchidae; genus Acestrorhynchus; species Acestrorhynchus altus. The sequence goes on from CM067518.1 coordinate 17,273,614, forward strand.
ACTTTGTGGATGTAAAGTCAGAGACAATGTCATGTGCTAGTTCTTTATCAGGGTCTCAGGATGCTGTCCACAGGATACTGTTGGTTGGATATTTCGGGATGATGGACTGTTCTCAGTCCAGCAGTGAAACTGAGGGGTTTAAACACTGCAGCAGAACTGCTGTGTCTACTCCATTCTTACCAGCACAACACACACTTAGCACAGCACTGCCATGTCAGTGTCACTGTAGTGCTGAAAATGATCCACCACCAAAACGAAACCTGGCTGACCAGTGCAGTCTGTTACCCTGTATCTCCAAGGGCAACTGGATTTGCAATAAGTACAGCACAGAATAAAAAAGTTATTTTAGCCTGTTCATCATGAAATGTTGACCCAGTGCAAATAACGGTCAGATTCACGTTATGTGAAAAATATTAACGTAAACATAGAAATACAAGGTTTTTGTTGAAGAGCAATATGTTATTTCAGTAAGCTTTATCCATTTAAACAAATAGTGCAATTAACAGTCACAAACTTAACACACCAAAGCCATGTCAGTGTCACTGTACTGCTGAAAATGATCCACCACCAAAACAAGTACAGTAAACAGAGGAGATATTATTGTGAGTAGTTAAGATGAATTACGGAATATAGATGCTTTAGTTGAACCTTGTGTTTTGGAAGCTGTACTTGCACATTGTGTTTTGGATGTAGTGTTTTGATGTTATGTTTTGGACATTATGTTTAGGATCATGTGTTTGGACATTGTGTTTTAGCTGCTGTGTTAGGACATTGTGTTTTAGCTGCTGTGTTCGTGTTTTGTTTCTCAAGCTCAGTGTTGTTAACACATATGTGCATGTAGGGGACGGAGGTTCTGAAGGAGCACTGAATTGGGGTGGGTTTGTTTTGCTGTTGAATTTGAATATCAACCATCATTCTCCAGAATCACAACACCTGATTAGGCAATGATACAATTTTCATAGTAAGAAGAGTAGAAAATATACTCATTTGGGAAACAAAACCTTTTGTTTTGAGTTTACCACTGAGATGCATAAAATCGTGTGCAGTACATTCATGTCAGATAGTGATGTGTAATAACTCAAAACTCACCACCAATCCAACTGGCTTATCTGGGATTATGTTGATAGCAGCCTTTCAACCCCAAACTGTATGCATTTCAACTCCCACTTCTTGCCCCAAATTCTGAATATCCTTAAAAAGACAGAAGCTATAGACTGTGCATGAAAAAGAGCAGTGTTTCAGTTTACATATTGCTGCTATCCATTGAAAACCCTGTATCTCCATTTTCATTATCCTTTTTAGTTTCATCATGGTTCATCAAACCCTGTAGATGCTCAGTACATTTTATAAAAAGTTCAGGGTGAGTAACTAAAAGAAATAACAAATCTAAAATTAATAAAATAACATTTTATTTTGAATGTTAAATTTTAAATATTTATTTAACCTTTACTCCTGTAAAGTTGCCATTTTGGAGATACCTGTTTTTTGTTGGACAGTGGTGATATGTGACCAAGTGACCATGACATTTAGTATAGACAGTGTCTAAATATTTTAGCCTGGTCAATGTTTAAGCACCTTATCCTGCATTGTTATGTATTTTACAATTTAGTTTATTTTCTCTGACACTAACCTCAAATGCAAATTTCAAGTTTCAAGTTTATTCTATTTTACTAAGATTGTAAAATCCAACATATTTACAAAAAGACACACTATATTCCATACACATATACAACAGTGAAACAGGTCTCAGCTGGTTATGTGATTTCTTTTCCTTGCATCCACTAAAAAATTGGATGCAGCATTTTGAACCAGCTGTTAAAGGCAAATAAATGCTTAATTCTGAATATAGCATACTGCAGTTGAACATGAATAACATTCTATTCTCAATCACATTGAGGGAGAAATTATTTAATTTCAGCAAATACCCTCAGCTGAAAAAAACTGTATCTGATAAAAGTGTCAGTTATTCAGTTTAATTTGTCTTTTAAAATCCGAGTCACACTGTTTTAACCTCTTCAAAAAGCAACAATTACCAAATTCTTAAGGGGGACACAGGTGTAAAATCATCTGCATAGCAATGAACATCATCAACTGCAGAATTGAAATGAGAAAATAATAATGTTCCTAAAATTGACTCCCGGGGAACCCCACAGCTCAGAACTATTGTGGATGAGGGTTAAGGTGTGTTTCTTTTTACAATGCATGCAGACATGCATTGCCTGTTTGTTCTTTACGCTTCTGGTTTGCCCCTTGGATACTGTTTTGTCTGTTTGGCTTCTACCCAAACAGTTTTGATTATGCTACCTTCCTTGTGTCTGCAGTAAAGCTTTGAACATTTATTCTGTGCATGCTCCTGATTTGTCTATCCCTGACAAACCACTGGCCCAGAGCATCTGAGTAAGCTTTGGTGAATTTTTATGGAATTGTTTTACTTTATGTGCATAATATACTTTAAACAAAACTACAAAATACAATCAAGACACTCATCAAAACTTATTAAATCATTAGTAAATCATTACAAGCAAAACAGGCTAGCTACAGTTCATCTATGACCATTTTCACACTGATACATACTCCTTGTAGCATTTGGGCAAAAGTGATTTGTCCAACCAAAAATGTTTTATGTTACAGCTTTGCTGTTCCAATCCTAGCTAGTGCACCCCCAAATGGTTAACAATTCAGTTCTGCTGTATCTGTAACTCCACCTCAAGTGATTTCTCTCCATTACCTTGTGGTGGGCAGTGACCTTTCAAATGTTAAAGGTCTCATTGATCACTATAGCAACGTAAGAGTAGAGAAGCATATGACTAGGTGCATTTTACCCTGCCCCTCCTCACTAAGCCCCACCTCCACACTATACTTCTCACTGACTTAAAAAAACATGTACGATGTGGTTGCAGTCCTTTGCATTCTATAAAAAAAGAAGTCCAAATCGTCCGCCATGCTGGCAAATTTGCAACCAGTGCGCAACTAAGGACCCATGTGGTTAGATCACCTCAGCTTTTGAAAACGGGACAACAGGAGTCTGAGGCCCCACTTGTAGAGTCTCATCATTCCTAAGCATAATTCCACCTTCTTATGATATAGCAGAATAGCATTAAAAAACAATATTAGCAGAGAAAAGTAACTAATGGAGTTATGTAGTGGAGACGGGAACGGGCAAAGCTAATCATCATACTGCAATCAGCCAGCAGAGGCGCTACACCTGTGGTGGCTTCACTTTTGAGAGACAATGTGGTGTCTAGACATTTTACCCACATTGATTCTTGTTGACGTTGTTAGATGCATTTTCCAAAAATACTGACTGGGAGGGACAACCGCTTATGCTGGGGCTGGATGTGCTCTTTAGGCAATTATAAAAGTACATTTTTGATTACATATGTTTTGAGTGAGTTATGATGATGCACCTAAAAATTTGATAACTTCAGTCTTTCAGGATACACATCAGAGCAACAGAGAAATTGGAATGGGTGTTTTCCAACCTCCCTTCATCCCATATCATTAAACAGGCTACCTTCCCAGGCTACTTATACTGACTTTAAGACTGGTATATGTAAATAAACTAATAAATAAATAATTGCCTGCAACTGATTGCTGTTTTGTACTTCATTCACAACCAGACTAAAAAAAGACAATAACGTTAATATTTTAATAAAAAACAGAATAGAAATTAAATGAAAAACTCATGTCCTACATGTCACTTAGATCCACTTGTGTCATTTCTAAGGGTTTTATGCAACAGAAACAAAAAAAAAATCCTTTGCTGCATCACTGTGTTGTTTTTTTCTATCCCTCACTCACAGAATTAGGGCTATTTTGTTACTGAAGGTGATGGACTGGCCAAGTATGTCTCCAGACCTAAACCCAATGGAGCACCTGTGGGCATCCTTAAGCGGAAGGTTGAGGAGCGCAAGGTGTCTAACATCCACCAGCTCTGTGATGTCATCATGGAGGAGTGGAAGAGGATTCCTGTAGCAAGCTGTGCAGCTCTGGTGAATTCTATGCCCAAGAGGGTTAAGGCAGTGCTAGATAATAATATATAATAATACTGACACTATGAGCACAATTTGGTCATGTTCACTGTGAGGTGTACTGACTTGTGTTGACAGCTATTTGGACATTAATGGCTGTGTGTTGAGTTATTATCAGAACACAGTAAATCTGTTATAGTTGTACACTGACTACTCAAATTTATATCCATAATATCTATAATGTTGTCTCATGAAAAGATAAATAATTGCAGAAATATGAGGGGTGTACTCACTTGTGTGAGATACTGTATGTAAATGTGTTTGTTTTTGTAACATCTCAAAAACTTTCACATCAAAATGCCTTGCTTTGCAGTTACATTTCCATATTTAGACTGGAAATTAAACGTATTAAACTTTTAATACAGTACAAGAAAGTACAAAAATATTATTTATAATATGGGCCCTTTAATAATAGAAAGTGGTAGCATAATATACTGATATCCAGTTACTGTGCAATTACTATACACTGGTTGTTATTTGCTCTCTGTAACTGATATAAACCTTTGACTTTTGAGCTGTTTTGGTGTGTAAGTACTGACGATATAAATGTTGTACTCATAGAAGTGTAAGGTGATGTAATTTATTAGAAAACAAATTATCATATTGCCCATCCTGCAAGTTACATCATTAGAGCTGTGCAGAGAGGATAATCATTTCCATTTCCATGTGTATGTATGGGTTTGTGTGTTGGCTCAGAAAGTCGAAGGGATGAGGAGGATGAACAGGAATGAGCTGGGATTCGACATTCTGCTGCCAGCTTCATCTCCTTATAGAGCCTCAGCTCTAATTAAATCAGTCTGAATGGACAAGGATGAGGCCAGTCTATGTGCTCTCTTTGTGTGAAGCCAGACTCACAGCCATTGACATTGTGTGGTTTAATTCCAATAGTTGAAATTTCTTTGATTAACATGTCAAATTCAAAATTACATCCAAAAGCTTTGTCTCTTGTGTCCATGAAACACGGTCATTGTTTGGATATGGTTAAAGGTCTTGTACAACCTGTATAAAGTGGTGGAACAGACCGACAATATTGGAGTACAGCTGTCATTGACAAATATTAGACATATTTGGAGACATATTTATTATTGAGACATTTACATTTGCAGCATTGAGCAGACACCCTTATCCAGGGTTACAAAAGTGCTTTTGCTGTTCACTCAGATATCCTTAGCTATATTCAGCCACTGCACAAATGGTTAATTCACTGATGAGTCACTGAGGCTTTTCTCTCAAGAGGAAAGAGAGTGAATGCCTTGGGCAAGACAAAAATGCTCTATTTCTCCTGATGACATAAAACCATGCACTCACTATAAACTATTGTTAAATATTGCTTTTACAGAGTGGCAGAACAACGCACACAGTAGATTTAATTTAGAAAGTCAGTGATTCAATGCATACTAGCAGTTATGAATAGACCCAATGAGAGGAAACCTTTCCTGGTCAATATCCAGTAATAGAAAGAAATGAGTAACTCTCATAGGCATTTTAAATACATTTAGTTTAAGGGAAGTTCTCAATTGTCTTATTATGCACAATCTACAAAAAAACTTGTTCTAAACAGTATGATGTTTGTGCTTTCAGCTAACCGTGGCCAGCAATGCACAGGAATGTGCTCCTCCACTTTTCAGAATACCATTGCAATGCCCCACCAAAAAAAAAAAATGACCCACCAACTTTCCAAGTTCTTCAAGCCACTTTCAATGAGAAGAAATTCTCCACAGTCCCTAACCTTCATGGACCATTGACCTACAGCAGGGGTGTCAAACCAGGTCAGAACTGGGTGATTCCACTCAATTATTAATCAATCAGCCAATCTGATCAAATGAGATTCAGTTTGGCTGGAATGAAAACAATCTGAGGATACAAAGACAAACAGAATGCACACATGCTGAAAACCACAATGTAGCAAACAAACAAACAAAGACTAATGATCACCCTGTAACAGTCAGAGGAGCCAAACAGGACACACATCACCAGGGTGCATAAACCAACACTGGCGCCGGGTTCCATCCCAGACACTGGAACACTGGTTGCGGCTTCTGCCCCAACACTGAAACACTAGTTGTGGGCTCCACCCCTGATGCCGAAAAACTGCGGTCATGTTCACTGAAGTAGATATGCCAGGTGCCATACACACTGGAGTTGCGACTCGCAAACAGGGACAGATGCAGTGGTAGATGTCACTTTAGGCTTAGGAGAACAGCTGGCACTACCAGAGATGCTGGGGCACGAATGTTGGGCTTGATGGTCCTGTATATGTAGTCCAAAGAGCTCCATACATCCTCCATATCCTTAAATCCTGAACCCCCAATAACTGTGTCCCAGCAAGCCTTGCCTCTCCCCATAAGAGGACAGAGGCTCACACTGCACCCCCACCCCATTTTTTCCCCACCTTTTACAGGGCTGTCCACTGGTGAGGGGGAGACTTGAGCATGCCATCGCCGATGCTTCTTCCAGCCATGGATCTTGGATGTGCCCTCCTTCTTCAGCAATCCCACAGTGAAGGGCTCACTGCAAATAGCTAGACACATTCCCTCCAAACCAGAGAACCCTGCTATGTCCATGTTTTATGTTAATCCTTCTGTGACGTGCGCACACTGAGCAGACAAACAAAGGGAAAGCAGGTGTACTTACAGGGACAATGAAGATTTACTCACAAAGAAAACAACCCGAAGATACAAAAATAAACTTAGCACTAGTGTTTAGACATAAACACTAGATAGCAAACAAACCAACCAACCAACCAAGACTAACACTCACACTTTAACAAACAAACAAACTGACATGATCATTGGGAAACAAACAAACAAAAGGGCTAATGCAGACTGACTGAAACAGAGGACCTTAAATACTAGGACAACACCTGGGACTAGATAACAAATGGGTAGGGTTTCAAATGAGACACAAATGCGAATGGGTGGAGCAAGAATGGAGACAAGACCAAAACAAAACACATGTTCTAGCAAAATGATGATCAGATGGGAAAACAGGGGAGGTAAACAGGACAGATACATTTCACTGCATTACACAAGTTGCTTTCAAGAAACCCAGCCCTAAGGAAAAACAGATCTCAGAATCAGTAAAAATCTGCTTTCCAGTGGTGAGATACTTTGTAAAAGCTGTCTAATCCAGAAAAGTTTATGTAAAGTTTATGTCCTCATGCTTTCCAGAAATGTCCAGAATGCTCTTACTGTTAGATAGCAGTTAGCCATCTAGTGCTCACTCGCAGTGTTCAATACCCAAACCTTGAAAAAACCTTTTTCATAGGTGGTTAGAATGTTTGCCTCCCTCCACTGGGGTCTTGGGTTCAAGGCCTTTCTGGGTGTAGTTATCATGTTCTCCCCTTGACTTCATGGATTTCCTCTGGGCACTCAGGTTTCCTCCAATATTCCAAAAACATAGATATCAGGTGAACTGGCTACTCCAAATAGCCCTGGTGTCAAATGATTGTGTCTGAGTGAATGTATGTCTGTTTACCCAGATATGGATGTAGGAGTGGCTGCCTTTCAACAGTATATTAATTGAGTGCTGAGTGTGATCTAGAAAGGCACTATATAAATGTAACTTGATTCATTATAGAACTGTAGGTATATATATATATAAAAATTGGAATATCTTCAATTGGAATATGTTCAAGTGGTCTTTCTGACACATAGCATTAAAACTTTTGTTATTTGGGATGTTATGAGGGAAGTCTGACTGAACGTAATATCACCCTGCTCTTGAGGTGTGTTTTGGCTGCTTCAAGCATCTCATCTACAGCATATTGTTGAAGTGGTTTTCAATACTATTTGCAGACCTAAAGCTAGTCTCTTTAACAATATTTCAATGTTATACACTGTGATGTATTTGAGCTAAGCCTAGATGCTTAAAGAGTAGATTTTTTATTCAAGCATTTCCATTTTTATTCTTGAAATCTGTTTTTACACCCCAGTTCCACAATTTAGCCCACATTCTCCACATCACAGAAGTCATAGGGCCTTGGTTACATGGTTCTCCATGATGGAAAAACTAGTGCACATGGTTCTATATAGTACCCAAAATTGGTCAAGTATTGTTATTTAGTCAAATAACTGTTGAACATTATATAAAGTCATGTTGCCTTTTTTGAGTGTAGATATAACCATATAAACCTAAATGTTTATCCCTGGTATGGTAGTTTGCACCAACTATGGTAAAGATGTGTGAGAATGTGAGAGTGTTGATGTTGAGACAGTAGTGACTTAAAGGAGTAATCTGATGCTAGATAGAGCTATGGTGCCTCTAGGGACTTGCAATTTTAATGCAAAATGGAAAGAGTTGGAACACAGAGATAAAGGAGGATATTTCAGAAAAATTAAATTTGTGGTGGGAAACTTCTGCACACTTAATGGAGCTTGATATTCAAAGAAGGGTTACAGTAGGCAGTTCAGGCTTAGGCTAAACATGGTATCATGCAAACAGGAAAAAGCAGTTATTTAATTTAACTGGAATAACTTCATTTGAAACGAATCAAAAAGAGTGTATTGCTTTTTCAGTGTGTGTAAATTAAACAACAAAACACATGAAAGTAAAAACGAACTACATAGCATTTGCCGTTGTGGAGTGGGTGACATAAGCCTTCAACATTTGCTCACGTAATGTAACGTCCAAGCGCTAATAACCCTCAAACAAGGAAAGATAATCCAGTGAGGCAAATGAAGGAATTGCATCAGGGAGTGCTTAATGGCAAAAAGCTGTAGCCAGGCTCATCACAGGCAAAGCCGATTCCACTGACTGAACAGCCCCAGGCAAGCGTCCAGCCAGTGGACAGTTCAGCAGACAGGCTTCTAATGTGTCTCTTTCTACAATAACATTTCATTTTCTCTCCTCTTGCTGCCTGGCTTTAATGTTCCTGTCTCTCCCAGCAGGTTGAGAGACATATCATCTGAATCTGATATGGTCTGCAGTGTGTCATGGAATAACCCATTCTGCCTGCACACTTCTTCGAAGATAGCAAAGTTCAGCTCTTCTGAAAATGAGATAAGTCTAGAAGATGTGTGGCTTGATTTATGTACAAGGACACAAATCGCAGACATTCTCCAAACATCCCTCTTAATGAAAGGCTGCTCTATTTAGCCCCTGGCCGGAGCGGCTTCTAAATGGGAATCCTTACATAAATGGAAGAGAGCCTGCAGAGTGAGATTATTGTAACAGAGCAAGGCCATTTCGAATGTGGGCATGTGTCTTCTGCTCGACTGATGTTCCTCCACAGTTATAACACTGATTTTCGTCAGGAGTAGTTATGACTATTGCTCTACACCACCATAATACAATAAGGGTTTCCATTGTAGCAAGACATTTCACTGTCCATCTAAAAATGCTCTGCAAGAAGTGAACCCAAGCATATACCACATAGACCCATTCAGGGTTGTTAAGATGTCACGTCTTGCTGTTGGTTGCAGTATATGACTAGAAAGTTATCTCTCTGTTGACTTTCCCGAAATACAGATTAAGGTCCATTTCTATCTATTCAGTCTAGTTCCTTAAATCAGTATATTACTCTTTAACAATTATTCTAGTATACTCTTAAATATGCTGGAGCAGCAACCCTCATATCTTAATTTTTTCCTGGATGAGGGTTGCAGTGGGTCTGGAACCTACCCATTGGTCACAAGGCAGGAACACCCACTGGAGAGGAATTTTTATAAATGTTTACATTAAAGTTGTGACTTTACAGAAGGCAAAACATGCTCTTAATTTTGAATGGAAGTGAAGGTAAAATAAGAGTAATCATCCAGAATTATTTAAACAGTCAGAATTTTAACAGCTAAATGGTTCAAACCATGGAGAAAACTAAAAACAGAGACACTTGATTTTCCTTGGACAGCAATGATATGTGAACATAGCAGTTACTGAGGTAGAATGATATAATACAAGTCAAGAATGTAGCATTTTTAACAGCAGTCTGCAAAACTATAAGCACAATCTCAGCCATACACATGTTGCAGAACACTGCTCAGTGTTGTACAAAACACTAAACATATTTCTCTACATTAGGCACTGAAATCCAACATGATCTCACAGAGGTTGTCTCTCAAAATACTACACTTGTGAATAAACTGGTCAAACATGATGGTCAATCCTACAAACACTTAACTGACAGACAGCTTAATTGTAAACACACCAATCAGCTGTAAGCACTATTTTGTGTAGTCACTAAGACCCAAACATTGCTTCTTTTAGCACAACCTAACTCACGTAATTCTCATGTAATTCTGCACACTTTTTGCAAAACATTAAACACAGCTCCTCACATTACATACATCATTAACAATGGAAAAATGAAAAATAAATCTGTTGGAAAATGCCACATCCATGTACAAATTACCCAAATACAGCCCTCACAGGTGAAAACACAACTGGCTAATCTTTACAAAATTGCAACTGACCTCTATAAAGAAGTCAGGGGTTACACAGCTTGTTCTACATAACAATGGAGGCAAATTCTGGACAAAGAGAATAAGGAAGCAGAAGAGGATGAGTTTGTGCATCCATCAAAGATGATTACGGCCACGATGGTTGACCGTGGATTGAGTGTTTGGGAGGCTGGGCAGAGGAGTGTCTACAAACCTAATTATACACCTTTTTAGCATTTCTTCATAGCTAGCTTAGTGCTGTAATTACGTTATTCGTGTAATGTGCTTATTTAGTATTATTTTAAGAAATAATGCCTGAAAGAAGCTCAGTTATTTGCCAGTTCAAGATCTATAGCTGATTTCTCCATAATGCTGAAATCATGGGTTCATCAGGATGTCTTCTGTCAGGTTCTAGTAACCTTTTCAGCATCAACACACACATGCACACTGATGTCATACACTGTGTGTAATTTCAATTCAGTTCAATTTAAAATCTGTTCAGTGTTAACAAATTATTGATTATAATGATATTATATAAGATTAGATTTAGGTTTAGGTTTAGGTTTAGGCGATTTTGGTGGTCAAAATTAGAGTCCAGTTTATTATATATAAATGAAAATTTTAGATGCATTTAGTTTATATCAATTTTGGACAGTAATGAAGTTCTAGTGCATCTAAAAAAATAGAATATTTTGAATATTTTTACTACAATTCTTGTCTTTTTTGGTTTAATGTTCATACTGTTTTAGCAATGTTTTTTTTTTTTCAGATTGATTTTAAATATAATAATTTGAGATACTGGATATTGTTTTACTTGTAATAAATATATAAAATGCAATCAAACATTTTCATGCTATTGCACTAATATACATAGCAATTAGTCACTTTTAGATGATTTTTGATAGATGTTTTAATACCTTTCTATGAATAACTCTAGAAATGCTGAAAACTCACACAGTTTCATTTATCCCATGCCCTCGGATTAGTCATGGCTGCTGTTAAGAGGGAATTGGTGAATAATCAGCAGAAATGGGACACCCTACAACTCTGTGGTTCTTATTGCCATACCGTTGTGCTCAAAGGTTTATATACGCCGGCAGATTTTCTTTTCAGAGAATATGAATGATAAATCATAATGACAACTAAAAACATCTAAATGACCCTGATCAAAAGTTTACATACCCTTATGATTTTGGCTTGATAACATGCACAGAAGTGGAAATACACACACATTCCAATAAAATCCTAACAGCAATTCTCATTTCAACAAAAGTAGGATTAACTCTTTTTTAAATACCTTTGATTTCAGAAGAAACAAAGAATGAGCAGGTTCCCCAATATATTTGCCCCTATAGTGTAAAGTTTTTATTGTTTTTCATAAAAAGAAATGTTGGAAAAACATGATGAAATGACACTGCACAGAACTGATATAATTGAGGGATATGCACCAAGGCAGAGTCCTTTTGATAAAACCCCAGCTCATTTCTTAGGGTCATTCAACCATGACTGCTAAATTAATTTGGAAAGATAAAGAATATGTTATGTTGAGGGAGTGGATTTATAATTCAAAAGCTGTAATTTCATTTCATTGTTGTCTTTGTGGGAGGAATACATACAAACCTTATAATGCATTGATGGTGAACATGATGGAATCCAGAGAACCGGAATTTTCTCCAACATTGCTCATTTATCTATTATATTACAAGCACGTTCTTAATAATTTGCAGCTTAGGAATTGGACTTAGATATGAATCATCCATTAGATTATTGATGTATTTTTGAAGTACTTCAGAAATCAAACATTTAACACTGCGATTTTCCAGTTGTTATTAAGATTTAAACACATCCAGTCTAGATAATAAAATGAAATAGTTTCAAATCTAGGTAAGCAGTAAATTGTCTGGGGAGAGTGAAAATACGTAAATACTTTCTTCAAAAAGCTCCCCAATTTCAGCCTTGGATGTAGTGCCTAGTCCTCCTCATTTCCTTAGCCAATCAATCTGAGTAAATTGGGAATTCCTTGGAATTTACTCCAATCAATTTGCAAGGGGAGAGGGAGGAATTGAACAAGACCCCAAAGTCGCTGATATTTGGACCTAAACATATTCCATCAAGGCTTGAATTTAGATGTCCTCACCAAGCTGACTTGTCAAGACAGTGAACTTTCTTTGGACAGTCTCCATCCACTTGGATTGGTTATTGTGCATGCTCCGCAAGCAAACCATCACACCCATCACTGCAAGGTCATCCACTCAGCAAAGTGGAGCCATTCCTAGTCAAAGTCATCTTCCTGAGCCCACGCAGGAAGGCATCTGTGTTCTGTCACCTGATGAATGCCTTCATTGTTTCCACAATAACCTCTGCTTGTCCTGCCATTATTCCAGCCACATTAGGTATGACTGCTGCAGGAGACCACAGCACATAAAAGTTCCTTACCTATAACACCCCACTGACTGTTCTATGTAACTCTTAGATGGTATTCACATAACCATGGGAGCCCTAGTATGAGGGAGTAGTCAGGTCTGGGGGTGATGAGAAATGATAGTTCCTCATAATGCAAAAAAAACTGGTATGGGTGGTGAATAGTGGCATTTGTTGTATGATTTGGGCTCCTCCTTCTGGTTGTCCATCCAAGGCAAACATCTTGAGAAGGAACTTCAGGGGTTCTGCAACACAATGTAGTCTGTTAACCAGGTGAGGATGAATGAAGTTCACCTCAGCACCACAGTCGAAAAAGGAAAAGGTTGATGAAACCATAGTTTGAGTAGGGACACTCACCACATTAGCATGTGAAAAAATTTCCATGCGCTTTCCTTGGCTCATGTATATCTTCCCACTCAAGAGGAAGGAAAAGCCATGGAGGAGTACATAGAGGAGGCTTTAGTATAAGGTTTCATTTGCCCATCCACATCACCCATGGCCTCAGCATTCATCATTCTTCTTCATCAGGAACTTGCATCTCCTTTTGTGGTTGAGTTGGATGCCTCAGAGACGGGTGTTGGGGTGGCACTATCCCAAAAGAGTTATACTCCATCTAAGCTTCATCCTATTGTGTTTTATTCCCACCTAATTGACATTAAGGGAGGACATATACCACTTTGTCTCATTGTGTGTCATCTGTGCTCAGTTCAAAACGCCAAAAACTTTGCCAGCTGGCATGCCAAGCTACCAACCTCATGCCACTCTCCATATCACTTTGTCTCTGACCCCATATCACACTAGATATGGAGTGTTACACAACAGTGCTTACTTTCATAAATCGGTTTTGTAGATTTGTCAGGTTTGTTCCATTCAAAGCTCTACCTGCAGCCACGGAAATTACATTAGCTGTCTTCGAACATGTATTCTGGTATTTTGGGGTCCCAGAAGAGGTATGTCAGATATGGGTATCAAATTCACATCCCAAGTATGGAAAGTGTTTTTCAAACACTTAGCAGTCAATGTTAATCTCACTTCTGGGTACCATTCACAAACTAACAGCCAATATGAGAGTGTATATCAGGAACTGGGTCAACCAGATTTTCTCATTAACTCCCCTACAGGCTGGACTGTTTTTCAAGGGTGTCCTAGGTTATCAATCTCCACTACCTCCCTGGATAGCTGGTCAAATGGATTTGTCAGCAAAGATTCAAGGATGCAGAGGAGTGAGAGAGTGTGGGAAGACACCAACATCTGCATCAGTGAAGCTATTGAGGGTTACAAGGAGCAAGCTGGTCAGAGGCAAGGTGGCACCCCTTCATGTATGCCAGGTGATCATGCATGGTTATCTACCAAAGACTTCAGGTTTGAATGGGGATGCAGGAAATTGCAACTCCAATATGTGGTCTACCATGGTCTCTCAGACTGACCAATGAGGTGCAAAGGCTTCTTTAAGATTGAAATATATGGACAGTGTGTTCTTTTTTTAAATCAAGAAACTGAACCTCTGCCTGAATTCTCAATTCTTTTACTGTGTGTTTAGACAAACAAACAAACAAAAAAACATACCCCATTACATTTTGTTAACTGGAGTCAAGCGTTCTTCTTTAAAGGCAAACAAGTAGATTCATTCACCTGTGTTCTCTCTCTCTCTCTCTCTCTCTCTCTCTCTCTCTCTCTCTCTCTCTCTCTCTCTCTCTGCCTCTGCTCTTTGACTTGCTTTGTCTGATTGTCCCCAAAATGCCACATGATATTTCCTCTCTAAAGGTTTCAAAGCTGCATGAATAATTAAGTGAGGAGACTTCTGGCTGTTAAGAGCCAGTTGCCTTTTATGTGGCCACAAGTTAGAAGTGGTAAGCTAAGTGCCACGTGCCTCTATTATACCCCTCATTATCGTTCACACTTGTGAATAAACAAAATATTTTATACAGGCAGGAAGAATGCTCCCCTGATGTCAGTGCTGTAGGACTCCAGTGGGCCATACCAGACATGCTGGGCAGATGGTGATTAAAGAACACAGGTTTGAGTAAGAGAATTCTATTTTGAACTTCTCCACCATAAATTGAGAGAAATAAATGAAATAAAAGAAAATATTATGATTTTGAAACCATTTATGCCAAGATATGATAAGTGCATAGTGCTCTTTTAAACAGCTATGAACTTGATAATTAAGAATATTCAAACATTACAATTTATAAAATGGTTAAATATCCTGCATGAAAAAAATAAAACCACTGTTCTTTCAAGTTGTGCTACCTTGTCCAAACGTGCTACCGTAGTGTGTATTTAAAAGTAAAGTTGCCTAAAGAAAACCGTTGGTGGGCTATTTCAATAAGCTGTTTGGTCCCAAAAGAAGAGTAAAGCTGCTTGCAGCTTAAATCACAATATAAGAATAAAAGCAAGGTAATTGTGATAAGAAGTGTGTTTGTACTTACAAGTAACTAATAACAATATATTCAGATTAATGCACCCAAGGACAAACACAGGAGACCCACATGCACAGTGCCACTAAGCAGCACACATTGATGGGTAGCACAATTCAAGAGAACACTTAAGTTAAAGTTTGGTTCACTTTTCCAAACATTTTGGATGGCGTTGTACGCCTTTATAGTCTATGGTAGTGTATTGTAGACACTGTACATTGTGTACAACTGTACATTGTAGACTTTGGGGCACATTTTCTGTCAGAGCACACAGTAAAATGAAGCTGGGCATGAGGTCAGGTGAGGTCAGGTGCATGACTCAATCTCACCACATGTTTTTGCTCTAAAATGAGGAAACACTGGCTATAAATACCTTTGTATCTCTTTATATATGATATGAAAAAAAAAACAATATGAAAGATGACTGTGGCAGGAGTCTCCAGCAGACTATGGAAACTATCCCTGACAACTGTGGTAAATCTCTGAGAGAGGAACCAGTTCTCACTTAGCAGCATTCAGGGTGTTTGGACATTTTTTTCTTACACACCGTTTCTGATATTTGAAAAGCAGAAATCTTACTGAGCCTATATCTTTGTAGTCCAATTATACAGCCAGAGAAATAGAGGAACAGGAAACTGAGTCAGAGTGAAAATGGCCCTAATGGCTTTGGCTTTGACATATCAAGAGTGTTGTATCATTATAATCTTCTTGTGATGCATAAAACTCTGAAATTAGTGCAATTATTTTCATCAGGCCTTTTCATCATTTTTTTTGCTGGCACATTCACACTATGTTCTCTCTGTTACTGTGTGATGCAGCCCACCTGTTCAGAACACTCAGACTCAGAACACATTGTTGTTACTGCAGATCACAGAAGATATATAAGCTAATGGCCACAAAACTATATATATCTATATATAATTATATCACTTTTTCCACATTTTGTTGTTACAGCCTTATTCCAAAATGGTTACAAGTTTCCTTCAAGAACAGGAAGAGGAGGTATGCAGTATGCAGCCAAACAAGGGAAACAGGGGCAGTGGATGAGATGGGAGAACATAGAGAAGCAAAGAATCACTTGGCGAGAGTTCTGGTCATTGGGTGCAAGTTGTATCAAATTTCTGGTGGGAGCTACTTATGATGTCATCCCAACTTTGCACAAACTGGGCCAGTGGATGGGTGAAGATCCAGGTTGTAAATTATGGGCTGGGACTGAGATATTGAAACATATTTTGTCAGTATGTAAGGTTAGCTTGTCACAGAGTCACTACACATGCAGGCATAATCGGGTACTTGGGTCTTTAGCAGATGCATTTGATATGAAGCACTTAAAAGTTAATTACGTGCCCATTGTTAGTGGCAGTAGGTTAATTAGATTTGTGCGTGAGGGGCAGTGCACTGGAGTGAATATAGGTAAATGGAGGGATGCAAGATTGGAAGTTGTTGGCAGATGTAGGTACTAAACTTTAGGTTCCACGTTGTATTGCGGTAACTACACTTAGGTCTGAAATTGTGTTATACTCAAAGAGCAAACAAATCACCATTAGTAGATGAGGTAGAGGTAGCCTATGAAATGAAAAAGCACAGATATGCAGATTTGGTGACTGAGGTGAGGGTTCACCTGAAATCCATGTTTTTGAAATGTGGCCACCATGGTGCCCAATGTTTAAGCAAGGGTTGAAAAAACATAATCCAACTGAAAGAGGCAGCGTTATCAAATATGGAGTTATAGTGTCATTAGGCCTAAAAAGTTACTTGTTTTGGAAGATTATATTTACGCACATGTTTAGATAACTAAAGTAAATTAAACTTTAATTTAATTCAATTTAATTTAATTTAATTTAATTTAATTTAATTTAATTTAAGCATTTCACCTTGATAAAAAAAGCGTGTGTCTGAGCAGAAATTGATGAAACCTATGAATTGACCATGCTGCTCTCATTTAGCTGGAAAAGGAAGAGAGATTTAGCCACAGCTCAAAAATAGCTGAACCTGCATGTACAACAACTCATCACAGAGTCCCCTATAAGGTGGGGGCGAAGGTAAAAATGATACAGAGGGTGTTGGAGCAAGTCAGAGAAAATTGTTCCCACCTGGCAAAAATGTCTCAAACTTATGAGAAGTATGCTTCATTCTCCTTTGTCAAACCAATGTTGCATTTGTTCAATATCAGTATTCTGGTACATCTGGAGGAGGACTCTGATAAAATCTGTTAAATTCTTTATTCTGGATTACCTCAATGAAAAGCTTGATGGTCCTGACACACCTTCTGGCTGATCAGGGCAAAGGTTGATCAGAGTTGCAGGTTTTTCTCCAGGAATACTCTGGATTACACTCCATACAATGTCTATGCTGAAGAAATGCACCTCCACAGCATGGTGCTGCCACCACCATGATTCACGGTGGGGATGGTTTGTTCAGGGTTATGTGCAGATAATGTCTAATTTTGCATTAAGACCAAAAAGGTCTAATCTGACCATTGCATCATCTTCCACATGTGCTGTGTCTCCTACATGATTTGTAGCAAACTGCCAATAACTTGCATTTAAAAATTGCTTTCTTCTTGTCACTCATAAGCCCAGAGGCCAGATTTGTACAGTACACAACTAACAGTTGTCCTGTGGCCAGATTGTTACACCAGAGCTGTGGATGTCTGCAGAACCCGCAGAGTGATCATGGGCCTCTTCACTGTTTCTCTAAGGAGTGCTCTCTTTGCTGGGCTTTCACTTTAGGTGGATGGCCATGTCTGGGTAGGGTTGCAGTCATTTTTGAATAATGGATTGAACATTCCTCTGTGAGATGTATACAGTTTATAACCCTAAACCTGCTGTGCACTTTTCCACAACTTTATCCCTGGCCTGTCTGGTGTGTTTCTGGGTTTTCATGATGCTGCTTGTTCACTGTTGTTCTCTAACAATCTCTGAGGCCTTCACAGAACAGCTGCAGTTATGCTGAGAATAAACTGCACACAGGCGAGCTCTAGATACTAATTAAGTGACTTCTGAAAACAGTTGATCATTCTGGATTTTATTTAGGGGTATCAGAGTGCAGGGTGAGCGAATACAAATACACAACTTACTTTCAGATTCTTATTTATTACAAATTTTATAAAAAACTATGTACTATTTTCTTTTCACTTTGCAAAGGCTTGCTACTTTGTTTCGGTTTAACTTATCAATTTAGGATACCTTTAGGCTTGTGGGTGTAATGTGAAAAAAGTCAAGTGGTTGCACATCAACACATTTAATTGTTTTCCTATGAATTGTGTTTATGTGACATTGTATCTATTGGTAAACATTTGAGTATTTTGAATAATATTATAAGAGTTCATACAGAATGTAATAACTCTATCTCTCTCTCTCTCTCTCTCTCTCTCTCTCTCTCTCTCTCTCTCTCTCTCTCTCTCTCTCTACAGATGGTCTCTAAATGCTGAGTGACAAATAACATATTTGATGCTTAGGGCTGCATTAATAGAGTTCCAAATAAAGATTCCAAGGGGAGCCATTTTTTCTGTTCATTTGAATGAGCCGTAAACCATATCACCAAGTCTATGCAACCATAATTAAGATCTAATGAAGTAGTTTAGCAGGTTGAAAAAAAGTGTGTGGTGCATGTGTTTATGGAAAATGTTGAATGACTTTTAACTTCTAATGTCTGGTGAGTCATTAGCTATAGTTCGCTGTGCTTTTTAAAAGACAAGGATGAGAGGAAGTCAACTAATAGCTGCTGCACAGACATACATGTTCAACTTTGTAAGCTTGTTTATATATGCTATATATGCCTGATTATGTTATTTTCAGGAAGTCCTAGTCCCCTCAAAGTTGTCTTCATTTGAGATGTAAATTTGTTTTTAACATTGGTATGAATTTGAGCATATTTTACTTTTTTCCTCAAAAGGATTAAATAACATAGCTCAGAAATCCTGTTGGAAATTGATAATCCAGAGTGACTTTGACCTGAAAATGTAAGAATTTTGAGGAATTATTTTTAATAATTAGATTAATTATATTAGATTAGATTAGACAAGGATGTCAAAATACTTGACAGTGGTCCAAACAAAATAAAATAATAATATGGGTTCTGAAACTTTTGACCAGTAGTGTACATATATTATGCAGCAGCATGTTAATCAAGAGATCACATTACACATTACAATGTCTGACACTGATTTGTTTAACTGGTTTACAATCAACCACATTATCACCACCTCCTTGTTCCTACACTTCTTTATCAGCATTCACAGCCTTCTTTCACCCTGTTTTTTAATATTAAGGACCACCACAGAGCATGTATAACACAACACCACCATGTCAGTGTCACAGCAGTGCTGAGAATGACCCACCATCCATATCATATCTGCTCTGTGCTGGTCTTGGTGGTCCTGACCATTAAAGAAGAGTGCAAAAGTAGGCAGGTATGCAGAGAACAAAATGGACAGTAGACTACAGTTATATAACTACAAAGTGCTTCTACAGTGGTCATAATGATGTGGTTGATTATAAACCAGTATAACAAATCAATTTCAGACAGTCTCTGTGCTATCTCTTGATTAACAGCCTGCTGCTGCATAATATATGTACACTACTGGTCAAAAGTTTCAGAACACATATTGGGTGTTCTTAAACATTTGACCGATTGTGTATGTATCAGTATTATCGCTTTAATTCTGAAATGTAAACACTGTGTAGGAAAAAAGGATTGCAAACAGCCCCTCCCTTCCCTGTTTCTTTTATAACTGCTGGCCAGTCAGTCAATAAAATTAAACAATAAAAACAAAACAATAAAAACAGAATAGAGTAATCAAATGCTCATGGGCTACACTGTACATTTTATGTAGTTTTCAACATGAATAAATATGTCAATACATGTACATGTAATTGCACCTCCACATGAATTAATCACTGAATTAATAAAATATGCAGACATGATATTATGTTTTAGCTGATCAGAGATGCTAATGTATTACCAGATTAAGAACTTGTGGTCACAAGTCAGCGCACACACACATTATTCCATATTCATGAAAGCCTAGATAGATGACAGCAAGCTACATCCCCTCTGTGTCGCTTTTGAGGTTAGTAATAGGACAGAGTGCTGGTTAAGAAGAGGATCCTCAGCTTTGCTGAAGAGAGCAGCTGTATATAATCAATGCGTAAAGCACTGAAGGTGCAGAGTGGGATATGGTAAGTGAAGGGCACTTGTAGATGAGGAATATAGTTGTGAGGGATCATGCAAATGGACTCTCCTTTCCTACACACAGGCAAAGCACGTTATAGCCTTATATCTAAAAAAAAAATTAAATTATTATGTTTGATTATGTTCATGATCTCATTCAAAAAGGTAAACTGTCATATTGTATATGGAATAAATCTCAAGTGAAATATTTTAAGCTTTGTTCCTGTTTTTTTCACTCATCTTTTTTTTCAGTATTGCTCATCAATAGTTTGATTTTTTTAAGTTTACTTTAAGTTTTTTTTTTTATGAATAAATTACAGTTTAGACAGTATAAAGTCCAAACTATGAATTAAATTACGAACAAATTCATGATTATTTTTTGAGATTCACAAGTACATTTGCAGTATATGTACGTATACTTTTTTTTTCTGGTCTTCATCCATATACTCTCAATATACTGGTTTCTACACATGCATTTATTCAGATACCCATTTCAGTGGCAGCTAGTGTGTCATGTCTGTCTCTTGTCAGTCCCGTGTTCCCTGTCACTTTCCCTGTGTGCTCCTTAGCACATGGTTTGTGTTTGTTTTGTCATAGTCTTCTCCCTCCTTCCACCCACCCATTACCACCTGTGTCTAATCTGCTCTCTCTTAGATTGTCCTAGCTGTTACCCATGTCACTTTTGTATTTAAGACCTGTGGTCCCATCCTGTCTTTGTCAGTCCTTTTGTTACCTACCCAGCTTTTGTTAGTTTGTTAATATCCCAGGTTTGTTTTTTCTTTGTCATTAAATCATCAATCCCTGCTTTCGCCTCCGCAACCTTAGTCTTTCCTCCTGTCAATCGAACTTGACGTATTGATTCAGTTACTGACCACTGATTCTGGAAAGAGCATGAATCATTTTAGCCCCTGCGCATCAAAAATAGCAGTGAGGAAAATGTCAGACGTGAACAAAAAACATATGTACATTTACTCAATGTTATTAACTAGTTTAGAAGCATTTATTGTCTCTGATTTTCAGTTGTGTTCATTAAGAAATGGATGGTAAAGCAGAAGAAGCTAGTGTGGGCACAAAATCTGTTGCAACACTCTTGACTTGTATATATTATATTTATGTATATGGTTACATACAGTCAGCCCACGTGTGAAAACCCTAGTAAAAACTGGTGCCAAACATGACGACTTCAGGAGAATTAAGGTGTTGTTGATACTGGAGAGCAGCTCATTATCACCAAACTCTAGTTATGGGAATATAGGTGAACCATGCCTCATGATCTTGGCCCACTTTCTCAAAAACAACCTAGACTCCCACGAGCGAAGCTAAGCATACATTAGATGAATTTTTTTAATGATATAAGGCTTGACAACCCAAAGCCCAAAATTTTAGATGGGGCAAGGCTAAAACCTACAGTCTCTTCAGCTTGCTGTAAATCGAGTGAACACAACCAGAGGACAGAAACACTGGTCATCTTTACAGTGTTAAAAATATGTTACAATATGCCTCTTCTGAGGCAAATGGCCTCATAACCATATTATTCATACAGCAAACAGCAACTGAAAATACTGAATTAATTTGCATATGAGCTGCTATTTCACTGTTTTGAACTGTTGAATCAACATCATGGTTATGATTGAATCAACACTGATTTAACAATCAATTTTGAAAAGTGAATAAACATTGATATCATTTAAGCAATAACTGACATTATTTCAACCACATTTCAACATTGGTTGATTGTGTACCAGCTGGAATATCTGACATAATGTGCTGATTTGTGCAGATGTGTGTAGTGTATATGGTAGACAGAGAGAAGGGCAAAGGGAGAGTTGGCATTTGATTATGCACTCAAATCACATTATCATAATATATGGAGATCGATAGCCATTCTGGATCAGAGTAATGCGTTTGACTTAAACAATGCCATTAGACAAACCCTCTGTGACTTTTTATATATGTCTTCTCATTTCAGCATTTGTTTACTCTTTCCTCTGGAAAGGAACATCTATCAAATGCTTCTTTCCTTCACAGACACTTTCATACTCTGAAGGTCAGATTTGTGTGCTTCTGTCTTTTTCCACCTTTAGACATCAGCAATGTTTTGTTCTCAAAAAAAAATCCATTAGATGGCTCTTATTGCAAGTAATAAGCAAGAGACTGAATATGACTCAGTACTGAGCACCAGGTACTGGTTAATGACCATTGCAAAAATCTCATGTCTCCAATAACATTAACTTACAGACTTGACAATAAGGACTTTGGCAAAATTTGAGCACGTTTTTGTGGTTGGTGGACTACTCAGTGGACTAGATGCAATTTGGAGCATCAGAGTCACATGATCCTTGATTACATTGGAAATGGAAGTGGGGAAAATGAGCCAGTGAGGATATCAGTATGCCGGCAGGCTAAAACAAAAATGATAAGATATATCAATTACCTTTGGTAAACTGTGTACATTTAATCACATCAGTGTGAGTATAGGAAGCAGCAGTGGCCTAGTGATTAGGAAACCAGCCCTGTGATTGGAAGATTGCTGGTTTGATGACTGAATTGCCCTAACCACTTATCTCCCAAGCTGCTCCCCAGGTGCCATTGGATAGGGATAACCACCTAGTTACCTAGTGTGTGATTTTGCTAGTTTGAATGTGTGTGTTTCATTGTGTTGATGGGTTAAATATGGAGAACAATTCCCCCTGTGTGCAAGCTCACTAGGTCTATAATCATGTTTTTTTATTTTGTTTAGTTTATTTAATAGTAAAAGTATTTCACCCCTCTTTTGCCCTAGTTAGAACAGCAGTGAGAAAGTGTGAGTGTACATTAACTCAAAATAGCATGTATAAAACCAGGAAAAAGGACCTATATGTAGTGTAGTAGTGTAATAAAGACATAAATTGGCCATTAAAAATCTGTCAAAAAACATACAGCTGTACTATTGATGAAAATCATTTATATTATGTGTGATGGTACCCTTAGCAGAAATGTTTACACTCACGAGAAAGTCCTAATGTTCTGCACTTGAATAGAATGGGTGTAAGTGGTTACCTAACTCAAAAAGGACTGAATGAAAAATTTGTTTGTTCAGAAAGTCTCTGCTGGCATTACATTTTATGTCACTACACTATAAATCCTTATGAGTTATATTCACAATCAATGAAGTTTAAAGTGCATTATTGGGCTGGTAGAATGAGAGCAATCTTTTTTCTGGTGATACTACATGAGAATATATGTTTAGTGCCATTGTTGACCTTATTGCTTTTCTTTTTCAGTCCCTTTCTCATACCTTAATCTCAGAGAGGAAATTTCTGCATTCTGGACTGGCAGAAGGAGTATCAAGCTCATTCAGTTATTTATCGAGGAATTTTATATTGGGACTTCTGGTCAGAGGCTTCTGGTATTCAGAGGTCTGTGGGCACTGGCCCAGTTAGTAATTCAAAGTCTTGAATCATTAAATAAGCAGCACTAAACATGCATTGCTGTACATCATGACAAATGTTAACAAAAGGCAATAAAACCACTGCCATCAATGAACCCCCAGTGTGGTGTGCTTATCTATAAGACATTGTCCAAGTTTTCTGTGTAGTAGGTGACCCTGTCAATCTGACCATCTGAATACAAGCATGAGTATTTCTGTACTGTAGATGATGAGCACAAACACGGCAGGCCAGACGTCCTAGCATGGGTTGTAGAGGTTAATAACAATGCCCTGTAATAAGCCATGCTATGCAGCTTGAATATTCTCATACAGTTCCTGCAGATTTGTTGGTAGGGGTGCGGCCTGTCACAGCCCACACATTTTCAAGGGAAGACAAGCCTGGCTCTTACCATGGTGATTCCACACATGCATTTATTGGTCCTCCCTCTACTAATTCCTGTTCCAGGATTGTGAATAAAAGCATTTTGTTAATATCTGATTTGAATGAAATAAAGGAAAAAGACATTAATAACTGTTGGTAGCTAATGTTGACCCCAGGACACTTATGCAACAACTCGCCAACTGTAAAAGTGTAGGACTTCATTACATAAGTCTATCAGTAAACATACACTTGTACACCTTGCTTAAAGCAACTGAGACAAATAACAAATGACTATTCTACAGGCTATGTGGCACTTTCTAACAACCAGACCACGGCTGCTCTCAGTTGCAATGCAATGAAAGATTAATAGCTACAAGACAAGTATGAGATACATAGCTACAGACTGACTAGATTAATGATCTACCATGTCATTGTCAACCTACTCTCTGACTGGGAACACTGTGGAGTATATACACATACCCCTTTTGCAATTGAAAAGAATTATACAATCACAAGTTTCATCATCTGCCCAGAGCACAAAGCTAAGTGCAAGCACTGCCAGGGGACTACAAAGGTTTTGCATGAACACAAAGGAAAAATTAACTATCCCATCATTCTTCAGTCTCAACTAATATATATATATATATATATATATATATATATATATATATATGTGTGTGTGTATATGTGTATAGGTATTTAATTATATATTCTAAAATACATTTGTTTTATTTCTGGTTTTTAAATGGCCCAAATATATCACAGATCTGTGTAATAAGCCCACTTAAGACACTCATTATTTCATACTACATGATACACACAGGTGTTTCAAGGGGCAAGCAGTTTCTTTTTATTCTGTTAGTAATGCTGTTGTTTTGTTACAGCCTTATTTCAAAATAGATTCAATTCATTTTTTTCACAATTTTTACTCACAATACCCCACAATGACAGTCAGTGAATATTGTGTGAAATCTTTACAAATTTATAAAATAATGAAAAAACAGAAATATAACGCACATAAGTATACACAGACTTTGCTCAATGCTTTGTTGAAGCCCCTTTGGCAGCAATTACAGTCTCAAGTCTTTTTGAGTATGATGCTACAAGCTTGGCACACCTATCTTCTTCTTCTTCTTCTTTGCAGAACCCCTCAAGCTCTATCAATTGGATGGAAAGTATCAGTGCACAGCCATTTCTTGATATCTGCAAAGATGTTCAGGGCTCTGGCTGGGTCACTCATTGACATTCACAGAGTTGTCCCTAAACCATTCCTTTATAGGTTTGGCTGTGTGCTTACAATTACATTTGCGGCATTTAGCAGACGCCCTTGTCCAGAAAAACTTCAATGCCGCAGATTTCTTTTGTATTCCCAATACTTCTCAATACAATCCTGTCTCAGTGGTCTACAGATAATTCCTTAGTTTGTAGAGCTTGGTTTGTTCTCTGACATGCACAGTCTACTAAGTGACCTTATATAAACAGATGTGTGCCTTTTCAAATTATGTCATGAATTGTCCACAGTTGTAATCCAATGAAGCTGGAGAAACATCTGAAGGATGATCAGTGGAAACAAGAGGCACCTGAGCTCAATTTTGAGTGTCATGGCAAAGGCTGTGAATACTTATTTACATGTTATACTTGTGTTTTTATGTTTTATAAATTTGCAAAAATTTCAAACAAACACTTTGTCATCGTGGGGTAAGGGTGTAGAATTTTGATGGAAAAAATTAATTTAATCCAATTTGGAATAAGGCTGTAACAACAAATGTGCAAAAAGTGAAGCGTTGTGAGTACTTTCTGGATGCACTGTATATAAGTACCCTATATACACAAGTTAGACATAAATAGAAAGTACTGGCAGTAAAGTAATTGTACATGTGCAGTATTGTGCATAGAGTATTGTCAATGTTGTATGCTGTATAATGAATATAGTTGCATTATGATGGAATTCATGTATTTAATATTACCAACTTACCACCTAACAGATCAATAAACAATCAACGCAACTGTAACATGCCACTTAGCTGCCACTCAGAATTCCCTAAAGTCATGGTCTGAATAAATACATGCAGGGTGCTTACTGAACAGTGGCACACACCACAGTATATTTATACTACTTAAAGCAAAAAAAAAAAAAAAAAAAAAAAAAAAAAAAACAGGCCTAAAAACAGGATAAACATGTTTATCCATTGGATGTGTCATTCCTCTTACAGAGGTTCCTCTTACAGTTCTTTCATCAGTACAGATTTCTGAACATGTGTGACTACAATACAAATACATTCAAATTATTCAGAGAGTAGTTTCATGTTGTGATGCCGAGGATGTCTCCAAATTTTGGATTTCTGCCAGGATTTGCTTCAGAGATGATGAAATGGCTAACAGAGCATGAAATCAAACAGAGTTTGGGGGTCCTTGACAAAATATGATTCAAGGTATGTTGTCCTCACTGAGGTACGACATATAAACAGACAAAAACACAGTTGTTTAATCATCAACTGTACATATATAAAATCCAAATCCAAACATTATAATTACTTTTCTCCCATTCTGAGCAGTGAAGCTCTTAAACATGGAGCCCAAAACAAATCACGCACTCAAATGATATGAGTGTTATTTCCCATTGCTGTAATAAAGCCTAAGTTCATTACTGCACTGACACTGCCTCTGCTAATTAGCATTAGCAGTAATTTAGTTAGAATGTTGTCATGCCAACTACAGCAGAATCTGTAGTGAAAATGTGAATCTCTGTAAATGGGAGGTAATGGATGAAAAAAAATGTATTTGTTTGCACTGCTCAGTTAAGTGGGTTGTAAACTTGGAGTCTTTTCCCTTGGTTTGATTTGTTTTCATGCATAAACAAATGCGGCCACACCAAAATAGGTTACAACAAACCACATGAAAAAGTTGTCTCAGATCTGAATTCAACACTGAAAGTGTTTACCACTGTACGCGTGAATGCCCTTAAAAGGAATTCAACATTGTCCAAGAGAATGCAAGTAGAGTAAATTTAATATTGCACAAGGGAATTCAACACTAAAACAGAATTGAGCCAGTGTTTTCAATGCTATAAGGCATGTCTTTAAGACATATTAAAAGTCATGGGACCCCTTCTAGCCCAGCAAGTCAACTTGACATCAGTTTCACAAGTGGATGGAAGATGCCTGGAGGGAAGTTGTGTCATGCTGTCTGGACAGCCACACACAGGTTCATGGTATCTGTAGGTACAGGATCTTGTGTGCAAATGGACCTCCCCATAAACTCAATTAGGATAATGTCAGATGAACATGCAGGCCACAACATCCATGGACCCAACCCCATGCCATGCGGGTTGCACCCCACCTTGGTATGGAAAAACAACCAGCTCTCAGAGTGCCTTGTTGAAGGTTTCATGGGTTCTTCACCACAAAAAAACTACCATCAGCCTAAACCTAACATGAGTCATCAGACCACACAACATGTTGCCAGTCATCTGGGGTCCTGTTAGTAACCTCACAACCCCAGGTGAAGTACAGTGTCTGGATGTGTGAATTTGATTTTTGCCAGAGTTGCTTGTTTGTTGGCCAGGTATGGATGTTCTCAAGCCATCTGATGAGGAAATGCTACTGTTAATGAACCTTTGGCATATTAGTGTATTTAACAATAATAATGATAATATATGATAATAAAGAGTTGATTGCTGCAAGATTGAATGTTTTAATACATACTTTTATTCACCAAAACATTAAAAAAATATTTAGATACAATTGATAATCCAGAGTGGCTTAAAGTGCAATAATCTTGATTAATTATTTGCAATGATTAAATTGTTGAGGATATTTATTTTAATAAGGTCTTCAATATTCCTGACAGTGGGCCAAATTAAATAAAAAAATGGAATATCTTTTATTATTTTCATTATTTATAGATGCATAAGTATTATACCACCCCTTCTCACAGATCAGGGGTTTGCATGCAGGTTAAGCATGTACACATGGCCAGAGCAGTAAAAATGCACTTAAAGGCTACTTTAGCATTTAAATTGGGATTTCATTCAGTTGGAAATCTGTGAATTTTGGCTGTCTTCTGAGTTGGATTAATCAATGATATTTTATTACATTTACATTTGCAGCATTTTACAGACGCCCTTATCAGGAGCAACTTACAAAATTGCTTTGCTGTTCACTCAGATATCCTTAGTTAGTAGACAAGGCTAGAATCCACAGAGATTCTTCAAGCTTAGATAGAGTTGAACATACAAATCATATTTGTATTTTATCAATAATGTATAAGTAAACTCAATGCTACAAGTTAAAGTTCAACACTATAATAATGAATATAAAATTTGTACAGAACTATGCTCTCTATATGTTGAGACCACATAGAATCAAATAAAGTTCAAATAAAACTTTGGCCACCCATGTGACCAAACGGGAACATCAGCTCATAGTTCAAACTGTGTAGAAAATTCTGAAAAAAAAAATAGCATAAAAGGGTAAATTCCTTTCTATATTGAAGAAAATGTAACACTTTAAGAAATGATTCAGTATCATAGCACAGTAGTCAACAGAGTAATAGTGAACAAAGGGAAGTTGTGTGTTTTATGGTCCCTGGTTCACTAGTCAGGCTTCCAGTGTGCTGGGTTTACCTTATGCTCTTTCTGTTTAGTGAGCACACTAATGTACTTGTCAGGTTCTATTTTGTGTGACTACCTGTCTGTCAGCCTGTGTTGATGGCAGGGTAGCAGATCTGGGAGATGATTCACCTCACAACTCAAGTGTTTAATACCCAAAGGGACAGTCTGCCTGCAAATTCAATCTCTCTGCTGCACATTCATTACCTCTTTTTAACCCCCCTCCTGCAAGCGCACAGACTAACAACTCATTACTTGTCCATCTACCTCCCTCATGCTTACACACACCCACTGACACACACTTGCCATATTTATACTCTGCAACTCGTCTTTTTGTCAGCCAGCCTATTGACCTTCTTCGCCGCAATTCGTCACAGTGTGCATGCACCTCCCATGTTAATTGACTCCTATAAAGACTGGGCTCTGACAGCTCACGCAGATGCAATGGCCCTGTCAATTATGATCCATTCAGTTTTTCTTCTATTATTTAATCACTGTGTGGTCACTGGTGACCTCCCTGAACAAGATAATGATTGGCAGACAGAGTCACACACAAGAATAACGCCTGTGCATTGAAATGAGACAGCTAAACCCAGCAATCCTCCAAACCACAGTGAACAGTTGCACCAGCACTCAACACAATAAGTTTGTGGAGTATGATGGAGATTCACTCTGGACCTTATCTGAAACACAATATGATGTAGAGTCAAGACAGAGAACTTCTGGACTGGCATGTAGAGTTACTCTGGCAGCCAACCCTAAACTACAATGTAGAGTCACTCTGGCAGCCAACACAGTAATACACCGAGGTATGATGTAGAGTTGCTTGGGCAACTCTAGTGGCCAACCTATGTATGTATAGATGCTTTGGTAGCCAAGTGAGCTTCTGATGTCACTCCGATGGCTGACCCAGTAATGCACTGAGCTGTGATGTAGAGTCACTCTGGCAGTGGGCTGAGTAATCCACCAAGCTGTGATATTGAGTTACTCTGGCGACTGACTTAATAATCCACAGGACTGTTATGTAGAGTCACAGCTCAGGGGGGCAACTCGGTGAACTTCTAGACCACAATGTAGTTGCTTAGTTGATTCTGAGTTGTCAAGTAAAGTCACTCGGGTGCCAACCAAGCAATCTGTGATGCAGAGTTTACCTAGTGGCTGGAAAATGATTTATCATCTCCAGAATCTGATATAAAATCTGATGAATGCACTGTAGAAACAATCAGAGCCATGGGGGGGAAAGTTCCATGGAAAATGTCAAAATCAACACACAAAGAATAGATACTAGTACAAGAAACAAAAACCGATGTAATTCAGCATGCCTATTCTGTCCGGCAGTAGTTTTAATAAGTAGTACAGTCTGTATGATTTACTGCCATTGGAGAACTTATGGGGGTGGGTCAAGCTTCTAAGTGTTGGTGCTTTGGCCTGCCTTTCTCGTGCTCTACATAAATCTACCTACTCCGTCGGCAGCAGTTTTGACCTGTTCATTCACGCTGATGTTATAGGAGTTTCTGCCTGGTTAGCTTTTTTTAATGAGGCACAAGACAGGCCAGCCAGTCCAAAAATATGTCACTTATATATCCTTCTTAAAGGCACAATAGCAATAAATAGCCTGGTTGCTTCTAAGGAACTTAAAGAGGTAGAAAAGGGCCAATTTGCTCTATGAAATTACAAAAGTTCTTAGTGGAATTAAAGAAAGATAATGATTTTGAATATGGGCCTTTTTAGCTAGAGAATAAGGTTATATAAAGAGTCTGGAGAGCTGCATGCAGATGAGTTGCACAAAGGCTGTTAGGAATGTGGTCCTAAAATCGCCAAGGTTTGATCGCTGCGCAACCAGCAGGAAACTTTTTTGGGGCAGCTATGGCCTGGTGCTTAAGGAACCAATCTTGGGACTGGAAGGTTGCTGGTTTGATTTCTTAACTGGCACTGCCTTGAGCAAGGCACCCCCAGCTGCTGTCAAGGTGCAGTGAATAGGGCTACCCACCACTCCAGGCATGTGCACTCACTGCTCTGTGTATAGTGCTGCCTACCACTGCTCCCTAGCATGTGTTTCACTGCATGGATGAGCAAAATATCCTGGACAATTTCCCACGTGTGCAACCACAGAGGGTTTATTACACGTGTATGTTGTAATCTCAGTTTGGCACATGAGATAACACGATCATCATGCCATGGGGTGACTGGGGTTCAATTCCCAGTCTGGGCAAATATGCTGTGGTGTAGCACATATATATATAGCATATATGAGTCTTTGGCAAGACTCCTAACACTACTCCCTCCTCTGTAATATGAGTAACCTTGTAAGTTGCTCTGGATAAGAGCATCAGCTAAATACAATAAAAATGTAAAAAAAAAAGGCTGTTTTTAATGCTCTTTAAAGTAACATTCCGGAATGATCAGACACTAAAAGTGTTTTAAATTCAGATGTGTGAGTACATATCTCATCTCATGTCTGTCTTTGTTGACAACAGAGAAGTGCCTTGTTTCTTTGATGTGAATAAAACTCTGTACCCTTGTAGTCACTGAAATGAAGCATGCTACAAACATTTATATATGTATTTCCTAAGGACATTGCTATTTTTCATGTTTCATGGCAAATTACACCACATACAGGCACTTTTCCCTCCAGAACAATGGAATTGTAATATGGGAGTCATCTATCTCTCACAGAAGAGCAAAAGCACAGTACATGGCACTCCGGCAGAAAGCAGTAATTGGCTTTTATTCTCTCTTTTTCTATGGTGGGCTGTTTTGTCTCCTGTTGGTACACCAAATTCCAAGACTTATTGAGTCATCCACAATGCTCTTGGATAGCTTTGTCAAAAACACAATTCTGCATTTAAGTGGAGCAAATGCAAAGTGAATGCGCCTGTTTAAGAGTCTTAACAAAGCTACAGAAGGCTGTGTGCCTTTGTTATGTGAGCAGTTAGTTGAACATTAAACTTGTAGCGGCACAATGAAAACGAAATGTATTTTGTATGGATGTATGTATATTTTTTCTATAGAGATGGATATATATATATACTCATCTGCAAAACTGGTTTCCTACAAAACATATGGTTGTGTCTCAGATATGCTATATGTCAGGCAGATATGTAAATGATTACAGGTCTGTTTAGATCAGAGGTAGGCAACCCTGGTGCCAACTTACTGCACACTTTACTGCTCTAACAGACCTAGTAGATCTGATCATTAACAGCATGGCGTATCATGTGTGCTTGAACAGAACCACAAAACTGCACTCCTGGAACAGGGTTGCCTACCCACATGCTGTTCTTGGTTCAGTTCCAGTTTTGCTCTACGTTCAGTCTAGTTGATCTGTTGATCTGTCTTATTTGCCACAATGCCCTGGCAAGTGTTCCCAGCCCATTAGCGATATACAGTAGTTTCTATCTGGTTCAAATTTGCAGATGTGCCTGGTGTGTTTGTTTCCATGAAAGCAGAGGTTACTGTGGTGGTGGAGAAAAAAAAAAAACAACCTTAACAAACACCTTAATGAAGTGCCTGTTCTGCTGAAAGGGAAGGGTCTAGAGGAGCTGTTGAAGTGGACATGGAAGCATAAAAAAACAAAGCTGAGAAAGCAATTACCCTTCCTTCAGCCACAGCATCAGTTTGCATCATCCCCTCCTGTGTTATTCCTCGGAGCTGCTTCATGATTGATCACAAGGATAAATCATGAAAAATGTTTTTTGTTGCCTTTTTGTTTTCCAGTCACTCACTGTATAAAGCTCAAATTGAGAACCAATGACACAAAGCTCACAAACTCTGAACCTGTGATTGAATAACAAAAAAACAAACACACACATATGTTCAGGTCTGTAAATGTTTGTACAGTCACACAATGTTTTGGAATGGTGTTTCTCTGTACCCCTATGAAGTGATTAAAAAAATGTAATTTATGGGTTGGGTCATTAGGGTGTGATGGAGTAAGCAGGAATATGGTTAAGTACAGACCATAATGCATGACGTTAATCATGAACACTGGGTATGACCTAATCTTATAATTTGGCAGTTTATGATATTCACTTCATAAACTACACTGTAATGTCCAAATATTTGTGGACACCCATTTCACATAAATGCATTCAGCTATTTTGCACTTGCTACTTGCAGCTAAGTTGCACCCATTAAAGCACTGCCAATAGAATAGTCTCTCTGAATTACATAAATATGAACCTACTAATACCCGGCATGGGCTAGAGTGGTATACAGTCTCCCAGCACTGAGCTGTGGATCAGTGCAACTATGTTCTCTGGAATGATGGTGTGCCATCCTATATTTTGGCATTAGTTGTGGAGATAGGGAGGAGGTTAGGTGGTGATCATCCATCATTCTGACCTCGCTTAAACACTTGTTGCTGAGTGCAACTGAGCAGTGATCCAAAATCCTTCCCTGCACAGTAGAGACAGTTACTTCAACAAATGCAGCATAAAGTCTTTTTACTAGTTTATAAAAACAGGGAATGAGCAGATTGATGTGTGTGTATGTGCAGATGGATGTACATGTATTCACCCAAAGTATGGCGTGCGGTTGTCACAATCTTAATGTCAGCTATTAGTTTCCCTTCACTGTTTTTGTTTTTATTATATTTCAGGCCCATCATGATGGAGATTATAATGAGGAATCACGCACACACAGACACACAGACACACACACGCTATTGGTTTCATGACTAATCACATATACCTTTGTACAAGCCATTTTGCCATTTGTTAGGCTGCTTTACCTCCTGTGGTTATAATGTATAGCAGCACTCAGACTGTTCCCACCACTTTTGGAGTGAAACTGTGACCTGTTCATGGGGAAATGAGAGTGATTTCAGTCACACTGAGAGGATCAGACCTTTGTCCCCTCTCTCTCTCTCTCTCTCTTTCTCTCTCTTTCTCTCTCTCTCTCTCTCTCTCTCTCTCTCTCTCTCTCTCTCTCTCTCATTGCCTTTAGCATGCTGTGATCAGATCTCATCACTGTGTGCTGGGGGATGAAATCAGTTTTTGATGTGTTGTTGCTTGCTGTGTGTTCTCTCACTGCTGCTGGATTCCTGTTCCCACATTCACACTGCCAGGCCTCAGTAATGGCTTCTGGTTCACAACCTCTTAGAGCATAAAGTACACCCGTTCTTGTCAGGATTGCATATAAAAAGACAGTTTTCTTGTTTTTTTTTTTTAAGCCATTCTTCCACTTTAAAAGGTGCATTCATTTTAGAATTGAGGTCACATTTTCACACATTCACAAACTGTCCTTTGTTGCATCCAGGATGTTTAGTATATGCCACAGGGATTTCATGTGTCATGGGTCTGTGTCGTGAGTCCTTATGGGACCAGTAGAGTAATATTACAGGTCTTTACACAAATATGACACGATGTAGACATCAGTGTGAGTTCTCATGAGCGCTGTCTTGCTCACTTCACCAGAGTTACATAGTGCAAAGCTACTATTTTATAGTAAAACACTACAGAATGTTACTTTAAATGCCACAAGACTAAGATGCTGTCTCTGAACAATTTTAAATGAATGTGTAAAATTATATTAAATACTGTGCATATGTTTGTAAGAAAGAGTTTGGTTGCTAATAGAGTATCTGGCAGAATGATCTGTAATACAGAAACATGGCAATGGTAGTAAATGGCTTGAGAGTAGATGTCTATGTTGAATGTTGATGGATTTACACAAATGCACACGAACATTAGATTTCAAGTATTATTAAATTATCGAAAGCATTATGCAGCAATTATTATTGGGCCCCCCCTAAAAGTGGGGGCAATCCCACTATTGAACTTCTTAAGTTTTCTTCTGCTTCTTCTTCTTCTTCTTCTTCTTCTTCTTCTTCTTCTTATTATTATTATTATTATTATTATTATTATTATTATTATCATTCAATAATTTTCTATCTCCCTAAATTTGGCTGCAATTCCTGGGCCTGACTGGATTGCTTGTATACAGGTTTACGGTAAGTGCTACTGTATAGCTTTCTTAATTAAAAAAAATGTGTGCAAATGGAAAAAAAAGTGACCAAATCTCTCCCATAAGAATGCATTGAAAAGTGTCTGGAAACTTTGTGGCAGACTTGTAGATCTTGTCGAGTCGTGTCATGCAATATGCTGTTTGCCCCAATTCGACTTATGGTTTCCACACAATCATTGTAAAAACTTTCCCTGTTTGAATTCATTATGGAATATTTTTCAATTCTCAAAATTCTCCCCCTGATCTGAACACGTCTCCCCCTCAGATCCTCCCGCTCTGTCTGAGTAATGAATAGACTTTATATGAGAGTTTACTGTGTGTGCTTGGAGGAACTTTTAGACCAAACCACTAATGAGCAAAAGTTTTGGAACCTCACATGTTCACAAGAAGTTTTTGTGGACACCGCTAATGAGCAAAAGTTTGGAACCCCACATGTTGACCAAACGTTTGTGGGCACTGCAATCTTACTTGCAGTTTGTGCAAGGACACGCTCTATATATATAAATTATGCTATGAGTACCCCCGATGAACAGTTGCAAACTTTTTGACAAGCTAAGAGATACAGAAGCAGCATCTCAGATTTTATACAAAACACAGCATTGAACAGTTCTGGAGAGAGGCCTCATACAGGTCTTTTAACATTTCAGTTGTACTTGCAGCCACCACATGCATTTCTGAAGAAGAAAAGAGATAGATAGATAGATAGATAGATAGATAGATAGATAGATAGATAGATAGATAGATAGATAGATAGATAGATAGATAGAGAGAGAGAGAGAGAGAGAGAGAGAGAGAGAGAGAGAGAGAGTCACTAGGGAATTAGCAGCCTTGTTAATGCTCTTTAACTTTAATTGAGCCTGTCCTCATTCAGACCTGACATTTACTAGCAGCTTCACAACTAGAAGAGACTATGCAAACAAAGCATTGCTTATCCACTGCCATATGTGCTTTGTGTGTGTGTGTGTGTATGTGTGTGTGTGTGTGTGTGTGTGTGTGTGTATGTACGTACAATTGGTATTTCACTTTCTTGCTCCCCCATTGGCTGTAGTGTCATGATACGGGCTGGTATGTCATGCATGTATAGGAACAACAAGTTCATTTTTTGACCATCTGTTTTTTCCCAGCTTAGAAAATCAAATTCATGACATAAGCAATGGAGGACATTTGGAACACATAGGCTTTCACACAGGATCTTCTTGTTTCATCTGAACGCATGTTGAAAATTGATTTTTGTTGAGATTAAATAAATTTGATATATGAGAAAACCGGTAATGCTGATTCTTCTTTTTCTTCTTCTTCTTCTTCTTCTTCTTCTTCTTCTTCTTCTTGATCAACAGGCAGTAGTTCCCTCCATCACTCCGGCACTCAAGCTCAGCCAGATTGGCCTAATGATGGCACTATGTGAAGGTAATTTAGAGATCCATATCTCCTACCCCGTATGACAAATAAACCAAATTCTTTTATCCATCATGATGTTACTACACTGTTATTGCACAGTGATTATGCAGCATTATTACAGTTATTACATTGCTATTACACAATGTTATTGCATGTTATTATTACAGTAACCACAAAGGATAATTACATTGTTTTTACAGTGTTATTACATGACATTCATTGCATTATTAAATTGGCATTACATTTTTATTACCCAGTGTTACACAGTTTAATACATTGTAAGTACACAGCATTATATCAATACATTTTTACACATTATTAAACTGTTATTACACTATTTTTACACTGTTTACGTTAATATTACATAGTCTTAGTAAATTGTTATTACAGAATTTTATATTGTTATTACATTGTTAATACACAATTATTACATTGTTTTAACATTACTGTGCTAGTAATACTAGCACTATTAATGTTATTACGCTGTTATTACACAATTCTATTCCATTATTACACATTGATATTACACAGTTTTGCATTTTTATATTGCTATTGCATTGATCTTACACACATTGTTATTAAACTGTTACTACATAATTGTATTACATTGTTATTACATAATGTTGTTACATTGTTATTATACTGAACTAGTACATTGTTTTTACTTTCACATGGTCTTTTTACATTCTTATTACATTGCTATTATACAGTGTAGTAATAATAATAATGTTATGACTTCTATTTGCAAAATCTAATTTTCTAATTTTCCATTAGTACTTGACACTTTAATGTTATAAACTCCCATGGTTTCAACATAGTTGTCTGGAATGCAGTTGCTGTAGTCTGACATACTTTTCATCATTATTCTGTTTTCCATTATTATTCTGATTGATTGATTTATTTACTGGACTGTTACAAAAATTATTTCTAATCACTTCAAGTAGATTCTTTTTACCTTCATATTGCGATTTATGCCTACCTATACCTATCTATACTTCTGCTGGAAGCCTTTTCTGATATGGGGCTGACCTACAGTTTTCTTTAGGCAGCTTTACCTTTAAATAGCATTATGGTAGCATGCTTCAGCAAGATAGTGCAGCTTATCATAACTATATGTTTTTGTATATCAATGCCTGAATATTTTTAATAGTCAGAAGCTTATTAATATAGTATATTAAAATAATATAATTGCATTATTATGCATAAACAATATTATTGTTTATGACAATTATGTCTTAATTAGTTGTCTTAACAGGGCTAGGGGCAGCCAGCCTTGTGACTGAAAAGTTGGTAGCTGGTTTGATTCCCTGAAAGGTGAAAGGACTTTAAGTAAGGAACTAAAACTGTAAATAGCATATATATATATATATATATATATATATATATGAGATTTTATACTTCCCCAAGTCATGATACTTGGTACTCATCATGAAGTGTGCCCTTCTTTTTTGTTATTTTGAAAATGTAAAAGATGAAAATAAAGTGGTCTTCATGCCTTTTGGACGTTTCCCACTTGTTTAACTGTTCACAGAAAGTTTGACCAGGAGTGCCCAAATGTTTGCACACCAGTGTATGAACCATTTATTTTAAGATAAATCCACTCAAAACTGTTAAAAGTCAAAGCTAATAATATTCCAGTCTCTGTATTTTAGAGGCTCCTTATATTGTGTTTATTCTGTTGAATCAAGAATCAACATGTTTTTTTGTTTTGCTTATTCTGTTCATGACTCTGTTTTTTATATTTTTATTTTTAATTTTTTTTAGATTTAATGACAAACCTTAGGATTCTGTTTTGGAAGACCTGTTTTATTTTCTCCTTGCTAGGATCACCATGTGTCTATCATCATTATGCTGTGAATTGTGTCAAAAATAGACATGCATTAGTAGGTAAATTCAGTAGCCCATGAGTGTTGCTAATGAATCTGGATATCTTTGTAATGCTGACCTAATCCAGTATGTGCTGCAGTACAGCACCCACGGGAGACATTCAGCGGAGATCAAAAGGTAATGAATGAAAAGAAAGAAAAGAGTGTAGGGTACTCACTCTTCACACACAGTCTCCTGCCTGAATCCCTTAGGATGTGATTA
This sequence comes from Acestrorhynchus altus, assembly GCA_034509495.1. NCBI lineage: Eukaryota > Metazoa > Chordata > Actinopteri > Characiformes > Acestrorhynchidae > Acestrorhynchus > Acestrorhynchus altus. The sequence continues at coordinate 17,311,891 of CM067518.1, forward strand.
ATTAGTGCCACAAGTAAACATCATTCGATCATTCCTGAGGTGTGCAGAAGGTTGATTGCATGCATTACAATAAGTGCATGCCCTTTGTATTGTGGTTGCCATGTGTGTTGTGAGCTGTGCAAATGAATCATCAGAGAACAGAATGTGTCTTCATGTATCCATGCTTTCTATCATTACTGAACTAAATATGCCATCTGAAAGCTAGCATTTAGCATTCTGATGAGGTTTAAGGATTTGATAAATTCTTTGTTGTATTGTGTGATATATATATATATATATATATATATATATATATATATATATATATATATATATATATATATATATATATAAGCTATTTACAGTTTAAGTGTCTTCCCCAATCATGCTACTAGGTACTAATCATGAAGGGTGCCCTTCATGATTGCATGATGCAACTTCAAGCATGTTCTCAGATGTATCCTGTTTCTGCAAGAGCATGTGCACTCACTCAAATTTTTCCTGCTTGTTTACAGACCATTCCATGCTCTCACACTGGAATTTTCCAGCAATCAAACCCCAGTTTTTTCATTTGAACAATGAAATTCTTGCTGCCACTTCTTTCAGTTCTCAAAAGCATGAAGAAACTCCTTCACCCCATTTAGTATTGCTGTTTCACCATATTCACCAATATATTACACACATGCAACATATATACACCCATTACACTCAAAAAACAATGCATGCAGTCTCAGGCACATATGTAAATGATTACAGGTGTGGTCGTATTAGGGCATAAAAGTGCTTTCCCCTAAAATGCTCTTAGATGCTACTTTTGGGTAGTGTACCTCTTGGAGACATATTTGACTGCTTGACACACTTCTAGTGTACTCTAAGACATTTTGCTCAGCATTCATGGCAGCATTTTTCCCCACTACCCAATAATCCCAGTGTGAGAGCGAGAAATTTGTGTGTATGTGCATGGTTTCAAAACAGAACACAGAATAACCGCAGAGAAGAAGGACATATCTGAGAGCTAAGACCAAAGCTAATCTGAGCAAGAGCATGGTAAATTTGAGTGAACAGACACACACACACACATATGTGTGTGCTGCATATTGATAAGTGAAATTATGAGCAGTGTACTTTTGGCAGCAAAATAACAACTTTGTTCTGTCCTTTAGGGGTGGCTTAAAGCACAAATTACAATCAACTGTAGAGGGGGCCTATGGGCAAAAAATAGCAATGCTCACATAATGCTGATTTAAATATTCCAACAAAAACAATAGTCTAAACCCGTAATGCTTGAAACTGTTTGGATGATGTAGCCTGCAGGTCCATTTTCTTTTATTGCCATACTGTACATCCCTTTTGCATCAGATGCTTTACGAATACGAAATACTTTCTAATGCACCACAAGAATGATGACTTATAGGATCGTATCATTCAGTCCATTTAAACCATGAATGCTCCTGCTGTTCAGCCATTGTATGCCTAACACATATTACTGATGAATATCTCATGACATCGGCACTGCACTATGGGAAAATTTCACTAATGTGACTGACATTCGGTCCCTGTGCTTCAACCACTCATGTAATTAAGAGGCTGGTGTGTCTGCCTGTGTTTTAAAGACCGGCCATGCCCCCAGCTCTTTTTAAGTCTGGAGAGAACAGGATAATTGCATTCATCTGAAACACAAGGCCTGACCTACAATTTCCACAAAGTCAAACTGATAAAACAGCTGTATTTGGGAGAAATATGGAGTGTCTGTGTGTGTGTGTTTGTGTGTGTGTGTGTGTGTGTGTGTGTGTGTGTGTGTGTGTGTGTGTGTGTGTGTGTGTGTGTGTGTGTGTGTGTGGTAGAATGCAGAAAAAATAGAGCAAGAGAATGAAAGAAAGATATGAAACAGACAGATGAAGAGGGTGTGAATAAAGAGCAGCTGATTCAGTGAAGAAAAACTATTCTTCTTCCAGACCTCTCCTACACTGCACTGTTGAATCCAACTAATTACATAGATGAATTTCATTAATGAAGAATAAAACGAGCATCCATATTAATGATAATTTTCAGCTCAATGGATTGAATGGAATTTCCTTAAAATAGTAATGGCATTAATCTCATTTCAAGTTCTGTCAGACACTGAAGAGCTGCAATGATGCCGTAATATGTGGACTACTACTGACTGCTTAACACATCCTTTATCTCTGGGGTCTCATTTAGTGGAATGTCATAAGGATAGCCTTCATGGTGTCTTACATATTTGATTATCTTACATTTAATGTGTAGCTGTCATTCAAACTTTCATCCATGTGGACTCAGTATCCCAAAATGGTATTTTATTAAGATCATCTTAGTATGTGGACTAAGGCAGTATTACTGGACATACACACACAAATGACTGGTTATGGAGCATGACACAGTTCTGGAAGGAGATCTGGTGCAGCTCCGCCAAATTAGGAAGTTGGTGATCCAAGCCTGGAATGGAGCCTCGAGACGATATGTTTACATGCATCTTAATAATAATCTCTTAATAATCCATCAATAATTTAATAATAGCTCAGTAAGAATAGAATAAATCTGTGATGTAGAATAATACAATTGAGCCCAGTCTGAATACAGTGGTTTCTGAATGAGGTGGATAATCCTTTATATAATCTGAAATAGAAGAAAAATAGCAATGTAAACAACCGTATCTAATTACATTCCCAATGTCCATTGAAAGCTATGTATCTCTATTTTTGTCCATATTTAGTTAGGTCTGAACCCTGTAGCTGCTCTGTACACTATGAAACTGGATGAATAAACCAATAGAAATGCTCTAAAAATAGTCAAATAAAAGAACTTATTTTAGATTTACTTCCAAGCAAAATGTTTGCCTTCTCCTGTAAAGTCAGCATTTTGGAGCTACGTGTTTATCACTGGACAGTGACGATTTGTGCCTTGCATTATTATTGAAATAGGGCTTTTATGGTATGTTCTATGGTAATGGAATAATCTTGCAAATGCATGAAATGAATGACTGCTAAGTCACATGGAAATTTTGTTTCCTCTCAGAAGAAATTTACAGAACCTTTATCTTCTGTATCTGTCTGTACTTGTTTCCAACTGAATTAAATCCCAGTTTAAATACCAAAGGAGCTTCTAGCAATTTACTGCTCTGTCCACGTGTACACGCTCAACCTGCATGCAGATTCTGACTGATTAGTGAGGGAAAAATGAGGCTAACAACATCACTGACCCACTTTACTTGCACACTGTTCAAATTTCAGAATAAAAGTCCTGAGACGTGATAATACTTATACACACTTAAATAACAAAAAGAATAAAGGTCATTCAGTTTTGTTTTGCTTATGTTGTTGTTGTTTTTTTTGTTGTTGTTTTTTTTTTTACTTTACTTGGACTACTCTCGATTATTTTAACAATGTATCATTATTAATATTCATGTCAATCTAACAAATAACATTAGAATTCTTCCTGCTCAAAAACATTCTCCATAAACAACACAGGATGTTTGATCAAAACATTAAAAAATTCATATGCATAGTTACATTACTTAAATTTGTACATGTTTGTGTAGTCTAAGATCTCCTGAAAATAATAGTATCTGGCATTTGTGACTGTTTCCTATGAAAACGTTTCAGATTTTTTGATGAATATGATCAAATTATGGAAACATCTTGCAAAATTAGCCTAGGGCTTTAAGCGTTATCATGAGATGCTCTGGCCATATGGAAACTCTCTTTCTCTTTCACAGTAATAGGCCTTAGTTTTCAAGGTCATATATGTACAAAATGTCCAATCAAGTCTCCATGAAGTATCAGAGAGCAGAGAAAGGTTTTCTTCTCCTGACTGCATCAATACCTTGAATGCATTTAACAGGGAGAAATATCAGTTTCTAAGCTTCCTCTACCAATTGCGCTCAGCAAAGCATCTCTGCTGAAAGCTCTCACAGTAATGGTTTGAATATTCTGCCCTGCTTGACTTTTGCTCAAATGAAATTCATCTTAATGACAAATGTTTGATTTGACACCAGCCATCTGACAACCAGCAGTCGTGGGAACCAACCTCTACACGGGCATGTTCTTCTCAGAATTCTTTGCCACACTGAAAATGTCTACACTCCTGTAGATTTCACTGGTAATAAAATCAGATATTGTTTCATCATTGTTTCATCTTTAATCACTAGACCCAATATCCTGAGGACGTCTGAATGTTATCTTGCCCATTATAATCACAGAAAAGTATTAATCACAGAGGACATTAAGGAAGGACAATCATGCAGCATCTGATTTGACACTGGCCTGATATATTTAATCCAATCTCCTATATTCTTTCAAAATGCTTCTTCCACTATTTTGCACCACTTTCTTTTATAATTGAGTTTAAGTGGTTTGCATAGCATGAGCTCTTTTAGGACACACTCAGTTCCAAAGTGTCAATTACAGAGCTTCAGCACACTCGAGCAGTGTCCGTCAGCAGGGAACCAGCCATGATAAGTCCCACCTGTAGAGCTGTACTTGTGAAAGGGTTAAAAAAAATACCTAAACTATACATACCATCTCTTTGTTTCTACACTTCCTTTTATCAGCTCCGTTTGTCTATAGAAGAGAACTTTGGAGTTCTATAATTACAGACTGTGGTCGATCTGTTTATCTACAGAATGAGTGGTGGTCCTGAACATTGAAGAACAGGGTGAAAGGAGGCTAACAACGTGTGCAGAGAAACAGAATGACTACAGAAATATAAAGTGCTCCTATTTGGTAAGTGGACCTGAAAATGGACAGTGAGTGTAGAAACAAGGAGGTGGTCATGTTATGGGTAACTGGTGTATTTAAACTTTTTTTAATTGCTTAACTGTGGCTGAATTATTGCATTTCTTTGCCCAACTGTGAAATTCAATCAAAGGATGGAGAAGTTAGAGGTATGCAACAGGCTGGTGGTGAAAAGCAAAGCTAAATAGTGCCCTCTGGTTGTGAGAAATGTAATAAACAGACAGTGTCATTTGTTTTATAATTTATATCTCATTTCTTAAGAGAACTATTAACTGAGAACTGATTTTGATAATATAATATTATACTTTATATTTTGATTTGATCAGATTGAATAACTTGGGCCAAGCAGAAAAAAGCCAAGTGAGTTTATCAAATCAAAATATAAAGTATAATATAATATTATTAAAATCATTTAAAGTTCTCAGTAATGTTTAAATCTGGGGGTGAAGCTAAATCAGGCCAACATAAAGCAATAAGTTCTCCGAACTCTGTTCCTATCTGGAGGTTTATGTTCACCTACCATATGCTGTCCAGACTGGGAGGCTTTGAGTGTATAGCTCTGAGCTAATGATCTCCTTTGTCTTGATTAACGGCACTTAGACCACTGCACCACTCTACAGCTATGAATTTATATTACATAACAACACAGTTCTGAGCAAGTTTACCATTTTGTTCTTGCACAGATATTTAAACGCCAATTTGCAAATAATGTTCAAATGTCATCAACACCACAGGCATCCACAATCAGATGTCTAATAGGAACGGAGAAGGCCTAACTTGAGGAAGGCAATAACCAGTAAACAAACTGAGCTGTTTGCTATTTTTTCCAGACTTAATTAAAAACAAATATATTAAGAACTGGTCTGCACTCAGTTGAACTAACACAGAAAAGGCTCTAAAATCAGTCATGTTAAGTTGACCTAAATTGATGTTTTTTTCTTCATTTTTTTTTTACCACAATTTCCCCCCAATATGGAAGAGCCAAATAACCAATCCTGTTATCACACGTTGTATGTGATCCCCTTATCACATACAACACTCCTGACACTAGGAGCACAAGCACATGCCTCCTCCAATGCATGTGAAGTCAGCAGTTCTTTTTGAGCTGCTACCATTGCATCATTGCTGAGCAACTAATGTGGTCAGAGGAAAGTACTGGGACACCAGTTCCAATACCACAGCTAACAGACACCTGTGCCACTCAGCATCACAATTGGAGAGCATGGCCAATTTCACTCTCTCAGCTTCTGATGGCAAGCATCATAACCCGGGAATCAATCCTGCAATCCTCGGATCATAGTGCAAGCACATTAAACCAAGAATTTCTTGATGAGCAATGTGGCATCTTGCATTGTGTTGCTGGAATATTTTTACCAGCATTGGAAAGGGATATTTTTATAAGCCTTTCTACTAATCATGGCGGTCAGTGCTCAGCATCTGTTGTATCCATGGTAACCTCATTCCCACAGCTGTAGTCCTTGAAAAACTAGATTCAGTCTTTTGTGTCTTTCAGTCTTTTTCAGTGCTGTTGGATTTGGGATACATTCAATTATTTGCTCATTTAAGCTATTTGTAAAATGGTCTGGTCCCACTTTATACTTTCTGCAAACACACAATGCATAACTGTGTTACAGATAAACTACAGTAAAGACTGTAAATACATGCTTGTATGTTTCAGCCTTGACTATTATATTTATACTATATTATATGTCAATAATTAACAGCATATTTTCTCATGAGTTATGAGAGTAAGTGATCTTCTGCTTTTTCTATTATAGCTGTAGCTAGTTCATTCCTCACTTCAGTCTATGAGGAGGTTGGTGTGTACTGTGTGCTTTTCCTTTGGGTTCTGCACATTCCTTCATCTTCCAAAAACACATGGTCAGTGAATTGGCTATGCTGACTTGCCTACTAGGTGTGTGTGTATGAATGAGAGTGTTTGGATGGGCCGATGCCCTGTTCTGGGAGTATTCCAGTTATGTTCAGGACCCTCTGCAAGATGGGACCAGGATGAAACAGATAAGAAGGTTCTAGGTAGGATCAGGACATTTGATGGGAGGATTGAATTATACTTATATCTTAAATGGTCAATGTGAACTGTAACAAAATGTGTTTAAAAAATCATGAAAAATCCTAGACAGGGTTTCCTTATCAATTATGTAGTCCATACATTGTCACACTCTCAACAGTGCTAGGGCTTGTTAATAAGGAACAGCTATGTTAATTTTGAGTTATGTTTACAGCTATTTACAACTATGTTAATAACGAGTTAACTTTGTGCCAAAAGTCTCAAAGAACTGTATGGAGTAATATATTTGATATTTGATACAGATTTAGAACCTGACACGCTTTTTCACATATACTTGACCTTGTCCCATCTGTCTTGGGAGAATGTTATGCTTCTTTTTGGGAAAATCCAAAAAGATTCTCAGTCTCACTGCCTATGAATTGAGTTTGGGCTTTCCTCTGTGTACTCCAGCTTCTCTGTTCCACCCAAAAACACACAAAGTAGGTTAACTGACTATGCTTTTGCGCCCTAAATGTGTGTGTGAATGGTTGCATGTGACAAGACTGGTGCCCTGTCCAGGGGGTATTCCGGTCCTGCACCCAATGATTCTGGGAAGGCTCGAGACCACAACCCAGACAGATGATAATAGGAGGAATTGTAGACTTAGAATTAGTCTCACATGGAGCTACAAAACATTTGCATTAACATTTATGCCATTTAGCAGATGCCCTTATCTAGAGAGACTTGCAGAAGTGCTTTGATGTTCACTTAGATATTCTTAGCTAGTAGACGAGCCTAGAATCCAGAGATTCCTCACGCTTAGATGCTGTTGAAAACAAATGTCAGATTGGGGACTAACAAGCCTCAACATAAATTTTTATGGTGTTAAATGTTCTTGAAACAGACGGGTCTTCAGTCTGCGTTTGAACACAGTGAGTGACGCAGCAAGTGACTCAAAACATGTTTCAAGTGTGTCAGACCTGGTATAAAATATATCATAGCTAAAATACTGTACACAGGAAGCACTCCTGCTCCATCGATTACTTAAAATCAGTAATCCCCCTTAACAGAAAACGAAACATTACCAATATACGTTTAATGATACACAGCTATGAGCATAAAGGCACATATCTGAAGCATTTATTCTGTTTTAGTTGCAAAGTAACAAGAAAAAAAATCATAAATACCAAACAATCATTAAATATATCATATAAAACCCAAAATTACAAGCTCAAAAAATAAATACCCAACGTCAACAATAACACAGCAACTGTTTTCAACAGTAAACAATTTACTGTTCATTTCTATTAAGCAGTTTTGATGTTTTAAAACAAATATGTAACATTTTTCCCAAAGCTATATTTTCCCCTTTAAATACTGAAACAGATGTAAAACATGGAGTATAACATGGGGATTATGGTATGTAAACACAGTGAATTCAATCTTCGTCAAGTCGAGAAACTCAGTGCCATCAAAACATCTTTTCAGTGCCATAAATGATCACAATCTGATAACATTCCTCTCTATCACTTGCAGTCCTCTGAATTCTAAAAAGAATAACTTGTTCCAAAACCTTCCAATGTAAATGTCTAGAAATTCAAGTATGACAATCCCCACAGGATTACAAGATGCAAAATATAATTTGATAATCCTACAAAAATACCCATTATTACTCAATGTTAACAACACAATCCCTGAGAACAATGATCAAGAAAAACGTCTCAGTATAAATTATTCTCATGCTGAAATGCTTGTTTTCTTTAACACAATGAAAGTAAAACTAGTTTGATACTTGATCTGTGTTTCATATGATGCTTCACTTATTAGATGGCTTGTTAACTTCAGTTGCCAGGCAGCCACATTTCTTGAATAGACTACCTCGTGAGAATTTAGGGAAGGATTTTTAAAGCATTCTTAGAGTCAGTTAGTGAATGAAGTAAAAGCTTAGACGTGATAAGATGCATTCATTTAGCCTCATATAAATCTATCCTTTCAAAATTAAAACAAACCAGGGTTGGGTTCCACCAATCTCTAAAAAATATATATATAATAATTAATTAATATTTATTATATTAATTATATATATATATATATATATATATATATATATATATATATATATATATATATATATATAATACATATATATATATATATATATATATATATATATATATTTGTTGACTGGATAAGAAGTATCTACATAAAGAATAAGTTTTAATCTACAGTACAATTTCATAATTATCCAATCTATTATTCAAAATCGTCTAAGGTTTCATTTGTAATGATAATGGTAAGACAGTGGTAAATCTGAAACATGAAATGTTATTTGGGTATTATTTTGCTGTGCAATTTATTTGTTACAATGTCTTAGTACAAAGCTTAGCTTAGCTAATCATTTTGTGCAAGGAGATTTAGCACAATCAGCAATGCTGTGAACAACTCTGCCTTTGCAAATTTTTCATTACAAACTGTCAATTGGCATAGCTGTATAAGTTTGCATATAGTGGAAGTTTCCAATTGAACTTATGCCATGAGTCTACCTTTTTTACATAGTATAATACCTGGAACTTACATGTTCATATATATTATTAGATATATATATATATATATATATATATATATATTATTATTATTATATATATATATATATATATATATATATATATATAAATTATTTTTGCAGATATAGCAATTAATTTTGTCCCTCAATATTCTACACACAATACCCCACAATGGCAAAGTGAGAAAGGTTTGTTGAAATGTTTTGTTTTATTTATTAAAAGTAAAACACAAAAATATAATATGTATTCACAATCTTTGACGGACAGATTGGGATGAAGGTTCATTTTCCAACAGGACAACGAACCTAAGCACACAGCCAAGAGAACAAAGGAGTGGCATCGGGACAACTCTGTGAATGCCCGTGAGTGGCCCAGCCAGAGCCCAGACTCCCAAAAACCAAAAAAGATTTGAGGCTGTAATTGCTGCCAATGGCGGCTTCTGCAATTGTAAGTATTGAGCAAAGGCTTGCAATTTCATTTTATGTACATATATATATACTGTATATTTTTATATATCCAAAAATATTTAACAAATCACTTGTTATTGGGGTACTGTAGAAGAGGGGAAAGAAATTGAATTCATTATAGATGAGAGAGAGAGAGAGAGAGAGAGAGAGCGAGAGAGAGAGAGAGAGAGAGAGCGAGAGAGAGAGATAGAAGATAGATAGATAGATAGATAGATAGATAGATAGATAGATAGATAGATAGATAGATAGATAGATAGATAGATATTCAAGTTAATGTAATGTAAGTATGTAAGTATAATGATCATAAAAAGCCAAGAATTGGTTCACTGATCATGAATGTTTCTTCTACCTGTTTCCAGGCAACCATTCTGGAAAATAAGCACAAATCTAAGCATGTGAAACCTAGCTGAATCCCTGCTGAAGATTCCTCTCGTAGTTCTCCATGCAGATGTAGATGCGCTGGGTGAAGTAGGTTGGGTCAGAAATGGCTCTGAGAAGGTCATTTTGTATCAGACAAAGATCATACAGTTCTGAAGTTGAGGCTGTACGTGTCTGAGAACCCTCTGTATCCAAAAAAACCTACACAAAAGGAATGCAAACAGTTGATTTCCTAATATAAGCGTAGGTAAGAATGTAGTTAGTGTGGAAATCAGTTATTCATTTTTACACACCTTAGGATGTACAATAGTGTCTTCGTCATTTTGCCGAATGTTGTCATCAATAAAAATGTGCTGGACTGTGGAGACAAAAGGGTCAATCCACAGTGGTTTTCCTCCCAAAATGGAGTATGTGTTCCGTGCCCACCTATTGTAAACAGAGATCATTATGTCTAGTCTTTTTCTAGTAACTCCTGCATTTCATTGCTTTCAGAGAAAAAGGTAACTTTACAGACAAAGTAAAAAACCTTATCTTTCACCTCTTTGGACGTAAACGTAAAATTATTTAAGAAAACTGCCAGATGCATATTATATAAAAACGTGAAAACTAAATATTGAGATTTTTGTGTGATAGTAACAAGACTAACACACTTTTGATCAGTATGGCTTATAATTAATTAACCAATAGGAGCAGCTGGGGTGGTGGAGCATGTGAATCTCCATCACAAGAAGGTGATGGGATGAGGGGACATTTATATGGAGTGTAGGAGTGGAGAGGAGTTTGGGTGTGGTCTCAAACTCTATTTGGAGTCCTTTACTATTCTATTCAGTTTCAATAATAAAAGAAGAAAAGACAAGAAATACATGTAACAAAAATAAAATACGTAACCATTTGTGTTTTGAATTAAATTCTGAACAAAAATTAATTTATGATGCATTAATACATGTATGATTTGACAAGAGAGCCATTCTGGTTTACACATTTTGCCCCACTATGTAATTTTACTCTTAATCCAAAAATAAAACATAGTCAGTCAAGGTTCACGCTCCTGGATTGCCCTAAAACTAATTTAGGTTTAGAGTAGGGCTGCAAAATAGTGGAAAAAAAACATTGACATTGGCATGATTTTGTTGTTCTGCAATATACAATGTGATATTAAAAGATACAAGAATATTCATCATGTATATGTCCCTATGCGTTTATCGATGATGAATATTTGATGATGTATGTTTCCTTTAAGGGTTAAAAAAAAAAACCCAAAATCCTCAAAATCCAAATTGGGAAAGAAGAAAATTAAATGAGAAGGAATTTCTCAGTTGGAAGTTGGGGGAAAGAATAAAATGGATTTTGGAAATGTCTATGTTCCAACATATTATATTAATAAAAATTTCACTTTCCCAGCAAAAACTTTTCAATTTTGAACTGTATGGGAAAACTGCATGATCCACAGTGTAATTGTTGCATATGCACAAATTTGGATAATGATGCTGAAACAATGTATAGAGCATTCATAATTTAGCATGCCTAATGTATCACAGAACTATATATAAAGCCCCACAACGACAAGCAGTGCAGCAGTGAAACTATGTTGGGATGTCTGGAATGTTGGGGCTCCGTACAATACTTTTAAAGCTAAGTTGGAAGTTGATGATGTGCGGTGGTGATCATCCAACAGCAATCCTGCACTTGCTAACACCCTTCCACCACTTGTTGTCAACTTCAGACTCTTAAGTCCAGCCAAAAACTAGAGAAGCAAACTTAAGACAACAAACAACTGAGGTCTTGAGGTCTGTAGGAAGGGATCGGTGGGAATTTTCACTGGCCTGTCACTTTAACTCTCAATCAGTTTGGTTGGATGCTCACCAGTCAAAATGGTCCTGGAAGCCACTCAATCCCTGTGAAGAACTCATGTATTGATACAGGCTCCGCTCTCCATCTCGTGCGGAGAGACGCTCCTCTCCACAAGTCAGAACTGCACCCTTATTGCTGCACCTGATCCGGCCTGGTGTTACTTTCACATTCAACTACAAAGGGAGGATTGTAAAGTTCAATGTTAAGTTAATGTTCTTAAGAGTGTAATGAAAGTGCTATATGGACAGTAGTTCAAAAAGTCACATGTATATCATATGGTAATTAATAAATATAAGCAACAGATTAAAATGTCACCCCAACGTTTAGACATTTATCTATTATGGTCTCACAAAGCCAAATAACTCTATACATAATAGAAAAAGAAAACAAGCAGCAAATACATATAATTGTAATTAAAATGTGAAATAAAACTATGAAGTTTCCAAATTAAAAAAAAGACATACCTTAAGAGCTGGCAGGTCAGGGAAGAGTGGATGGGTCCCTTGCTCAAGGGCTTGCTGAACAACTGTCAGAACACGGGGTAAGTCGGTGCCAAATGTACGGAAAACAATGGAAAATTCCAATCCCTGGGAAGCGAGGTCCTGCAGCAGCTGGAAGAAGGAGGGAAGGATCCAGTGGTATAGCTTACCATCTTCTCCTTTTACAGAAAACATCTTATCTGGCTGCAGGTGTGGAGGCCACTGCAAGAGTTCAAGATGCTTATCAAGGACTTTTCGGAAACGTTTGCCTGGCCCAGTGGTGAAGCCTGCTACTCTACCAAACTGAGAGTAGTAAGTCACAGCACCCTCACAGGGTGGAAGAACTGATGGAGTCTCACACATCCACTCCCATTTTCCTGTAAAGGAGAATATGACAATGTGGTGTCTATGAACAAATCCTTTTACATATGATACCGTGTGCCCAAAACATTGTTTAAACAATGTTAATGTAGACCTTTAATTACAAAGAGAGTATATAAAGAGTATATATGTTTAATTGAGTGTGAGATTTTGACAAATCATTTTTACTTGGTTTTTGGTAGTACTTTTAATATGTCTGCATTGTTTCTGTCCATTCTAATTTATCAAACTTGTGTCAGAAGGCACCTGAAACTTTGTCAAACTGAGAATCACTCATCCCATTTTACTTTTGCATTCATTTACCACTTTTATACTGCCAACACCATCAAGTGCTTGAATTTTTTCGACTGTATGCATTTTAGATACTTATGAATAGTTAAAACCAAGAACTGGTAAGAGCAGCTCAATTACACAATCATGCAGCATTTTCAAGTCAGCTAATCAGCTGCCACGCAATAAGCAACAAGCTTACTGGCAATTTTTGTTGGAAGAGTGAGTCTTGTACCTGTAAACCTGTTAAGCTTCTGCTGAGCTTTCCAGGCGATGGTCTCCTCATTTACCATGTCTCTACTTTTTCCCCACACAGCAATCATCCCGAAAGCACAGAAAAGGGTTTTAAGCTTGAGTGGTATTTTTTAGCGACCGTGGGATGATAGGAGGGTGATGGACTGGAGCCCTGGTATACTGTGATATTAAATGTATGGCATATTGCACACCCTCATTTAAAGGAATGTGCTACGATCTATTAGGACATCATGCCAAGGTCTCCAAAGCTCTCCAAAGAGTTCATCAGGAACGTCTGTAGGCAGTAATGAGCTGAATCAGGGCTGGGATTAAAACCAATTCACTAGAATCTGGCTCAGTGTGAGGCACTGGAAACACGATAAGTGATTTCAAAATCACAGCATGAAAAGCAGTCTTGCGCCCCTCTGTGGTGTGCATGTGAGAGTGCGAATGGAGGCAGAGGGAGCAGAGTAGAGGAGGTGCTGAGAGCAGGGGTGGAGCAGAGCGAGGGGTGGGAAAAAGGCTTTGATAAGCCCACTTGATAAGCCCTTGCTGTTTAACCCTAGCTGGTCGGTGGTGCTGACTGGTCAGTTCTGGAGAGGGTTGTTTACCTTTTGCCATCCGTCCCCAGGTCACAGTGGACAGAAAACACTCAAGAGCGGCAACCGTTCCTTGATTCGTAACCGCATCAGAAACCAGGATGGTGTTGTTGAGGTCGAAGTGCAGCACTAGTTTCTTCTTCCTGGCTGAGGATGGAGGGGCAGATGCTGATAGAGCTGGGTGTTCAGGGTGTGTTTGTGAGTCAGACATTGGGTCAACAGTGGTCAGGTTCACGTCACTGCTGATTAAAGCACACAGGCCTCCTGATCTGTCTACAGACCTGGTGGACAGACTGAAAGGTCTGAAGACTCAGCCCTCAGACAGCACACAACACAGCTCCTCTGTCCTCTAACTGCCCGAATGACCTTCCTCCCGCGGCTCTAGGAGGTCCTCTGGTAAGGGTCAACCTAGGACAGCGCCACCAACCGGCCTCCGAGCTTCAAACCTTCCCTTCATTCGGCTTGTGTTTACACTTTTCATCCGGGTAGTTGTTTCCGCGTCGGCTTACGTCTGCGTCCCGTCGTCATCACGTTCGCCGGCTGCGTCCTCCGGCACGTGTGCGCGGGTCTGACGTCATTGTGTCGCTGGTAGGGCTGGAAGGGAGGAGTCACGTGCTCCCATCCGGCTCGTTCCAGCGCTTTCCCGGTTCATGTTCTGCTGCTGCTGTTTGGAGGAAGAACGGCTGCCTCAGCCCCCTGTAATTAAAGTCAGAACCTGAAGAGTGTCCAGCAGAACTTCATAATAATGAGACAATGACTGCACAACTATGAGATCATAATTATCCAGACAACTTCTCATTAAGGTCCTTCTGATAAATCCATCATTCTCAGCCATCATGAGGCTGGGGAGGAATCAGATGATCATAATCTCCATTGTTGTGGTTGCAGAACTGGACCTGCTGTTTTATACTCAAAAGGAAATGTTCAAATAATTTCAATAATATTTTTTTTATTTAAAAAATAGCTATATAGCATATAGTGGTTCTGTAAATAAATAAATGAATGAAAGAAACTGACCAATCATAAAGGGCTCCACTTTTCTTTACTAATTATTATCAATGATAAAACCTAGGTAATATTGGATCTCATCCATCATTCTTAATAACATAAGCAGTTTTCACAAAGAATTCAAGATTCTGACAGTCGCCATTGTTTTCTCATTAGTGATTTGGTCAGGTTATGAGGACAGTCCATCATATCCATCATCAAAAGTGCAGAGTTGTGAGCAATTCTACGCTTTCAAAACACGAGTGACATAGAAAGTTTAAGAAAGGTATTTTTAAATTCCATTATCTGTTGTGGGATATAGATCATTGGAAGAGTGCAAAAAGACATTCTAAACTGTTGCCAAGGCTGAGCGGCAGGTCAGGACATGGGTTTAGAAGCAAGTGGTTAAGCCTACTCTAAGACTAAATTACACAGTGAATCATTATTCTGTCCTGAAAATGAAGGGTGGGAATTAATCCAGAAAAACTAGCCCAGCTACACACCTGTGACTTCTGGTTGAACGTTAGAGCTTAATAACATGCACACAACCACTGTATAGCCTTGTGAGTCAACTGACTCAGAAACAAAAAGTTGTGTTTATATATTAACCATTTATATCTTTATTCACAGCAGCATTCTTACGATCAAACCTCCAGAACCAGCTTAATATGTAGAGTCTAATACAAAAACAAACAAACAAACAAAAAACAAACCAAAACAGTGGCGAAACAAGACAGTTCACTCCAAAAAAGAAGAAAAGAATATGTAAAGGTGTAGGTAATGATACACAGTATGCTACAGTTTATCAACATGCATGTTTCTCCTCCAGTCAAGCCTTTGAATGTAATGTAGACATTTCCACAGAACAGAGTACAAAAAAAGAAAGAAAGAAAAAGAAAGAAAGAAAGAAAGAAAGAAAGAAAACAGTACAACTTATGGACAAAGAGCAGGACAAAAACTGTTGCTTAAGCTTTTATCCAGATATTATTATTAATAAAAAACAAAACAAAATCCATGTTCAACACTTAGCAAATCCTACAAATGAACAGGCTACACTCTGGAGAGATACAAAAAGAAAAAGCACTCAAACAACTCAGTCCACCTTGTGTGTCAATAGTATATTATTTGCCCACTGTGTTAACCATTAATCAGTGAACAGCAAAACTGGTAGGGTGTCTACAATGTTTCCACAACATGGCGTGCAGATGTGTGATGAGCAGCTCAACACCTGGTAAAAGGGGATGAACAAGGGTGCTTGAACACCTCTTGGCAGTGCACCTTCCCCTTGTGACGTGTGAGATCAATCTTCAGCACTCTACTTGTGAAGGGTTCTGTGCACGTCTCCACCCTGGGGATAAATATACATCCTGTGTATGAGAGCTTGGGTGAGGAAACCATCGTCCTTCGCATGAATCTATACACTTAGTGTTGGGAGACAAGTGAATGGCTTTTTTTTCTATTTTCATTCCAATGTCTAATGTGAGATTAGACAGTAAGCACCTTTGCTGTGCTTGATCAGCTGATTAAGTCTTTTTTTTTTTTTTACTACTTTTGAGAGGAAGGAAAAGTGTCTCCCTGAGCGCCGCTGTTTCACCGCCACAGCTTTAGGTCGAGTTTAGTCCACCTCCTCCATGCTGGTATAAGATGGTCCAGAGCATTCCGCAGAGTGGGTATATAGGTCTGAGGTCACCTCCGCACCCAACTGAGGGGGTCCTTCAGGGTCCAGGTCTGTCCCAAAGAGTGCTTGGCTAGAGGCCTGTAAAATAAACCATGATTATAATGGGAGATATTAGACATCATGTCTGGTCCACATGAAAGTCAATTAAGGAAAGGAAAGGAGTACAACCTCTACATTTAACCCCTCTGTGGCAGTGAACGCACATTAGAGACAATCTCAAACTAGTGACTAGGACAATGAGCATACATCCAGAGCGGTGGGCACCTCCGCCATAAATGTTGCGGTGGGAGAAAGCACTGATTCTTCCTTATCCTTCTGCTCCCATGCCCACTTCTCTAACCTTTAGGCCATGACTGCTCTTGCTTTACGATTCAAAATTAAAACAGAACAAAAGCACTCATCTGCAATGAAGTGATCAACAACCAACAGTAGCCTGGTGGAAGAAAAAAAATGTACACAATGTAAGAATGCCATTTTATTTTTAAAAAAGTCCAAGTTCTGTACAGTTTATTGCTGTGACAAATGTGCAGCATTATAGTAGTACAGTACTCTTTTTAAAGGTCAGTTTCATTATAATTCAATTTAAATATTTGAAAGACATTTAAAAAGTACGCTCAAAGTACGCTTATTACTGTGAGTACGCTCACAGAAATAAGTTATCTAGACCAGCAGTTCTCAAACAAGTACCCAAAGATGCGTGACGGATCTTTTGCAGAATCAGAGCAAAAACTTCCACAGGTCAGAGGGTCCTGAGTTTAAGAACTGGTCTAGACAAATATAGACGGATAAATGGAAACAGCATTATAACGTTTATTTAAAAAAAAAAAAAAAAAAAAAAAAAAAAAAAAAAAAAAGAGAACCAAAGATATATTTGTACATCAGATCTGACCAAATCACACTTCTCTCTGAATTCCTGGACATCAGTTAAACTTACAATCATCAACAGCTGCATTCTAATTTCTGTGTATGTGCAAATATGCATTAGCATAACTACAGTTACAAAGACGAATCAAGAGGCTCAGTGGTTTTTAATTCTACCGAAGAATGAATGAATTGAGGCTAAATGGATATGCTGAACAATATGAATGGCTACACAAACTATTACAGAAGACATCAGATTCCCTGAGGCTCCAGTACTCCAGCCTTTGCAATATTCCCTTCCTAGCTGTAAAACAGGTCTGCACCCATTTGTAATGAAATCTCTCAAGTATGGAATTTAGATAAAAGCACCACTGCAGTGTGATGAAAAAGCCAAATGTAATGAACTCAGTGATACAAATGATAAACCTAAAATATGAGCATTATCATCTTGTTATTGAAATGCCATTCAGCGAGTTGGACGATAGACAGGTTTCATGTTTACAAACATTGCTGAGTACACAAGCAGCCAGGGGGCAAAAGCTGTGGTCACATAGCTGGGTCATAAGAGCGCACTGTTTGTAAATTCTTGTTGAGACTTGGATCTGATTCACTGCATATTACTATAACCTTAAATGAAACATTATCTAAAAGTGGTTAACTACCAGTATGGTCTCACTGGACACTTCACTAAATTTGCTATTCACTAAAAAAAAAAAAAAGCAAAAAAAAAAAAAGCAATGATTGTCCATTCCTCATTTGACAATATCCATAGAGTTCTGTATCGTTAGGGTTACTAAGCTAACGTTAAATCGAAGTAAAAATGTTTACAAGAGTACTTTATAGCCACAACTGAATCAGACAGCTACTGTAAACATACACAATATGACATGAAAAAGTTCTTTCATGTCTGGGAAATGGTGGGCAAAGATTACACTGGAATATGTGTGTGTGTGTGTGTGTGTGTGTGTGTGTGACTAGCGCAGAGTGTGCCGTTTTCATTTTCCATTACGTTCTGCCCTCTGTTTGCATGTGCATCTCAATGATGATGAAACCCATCTATACAGTACAAGCTTTGGTAACAAAAAGATTTGTACAGTGTAGGGATTACCACCAAATGCAAAATGAAAAAAGCAAAAAAACACGAGCCCACTGAAAACCAAGAGGTATTCCTAGAGGACATGATCAAGGTCTTTGTTAATGGCTGCAGGATATACTGACACTATGCGAAAAACATGCCTTCATGATACAATTGCATACTTGAAAGTATGAAGAATGTCAGTAAAGAATCATTAAAACTATGGTTATATGTCTATTTTGACCAGTTTAGTAAATTCACTAAAGAATCATTGTCAACTCCACTGACCATTCAGGAGCACCTTGTAGTTCTATAATTACAGACACTTTTCCACCTTTTTCTCTGCATACTGTTTTGGCCTCTTTTCTCTCTGTTTTTCAATAATTAAGATGCCACATGACCACCACACAGCAGGTATTATTTTGGGTGGTGGGTCATTTTCAACACTGTAGTGACACACTGAGGTTGGTTCATACCTATTGCGGATGCAGATGCACCATAGGGCACTCTACCAGAGTGATGTCCAACTCAAAAACTGAAACAAAAAGGCAAGTCCATTTGCCAAAGACAAAACTGACAATGTTGCCTTTCAAGACAGTTAGGCCAGTAAATATTTGGACAGTGACAATCTTCATAATTTGGGCTGTGCATACCACCACATTGGATTTGAAATGAAACAATTGTGATGCAATCGAGGCGTACAATTTCAGGTTTAATTCAAGGGGTTGAACAAAAATTGCAACCATTTTTCTACAAAGTGTCCTCATTTCAGGGGCTCAAAAAGTAATTGCAAAATTATCTCAAAAAACAATTTCCTGGGCTGCATGGACTATTCACTCATTAATTCATCATCAGTTAAGCAGGTAAAGGATCCTGGAGTTGATTCCATTCGTGGCATTTGCATTTGGAACGCTCAATCAAAGGGAAACAGACCTTCATTAGGCTGAGAAAAAGAAAAAAATCCATCAGGGAGCTAGTGGAAATTTTATGTGACCAAAAAAAACAATAGTTTGGTACATTCTGGGGGAATAAAAAGTGCACTGGTGAGTTTGGGAACTCCAAAAGGCCTGAACGTCCATGGAAGACAACAGTGGTCAATATTGCAGAATCCTTTTTTCATTGTGAAGAACAACCAATGAACAACATCTGACGAAGTGATGGACACTCTCCACAAAGTAGGTGTATCAGTATCTAAGTCTATAAAGACCATAAAGACTTAATGAGAGCAAATACAGAGGGTTCACCACAAGGTGCAAACCATTAATCAGCCTCAAAAACAGAAAGGCCTGATTAGACCAAAAAGAAGAAATCTTAAGAAGTCAGCCTGCTTCTTTGCACAGATGAAACTGAGATCAACCTGGAGAATGCTTGGAAGGGCTCATGATCAAAAGCACACCACATCCTTTGCAAAACATGATTGCATGGGCATGCATGGCTTGGCATGGGGTCACTAATGTTTAATGAGAATGTGATAGAAGACAGAACTACTGAATTCTGATGTGTACAGGGATATTTTATCTGCTCAGATTCAACCAAATGTCACAAGAAGTAGAATATTCTGCAACGGAGTCAATCTCAATCCAATCAAGAATGCATTTCACTTGCTAAAGACAAAACTTATGGTAGAAAGACCCACAAACAAGCAACAACTGAAAACAGCTGCAGTAAAGGCCTGGCAAAGCATCACAGAGGAGGAAACCCAGAATTTGGTGAGGTCCATAGGTTCCAGGCTTCAGGTAATCAATGCCTACAATGTTCAATAAAAATGTACATTTTATTTATGGTAGTATTAATTTGCCCAATTATTTTGAGCCCTTGAAACGAGAAAGTTTTGTGGGAAAATGGTTGTAATTCCTAAACCTTTCATAGGATATTTTTTTCCCCTTGAATTAAGCCCAAAAGACATCACCTCAATTGCATCTCAGTTGTATGATTTCAAATCCAATGTAGTGGCATGCAAATCTGAAAAAAATATTTATGGGCTGCACTGTATGTACCACCTTTTTCAAAAACTCCTCTGTATTGATAAGCAGCAGCCAGCACTGTGTGTTTACACTAGGGTCTAATTTTAGAAAACATGACAACGTGTTAAGGGTCATCAAAAAGTTCTAATTCACATAACAAATGAAAGAGTTTCTCTCCACTGTGTTTGTGCAATGTTTTAACTCACATTTACATTCACCCAATTATATTCAACCCCCCAGATTCCTTTACACAAACACTGGAGTCTTTTAATCTTTGTTCCTCATTTGTATGGTGCACAAAAAAGCAGCTTCCAGTTTCGTGCTTAAATGGCTTTGTGCTACAGAATGACTTTGGCTCTCTAGCCACTGGGGACAACCACAAGAGGTATGAACGTGCAACGTGGATGGTTCGGCACAACAGTGTGCACACTGTGCCTCAAATGTTTTTGCATTTGGTATAAGTCTGTTTTTAGTATGCTGCGCTGATATGAGTGAATCAAATACAGTGGTGTTGCTGAAGTGGTGTGGTAAGTCACCTGCTGAAAACGGATTCGTGTAGAAACAAGGTGGTGGTGTTAACGTTATGGCTCCCAAACCCAAAGCTGATAGATGACAGCATATTTAGTTCTTTAACTACATTTAGGCTTCGACGAACTATGAATCACAATTGATTAGAACTAATACTTCTAATGGTCTATTACTGATTTAGACATTATATGGATTCAACTGTATGTGAACACAATGTGAGTAGTGATGGACTCAAAGTGAAACATTCTGTTAAGCTGGTACGGATCATACTGAGATTTGTGTACTCATGCTGGGCTAAAATATACAGTACATGATTAAAATCAGAGGGAAAAAAAACACAAAAAATACATAGCAACACCTCAGATGGCACAGGGTGCACATCCTCTAATCCCAGAGTTAAGAAGGAAGTTGAAAAGCCATTTCAACTGAGGTGACCAAAAGCCTCCTCTACACAGTAACTGATCCAGCTACAAGTCACAGATTCTTGCTGTAAAGTGCAAACTGCAGAATCATCACTGTTCATATGCATGTTGGTTGTGAGTGGTGCTTATTTTGTCTTTCAATACCAGGGGGAGGTATTAGTTAAAGTGCTCGCTCAGGCTACGCCCAGTGAGACCTGTACAGCAGAGGATAGATCAGGTTGAGTAGCAATGCAAACACAGCAGCTGCAGTGCCCAGGATGAAATATCGAACACGGTCATCGTCTGAATAATCAGAGATGCAATCTCGTCTGCGCCATGCTAAGCTTCCATGGCCATCCGCATCTTCCTCCGTCCTTGTCCTGACTCTTTGTCCTCGTAGCCCGGGGCGGAACAGTCCCTGAGAAGGAGGGCCTCGCTGTCGTTCCTCTTCTTCCTCCAGTTCCTGCCATATCAGAGACGCCTGCGATTGGCGGAAACCTAGGTCAGCTTCTGGGATAGGGCCAGACCTCTAAAGCATCCAATTACAGCCATAGCAAAAACCTTACCAAAAAGCAACATTTAGAGTAAACACATGCTAAGAGCTGTACTCAGTATGGTACTTGACATGTGTAGTGTAGGGGCATAACAATGCCATTAACTGTGTTCATATGTCTATCTGTCTTCATTGTTTAAAATCTGAAAGTAGGAGTGATCTAAGAATGACGTTTAAGAAAGATGAACAGCAGCAAATCCATGTACTGAACGTTCAAGCTACTTCTTTGTATTGAAAAAAATTTGTAAAGTAAATGTTAGGGTTGGTGGTATGGCCATAACTGTGTATAGATTCTGGCAATATCTCGGAAGATCATGGTATATTTTTTTATTGTTTTGCTATTACATTAGTTTGAGGCATATTCTTGTGTCAGGAAAACACAAGACCAACAAAGCAAGAATTACATAGTTAAATCCTTCATTATATAAGGTTTTGCGAGGACCAAACAAATAAATCAGCATGTGTAAAGGAGCTGCATAATGCAAGCAAATTTCAAAATGACATAATGGTCAAGCAGAAAGAAAGACAAGCAAAAGAGTTATTTCACAGTACGCTGAAGTTGTTTCACATGTATAAACTGACTGACAACTGACTAAGTTTATTTACGGTGGTTTACAGTGGTTTATTTTTTGTTTTACACAATAGGTAGGTAATCATTTCATGACTACAGTACCTTTAAAACAGATCTTTTAAAGGTTATGACACTGAACTTTAGCCCACTCAGGTTTCTGTGAACACAACTGTAGCGTGTTCATAAAATGCTTGACACTCTATCAAGAAGTGTGTGTGTGTGTGTGTCTGTGTGAGTGAGAGTGAGAGAGAGAGAGCCATTAGCATTGAGATAGTCCCTTTTACTGGTCGAGAGCTCAACTCTTGGTAGCACTGATTCATTCGCAGCCTTAAATGTGAGTTTGCCAACAGTAATGAGCTTTTTACATTACATTAAATCAGGCAGACACAGAAACGATGTCCAATGTCCTTGGAGAGCATCTGTGTGCTAGTTTACTGTTGCTAGCAACACAATGCTAAGCATTTATGATGTTGTTCATCTGCCAATTAAAACAGTGCACTACACAGAAAAAACAGAAACAGCAAAGAATACTTGCCATCCTATTTTTGTAGAAATCGTCATTTTCTGTTACATCACTAAAATAGTGCCATGCCTTCTTAAATTGATACCATGTAGTTTACTATTGAATGACTAATAAGAGGGGGATTCTCCATACAGGTTGTATGGATGCTCCTCATGTACACATCCAGTTGAAACACTGTAATTCCTTAAAGACTGATCAAAAAAGGAAATCTCTTTAAAACAAACTGAAAAAAATGCCATGACTTTTCAAGCATCCCAGTATCAAGTAATTGCAATGTATTGATTGGGGTGACCATAGTAGACTGGTTAGAAGCAAGGCAACCTTGATGGTCATTCACATACGATAACAACCTGCACTTTCAAAACTAACCTAAATCAATAAAATGATCTAAGACCAATTATCTATCTAAGCTACCATTTACATATACCTCAAAAAGAGACAAATAACTGGTCAGTACTACAGTGCTAGATATTAGTGGCCATCATTCATTCACAATGCCGATGTTAGTTAAAATTGAATGGTCATGAATAAAGAACAGCCACTTGTCTATATCAAAGAACATATTAACAAGAGACCAGTCATTCTCAACAATCTGTAAATTAACAACGGCAAAACCTGCAAGTGAACAGAATGTCAGCTTAATCACCTATTAAACTTTATATTTCAGCCCAAATGACTAAGCAACAGAAACCTAACAAGGCAGAATATTTTAGTCAAAGTACCGAATTGAAAAATTCCTAAGGTTTTTATACAATAAACCTTTGCTATTTTGAATAATCATACTTAAGCTGGTCACCATTGAAACAGCCAGTCAGTCAGTGAAGAGAGCAAACCATTACAGACGACATTAACCCTGATTCATCAGGATTCATCACCATAGAGTCTGATATGAGTGTTGGTCACACAGTGTTTGCATATTAAATGTGGGACACATGGCTTCTCTTTCGAAGCAAAAGCAAAAGAAATGTTTCTGCAAACTTCTTATCAAAGGTGACAGGACACTTTGGAGGCTGGGATTTTCCTCTCCCTCCAAGGGCAACACTGTATATGTTCAAATGTGGTTTTCTGGGGTCGTTTGCAAAGCCACAAATGATCCTTTTCAGCTAATGTAATCACATTATGAGGTTTTTTGATCATGTTGGAAGGTCCGAATAGATGAATTCACATTTTAAAAAAGTTTAAGGGAAAATAAATTAACAGTATAAACTGTCAATTCACAATTATGAATAATATGCTGCTTTGAATAAAATGGATAGCAAGAATTTATACAAGAGAGCAAAATCAAGCCCCTCTGCAGACCTTATTATTTCCAAATATAACAAAGTTTGAAAAAAAATTAGAAAGTAAGAAAACAACTTCCCAGGGAAAGCTACTATATGTTAGGTCTGCAATCAACATTCTATTGTTTGTGGTGCCATAAAACTTTTTCTTCCAGTTGCAGTATCTTCATAAAAACCTTTTGGGCTCAACAAATTTACCACTAAATGTCAGAGTGTAACCTAAAAAAAAAAAAAACCTGACTTTTGAGAACACTATCAGTGACTGTCATTAACAATGCAATGAGTCTATTCTGGAGCGAGCTGAAATAAGAGACGATGAGAGTGCTGAGCTCACCTGACTGGTTGCAGCTCCGGCTGCAGCAGAGGACTCTGCTCCCAGTGGGCTGAGCAGGCGGGGTGGCCGTTCTACTGGAGAGTTTCTGCGGCGGTAGAATAGCACGTAGGCATAGCGAGTCACCACCTGGCTTTCTTCTACCATTGTCACAGTGCTGTCATCAAACAGACGCCAACCTTCGCAGAAAAGATGCAAGAAACATTTATTAATATGGATGAAACATACAATGCATCCGGACAGTATTTATAGCGCTTCACTTTTTGCATTTTATGTTACAGCTTTATTCCAAAATGGATAATCATTTTTTCCATCACACTTCTTTATATATAAAAAACACTATGCCCACCTCATTGTCTCTACACTAGCTACTGAATCAGCTCCATACAGGAGCAATTTGAAGTTCTATAATTACAGACTTTAGTCTGTTTCTCTACATAATTTTTACCCTGTTCTTCAAATGTCAGGACCCCACATTACCACCAGAGAGCAGGTATTATGTGGCTGATGGGTCAATCTCTGCACAATGGTACGAGTGGATAAGACACAGCAGTGCTGCTGGAGTGCTTAAAATCCTCAGTGTCCCTGCTGGACTAAACAGACCACCAAAGAAGTATCCAAGAAATATCCAGCCAAAACCATCCTGGCTAACAAAGTATGCAGAGAAAAAGATGGACTGCAGTCTGCCATAACAGAACTACAAAGCAGTCCTGTATGGTCAGTGGGGCTGATACAATAGGCGGTGAGTGTAGAGACAAGGAGGTGTTCAAAATGTTATGACTGATATATAGCATATATATATATATATATATATATATATATATATATATATATATATATATGTTGTTGGTTACATATATATATATATACAACACATACACACACACACATCACCACACACACACACACACACACACACACACACACATTGGCACACACACACACACACACACATATATACACACACACACATATATACACACACACACACACACACACATATATATATATACACACACACACACACACACATATATATATATACATACACACACACACACATATATACACAATACCTAACAGAAAGAACCATAGAAGCCGCCAAGACCTACCAACATCACTGCGCTGACTGTTTTTATTATTGGGTAGACGAAAGGCATATGCTAAAAAGCGGTGACCTAATCATTCATAGTGATTTATGCAATAAGTATTAGAGGTCATAAATTGGGGCTGCTGGACATCATCCTCTGACCGATACAGAACTTGCTCTCAGGTCTAAGTTCCTCTGGACCAAGCAATCAATGTGTCTCACATTTGAGTCATGCATTTCCATAGTGCCTTCTTTTAAAGGCACACAAATAGTGTCCAATGGTTGGGTGATCCAGGCCAAGAATTTCTACATACCTCACAGGAAAGTCTACCATATCATTGATCTTGTCTCTCCAGATGAAGCTCCGGAAGGAGAAGCGCTTGAGCTGAATGATGAGCACATTGGGCAGACGCCAAAGCAGAAGTTGCTTGGAGGCCTCTCTATGCTGCTGACATTTCGGACAGTACCTGAAACACACAAAGTACAGGATGTTAATTGCATTAAAACACAAACTAATCAAACAGTATCAACTTTAAAACAAAAAAGCTTGAAATATAGCACTTAAATGTAATGAACATATAATATAGAAGTTTAATTTTTTTAATTATCAAAATCTTTTTCCACGATACACACTAGTATGTGTAATTATATATATATATATATATATATATATATATATATATATATATATATATATAAAAAATTGTAAATGCTTGTGGCCATACCATGCCTCTTCTGGGGCTAGAACCTCAGGCTTGGTGAACAGGTTCAGGCACTGCTCTAAAGTAAAGTGCCCTGCTCTGGCAGTTTCACTGGCAGAACCTGGGTCCTCATCAAACTCCAGCTCTTTAGAGCGCACCAGGACATACTCCTTGAGTCTCTCATTATTCTTCCACACCAGCTCCAAAGTGCAATCTTCAGGGATCTCCAGCATTGCATCACCTACAGGATAAGATATTATGGTCTGAACTGAATTAACAAGAAAAAAAAACATGCCATTGGTAAACACAGAGAGAGGACCTACTTTTGTCTTCAAGTTTTTCTTCTTTGCTGCTGTTGCTTGAGTCTAGCAGTGAGATGTAGAACTGAAAAGCACTCCCATAACTACACTCAGATGACTGCTGGTATCCAGGGACAACAGCTAAATCAAACAAACACAAATACATTACTCCAATAATGGCCAAAATAATTGGAAAAACTAAATCAACAGTGTAAGGCATGGATCTGACTGTGGTGTAGCCCCTGCCCTACATATTTTAGTATTTCTGTGCTTTCCTAAACCCACTTTAGCTGGAAAATGTACTGTTAATAGAGCAGGACTGTGAGCCACTGTACAGTTACCTTCTGGTTTAACAGTCTTCTCACAGGACGTTTCCTTCTCTCTAAAAGGATCCAACGAACTTGATGCCTGCTCTGAGAAGCCAGAATCTGTAGTGCGAGTTGACAACGTGTCCATGTCTCCAGCTGAGTGAGCCGAAGCTTGTCCTGTTTCTGTTTCAAGGCCTGAAACACCAGACACACAGGTGCTCTGCTCTTGGGTGTCCTCTGCATCTCCAACAGCAGAGAGTGCTTCCTCCTCTGGCCCCAACCCCTCAGGAACTGTTCCAGTTATGGAGGACTGGTCACTACGAGACAGGCTGATCTCTGGAGAGGTCCTTCCAGACTGGAAGGGTGGCCTGAAAACATTCACAGAGTACCTGGACACAAGATGAACAGGAGGTAAGGAGTGTAAGAGTTACACTGGTTATGCAATTGTGTTAATATAGAAAACTTTTTTCCTTCTTTATATAAATATCCCCACAATACTAAAGAACATGGATGATTTGACCTTATAAATATACTCAAATATACTTATTTTGTGTATTGTTTTACACACAGGAGAAGCCTCTCAGTTTGCTGATCTTGCCATTAACAAAATCATGTACCGAGTTGAAAACAAATGCTGTCTAATCAATGAATCATGATTAATTGTAGCAAATTATGCAATTGAGTAATTCAGGTTTTTAACTCTGACAGCCCTAACCTGACCCACCGCTGAAATAAAACCATCTCTGTAGGGGTCCTGTGGAGCCCTGACCATTGAAGAAAAGGGTGACATTATATAGAGAAAGACATACCAACACAAACAGGCCAAATCTACTTCACAATTTCAATCAAAACATAGCATCTTAGACCAAGAATACAACATTTTCTTTAAAAAAAAAAACAAAAAACTGAATTGTGTAAAAACTGTGGTTTTCCAATATCATGCACTCATACCAAAAAAAACAAACAAAAAAAAAAGCACACAAAGTAAACCTGATTTTCAAAGACACACTGTACCTGGAATAGCCTTCCAGGAACTGACTGAGGCGAGCGTACGTGAGCCTAGATTCAGGAACGCTGATCAAAAATGGCAGTCCTACATTTTCAGAGTTGGGCCGGCAAAGGGCTTTATGGTTGGGCCAGTGGTTTCTCTGGCAAGACCTGAAGCGCAAGGAAAAAATGCATCACATTACAAAGGCTGGAATGGACATGGTACTACACTGATCTCAAGTGAAATGAAGTGAAATCATGATGACAATGACTGGTTAATTAAAAAATAAAATAAAATAAAATAAAATAAAATAAAATAAAATAAAATAAAATAAAATAAAATAAATATCAATCAATCAATCAATCAATCAATCAATCAATCAGACTCACTGGTTACAGTAGCCCACACGATAGCACCGTGTACAGCGTTTCAGTTTCTCTTCATCTGACAAGGGAGGTTTCTGACAGGCAGCACATTTGGGTATAGGAATACTGGGAACCTGAAGCCTCTGCAGGAACAAGTTGAGAAACAAACATGTACTTCTGTTTAACAAACACTGATATCTAGGTAACCAAATAGCCCCAAATAATAATAATAATAAAATGTATATACACAATTGCTACAGTGGTGACGTATACCTGATGAACCCTTAGCAGCACCACTTTCTCCTTGGTCAGCTCTTTAGACAACACCTCAAAGCAGAAGAGCATGTCAGAGGATGAGACCCTATCAAGGGAATGCGAGGGCAGGAAGATCCGGCTGAAGCGACTCTTCACCACCTAGAGAGGGAACACCACAGTGTTTATGCATTTAAACAATAACCATAAAGCTAAACTGTTAACCTAGATCACAGAGTAGTGATGTTCCCAAACTTTGTACCTCTGCTAGTCTCAGGTTTTCTGGTTTGACCCTTACACTCCGAGAAATTGACTCCAACACTTCAGCTGTGCTTGAGTTCTCCTTACTCACACTCACCAAAAACTGACACACAGCAAAGAAAAACCATGTAAAAACCACAGAATAATATTATAAATAAAAAAGAACACAAATGCACTTGATTTATTTTTTTTTACCTTTATTGGTTTCTTGTGGGGCTCCTTAGCAAAGTAAAAAACAGACAGCACCTTCTGCTTCTGAGGTAGGGGGACAGGTAGGTACAGGAAAGGGTCAAAAGTAATAGAAACCTATAGAGAGGGGGAGAGGAGAAAGAGTAATCAACATTTCTAGCTCAATAAGCAAACCAGTAAAATGTGTATTAGGTGCTTTAGAATTAAGACATTTATCCATCCCTTGACATAATAAACCAGCATTATGATACCGGTTAAGCAACACAGAACATGACATCATCCACAGTGGGGAACTGTGACCCAATTTATGCTCAGGAATTTTAATAATTAAAAGAGTTCACAAACTGACAGTGGCAGAAAGCAAAATGAGGCACAATGAGAGCAAAATGAATGAACTGGCTGTTTGTTCTTTGCTTTGCTTCACTTCTCACCTTAGAGCACACTGGACACACTAGCTTTGACTTGTACTGGCCTTGGAACAGATCGACAATAAAGGAATCATTCCTCATCTTGTGCCTTTGCCATGCTTCTTCTGCTACAACCTGTAAAATCAACAAAACAGATCTTACCACGTGTGTGGGTGAAGCATTATGTAGGATTAACATTTGTACATAACCATGCTCCCATTTTATGTAAATTAAGATATTCCAATATATTTACAACCTCTAATGTTAGAGATGTAAAAAGCAATTTCATGAGGGTGGGGCTCTATAAAAGAACTCAGTACAACAATCATTCTTCATCACAAAAACAGTTTAAAAATCTGTATTCTGTGATCAGTCTGGATTTGAAAGTACCCAAAAAGGACCGTACTAAAGCAGTGCCCTTACCTCATCCTGGCGGCCGTCTGAGTCCACAGTTTCTGTGTAAGGTTTGTTCTGGATGCGGTTCAGGTCCTCATGCAGCCCGTCCAACAGGAAGGCCATAAATTCCTGAGCATCATGTTGAGCATATCCTGTAAACTGACTTGCCTTGCTAGCTACTATGGCCTTTAAGGAGTGGCAAAGAAAAAGAAAAGGTAATTAGTTCACCTGGTTAAAGTAAGCTTGCCACATAAATGTCCAGAATGACAGGCTAGTGGAGAGGTTATGCAGCTGTACCAGTACATAGGTTATTGGTACCTTTAATTTGGAGGGCTGGAAAGCATGGTGAGTGCCTTTCCACAGTGCCCGGAGCAAAACTGCAAAACCAATAGCCAGCCTTCCACCTGTGCCCAGTGGGTTATTGCAGTTGATCTCGGTTTCAAATGCTCTGTCTGGGGTAGAAGAGGAAACAGAACAGATGTCAATATACAAGTGCACATAGAATCCCTTTGATTTAACTTTCACTGAAGGGAATAGCAGTATAATGACAGGTGTAAACGCAGTCCCAAAGTCTATAGTAAGTATTGATATGTCTGATGAAATTACCATGGAAATAGTCCCTCAACTCTCGTGTGTTGGAAAGCGACTGAATCACACTGTTCATGAAGCAGGTATTGCCTAGGTTAACTAGACCAGTGAAGCCAGGGAGACACACTTTCTTCTCCTCCTCTTCCTCAGTTCGCTCACTGCCTGTGGGAGGAGCGTGGGACATCGGCTGTACCATACATGTGGGCTTTGGCTGTAGATATGAAACAACATGCACAGAATTAACAAGAGCATCAAAGGTATTTTGGTACACCAAGATTTGGATCAGTGGTCCAACAAGAGGTCATTGGGGGGAAAAAAAAAACAAAACAAAACAAAAAAAAAAAACATAGGACAAGAAGCAGTATTTAAATAGAAGCTATCACAGAGCCAACTTTAAATACATATAATTCCACAGCTTATGTCTTACCGTGGCAATGGCTGGCTCTTGTTTGATAGGAACATGCTCAGACACAGACCGAGGGACCACAGCATCTAAACTAGCATCTTCTGCAGCCCTAGGGGGCTTGGGTTTGGGCTTTTCCTCTCCCACCCTAGGCTCCTCCTTGGCAGGCAGGGTATGCTGGCTACTCCCTGGCTGATTCTTGTCAAGGGAGGAAGGACTGGAGGCCACAGCAACCTTTGCGCCCCCCACTGCACCTTAAACAGAGGAGAATAGAGCCTGTGGTTAGATAAGAAAAGGTCAAATCTAAAAGGTCAGAGTGAAAACGTTCAATGTGTTCAGTACATTCATTACATTCACATTTCAGTTCTACAACATAAAATACAATGATAAGCCAAACGAAAATTAAATGTTTTATAAACAGAATGGTCACTACTGGTGAGGTTTACAGGTCCATCTGAATCGGGGGATTGGCATAGGGACAAGGACACACTAGAACGCATGCTCTTGACAGGGTGGAGCCTGGCTATGACCTGTATTGAGTTACTGGATCGTTCTCTGAATTCACATTCCTTCACTGAGTGGTGCCCTCATTTCGTTCATTGGTGTCAGTACAAGCATATCCAGCACTAGTGTTTCTCTGGTTTTCACACACGTCAGATAAAATGGACAGAACCTTATTTTCTCACCAATTCCAATCTTGTTTTTATGCTGTTCACTCCATCCTTTAAAGCTGGGGTTACACTATGCAAACTCTACCCACAATTTAATTTAATGTTCCACCTTAAATTATGCAGCAGTTTAATTCTAGCAGTAGTACGTTTCTGATACAGCAGCCCCATTTAAGGTGGAACAGAAGTTGAAAGCCAATCTCTTTCATACAAAGAGTACCCTCAAATATATACAGCTTACTTCCCACCCACAACCTCAAAGGCGGTTTTTTACCTTTTACATAACGAGTCAGTGCAAATGGCTGCACAAACAATGACTGCAGCAAGGTGTTGTACTTCCATGTTTAATCAGAGTCTTCTAGAGGAGTGTTTCCCAACCCTGTTCCTGGGTTCCTATGTGCTCTGCATATATTAAGAGTTTACCCTGCTCCCCACATACCTGATTCAACTAATCAGCTCATTAACAAGCCGTTCAGAGTTGCAAGGGGTGTGTTAAAGCTAAAACATCTAGAGCAGATGTGCCTCCAAGAACAGGGTTGGGAAACATTGCTGTAGGTACTGTGATTTGCACGTGTTTTGGGGGCATGTTTGTTTCAGTTCAGCAGCTGTTTGAAGTCATGTAGTATGTGATCCCTAGTCAATTAGTGTGGAATAGATGATTTTTATAAAAACCAGCAAATGTTAAGTCACTGCAGACTATAAACAGACTGGGTATCTCACTTTTCCTGGTTAACAGTTGTGTAGTGTACCCAAAATCAATATGACCCATATCCAACATTGGTCTGAACAGTTCAGACTTCAAACCTGACACACATGCACAAATACAGATGTTTAGTTTTATCTTCGTCAGCATTACAGGAGCACTACACAACACTTTTACTTTTTTGCTGTGTGATTGTAGCCCAAATGTCACTGCTGGGATGATCATAAAAAATAGAAATCAAGCAATTAGAGACTGGATACGAACAATATATGAGCATTTGAGCTCACTAATAAAATATAAACCAGAGCACACTAAAACAACCCCTGATGTGGTAAGCATTATGTGAGCATTTCTTAATACACCCAAACACAATCTGACTAATCTGCAATCAATCCGGATGCTAACCATTTGCATATTGCAGCTTTCTGCAACATTTGTATGAATAATGATGCATGCAACACCGATCTTCTCCTAGTTTTCTTCTGAAAGACCAGTTGAGCGACATGACATTTCTAAGAAATGTTGGCGTGGTTGACTCATATGCATAAATATGTGTTTGATAAAAAGTATACAGCAAGTAGAAGCCAGGCAGCAGACCTTGTGATGTTGGAGCCTCCAGGCACCCCCAGCGCTGACTGTGTCTCTTCCTCAGGGTAATGTCTATGCGGGACGGGGTGAAAGAGTAACCAGACAGCTCTGGCTGGATAAGGTTCCTGAAGCATTTCCACAAAACAAAAACTAATCAGACAATCCAACTCAAGACACTGATACTGACTTGGATAATGAGCTGAGTGGGATCCTGAAACATAGCACCACACAGCTGTTTTTACCTGAGTTTGACTTGCCACTTGAAGACAGTGTTTGGTCCACAATCTGGATGAAGGCGTAAGAAGTTGGCATCACTGTGAAATTAAATGGTTAAGAGTCAAACAGAGCAACTGTGTACTGATCAGCCATAACACCATTTCCTTGTATCTACACTCGTCCATTTCATCAGTTCCACTTATTGTACAGGAGTACTTGAGAGACCTATAATTACAGATTGTAGTTCCTCTGCATAGTTTTTGCCTTATAATCTTATAGTTGTCAAACATATGCAAGTCATCCACACAGATTTTACTCATAAGTACCAGTTGCTTAGTATTACTGACTGTGACTTATTCCCTTTAAAATCTAGAACTAAACCTGAAGACCTCCATTGGAATTTAATTCATCTAAATCCCACTGCATTCCTCCAAGCACGAGAAGGTCACCCAGTATCCACCCACCTGGTCTGGAAGATAAGAGTAAAGTCTTTTTCTCTAAAGAGCACCCTGGAAGTCTCCCTGCAGATTTCCTTCAAGTAGACGTTGACAACCATCAGGTCTGTCCCTTTCTCGTATGAGTCGTTCTTCACAAACGTCAAGTTCACCATTGGCTCTGGGCCTGAAAACATATCATTGTTATTGAATTCTATGTTGCAGGCTTTTACTGTTCACTTCAGTCAGTTCTCAGTCACTGTAACCTCCATCCCCCCAGAATTCTTGTTGGACAAAAGTTGCAAAAAAATGCCTTCAATGAGCAGTGAGAGAGGAGTGTGCTAAACACTTGGTTTGTTACAAAACTAAGTGAACAGCTGACTGGAATGGTTCATTCCTCCCCTCACCACAAGATTCACACAGCCAACAGTAATGCGTGCCGTCAATCCAGTAGGATGTGTCATGCATGGTAAAAGTTAGTCATCTTCAGTTACACCTTGTGAAATAAACTCTAAATGTGTATTTTTTTCATCTAGAACCATTTTCATGCTCCAATTGAAGATTTTGTTCCCCTCTATGGGCCTTATTCAGCCTGCCACCAGGTTGAGACTCAAAATTATCCTAAATCAGACATGGACACCTTGCATGTATAACTGAATTAACCAGAGAAGCAGTCAGAAATTAGGGTTAACTAGTTTCTATGTGACTTTTCGTTATTCATTACTTAATCTCACAGACGTATTTGAGAGATTATGAGGATGGCGTAGGTAAACAAAGCTAATTACATAATGGTGTGCAACCTTTCAAATGTTAAGAGTCTTGTTGATTGATGCAGCAACAAAGGAAACACAGAATCCTTCTCCCAGCTTGCTTCTCATTAAGCCCAACACTCATTTTCATTCCCTAACATGCATTTTCAGAGATCCATTCATACTGAATGTAGATCAAAGCTTTAAATACTAGCATATCAAAAATACCAACAAGCCACACTGTCTCCCAATTAAAGAATGTTAATAAGGTATGCTTCCGGGTATTACATTCCAGAATTGAACTAACCTGCATCCTCCTCATTGTGACTTCTGTCACATGGCTCTTCTTTAGATCGGTCTCGCTTTTCCTCCCCCGTTTGCACAGATTCCTCCTCCTTTGGTTCAGTTGCTGGAACAGGTCCTCGAGATCCTTGGTGGCTGGGCAGGATTTCTGTTAGGCCTTGGTTCTGCACAGCAGCATCAGTCCTTTCTTCCTCACTTTTCTTCTCTTCATCCCTCTCCTCTGGGCCTGTTGTTCCACTGCTCCCCTCCTCTGGCTTGTGGGCACCCCTGAGAGTTTGAACTTGGGGTGCAAGTGGCTCATGAGGCACTACTTTTGATTCTGGCACCTGTTCCACGCTTTTACCTGCTTCAGTCTACAAGTAAACAAATGTCCCAAAATTAGTTACGTGCCTGACAACAGTGTGAGAAACAGTTTTCACATCTAATCAAATATTACAGTTGTTGTTGTGCAAAAATACTGTAAGTACTAACTACACTTAAAACATAGATTTAGATTTTAAAATCTAGACAAGGTACTTAGTCTTAAATGGATATTTCAAGGTTTGAATATCTTCCTTGATTCATGAATTACTATTACTTCCTACTTCATCCTATGATTTTATATTGTCCATGTACTTTAATATCACATTATGGCATTTTAAAGCAGGTGCCTTCTCAAAAAAGTGGAACAGAGCTCACCTGTATACATTTCTCTGGCTTTCTATCAGTTGTCTTCTCTCTCTGTGATCCTTGGCATGCTTGAGCTTTAACTTTTGGTTCTGCCTTACTCTCGCGGACAGCAGAGGACGGTGAGGCAGAGCCACGGACAGCAGGCGTGGTGGGTTTTCCATTGACTGCTGATTTGGTTGGGGGTTCACGAGAAGAGCCTGATGCTACAGTGGGCTCCATTGTGTTTTTCAAAGGTCGAACAGTGCGCTTGGCAATAGGCTCTGGGGTTTGGTCCCCTTTAGCACCAGGCTTAGGCTCAGCTTCCTTAACTGCTGCAGTCTCAGTGTTCTCTGCCTGTTTGTTCTTGATTCCTCTTTTCATACCCCGGTCAGGTTTACAGCGTTTCTGATCCGTTGCTGGGGGCGTGTGCTGTTTAGGTGTTTTGGGCTTATCGGTGGTCAGACTAGACTTCTCAGACTGCTCTGCAGATAACTGATGAGTGTCGCCATTCGCTCTTAAGATATTTACTGGTGCATTGTCTTTGTTGCTCTGTTTAAAAAAGGGGGAAAGAAATGGAAATAAAAGCAATACACTATGCATCGACGCTTGTGGATATAATTAATCAACAAACTAATAAACTAAAACTAAATCAAGCAACAATTTGACAAATTTCAAAGTCAGTTGATCAAGGTGTGCTGGCTTATGACAACCAATTATTACTACTGCTTTTATTAATGCACCACCCATTTACTTGTTTAACAGTTGGAAACCATGAAAAATCTGAGACTTCTTACATTGGCACATAAGAAACAGTTTGTAAAAGATCATGCTTCCTTATTAAACACTCCTACCATCAGGGAGGGCCAGGAGTTGAAGGGGATCTTCTTGTTCATGACGAGTTGCAGGATGCTGCCTTTCTCCTTATACTGCACTTTACTGCAGGAACCCTCAATCTCAGCATGCAGGTGACAGCTCCACTCACGACCATCTAAGAAAAACAGTTCATACAGTAATGCAATGTATATAATAAACATCTAACCAAATAAATAAGTGAATAAAAATACTTTTTTTAACTGTTAGGTACTGGTGATAGTTAGAATGTAAAGGCTCCAGATCTGAGTAAAGAGTGTTTATTTACCCAGTAAATCACTAAAATTAGAATAAATGGTAATAGATTATAATAATAATAAAATAAATAGTAACTTTCATATTAAAGTATTGGTTTTACATCACAGTGTTTATTAAAACATCTCCAAAGCTCTCCATATGGGAATCTAGTATTCTTTGTAGATATCTTTCAACACTTGGTTTGGTAATTGGTGTTTAATGAGGTTAACTTTTTGAACCAGAGATCTGCATTTTGCAGGGTTCATAACTCAAGATCAGAGAAACCTGACATGACATCAAACTACAAGACTTAGCATGTCTAACCACTGCAGGCTCATAATTGTGGGATTAATTATCAGCAAATAATCCAGCTCAGAAATTTCCAACTGGATTGAATCCCAGTTTAAAAGGTGCATGTTTACTGCTCTGCCTATTTGTACATGGTTGACCTGCATGCAGACTCTGACTGATCATTTGCAATTGTTCTTTGTTCATATTGATAAATTTCAGAACAAAAGTCTTAAAAAAGGATACTACAAATTTCCCTAAATATATTATTATAATAATAAAAGACATTTAGACCATATAAATGTTTTTTAAATAACGTGCTTGTTACCTGGGAAGCGGACTTGGCAGGCTGTATCCGAAAAGGCAGTATCCAAATTCTCTGCTCTCACTGTTCCTTCGCCACATCGCAGCCTGACTATCACCTCATTGGCATTCTGTTTCCAATCTACAAACACATCTACACAAACACACATGCACAAACATTAATGTCATCTTCCATCATAATGCCATACACAGGAACATAAAATGTAAACACACTTAAGACAATTAAAGGTGCCTTCTGTAATAAAATTATTTCAGAAAATCATACAGAACAGACTCTGTTTAGCTACTGAATCAACATCAATTTCAAAAAAGCACACAAATAAGAAACCAATAGACCTCAATAGCTCAATAGACCAGAAAAAACTAGC
The DNA here is from genome assembly GCA_034509495.1 of Acestrorhynchus altus. Lineage (NCBI taxonomy): Eukaryota > Metazoa > Chordata > Actinopteri > Characiformes > Acestrorhynchidae > Acestrorhynchus > Acestrorhynchus altus. The sequence continues at coordinate 17,349,250 of CM067518.1, forward strand.
CTGGAAGAAAATGCAGCTTGAAATAGCACACATTATTAAGCAGAGTATTTCTTTCTGTGGAGAGGTGAGTAATCTGAGAATGATAGCCTACATTCAGATGGCCACCTGATCTGAAATGAAGTGCTCCAGCTAAAAATGGCTCAATTTCAAAGTGTACCATTTTTTAACAAACTTTGTATCAGTACAGCTTATAATCAAAATTTCTATTGAAATCAAAAAATCTAGAATCCACTCGCCATTAAGCACTGTTAAATAAAAAGCATTTGTACTTATCTCTTCAATAAGGATTTTCTCTGTGGAAGATTTTGAGAGGTGAGCAAGGATGGTCTAGAGGAGAACCGGCACATGGGTGTAGTGCTAAAGCACTTTTACATGCCTGAGGACAGTTGGCAAGAAAATGTGCTTGTATCTGAGCTGGACTGTGGAGAGCTAGTACAGGGCAGAGCCGCTCTCATGACCTTGACAAAGCCCTGCTTCACTGAGCCAGCCTTTCACAGGCTTGGATTACAACACTTCAGCATTCAGCACTGCAGCAGCCAAAGAGCACAGATACAAACACACACAACCACACAAACAAACACATGGCCTTAAAACAGTAAAGCAGCCAGTGCACAAAGGTCTATTAGCAGTGTCAGTAACCTCAACACAAATATAAAACTACAAACAATTTGTTTTAAAAAGATCTCAGGTGCACTGTGAAGTACACCACACAGGGGCCTATTTCTGCGATATTTCTGACTTTTAAAAAAAAAACCTAGATGTGAAAAAAGTCCCTCTCTATTTATACACACACACACACGAATATACATTATATATATATATATATATATATATATATATATATATATATATATAAACACATTATTTTATATATATATATATATATATATATATATATATATATATATATATATATATATATATATATATATATATATATAAAATGTTGGCCTGAAATGTATTTAGCTATCTAAATGCATTTAAATTAATTATTATATTTAGGCACATCATGAACTTAACCCCATCTCCATGAATAACAAGATGTGGTCCAGGGGGAAATCAAATATCTGCAAAGTGAATGCCTTAAACAGACAATGATGATATGTATTTCCTTAATACTACAAAACAGGTTTAAAACTCCTACAATCACATGGTATATTAACTTTATTATTGTATGGAAATGACAGAGATCACAGCAACCTATAGGAGAGTAATTACTCATCAACAGATATGCAAACGCTGAGGTAATACCATTGTTATGTTTATTTATTTAACTTTGTCTGCTTTGTGTTGTTATTCTGTGATGAATATAAAGTTTATATTTTTAATCCCACAAATGATACTGATAAATAGCTGAACTTGCTGGTCTGTGCTGTAACAAAGAGAATGTTTTCTATATCTAACCACATAGAAACTAAGCAGCACATTCAACTGCTTAAGTTCATTTGCAGGGCTAACAATCAGCTCAAATACTTTGTTTGGAATAAAGCTGGCATTAAGTGAAAAGATAATCACTGGTGTTCAGCTGAAAGCTCTAAGACAATCGACTATAATAAAAGGCGTTTCGTATTTGTCTTATACTTACTTTCACTTTCAATTCCTTGTTCCCACAGGGACATACGGATGGGAAAAAAAAAAAAAAAAAAAAACGCACTAAAGTGCAACAGTGAAAACCGTATGTTCAACTAAATGTCCTTAGATTAAGTTCATTTAAATACAAACTACAACTATTAAATTATCACAATGAAGTTCAATGCGCTCCCCAAATATATGGGATATTTACTCAACACTCTTCTGAGTGTCAGAATATGGCGAATTCCCCACTCTGAGACAAATTAGACATGTGAAACAGGCCTTTCTGGAAATGGCTGCTGGCCTCTAGTAGACGCAACATTGCATGACAGCTGCAGGGAAAGACTGTCCAACTGCAAAGGCAAAATACCCACAACTAGTCAGCAAAATATAGATAGGAGAGAAGCCTTAAGCCACCCTCCCCACCCAGAAAGCAGAGCCAACTGTGCTCTCCAGGACTCCTGACCACACACGAATATAAAATAGCTGTGATCAAACGTGGCTGCTCATATTTTAAGATAATTGCGTAGAAATTGTTAGGGAGCATACAATTGGTTACAATAACTGTTCCCAGCACCAAGCAATAAAACAAACAGCCAAAAATACAAAGAACAATCAACAAAAATATCAACAATCAACCCCTCACAGCCAGGTCACTCTCTCTTCCAGTGGTTTCCATCTCTGCAGACACCAAGAGTGAGAGCCTTAAAGACTCTTTCCCCAGACCATCATCCTCCTAAACATAAACCTGTCACATATTCCTTTGCTTTAACAAAATACACCACTATCCTACATAAGAGCCACTTTATTGTAGTCAGTGCACAAATGCAATTTAACTTACTGTTACAATTTGCACATTTTTAAATTATGTTTCAATTTTACTTACTTTGCTGCTTAACCCTCCTGCTACGTAAACTTTAGAACACTAGGCTAATTTTGCATATTTTTATATCATTTATTCCCCAAAACACTAGAAAAGTATTTACATGAGACAGTACATGTTTGAGCTGAAAAAGCTAAATTTTAAGTTGAGTTATTTGAGTTATTTGTAATGATTAGATTGACAAGAACAATAAGTTGATGAGACGTGAAAAGTTAATGAGATATATCAAAATACTTGATAGTACTCAGAATAAAATAAAAAGAATTATGTATGCATCAGTATTACCCCTCCTCAGGACTTTTATTCTGAAATTTGAACACTGTGAGAAAAGGAAGAGGGCAAACAGCCTGTCCTTCTCATTTTCCTCTATAACCAAAGACAATGTCAGTAGCCCTGCCCTCTCTCACTGATCTGTCGGGGTGGACAGAGCAGTAAACATGCACTGCAAGCTCCTTTGGCATTTAAACTGGGATTAAATTCAGTTGGCAATGTGTGGATTTTAGCTGTTTCGTGAGCTGGATTCCTCACTGATAGTTCCTTGCACAATGACGAGAACATGGTTAGAGAGTCAATGTCTTGTAGTGTGTATGATGTGCATCGTGTCTGTAGGTTACTCTGATTCTGAGAAATGAAGCTTAGAAAATGGCATGTGACTGCCCACCAAGCGTGGATCTCAGGGTCTAAGGGTGAAAGGTACCTTCTGTATTGCACCTTGCAATGTCTATTATATGTTTGTGTGTGTGTGTGTGTTTATATAAAAAACATGTGGATTTCACATGGTCACCTGTAGCAAGGAAAATCCCTGCACTTGCTGACCAGTGAATCTGCTGTATTGAAACAGATCTGAGCGCGGCCTTTAGGCTCACCTTTCTTGGGCTCGGTACTGGTGCCTGCAGCAGCCCGCTTGGCCTCCCGGCTCTCCTGGTTGGCCCGGTCCTTCTGCTTCTTCTTGCTGGTGCTGGAGGAGTCCTCAGGTCCTCTCTGTGCTCTCCTGCGGCCGGTCTCAGTGGACGCAGAACTGCTGCTGGCCATCTTAATCCACTTGCCACTAACGGGCCGGCTGTCTCCCACCTCGCGTTCACTGGGGTCCGGTTCTGAACTGAGCCGCTTCCTGCCCGGTCCAGCTATGTTGGCGGCGGTTCTAGTGTGAGCACTCCCAGGACAGAATCGGGGGACACTGGAGAGGGACAGAGACTGCGGTCATCACAAAAACAATGTTCCGAAAAACATAGTGACAGGTCACAAACAAACGCTTAGTCCACCCCAAACAAGGCAGGATGAGGAGAGTACTGCTTCGCCAACCTTCTGCAACACAGCTCCAGCACCGCGGTACATTGGACCGGCGCGCGGGTGTTGTGTCGATTTGCGCGACCTCGTCAAAGTGTGCTACCACAGCCTGTAGTTCGGTAACGTTAGCGTCCAGGCAGCAGATCAGTCAGCAGGTCAGAAAAGGCTCCCAGCAGAAGCACAGGCCGGACACAGGCACAGTCTGAATCACTTCATCGGGGTACAGAGGTCATCGAGGTGTTAATAAACGAGATTTAACATTATTTTCCTTTTCTGAACTGTCTGTCTGCTTAAGCAAGTAAGTGTTATGGTTCCCACACCCGAGCAAAACGGTGCGATCGCGGAAAACGCACGAAAACAGGCCCTACGTGGGTGTGCGCATGCGCTGCAGCTTGGAGTAACACATGTTGACGAGTAGCGCAACTCGACACAACACTGCCGCTGTAACGGTAGCTAGGCAGCTCGTTGTTGTGTTTTAACAAGCTCACACGGCGGCTGGGGGACCGGAAACGGCCGGTAACGTTACAGTGGTCCACCAGCGTTACACACGACTCTCCCTTCTAATGCCTTCAGTCGACTGCTTTCACGGGTAGAGGACAATACAGCTGGTTCGAGCCGGGAGAAGGAGGCAAACGAGCCGAAACCAGCCTGTTTAACGGCAGACTTAACGGTTATGTAACGACTTTAGACTATTAACGTCTAAATGTCGTCGGTTACCGGCTGGTGTAAAGGAGAACACGGGCCTACTGCTGACAAAACGCAGCTCCGGCTTAGTTACAGCAAACCCGGTGGAACAGGACCTTACATATCACTCAAATCAGTTAAATATGCGTTAGATATCCGTTAAATGTCAGTTAAGTACCCGTTGGTCCGCACGGCGGGTTCTTACACAGCTGAGAGCTTCGGTCCGGTTCCTCCAGCTGAACCGACTCCTCGGTGTCGGCTCAAGGCTGCGACTCGGAGCGTCGCATCAGCGTGAGGTGGCTTCACCGCCGAACACAGCTTCCAGAAGGTTCTCTCCAGGGCCCATTCTGCTCCGCAGAGAACGCAAACACAGAAGAACCGGTGCTTCCTCACCCCGTTAAACGACTGGCGCCGAACCCGAACCGGAGGGGCTGCGCTCACACCCGTCCCCGGCCTCTATGCGAGCAGGCATGACTTCCGGACACCGTCACTGATAACTTCCACCAGCGGAGGGCAGTGTTCAGCCTCCAGACCTGTGTGCTCCTAGAGCCCCCCTTAGTTGATGGATTAGGAGCTTATTTCATTAAAGCGGATTAAACACTTTAATCATGCACCGGATTCATATTCATACGCCAGTGTTGTGGTGTATTAATGCAGGATCAGACCTGTTCACTCAATGACAATCAATACATAACACACCAAGGAGCAGCTGTTGTAATGAAATGAAAGTTTATGCATGTGGATGAAAGCATGATTACAGTAGTAGAGTGAAAGGATGTGTTTAATGGGAAAAACTACAATTCAAAGGTTGTACCGTTTTGCCTACCCAGAGCTGGCACACCAGGTGGTCTTATAAATGCTGGATTATCTTGCAATAAATCTGGTGGTCAGGCCAGACAGGGAAGGACGGCAATGTGGTAGCAACATTCCTAGGAAACCCTTGGAGGGTGGGCATTATCCTGCTGAAAAACGACTGTTGTAAGTCCTGTCGTGGGAGGCAACCTGGCCGTGGGATGTCCTGCACTTATTGCTGGGCCTGTTACTAAAAGCAATAGAACACAAGAGGGAGTGTGATAACAACACAGGTGTGATGAAGCAGTGAGTAATGAAAAAACTGGGTCTGGTTTAATATATTTGTTAAATTTTAGTTCCTTAACTAACCACTTGTCATAGTAACGAACTCCACTCACTCACTGCACAGCCAGCAGCTCCTTCTCCAGTTCCTACACAGAACAAAACAAACTCCTGCTCATCATATTATGTTGTCCACTTGTTTGTATTATTGTGTGTTGTTTGAAGCTCTCATCACAAGGCCTCCAAACTTGAACTTGATTGATGTCTGATCCTAAACAGAACCTGGATTTGTCACTAAAGAAAGTTGTAGTCCTGCTTACTGTGTGTACTTGTCCTCACGTCACCACCGCTGCAACACTTCTTAACAGCTTGATCAGAGTGGTCTAGATAGCAGGGAATTAGTTGAAACTGCCATCTTGGTTCTCTTTCAATGATTCTCCCCTCCCAGTGTCATCTGAGCAAAATGTCTTCAAGTGCATGTCTAGAGGCATGATCTCTCACCAAGAGGTATGCTACCCAAAAGTAGCATCTCAGTCCCTTTTTATGACAGGAAAACATAGTGTTACTCCCTCTTGTGTTATAACCCAGTATGTAATGAACCTCTTACTTGGGACTCTTACTATATATACTTGGCACCTGGTGTCTACATTTATGGTTGGTGTGCATTACACAGCCATTTTACCTCTCCTCCATTTGATATTTTATTAATTATTTAATTAAATTAAAAATTTTAATACATTTATAATCTAATTTTATCTTCATATTTGTGTCATAATAATAATTAAATAATTTTTATATCAGTCTTGCATTATTGCTATCAGCATCTATACAACATCAGCGGTCTAAAGGACTTCAGACTGACCTCTAAGTTACTGTGAATCTTCAACAACTGCACCATCGAAAGCATCCTGAAGGCGAATATCACAGCCTGGTTTTAGAACATTACCAAACAGAACAGGGTAATGCGATAAGATGAGCACATCATCTGGACAGAGCTCTCTGACCTGCAGACTATCTACAGCTAGCAACACTTAACCACAGGCAGGAACATTGTGACCGCATCCATCTTCTACTGCAGTTAGTGAAGTGCTTTTCGCTATGCCAGCACAGAGGGAATGAGAGCTTCTTCCTGTAGGCTGTTCAGGCTCCCAACTCCCTATACTAGTCAGCAGCAACTTCTCTGATGACTCTGATTATCTGCCTCATGAATAATGAGGATAGTGAGTACAAAGAACTGATTCAAGAGTAAACAAGGGGAAGACCAAAGAACTGGTGGTGGACCTCCACAGGTACAGACACATACCTTTATCAGTGAATGGACATTGAGAGAGTGGACTCTTATAAGTATCTGGGTGTTCACTTCAACACCAAACTGGACTGGTTAGATAATACCACTGCACTTAACAAAAGAGGCCAGAGCAGATTCCAGCTACTGAGGAAATTTAGGTCATTTGGAGTGCAGGGAGATCTCCTGAGGACCTTCTTTGACACAGTAGTGGCATCTACCATATTTTATGGTGTGGACTGCTGGGGCAGCACTATTTCAACTGCAGACAGGAAGAGACTGAAAAAACTGGGAAACCCCTTAGACCCAGTGCAGGTGGTTGGAGACAAAAGGGTGTTAGCCAAGCTTAACTGCTAGTTGCATCTTTCTCACCACATAAGGAAGTTTTGTTTTTCTTTTAACTTGAGCAGTTAAAACTTATATGTACGTTTAATAAGCAGTAAATTAAAACTGGATCTCAGTTCATCATCATTTGCAGCTTATAAAATCCACCTATTCCAAACACGAATAGGGGCACTCAGAGGGGTCTCACATTGCTACAAATGCATTTTGTCCACAACCACACTATGACACATTTCTGAACATTCTGAAATTGACAAAATGACAGGGGTCATAACTGTCCCAAATGACCCTGATAACATAGAGTCCAGGTCAATTCTGAATTATAGTGTGAGCACTGGTTCATGCAGTTGCTGCAGTTTTGAGATTGATTAATGAGGTTAAATAGGTTTACAGGACAAAGGAACACAGACACTGTAACTTTTGATGTCTGACTTCAGTGCCTCTTTACTAGTAACACCAGTGTATACAGACAGTATTTACAAAACACACATCAAAAAAAAGTCTGTGCTGTGGGATATCAGTTTTGATTTGACCTTAGTAGAGCTGCTGAAATGGTTTGTTTCTTAGACAAAGATTAAATCTAGTACTGGACTAAATTCAAATGGCAGTGGTGTTTTAAAACTAAACATCCTATGTAATTCAGGCATAATCTGGCCCAGTGAAACTGTCCCTAGCCACTATCAAATGACAGAGTGACTGTTATTGGAAAGTAGTATTGAAACAATCTGTGACGTCCAGTGTTCCTCAGTGCTAATCCTTGAGGGTTTCAGCAGCACCCAGTTCTTTTTTGATCTGGTAAAATCAAAACTAACTTCATGAGGTTACTCTAAGAGATTCATGATGATGGCATTGTTATGATATTAGTTTTGACAAACATTTCAAATCAATATTTAACAATGTGTTTATTGTACCCCAGAAGATGTAAATGTGTAGGTGACATTGGGCAACTGTGCTAAAACCTGTATTTTACTAATTTTCCTCTACAATTAAATGTTTTTGTTCTCTGTAATGCTGAACTAAGCACATTTAGTGCATTTGATTTCAGCATTGGCCCACAATTCCCAGTTCGATACATCCCAATAATGTGTTGAATGTTATGTGTTGGTAGTCTAATCCTATTAGGCTCTAACCAACCAACCAACCAACCAACCAACCAACCATCACTAACCAAGACTGGTGGAGAGTTGCCTTGCTACAGATTTTAGTCTGAACCTTAATTGGCTAAATCTGAACCAGTGTATGTGGAATACCTTTGCAGATGAATGGAAAGTGTCTGATTTTTTTAGTTCTGCATGTTTTTCCTAACCCCTGCATCTTTGAAACCGATCCAAAATGAAACTCTTTCTCGTGTTGCACCCTTTGCCTCATGTGCACTGAACAATATCACAAAAATAATTACTCCCTATTACAATGAACAGATAATAAGAATAGATGGTTTTATTAGATAAGTGATCGCACTGATGACTAGTGTCCTCTGTGTGCACCAAAAGTTCTTGGAGCCTGAATTGTCAGTGAGATCAGTCTGGATGGCTTTGGTAGTTTACTGGCATGTATTGTAGATCTGGATTTGCTTGTTGATGGCATTCAGAATCGCCTTCATTTTATCTTCCAGGCCATCTAGCTGGCTGGCTTTTCCTTCCAACATCTTCTGATTCTTCTCATAGTTTTTCTCAAGCTCTAAAGACACACAAAGAGAACAGTTAGGGTGTTGCCGATCAAGATGGTTTCCATGTTAGCCAACCAGATGTCCACAAGAGGGCAACATCACACAATTTAATTCAGAAATTAGAGAAACACACAAGCACTTATTAGAGATTAAACATCTTAGAAAGCAGAAAAAAATTGAGATTGAGATTTGAAATTGATTTGTTTACCTATTAAATTGATCTGTCTCCTAATAGATACTGTATTGCAAAATTTGGCCATAGATTTATCTACTCTCAAGTGTACATAACAGTTTCTAGGATAGCAGAATGAACATTTATCCACATACTGAAGTGGACAACAAAGATTCTGAAGGATAGCAACATTAGCACTTACAGCAGTAAAGTGGTTTTGAAAAGAGTAAATACAGACTCTTCTAGCTTCCCCAGCATTTCTTTAAGCCCCACTCACCTGCAAGTCTCTGCAGTTTGTCCTGAGCATCCTTAAGCAGCTGCTTTGCTTCATCCCTCAGCTGCTCAGCTTTTTTCTTGGCATCCTTTACTGCATTTGCTTTCCTGCCTACTAGATCCTGAACAGTACGGTACTTATCTTTTAGTTCACCATCCAGAATCTGAGTAAAGACAGTTGAAGAAGTTAGCGATGGAGAAAGTCAACTCAAAATACCAGTGATAAGCAGATAACAACAACACACACCTGCTTTGCTTCATTAGCCTTGCCTTGGGCTCCATTAGCAGTCTCCCCAGCTCGTGCTGCGACCATGGTGTTGTTTGCCCGTTTGGCCTTCAAGGCTTCTATTTGCCTCCCCAGATTATCCAGCTTGTCCATTGCATCGTTCAGGTCTTTCTCACTGGCTGAGGTTTCGGACTGAATCTTTGAAAACAAAATTGTCTGTCAGTTAAAAAAAAAAGCAACAGTTCAAGGTTAAACAAAAAGTTATGAAGTTGTACCTCAGCTAATCGGTTTTCCGTCATGCCAATGTCATCCTTTGCCCTCTGGATGGCCTTCTCGGCAGCTGCCTGAGCCTTATGAGCATCATCCAGTGCCTGTTTCACGTTATCTGCTGTGTTCTTTGTTCTCTCTGCCTTATTCCTTTAGGAAATTCATTTGTCATTGACAAGACACAAAACGTAATATAAATTAAACTGTAATGCAAATACTTTTTATATACCTGGCTTTTCTGGCTTCAACCAACAACTGTTCAGCTTTGCGGACATCATCTTGTGTCTGCTCCAGAATGGCATCCACATTGGACAGACTCCTGACGCGATCTTTAATCTCATCAGCTAGGTGTCTGATCTGCTGGGGTGAGGCTGGGATGGACAGCTCAAGAACCCGATTGGCCACTGCTTCAATACTGTCAGGGTCAGCTCCCTCTTCTGGAAAAGTCCACAAAATTCAAGACAATCAGCTTATAGTGATTAAAAGACCAAAGTCTCTCAACTGTAAGGTTTATGCTTACGAAGTTAATTCATATTTATTGTCATAAACCCAATAAAATGTGGTATTTTATACACTCAGCATAAAATAACTAGGTAACAGTATACAAAAGTTAGGGTTCAGTTCACATCATGGTTTAAACCTCCTGGTGCCATACAAATACAGTGCAATGAAAAATAAAGACACACATGACTCAATGTTTCTTTTCAGGTTTCTTTTTTAAAGCCCACCCCTGGAGGTATTTAATACAGCTTGCAACAAGCTCTCTCTCTCTCTCTCTCTCTCTCTCTCTCTCTCTCTCTCTCTCCTGTCTCTTATACACATCTTCTATCCCCATTTAAATTGAAATAAGATGCTAACATTTTCAGTTCCAGGAACAGAGACAAGAGGAAGAGCAGGGGCAGGGGACAAAAACAACATCATATGAGTAACCTTAAATACCAGAGCTGCCAAAATACCATGTATATCCAATAGCTTCATACAGCTTAAGGTTTCTGGGTGCATGTGTACTTTGCTATAGTCCGTAAATAGTTATGGTAACCAATTACCTTCAGAAATCTGCTTATTGAAATTAAGTCCAAGTGTCATATGATCTGTCAGTATATACAACCTTTTTCTGAAAGGCCCCAGAAGCTGCAACACCATTAATCAAGAGGCACCAAAACCAAACAACACCATGAAGACCAGGTAGATCTCCCAAAATGTTTAGGACAAAGTTGTTGAGAAGTACAAGTCAGAAATATCCAAATCTCTGAAGATCCCCATCAAATCCATCATCAAATGGACAACATGGTACCACAACAAACTCCAAGCAAGAGAGGGCAGCCCACCAAAAGTCTCAGACTAGGCAAGGAGGACATGAAACAGAGAGGCAGCACAGAAAACAAAGATAAGCCTGAAGCAGCTGCAGAGTTCCCAAGTGGAAGTAGAGTATCTGTCCCTATGAACACAATAAGCTGTACACCCATAGAGCTGGAAAAGTGTCCTGGAAAAAGCCACTTGCTTATTTAACTTATAGACAAATTAGGAAGGTTTGTTTAGAGTTTGCCAAAGGGCATGTAGGAGACTCCACAAATGTATGGAGGAAGGCACTCTGGTCAAATGAGACCAAAACTTTTTGGCCACCAAGGAAAATGGGCCTAGTCAATGCCCAAACCTTATTTCCAACTGAAAATCTGTGGTCAGACTTGACTTGAATGCTTTCTCAATACATCATATGTTAATGAGTTCCTGCAACCTAGCCCTACCTTTTCTGAATGCACACTCTGCACAAACCTATCCCAGATTGAAAATGTGTGGGATGTTACTATGCACAACAAAATCAACATGATACACAAAAATCTGCAGAAGCTGAGTGAGAAAATTCAAACTGCATGCAATGGATTATTGCAGGATACCACTACGAACCTCTACAACTCCATTCTGAGATGTCTGTCGTGGCGCTATACCTAACACCACACTAAGTAGACATTATTTCTGTATGTACAGCTTAATAAATATTGCCCATATCAATCTGAATTTAATTATTTATTGATCCTGGTAACATTTATCTTCCTACATTTCTTTCTGTGTGCAACTATTTGGGCAACGATTTATTGCACTCATGTTTTATGTGCACAACTTTGAGAATAAACTAGAAGCAGTTATGAATTTGCAAGCTGTATTAGATGAAGAGACTCACGCATAAGAAAGGCGCGAATCTGTTTGATGAGGTCACGCAAGTCATTGTTGGAGCGCTCCACCTTCTTCTTGGTATCACTGGCTTCTCTCTAAAGAGCAGCCTGAGCTTTATCCCCTGCCTCTGAGCTCTGCTTTTGCATCTGCCACCAAATAAGCGTATGACAGAACTTCAAATGCTTTATAATCAAGTGTTCAAATTGCTCTAGTTATTAAGGTTGCATCTACCTATGGGATTGATAGTATGTAATAATATTTTTTAAAGAACTGTTCACTCTGCTTGAAGAGCCCTTCCACTTCTCCCATGGCTTTAACGAAGCTCCCTCAAGTGTTTGATCTTTCCAGGGCATTATCAGCTGCTGCAACAGCTCCATTACAGTTCAGTCACCAGCACCACAAGCCACTCATCACAACCAAACAAGGCCTCTGCAGGATATCACTCTGAGCTCCACACACCTGGAGAAGATGGACAAGACAGAAACATAGACTGAGTCACCAGTGGGTGTGTACTTTAGAGTTGTCTGTGAAGGAAGGGTTTCCACTTAGAAGTAATATTTAGACCTCTGACCTTCTCATTGATTTTCTTTATGTCAAGACCCTGTGCTTTTCCATTCAGGTCAGTGAGGGCTCTCTTGTTCGCATTCCGCGGTTGAAGTCATCTTTCTTCTCTGCAATGAGTCGCTTCTGTCTTCTTTGCGGTGTCTGCTGACTGGCTCACAGTACTAGGGGTGTCAATAGTGGACTGGTTGGCACGGCGCTCTGCATCTCGAGACTTGTTGTAGGAGGCACGAATGCTGTCGAAAATTTTGAAGTAGGAGAACAAAGGAGATTGTGAGACTAACTGTATGTGTTTCATCTAGCATTTATTATTAACCAGGTTTATTTAGAAGAAAAATCAGATATGAAAAAGTTGCAACTATTTTTAAGCCAGTACTAGTACTGGGAATAATGGTCGAACCAAACACCTTTTGCCCCTTTGTGTGTTATTACTCAAAACAGCAAGTAAGGACGCTGACCTATTGATAGTCCCTAGGATTAAAAAAAAAACACTGTTGACGGATGAGCTTTCTCTATAAAGCCCCCAGCTCTGAACAGCCTTCCTCCTACTGCTCGGGACTCAGACACACTGGGTTCCTCTCTTCAGCCATGGTTCCTCTCAAGGTTTCTTCCTCCAAGTCTGAGGGAGTTTTTCCTTCTCCACTGTTTGCCCACTGGCTGCTCATTTGAGGCTTGGACCCAGCCTATGTAAATAGCCAGGACAACTTCTCAAATAAAATTTGATTGATTGAGTAAGTAAGTAAGTGACTGAAGGCTTACTGGGGCATGTATGGTGCTGAAAGAAAAAGAGGATCTGAAGACAATCCAAAGCCACCTCAAGAAGTTGGAGCTTTTCAAGACGTCTAGCTGTCGCACAGCTGCTCTCAGAGGTCAGGTTGACTTTAGCCTCTGCCCCAGTTTGCTCAACTCATTGCTGGCATCATAGTTGCTGTCCTGCACAGCAGTCAGGTTCTCCAGGACGGTCAGTGTATCTGTCGCCTCACCAATACGAGACCTGGCAGAACACAACACAGGGTTCACACACCAGAATCAGATGATGGCACTGAATGCATTAGGAAAAAAGTTTGTTCAATGTAGTAATTGTACTTAATAATATATCAGTGTTCTACCTGAGCTCTTCTATCATGCCCATTAGAGTAGTCACAGCCTTCAGCAGCGACTGTATTCACAATGCTCTGTGCTTGGGACAGCTTTGTTTCCAGCTCTTGAATCTCTTCTCATAGGCTCCAGTCAGGCCTGTGGTCTGGATCTCGTGATCGGCGTGAGCCTTGGTTTTGGTGGCTGGGTCTTGACGGTATGTCCCAGTCCCCAAAACACTGGGTGACAAGGAAGGACAGTCTGGGAGTGCCCAGGCCACGGCACACTGACCAGCGGACGCCAGATATGCCCTGTCGGCAAGCACAGTGGCCTGTCATCCGACTACACTGAGAAGTCTCAATGCCCCTACGGTCACAGTCACAGGCTGCAGAAAGAGGAGGAGATTCAGAGATAAAATAAACATTAAATGATAATGTAAGTGCAATTATATAGTGCCTTTGACAAACTCAACAAAGATTTACACAAGGCTTTACTAAGATCATGGTATTGAAGATCATTTAAAATGACTATTCAATTTGAACTAATTATTAAAAAATTAAAACTGATTAATGATGTCACTGAGTTACTATCAGTGAAATTCCAACAGAAAGCCATAGCCAGAGGATGCAACCTCTTTCCAGTCTGATTTCATAACAATGCAGTATTTAGTTCAGTGCAGTGTTTTTCAGTACATACCTCTGCACAGGATTCTGGGATCACCCCAGTAGTTCTCTTGGCAGTCCCTGCAAGTCCTTCCACCAAAGCCATATCACGGCACTGGCACTGGACCTGGCAGGAACTGTAGGAAACATGTTTAAATGATGTGTCACCAAGTTTCCAGTTCTGACTCATCATTACTTTTAAATGTAAATTAAGCCTGTGTTGGGAGGATGGGAATCCTCTGGTGAGAGTGACAGAGACAGGTACCTCATTACAGGCAGATGTGTAGGCATTGTTGGGATCACAGCCACAGCCCTCACAGCCTCGTCCACTGGCCAGGTTCCACTAGTTTGGGGCACAGTGGTCACAAGTGAGCCCAGTGACATGGGGCAGACACTGACACTGTCCATTGGAACGCTGACACAAGCAGTCCTCTCGGGATAGACACTGAGTGCGCTCTGTACCCAGGAAGTTGCAGGTGCACTCTGGGAAGATAAGGGAAAGACACAAATTGGTGTATGTGCATTCACGTGATGACAGACTTGACATTATTAAAAAAAAAACACATATACATAACCCCTTACTCAAAACCAGATCACCCAGCCAAGACATGTTAGTGTCTGTATTATAGTCATAGAAGTTATGCTGAAGCCTGAGATTTATCTGTACTTTGTCTGTTTTTCAGATAACAGTATGTTAGTCATTGTCAGTGAAATTACTTAATTTGTTTTGTTTTAAAGCCATCATTAAGGCTGTGATAAATAAGAGCAGTTTCACACCCAGCATTTATATATGCATTCATTGCTGATAATCTGGAAATATTCTGCCCAGAAACCAGATTAGTTGTAGGCAATCCTTTTTCATCAGAATACCTAAATGTATCTGGACACAGACAATGCATTCCTGTTTTACATGTGGTCAAGGTGAATGTCTGATCACCTCCAACCCAGTTTGGCGTGATCCTCCTCCTGGAGTGTTTATAAATTGGTCATATTGTTAAGTGAAATCCATAACATGCTGCTACCGCACTCTGTAACTTTGGTGAAGAAGTCAGCACAATGCATAAGCCAAATTACAGTCCTACCTATTTAATAATATTAGTCCACCACATAAATCCACATGCCTTTGATATGACACTGTATCTCTCAGCTTGTCCAGAAATGGCCTGTGTTCTGTTTTTTCATCTCAAAGTGCAAATTACACTAGGGGGAGCCCAGAAGCAGCAGTTTTTGGATCTAGTCTTAGTGCCTTGAAAATCCTCACTCCCAGTTGCGACGAGAGCCATCCCATAGTGCAGCTTACTCTGCACAACTTGTGTCAGGCCCTCTGTATTGTAGAGATATCATACACTCTCCAGCCTCCTGTCACATGCCTAGGATCTGACATGTCAATATTGTTACTACAGCGATGGTGGCTGACACCGCCCACCAGGTTGGAGGGATTTCACAGAAAATCTGCAAGGCACTTTCGCCAGCGCACACCTGGGTGAGACAGAGTTAAAAGTTAAAACAGAACACTGATACTAGGAAAAATGGCAGTGTTTCAGTGAGATACAAGAAATAAATTACATAGAGTCCTTTTATAATACAAGTTAAAAGTTTGGAAACTGTTATAATTTTTCCCAGAAGTTCTGTATGAGGTGTTTGAAGCAATATATTCCCACAGACAAAGACATTTGTTATGTGAATGTCATGTTTATGGCACAGAAGAGAAGTGCTGAGCTCCCAGGCTTGAAGTCGTCTGATTCTCTATCAGTGAAAAGCATGGGTGGATCACTGAAGATGGAATCTTCCAAAAATGACTAGTTCACTTTAGACTTCTTGGCAAACAATGAAAGCATGAAACTAACAAGTTGATAAAAATAGAGAGAAGAAAAAGACACTCTTTGATTTCCCTGCTTGGTCTTTAGCTGCAGACTCTTTAGTAGGGTTTGGGAATGCTGCAGTTATTTGAAACTGGATTTGACAAACCTCTTTCAGTCTTCTTTATGTCTTCTTATATATATATATATATATATATATATATATATATATATATATATATATATATATATATATATATATATATATATGTAACTGTCTCTATGGTTCAGGGAAAGCTTTCCATTACTTTTCTATTTTTTTATATATGATGTCCATCAATCAAGAGAACACAGTTCCACTGCTCCACAACTCAATACCTAGGGCTTTATGCCCCCCTAACCCAGGCCTGGCTTGAGGTGTGATGTCAGTGTTTAAAAGGGATCTTCCCTACAGAGTGCTATTCTATAGTCAGTGTTTTTCTACAGTGACTAGACAAGCTGTGTTTGCATCTGTTTCAGCAATGGGTGCAATTTAAAGTAGTTAAATTCATTCATTTGAAGGGGTATCCATAAACATTTGTACATTGTGTATGTGAACAATGAATTTACTGTACTTCTTTACTTTTCTGTGGAGCCTTAAAAATCTGTTGTGTACATAATTAGGTGAAGTTAAACATTAAGTGGTTACAATTACAAGTCCTATATGACACAAAGACAACAGTGAGAGCATGTGCAGTGCATCTGGAAAGTATTGAGAGCACTTCACCTTTTGAACATTTTGTTATGTTACTGCCTTATTTCAAAATGGATTCAATCCCTGTCCCTCAAAAATCTACTCATCGTACCTCATGACAAAAAAGTGAGAAAAATCTTTACAAATTTATAAAAAAATAAAACACAAAAATATAACATGCACATAAGTATTCACAGCCTTTACTTTGTTGAAGCACATTTGGCAACTATTACAGCCTCAAGTTTTTTTGAGTTTGATGCTACAAGCATTGGCGCATCTGTTTTTGAGAAGTTCTTTCATTCTTCTTTGCTGAACCTCTCAAGCTCCATCAACTGAATGGGGAGTGTCGGCCATTTTTAGAGATGTTCATTACCAGAGATGTTCAATCAGGTTCAAGACTGGGCTTTGGCTAAGCCACTCAAGGACATTCACAGAGTTGTCCCGAAGTCAAGCCTTTGTTATCTTGGGTGTGCGCTTAGGGTTGTTGTCCTGTTGGAAGAAGAGGTTCTCCTCTCTCCAGAGAGCAACACTGGAGCTCTGTCAGCATGACCATTGGGTTCTTGGTCACCTCCCTGATTAAGACCCTCCTACCACGCTCACTCACTTTGGCCAGGCGGCCAGCCCTAGAAAGAGTTGTGGGGTATTTTGATGACAGGAATTAATTTAATCCATTTTAAAATAAAGATTTTTAAAGATATTTAAAGATATTTTGAAATAAGAAAATGTGCAAAAAGTGCTGGTGTATACTTTCTAGATGCACTGTATATTAGGAACATATATACATCACATAGGGAAGGTGTGTTATATTAGAGTAGTCCCAGTACTAATGTCATTGTAGAATGTTTCCAACCACCAACATTATATGTATTCTAGAAGTGATACTGTCCAGAAGATATCAGCTTTGGGGCCATTATAAGAAAAAAATACTTCCTCCTGGAAAGCATCTTACAGCAAATGCAATGCTATGCAAGGTTTGGGAACCACTAGACAAAAGTTCTGTTACTGTGAATTGCAAAGGGCACAGAAAATCTCTCAAACTAATCTCCATACGGCCTAAAGTTGAAACTCATTATTTTCAACATTTTATTCAACGTTAGAGCATTATGTTTGTTTTATATTATTGCAGAGTGCAAGAAGAGAAAAAAGTACCATGCAAAAGTTTGGGCACCCAAACAGATTTGAGCTCTCAGTGAACCCTTACCAAGGTCCGACCTTCAGTGTTTAGAATTTCATAAAAAAGAACACCTCTCCAATGGGGAAGATTGATCATGTTCTGGGCTTGTGTTGTAGCCAATGACACACCAAAGCTGAATGATTTTACACTCCCATTAACTAAAACTCTAAACTGTAACTAGAAAAGAGCAACACGTATCATGTCCAACAACCATACACAACTAAAGGTCTTTTGCAAGGAACAAGAATCCTCCAAACTAAAAGACTATTAGCTGCCTACAAAATAATTTACTATGACACTTGCCAAAGTGTACATTATTAAATACTGACAATGCAGAATGCCCATGTCAGAGCTTCTGGTCAGCTCTGTAAGTTCTGTTCGGGTCAGAAAAGACAAAAATGAACATATATGTATCATCTTTAACTTCATGCCTTTTGGAAATCAGGTCATCTTTTTCTTGCTTATCTATTCTTAGTAGCTAGTCACAGGGTGCATAAATATTTGCATGGCAATGTAGCCTTAGATTGAGTAAAGACAAATAACAAATAATATGAAGTTTGATTTTCAAGTTAACTCCCCTTTGGAAATAATGATGTGCAAATGCATGGGTCTGCTGCAGGTAATCCCAGATAACATGCCAATGTAGGACCTGTATTGGTATCGCAACTGTGAACCAGAATGTATTGTCCACGGGCTCCATATTCACCCACCATGGTCCTTGATTGAACCAAGAGGGGTTAAATATTGGCCCCTTTGTACTACACATGGGGACCTATTGGGGCCCAGTAACAACACATGTACAAACTCACTCCCAACTAAAATACCCCTATAGCATGTTCCACTCATATGAGGCTCACATGAGCAGGATGGCTGGGTTATAGCTATCCAATCTGCTGATATGTTAAAATATCTGTATTACTTAATGACTAACAACCAGTCAAGGAAAACAAAACCAGTGCTACTAAGTGCAAGCTTCTCTGCCTCAAACACTGGTTCAGGTAATGAGGCTGCAGTCCCATTCACACACAATCAACATTTGATCTAATGAATAAATACCACTCCTGGCTCAGGCTCTGGTGCTCTGCATATTAACATGGCATATGTGATGGTACAGCACCAAAACAAGGGACTGGGGTGCTGAAAGCCATGCGCAGGGAGGAGAGAGGGAATGGTGGAGGGTTGGGTGGCAGAGGTGAGGGAGGGATCTCCATAGCTACTCACGCTTGAGGACTGTCCCTCCAGAGCGCTTAACAATCCCTGTGTCCAGACGATGAGGGGGGAAAACATCAGACAACAGACAACATCACTTCACATCAGTCCAAACCTAGCTAGAATTGTTTGGTCAGTAGAATGTTTCATGAATGTTTGGAATGTTGCCATTTGGGCTCTTTTTCAATCTGTCCTGTTTTTTACATTTGCTAACTTGTTGGAATATCGAATATGGGCTTTTCACATTTGGTATATTTAGTATATTTAATATTTCAAACCATAATGAAAGTAATGTATTGTATTTGTCTAACTTGGGATGTTGTGTAAGAAATATTATAATAACACTGTGAAGCAAACCACTATTACTTCTATCACTATTACTATTACTATTATGTAAGTTCATATAACATTCCCTGCTAGCTGGGAAGCAACAGAATAGGTTTCACCTGTGATGATCTTACTCACTGAAACACACTGAATGCAGTTCGACGTAAGCTGCCATTTGGCAGTTGATCATGTACCTTCCAAGAAACTTTGCATATTTGGGATGACAAACCAAACAAAAATGTTCCTGTTCATTTTCATTTTCATCCCAACCCCTTCTGCTGCATATCTTTATTGCATAGATAGAAAACAGAACACCTTGCAAAAAAGGGGCACATACCTGTATATCCCTGTTTACAGTTGCAGACCACTTGTCTGTTGTGGTTGTCTTGGTAACAGGAGGCAGCAAAGTGACGTCCACTGTTGGGTCCATCTGGACAAGGGCAAGGACGACACTGGTTTCCTGATCCCAAGATCGGATTTCCATAGAATCCACTGGCACACCTGCAATTATGAAGAAAATGTTTTTTTTAAATATGAATGTTGATTTCACCATGTAAGATATTTATGCTTTTATACAGTAAACCATATCATTTTAAACTCCAAGACACTGTTATTATAGCTGCTAATAATAACTGCTTGCTGCAATTTAATATTCAATATCACTCTGTATGCCTGTATTCATAATTAGTTCCAGACATAAAAGCATAAAATGAAAGTCACATTTTAATATTCCTGTAAAGTTGCAAAAATACCATCTTGAAATGCCATGCTAGTTCATGTTTAATGTCACAGACCAAGTACAAATGAAAATATAAATGCAAAATAGGGATGGAGATTGCATTTACCTTCACATTTTTGTTATTTAATGTTATATGAAGATATGGAAAAAAACATCTGAATCTGCTATTCTGTTATACGGTCCTGATTACACTTTGTAGGTGCAGGGTGCTCTGAGTGAAAGAACGAATGAGAGAACTACAAGGCAAATGGACGTAGGCAGAGATATTCTGCTTTTATAAATTTCCTGGAGTTTGCAGCTGTAGGAGAAAATTAAGATAAGTGAAAACGAGCAAGAGAGCAAGATAAATGATCACTATGGTTCACTATGATTTTGAATATATGATTAACAGTTATTGTGTCAGTCATTTTGGCAGGGAGACAAAGGTTTCAGCATCAGACAAATATTTTTTGTCCACAACAAGTGCAAAAAACTAATCTTACATCTTTTATAGTTGTCCTTACTTTTCACACTTGTCTCCTCCTGTGTTACTTCTGCAGTTGATGCAGGCACCGGTCCTCTGGTGGCATTCTTCTGCATGACCGTTACACTGGCACAATCTGCAGTTAGGGAAGCCCCAGTGCCCAGCTTGGCAACCATCACAGCGTTGACCATATGCACCTGGCAGGCATGGACACTGCCCCGTAAACTCATCACAGAAACGACCACGAGAGCCCTCCTGACTACATTCACATTCTAGAGAGAGAGAGAGAAAGAGGGAGGGAATATGTTAATTTGTAATAATAAGTGATAGATCACCTGTTCCGTTGCAAGCAGTCACAGTAACAGTAACAGTCAGCTGTAGGACGTGGATGTGCTTTAGGTGTGAGTAAAGAATTTTCTTAGGAGTTAACCTCACGTTTGCATCCTGAAGGTCCGAAGCCATAGGTTCCTGGAGCACATTTATCACAGCGCCTTCCAATAATGTTTGGCCTGCACCGGCACTGACCTCCACGTACATCACACTCAGAGCTGACAGAACCCTGTGGATCACACTGGCAAGCTGGAAAAATAACAAATTGATATATTGGTAAAAGTAATTGATTAAAGCGCTCTCAAACACAACCCCCTCCCTTCTGGTCACTCAGGTAACTCACACAGTGCTCCATTGTTAATGATAGCTGACATGCTGGTGATGAGCTTGGCACACACGTCACTCAAAGCTGGACGGGACACACTCTTTGCACTCTCGTGGCATCTGTGACGTTCATAACTCTGTTTACGAGCCGATGAGGCATGGTCACCAGCTACAAACATTTCCAGAGAGGAGTAACGAGGGAGCAGGGCAATCTGCAAGAAGAGCAGTTAGCATGAGAGGGCAGGAATGTATGTATTTAAGTGCATTTTTCCAAAATGGAAAATAATAATTTAACTTACAGAGTCTATTAGTATGTTTGCATTGCTGAAGCTTGGAATGCTGTTTTTGTCTGCGTAGTGCACAAATTCCAGACGGAGAGTATATCTCACTCCTTTTTCCAAGCACACAGGTTGGGGAAGAATCATGAACCTGTAGCAGAGCAGAGGAACAAGTTAAAACAACAGAAATCACAAACAAACTATAGACAAG
This sequence comes from Acestrorhynchus altus, assembly GCA_034509495.1. Classification (NCBI taxonomy): domain Eukaryota; kingdom Metazoa; phylum Chordata; class Actinopteri; order Characiformes; family Acestrorhynchidae; genus Acestrorhynchus; species Acestrorhynchus altus. The sequence goes on from CM067518.1 coordinate 17,371,040, forward strand.
GTCAGTGTAAGAGAGAAGAGCATCCTTATTTCAATTTAATGTATATGATGAGTAATGTAATGTAATTTGTGACTTCAAAAATTCCACTATATGTCTATTTAATTTGTCTGAAGTTTGGAATAAGGCTGTGACCGAAATGAGTGCCTGTTTACATTTCAATTCAATAATGAGCATGTTGGCCTATTGTCCAAGTGTCCAAATTGTGTGGAAGTGGAATTCAAAAGAAATTTTAGAGTGCTATAATCTCCCACAATTCACTGGTAATTTATAATAAACATTCTAGCTGAATATGGATCAGAATGCAACTGTGAGTCTCGAAACCGAGCAACAGAGTGAAACAAATAGAGTTAACAACATTTGCTCATACAGTTAACTATATGACAAATATAGTCATATGACAAAAGATTGATTATCACTATAATCCATTATAATTCCAGCCTACACAAGATCAATGGTGTTGAATCACCACCTTCAGACATTTGCTTTCTAATGTGTGCATTAGAATTATTACAATTCTAATAATTCACAGAACAGCACACTGAACATCTGCTGTAGTATGATTTGTGTACATATACATATGTGAAGCAGACCTGGATCCAGAGGGCAGGGAGACAGTCAGTTTGTCATCTGCAGGAATAGTGTTTCCACACGGGCTGCTAGTGGGGATTGGACCAGGTCTAACAACAGTTAGACGGACTTCCTCCCAGTCCCGTGGCATCTATCAACCACAACCACATCATCAACACATGACATGCACACAGCATTAAATGCAATCATATGCATAGACACTGGCAGTTTTTGGCAAGTAGACAAGGTGATTACCTGGGGCTCATAGCGAATGAGAACGTCGTACTCCATAGAGTAAGGAATATTGTTAATGATAAACTCCATAGTGCCTCCTTCAGGAGCCCGTGCAAATCCAGCACCAGTCCATGAGGCTACACGACCAGGCTGGTGCTCCCTCTCTTCAACAATACAACCCTACAAACACAAACATTAATCATGATATGATCAAATTCAAACTTTTTTTTTCTAAATTCAAACATAGCCAAGATATGTTTTGTCCAATGTTTGCATCTTTAACATTGCTTAAACTAGTGGTTCTCAGTCCTGGTCCTAGAGTACCACTGCCCTTTTTGTTTTGGAGTAGTACTCCAAAAACTCTGGGTTATACACCATCACTTAGCACTGTGCAAATTAAACCATTAAAGCCTAAATGTTATCCTTTGCTGTTGTCCATGCATTGTTCTAATTGCCTGCATTTGTCATGTAAGCATACAGTAAGTTTGTTTATAGGTTTGCTTTTACCTGGCCCAGTTTGGCTAGTTCAGCCTCATAGAGGTAGTAGTCCAAAGCCATGAAGAAATACCCAGGCTCCACCTGAGTACACTGGCGACCAACCATGTGATTGCGGCAGACACACTGACCTGATTCCATTGAACACCTGGTGACAAGGCAAAACATCTGTTATATTGAGTAAAAAATGAAAAGCAAAACTTTGGGGATCGTTCATGGTCTGTACTATGTCTGAACATATCCTGTTCTAGTTGGGGGATTTTGTGTAGTTTATTTTTTTTGTTTAAAAAGGCATTTAGTCTTGTGACATATATGAAGGTCTATCCACAGATTTTCAATGATGTTTAAGTCTGGGATCTGTGAGGGCCATGGCCTTCAGCCTCCAATCTATTGTGGATTTTGAACTGTGTTTAGTGTTATTATCCTGCTGTAGAAGCCATTTCCTTACAGATGGTGTGATGGTGTGAATAGTTTTTACTATTCTACTATGCAGCAAAAAATCAAGTCATCAGAAGAAAATCGCTCATGTGTCAAATTCAGCATCAGAAATTTCACAGCAGCAGACATTTTTAACAGAGAACAGAGATGCCCAAACATTATGCCACTGTATATACTCCCAGTATGAAACACTTTAAATATCATAAACTTAGTTCCCTGAACACAGAACTTACTGGTTGTCTACAGCTCCCCCTACGTCACAGTCACAGGGTCTGCAGCCACTGGCATCATGGCTTAATGCCCAGTGCTCTGGCTAAAGGAACAAGCATAACAGAAAGAGGCAGGTGTAGACACTGAAGGTTATTACGGCATTGTAATGTAGTTCATGGTACCAAAATAACATTCAATGCATGCTCTGCTAACTACAATAGCACCCACAGCTATTAAAACCTATCAAATCTGCTGGGACACTAGTGAAACTGATTCTGACCAGCCTTGTAAACTGATATGACACCAGAGTAAGGTGAAAGGCATGCACTGCTTGTCTAATTTCAGGATGTGGCTCTTTCATTGCTGTCAATTTTAAACCCCATGTAAACCAATACCAGCCAGGGGGGCCTTGTATCCTCAAACTAAATGTAGACGATGACCACTGTGCTGCTCAGATTTGTGGGTAAAATTACAGGATGGAGCACTAATGAGAAAAAAGATGAGAATATTTATGTCCTTGTGTGATAAATGTGCTAAATGACTAATGCAGTGTTTGGACACATTTGACCGGATATATTAGAGATGCTACTTTTTTATTTTTGATATTAAGATATATTAGCAAATCACGAAATACCCTAAGTGGGTGAAAGTACTAAGACACCTGCTCATTCATTATTTCTTCTAAAATCATGGGTATTAAAAAAGGTTTATCCTGTTTTTGTTCCAGTAAATGTCTCTTGTCAAAGAAAGGCTTTAAATTGCATTTTGGAGCATTGCTGTCAAGATTTAAACTGAATACAGGCCCTTTGGCTTAGGAATCTCAATATACAGTACTATTAAAATACAGTATACTGTATGACACAAAATACGTGATTTATACAATGTCTTTTCAACAGTGACATCGATCACTATAATCAATTATATTTGCTGTAAACTGAAAACATTTGGGTTTGCCATTAAAAGATGAATATGAGACAAAGATGAATATGAGACATTTAGCTGTCTATGGGTGAAGAACAAGCAACTAGAAAGACTGGAAAAGTATTTAGAAAGAAGAATGCAAAAGTTGTCATATTACGTCTTATTCACTTTAATCTATTAGTTTAGTTTATCTGATTTGCCTACAAGGAAAATAGGTTTCATATACATATTTTAATTTCAAACTCACTAGTTCCAATAATTTCGAAAGAGAGTGTAATTGCTAATAGAAGATGTTTGCCTATTGGCCATGTTATTTTACATTTACATTGAATTTATACAGTACTGAACAGAAACATTGTAAGGTTTTCCTATAAGATGTGTAGAGTGAAGCAGTGTCAAAAGGTTTCATTGCCTTCATAACAATGGCATAACATTAGGAAGTACAATTTAAATGATCATTAGATTTAAAAATGTGCAAGTACAAATGTTACAAAAGCTCACCAGGCACTGGTTACAGCTGCGGCCTGTGACCAGGCGCTTGCAGAAGCAGTCCCCCTGAACAGGGTCACACTGAACACTGCCAGACACCATTCCTCTGGGGTCACACTTACATGCTAATTGAAAGCAAAGCAGAAAAAATTAATTATCCATGAAAATATTTTAGCAGTTAAACATTAAGCTACATTAAAAATCAACACTTTTCAAATGAGCCAAAAAAAAAAAAAAAAAGTATATATATTATATACTGGTATGTGTGTGTGTGTGTGTGTGTGTGTGTGTGTGTGTGTGTGTGTGTGTGTGTGTGTGTGTAGAAATGTAAAAAAAAAAAAACAACTTTGTTTATACTCACACTGACAGCCAAGTGGGTCATCAGGATTCAGCCCAAAGAAACCAGGCTTACATTTGTCACAGCGAGTGCCTTCCACATTCTGCTTACAGCGGCACTGTCCCGCAATCATACCAAGAGGGGGGTCATCATGCCCATCACACATACCACCATTCACAGAGCCGTCTGGGTCACAGTCACAAGCTGGAAAGACAGAAAGGAGGCAATGCATGAAGGAACATTTGTTTAAACCTGAATTACAATCTGTCAATTCACATTACTGCTGCATGACCATGTATCACATACAATAAAAGAATTGGAACACATCTTTTAATGATTGAATCTAGGTGTTTCACTGAGTCCCATTACAATGGCCTCACTCAATTTCAGTGTGATTCTGTAATAGCAGTTTTAGAAATTTCCTGAAGTTTTACAGAATCACAAATCAGCTGGTGAAATTTCATCCCTACCACAGTCAACTGAGGGGAATTATTAAAAAGTGCAAGCATTTAGGAAATTACAAAGCTGGGTCACTGAATGCTGAAGCAAATAGAACCTAAAAGTTCCCAAAGCTCTGCTCACTCATTATCAGCACAGTTATCAGCACAGTTATCCAAATTATCCAAACCTGCTGTTAGAGATGTAAGGAGCAGACCAATTCCATATTAATGCCTATGGATTTAGAAGGGACTTCGAGACTGTAGACAGCTCCTGTAGGTGTAATGTGTTGGTGTCCCAATACCTTTGCTCATATAGTATATGTATTTAAACTAGGAACACACCTGAATGTGTTTCCAATCTGATTTTTTTATTTAATTATATCGCAGTAGCATTAACATTTGATTTAATGAGAATGCTACCTTTTAATTCTTAAAGCTTGAGTAGTTCTCACCTATGCAGACGCGCGGATCTCGGATGTCTTTGGTTGGGTCCTGATAATAGAAGGGTTTGCAGGTCTCACAGTTGCGGCCCATGGTGTTGTGTAGACAGTCATCACAAACACCTCCACTAACATTCCCAGTGGACAGATATACCGCCATGTCAAAGTGACATTTGTTGGAGTGAGCATTGCAGTTGCACTCTGGGAGAGAAGTTTCAGAGAATAGTTAATGTTTATTTTTTTATTCACAACACATTTATACACATACAATTTTGATAAGAAGCTTTAGTTACTCTTGCAGGCATTGGTGTTGCGGCCCTCAGCTGGTCTCCAGGGATGTTCGTTATGGAAATCATCACACTGCTCACAGTTCAGCCCTTTTGTATTGTGCTTGCACACACACCTCCCATGCACCTTGCAACACATGAGTAATAACAGAATTAGAATAGTTTTATTAGTACATTGGGACATATTAGGGCTCTCCCCAATCATGAAAATAAAATCAAGAAAACAAAGACATAAAACTTGCAAATATAAAGCATTCAAAACATAGTTCTGTACTAGCTCATGTGGAACAGATAACAGGACATGAGGTACACAGTTAGGTAGTTTATTAACAAGTACTTGAGACTGTTCTTAAATATGCTGTATCACTAGCAAAAATAAGCACTCCATTTCCCAGTATGAACTCTGAAAGAAAAATTGCTTACCATGCCTTCAATATCATCCCTTATGCCCTCGATGGGTGCACACTCAGAAGCATGACCATAGCAGAAGCAGTTTCCCCTGACAACCAGCTCATACATAGCATAGTAGTACTTCTCTTTGATCTCCAGCCTTGAGTCCAGCAGGTTATCGCCCAGGGTGTGGAGCTTGGTGAAGTTTACACGCAAGTTGGTGATTTTTAGTTGATCTGTAAAGGAGGCAAAAACAAGGATACGGTGCTTGAAAATTAATATGATTCATTTATGTCATGATTCCACTATCCAAAACTGAAATTAACAAATAACAGACAGGCTTGAAGTTTGCTTGAGTTTGCTTTGTTTTGGTATTAGCACATTCTTTGTAGCACATGGCTCTGTTTTGTTTTTGGTTTCATCTCTGCCCTGCTCTGCCCAGTCTCAATAGTATATCCCTGCCCTTTTTTTAACGAGCCCCAACTGTTTCTAGTCTTGTCTAGTCTTGTCTTGGTCTCAAAGAACTGGGGGACCTTCTGAACTGCATGGACTTTGTACCTGCTACCGTCAAGCCCAACACCCATGCCTCAGCGTCTACGTCAGTGCCAGTTGCCTGTACCTCACTGTCTATGGCAGTGCCAGCTGCCCATGCTTCAGCGTCTATGGCAGTGCCAGTTGCCGGTGCTTCAACATCTATGGCAGTGCCAGCTGACCCTGACATCCGCTGCATCTGTTCCTGTGGCATTAGCGGTCTCATCCGTCACACCTGCTGCATCTGCAACAGCATCAGCAGTGCCTGCCTCGTCAACTTAAGCAGTACCCACCACGTCAGCTTCAGCATCAATGAGGTTCCCTCTGCATCTTGGTTGCCTAATAGCCTGTCTATTCCTCTGTTGGCTTACAGAACTATGCCCAGTCTGGCTCCTCAAACTATACAAGCAAAGTTACTGTTGCATCTCATGTTCCCCCAGTCCCTTCACCTGTCCTATCTCATATTCCCTATGTTTCCCACATCCAGTCTCCTGTTCCCCAGTTCCAGTCCCCTGTTCTCTTTCCTGTTCCATTCAAACAATTTTCCAAACTTTTTTATTAAATTGTTTCTCCATTATATCCATTTAAACGATTATATTCTCTTTATAATGAAATAAGCAGCTAGTCAGTGTCTTTAAGCACAGATGTTATTTCCATTATGCTCAGATAAGTATATTTTGAAACACACTACTGAAATGTATACAATAAAATATTTACATATTGCCCAGCCCTATTCCAGAGCACATGCAAACTTAGAGTGGGGCAATAATTTACACAATAGCCCATCATGGATCAACAACACACATTCCAGTTGTCTCCTACAAAAATATAGCCTCCAAAAATATCTTGAGGTCCCATAAATCCTCTCCTCCCCCACATTGCCCTCTGACTGCTGACCTGACCACTGGTGCTAGAGCTTGTGCACCCGAGCATGAGAGCCCACAGAAGCAATACAGGACCATACAAGCCATCATCGTTAATAACAGATATAGGGGCAATGATATCCAAAAGATTCAACAAGGTGTGTCTGATTGTGTAAAAGTGTGTAAGTGTGTGTGTGTGTGTGTGTGTGCACGCGCACCTGTGTGCACACTTGTGCAACCAAGGGGCTACTGAGGGAAATGAAGAAGTGCCAAAAGTTAAACTCCTGCTACCGTGCACAGCCTGTTTTCAGCTCTTTTATGCAAGGCTGAAGTATGCAAGATAAATCACTGTCTACACTCCCACTCCCTTCAAATATAAGAACATGTGCAGTGCAGTGGGAGTACTACATACTCCAAACTGGATAGCATATACTAGATAATCATCAACTGGTTACTCTAATCTACATCCCACAGCTGTATGTAATGGTGAAGAGTCCACAAAAACAGCAATGTTAAGCACTTTTCTAAACCAATCATGGTGAACTGTGAACTGAGTCAAACAGAGAAAGCTGGCTTGGTTAGTGTTTTATGCACTGGGTTAGCTGAGCACATTGTTCTATTCACACTATGGATGCCTGATCTCTGGACCTTGACTGATGAAAACAAGACTCCCTGTCCTTCCTCATTCAAATTACTCTATGTCAGAGCCTCTCAGAGTTACATTCCAGCCAAAGAGGCCACCACCTCCTACTCCAACTCATTTGTGGCACTGTTTGACACCATATTTCAAACCAGTAAAAATGTGGGAGAGTATTCCAATTTGGCCACACTCAGCATTATCCATAACACATTTCTAAAACCAGATTATTGATGTGATCTCCCCATTGTGCCAGGATAGAACTCTCTTAACACCACTTTGGCTCTTTGTCTGTTCCACAACAAGGTTGTTTTCTGTTGAGGCAGAGAACATGTGCGAACCTTTCCATAACAAAAAACATTTCCTCATGATGTTCCTGGGAAAACAGTTAAGCCATGCCAGTCAGAATGAAAATGGAACAGATTGAGTGGGAGCTCAACAGCTGTTTTTCCCATTAGTATCCATCTATTTTGTTGCTGTCCCCCGCATGCAGTGAAGCAATGAAAGAATGTGCACACATGGCTTAAATATAACACAAATTAGTTGAAGGAGGAAAATTGGTTAAAAAGGCATTGTTGAAAAGTGAATGTCATTATTTTGTTTAGTGTTATTGGAATATTCTTTCCATAAACAACAGGAAAAAATAAAACATGGATATAGTATTTTAACAGAATTTTATTTCTAAACTAAAAGAGAAAACAACGGTATATTGTGATTCATTTCTAAATATAAGCTCAGCATTATTCACTCACTTTGAATACGAGGACTATATGGGTCTTCAATTCGGATAGCAGGGTCCAGAACTCGAAAGATCACCTGAAAGTAGAAGAAGAATAGAAAATTTTTATGTCAGTTCATTTAGGTAAGGGTGAATGGCAGCTAAAAGACTGAGAACATACGAGAACATAAAATTCAATTTCACACACTAATGAAAAACTGCAGACCACTCCCTGAGCTGATCCTCCTTTCTCACCTCTCCTTCGGTGGAAGGCTCGATGTCAGAATAACGTGACTCACAGATGACATCATCAACCTTGCGAAGGGGACCTTGAGAAATTCCAGGGAATACAGCAGCACAATCATACGCAAAGTAGCGGTACACTTGCCAGGTGCGTCCAAAATCCGCTGAACGCTCAATCAACAAGGCTGCAGGACGAAATGTCTAAACAGAAAAAAAACATGACAAGTGTTAATCCATTGTTTTACGTAGGGGGACCACTTTTTTCTGCTCCAATCCTTGTTGTAATACTGTACTGCATTTGTAAAGTGATCTTACGATTGTGAAAAGGCATTGTGTAAATGTTTATTTGTTTATATGTTTATATGTTTATATTGGTAAAAAATACTGAATTAATATGAATGTAATCATACCTTAAAAGTCATGATGAGGTGAGTAAAGTGAAACTCTGCTTCAAGGTCCAACTGAATGCGAACATCAGACTTTCCTGATGAGAAAAGCACACCATTAATTGGTCTTCAAATCTGATGAATAATGTACATCTATCAGGTTACCTTAATTTAATGTTATAAATAATTAAGTGTACATTCCAAAATATATAATAACAGATTTAAAGCAATGGATAATACGTTTAAAGTTTCCAAAGTTTTTGATCATTCTCTACTTTTAAAAATAGTTAAAAAACATCAGTTGTGACCACAGTGCTTTAGAATGGTTTAGAAATGACCTATCTCATAGACAGCAACCTGTGGTCCTGGGACAAAATAAATCAGAACTCCTAATTCCCCAGAACTTCCCAATGCACACAAGAAAAAAAATGTTGAAGCCACAATTTTATCCATGCTTGATTATGGTAATGTGCTATACAGATATGCATAAGCAACTACATTCAAATGACTAGATTCTGTGTATCATGCTACATTAAAGTTCCTTATTGGTTCCTTTCTACAGCTCACACCACTGTCTACTGTATGAACAGGTTGGGTGGTTTCTTTTTATTATTAAACCACTCTCCACCCTTAAGGTACCAAGAGCTTTAACTACTCTTGGAAAATGTGTTTTTAGCTACAGTGCACCAGTGAGCTGAAATTCAGTACAGGAAACTCTCAGCTCACTAATGTCATATTTTAAACTCTTAGTCTCTAACAAACTCCATACAATCTGCCATTGTTGATTTTTATTGAGCTGATTTTAGTTTTCATTTTTTTATGATTTTGTTATGTTTTAGCTTCCTTCTCTACCTTTCTTATTTTCATTCTCTCTCTTATTACTTTTAATTATTGCTTATTTTTTTATTTATTGATAATAATTTTTTAGTACTTTTATGATTTTCTTATAATATATTCCTACTTTTATCTTTACCTTATTTGTTTTATATCTTATTATGTTATACCAGATATATTTGTTAATAAAATGCTGGGTCATTTCTTTTTTTCTTTGACAATCCCTATTTTATGTATTGGCTCAGCAGCATTGTAAATGAGGGCCTCCATCATTGTACTCTGACTTTAAATAAAGGTTGATTGATTGATGTAGCTGTTTTCACAACAGATGAAGTTGATATGCATGCAAAGTTGGCGTTTTCCTCTTTACACTAAAAAAGCAGCTCTTAAAGAGAAGAAGTTTATGTGAAAAATGTGCTTTTGACAAGAATGAACACAGTTCAAAGGCTTAATCCTATGATTCATTATCACAACACAATGAATATGCTGTATTGAGTGTTAGGAATGGCAAAGTGCTGCTAAAGTCTTTCTCATCTCTTTTCTCTACAGCAGCACCCCTTTCCATCCAAAAACCAGTGTAACTGCAATGAGTGAGAGGCAGTCAGAATACAACAAGGGCTGCACTGAGCTAACTGCAGCATTCTCTTTACAATAAAAGACCTGTAATCTTATTCCTTATAGCAGAAGAATGTGCACACTGTCTGAACTGCAGTCAACCTGCCTCCCACAACGATCAGCTAAACAGGAAGAAAAGTGAAAGAGAGGAAAGGAGAGGTGGAGTCTATCCTGGCCTGAAAAGAATGAGGTAGAGAGAGAGAGAGTAAGAGGGCCTGGGTGTACTTGAAAGAGGGATATGAAGAATCTATTTGTCTTTTGTCTTGTAAACACAATGCAGACAATAAAAGGCCCATATCTTAACTTCTGCTTATACTGTGGTCCACTTGTGACATTTGCATCAGTTTATGCACCAAAACCAGTTTAACAGTATATAATTTTTCTCTACATGAGCACAATGTCTCATCTCTGTACTGACTGGAACACTGTACTGTACTTCAGAATGCAATCCAGGTTTATACACTTCTTATACCATCAGTGTGAATGGGTGGAGCTAAACTGCTTGTGAATATTCTTATACTGTATATGTAAATGTGTTGTTTTTATGATCACAGAGACTAATCTAAAGAGATTAATCTAAATGGGCTTAGGTTTTCTACAGTGTGTGTGTGTAAGCGTCCCTTATACAGTGTTTTACTGACTGATATGACTGTCAGTTGCCTGTAAATAGTCAATTGCAGAAACAAGCAATCCTGAATTTGGTTGTTGATGATACTGATCAAACAATAGAGCATTACTACAAAACCCTTTTTCTATTGCAGGTTTGACTACAGGAACAAGCCCTTAAGAATATATTTTCAGTGCAGAGGAAGTTTATCATCTATAAAAATTGTATTCTTGTTCAAGACTGTCCTTGTAAAGCACCTGTCTCTGTTTCTGCCCAAAAGCAAGTGCTACTGTAGTTGTTCAGCAGACAAACAGACTAAAGTAATTAACATCTACTCCCTCCAAATGTCCTCCTGTTGTTCATCACCTTGGGGCCAACAGGAGGTATCCTGTCACTTGAACAACTGCACAAATGGTGTACAAATGAGTCACTGTTCACTACATGACATACTCACTGCAAAAGCACTGACGCCATGGTGACCAGGATCAAAATAGCTCCCATTTCCTGTCAACTCCCAACTTTCCATGTTTTTCACAGCTTCCAGTACCACAACACAGCTGATTAAGACACAGGACCTTTCAGGCCTATACATATCTCCAAAACGGACACTGTTAGGAGGCTTTCTGTCAAGTTACTGAGTGGACAAAGCTCTGAAATGAAACACTTATTTCTGAAACCTTTAATATGGCACATTTTAACCCTTTAAATGATACATTAAGCTCTGTTGTCTGCAGCTCTCATGTAAACTCTGTTGTCCACTGTTACATTTAACTGTCACACAGTTACACAGATTTTGTACAAAAAATAAATTTTAAATAGTAAAATCTGTATTTGATATGTAACAATTAAAATCTTCTCTAATCTTTGATAATCAATGTTATTCACTTCACCATTCAGTGGTTATTGCTGAGTGGTATATATTTTTAACATTAGTGAAAAGTTGATTTTTTAATACAAGCTTTTATTTGGAGGGTCAGTTCAAAGCCTACACCAGTGTTTCTCAACCCTGCCCTGCACATTTTGGTAGATACCTTGGTTTAACATACCCCCTGCAACTCTGAAATTAATTGACTAGTTAAATCAGGTGTACTGGGAGCAGAGAAAGGTGTAGTGCAGGACTGCCTTCTTGACCAGGGTTGAGAAACATTGGCCTACACACATCATCTGAATAGCTTTTGTGTAAATATTGGTTATCTTTTACTATTTAATATCTGTTACTTCAATAACCATAGGATGCTTGAGTTATAGTTCAGAATTATAACTACAGTTTATTTTCCTTTCAGTACTTGAGAGCTGTGTTGATTTCTATCACCAATTTTAAGTTAATTTTAAAATGGGACCCACCAATACAATTAAATCTAGTTCTGAAAATTCCCAGGAATAAACATGAGGATTTGTAGGTTCTGTTGGGATCTGAAGGGTTAATGTAGCAAACTGATTAATTTTAGCTGTACATGACACTGCGTTTACAATTAACAATGTAGGTATTTTATGGTCTCTTTCATTTTTTCTTGCCTCTCTGTTGGTCTTTTTCAGTCTGTAGTGTTTGGTTCCTTTCCCACTCTCTGTTGCTGTGCCAACAGGAGGCCTACTCTGTAATTACCTCCATCAACAGTACATCTGGGGAGTGTATGCTGGGGAGATGGGGGTTTAGACTTTAAAATTGTGGAAATCAATCATATGCATGTTCTAAATCTTTATTGCTTTTATGCTCTAATTTCTATCTTTATTAGCAGATTGTTTTATTCTTTTCATTCTCATATTTGTTTATTTCAAACTGAGTAACTGGCCAGTCAGATTCTGTGCAATAGTGGGATCTTCTCATGGTATTAATAGACTGCTTTGAACACTGGAGATCTAATAATATATATGAAGTGTTTTCAGTGTGGGTGACTGCCAGGCAGCTGGGCTCAGAAAGTCTAGCAGACTTGGCAATCCCACTTGAAGCTGGAAGTATCTCTCACAGCCTTGCTAATAGGCCTTATCACATTGTTCTTCTGCTTTTTAGGACACATGTCTTATTTTATCAGCACCATTGTGCAGTTATACTAACCATACATGTCCTCACCATTCTCAGATTGCCACCAGCACTTCTTACGGTCTGGCCTGAAGGTGGTGATTACGTTCTCAATGCGGTGACTGATCGTGTTGTACACAGAATCGTATGGCCGACGTGAGTCACACTGGAAACATTTCTTCTCCTCCTACAACAGGTGAAATATTTGATTCAAAGATCAAGTGATTCTGCATGAGAATGATTTGAAAAAAGCTTTGAGAAATAAATATTAGCCAGAATATCAGGAGATTAAGATGGATGGAAATGGCAAAGGTCTTTACCTGTAGGTGACTAACAATGCAATAAGGTTCTCTCTTAGTGAGACCACAGGTGGATGAAGCTTTCAAGTTCTTCTCTCGACCAACCAGGAGGTCACCAGTTGCCGGGTAGCAACTTCCATGGGTGCAGCCATGAGCAGCATCAGGCTCCTTAACAATGGCATTTGCCATGGCTGAAGGATAGAGAAATAAAGAAGTGAAAATCAAAGAAATGTTTATTCAGTAAAAGCTAAAGTATTGGGCAGGTCAAATGCCCCATACATAGCCCACCCATGTGCTCCTCAAACATGCCCCAGAAAAATTAGAGTTTGGTATATGGAGGTGACATGCCGTGACACTCAAAATTTTTGTTCTCCTTCAACAGAGATGGAAAATAAGCCAAACTGTCATGTAAGAGTCAATTGGATTGGTATCTGCGGTTAGAAATAGAAAAGTGTGGACCTACTGTAATGGTTGGAACCTGTTGCTGGAGAGAGGGCTATATAAGCACTTCAATCCAGTCACTCTCAGGTTACCAGAGGAAGTAAGTGTGGCAGCGATATCCCTCTACCTGCATCGTCAAAGGCTGAGAGTTTTGCCTTCCCCTTCATCTTTTTTCTCAAGTCCCCCTTCCTGAGTTCCTCTTTCTCATCTCTTGCCCCATTCCTTTTCCATAACTATCTAGTTAGGAAGAGATTTATCTTAGTCTATCATTTTCCCTGAGCTGGGTATTCATTCTTTATTTTCAGGAAGTGTTTTTCTGTTTATTTTTTCCCCTTTATCTTGGAGTAGCCAGCCTCCCCCTGGCAAGCCTTAATTTTGTTTACACATCCATTTTGTGTCCAGTAGAAGTGGTTGGAGTTTTTTATAGTTTTCTTTCTACTCCATTTTTTACCTTGTTGTTTCCTAAGGTTTCAATCCGGAATGCCTGAAGGGTCCTAACTGCCACAAGTGTGTTTTAGCTCACTAACCAACCTGAGTTCACACCTAGCACCTGGTGAGTCATTACACCAACATGCAAGCTTTTGGAGTTTATAAAAGATATATGTTGATGTGAATTCAAGTCTATAATCCTTTTAGGTTGAATATTTTCTGCTGTCCTCTCTTGAGCCCTTGTGAAATTATATAGACCTTCTTTTTTGAGTATGTTGGTAAAAGAATCTGCATGCAAGTGTGTGTGTTTGGATGCATGTGTCCTTCATGTTGGCAAACAAACCTTTACAACAGCCAAAAGTCATTAAAGGTTCTAAAATAAATTCCCTGTGAAACATCAGAGGGTCCCGGAGACCTGCTGTCTGAACAACAGGAGGCTGGAGGCAAAACAAACTGAGCACTTGGAACAGGTGCTCGCTCTCTCTCTCTCTCTCTCTCTCTCTCTCTCTCTCTCTCTCTCTCTCTCACACACACACACACACACACACACACACACACACACACACACACACACACACACATACAGAGGCCTACACAAGCACACAGTTACGTAGACACGCCCTAATATGTCTTAATAAGTCTTCAGTGAAACAAGACAAAATTAACACAAATTACAATAATCTAAGATAAGATTATACAAGAGAACATTAAAGATTCTGGGGAAAGTTTGGTGAGGAGAACACACATACAATTTCAGCAGAGACCCATCTTCACACCAGGCAGCTGTGTTTGTCTGGCAGCACACCACTTATCACACTGCTGCCAGGTTCACTACCCATACACAAGCTCCCCCACACACAAACAGACAGAAAATGGTACACAACTTCATAGTAAGACTGTAAACCCCCACCCACTCCACATGCACTCTGATTGACAGAGCTGGGAAAATAACAGAGCATTCTGGATTTTCCACAATGATATCGCCAACCCTAACACCAGGCAAAACCTATCTCTGCCCCCTTTCCTGTATTTGGTGCTGCTCCTAACAGATAATTCCAGCTACAGCAGACATAATTACTGAGTAACAGCAAATCTTGCCTTGGGAATTCAATCTAATCTTCCAAACAGTGAAATGAAGCAGGAAACATTTAAAATATAAAAGAGTGGGAATTAAGAAAATAAGGGCTTCAATGGAGTGAGACGACTAGCTTCCACTCTTTCATCTGCTTCAGCTTTCCTTTCCTCTGATTAATCTAGCAAGTGGGTGGCAAGACTGAGAGACAGATATGGACAGAGCCTCAGAGAATTAAGAAGGGGTACTTTCCCTTAAACATGTCTAGGCCTTTTCAGGATATTAGGGAGAAACTTTAGTTCTTATACAGGATCACTGAAATTTCCTAAATAGTTTATATGAATAAAGAAATTTATACTTCTTTATTCATATAATAGGGCTGTTTTGATTTATCACAAAAAACATAAAAATAATAGAAACAAGGATTATAGAAACAAGGCAGGGTAGCATCACACTGGGTATGAAGTGGGGAAAGAGGGCCATCAACGCACTCAGAGAAAGTATGGCCAATTTTGCTCTCTTGGACTCTGGCTACTGATGGCAAGCAGCATGACACAGGATTCAAAACTATGAAAGGCTTCCTAGCGTATACAGTTTTTTTGAATGTTTGAAGGTCTCTGCATGATTTGTTATTGTACTTTTTTATTGACTCACTTGATTAGTCATCAATCAGAAGAGATAACTGAATTTCTAATAAAATCACTAGTAACAGACAACACCTGTCAAGAAACGCAACTCTGCCCACAGAATTGGTTACTTTTCAGTTACACACCCAGCTCAGAAAAGATCTGAGGATCAGGTCAGGCAGGCTGACTATCTCTCAGCTCCTCTGCCACTCTCTCCTTAAATGGACAAGAGGCTCAGGAATGTAGGAGGACAGCTGGCAGGGTAGAGCTAACAAAGCCCTGCTGTTGCTGTACTGTTGGCCCTGGGGAATATAACTCATAACTTAAGTTCTTCATTCAGCAGTTTCACAAAAAGACATGAAGTGAACAGAATACACTGACCTCTACAAAAGGGTTAACAAGCATTTATACACAAAAGGACATATAACTCAGGATAGCTCTCTATTACAAATCAAAATGACAGCCCAATGATCATGAAAGTTATGTTCTGAACATTATTCAGATTAGAGGAAGCAGCCTTCACAATACTACAAAGTATTACTGAGAAAATGTACTGATGTTACATATGTTGTTACTTACAATCTAGGGTGGGCAATTTGACAATATTTTATTGTAGCATGATACATTTTGTTATACTTTTCTAACAATATTGTGGGTATTGTCAGTTCTAAAGGACACTAACCAACTGCATATTTCATTAGAAATTAGGACGATAGGAAGATATTAGGACACCCCCTGATGTCCTTCTGCTTTTTTATTTTTTTACTACATTTAAACACTGAAATTTGATCTTCACGTCTTCTTTTTACTCACTTTCTACACACAAGTTGTAGGCCCCCTCCCTAGTGTGTACATGTGATAACAAATGGGGCAGAGTGGAACAGAGTGGAGGAGCTGAAAGCAGAGTTTTCCACAAGATTGAAACAGAACTTAATGTAAAATCTTAAAAAATGCCCCAGTCCATATCCCACTCTGTTTATATCCCAATCACCCACCATGACAAAATTGTGTATCATATAAACATCTTTAAATATTGTGATATAACATTTTTATCATAATGCCCACCCCAATTCCAATTTATTAAATGATAATCAGCTGTGGTGAAGGTCATTATTATTCTCATTATTATTGTATTACACATCATGGATTACACAAACTGCTTGATTCATCAGAACACCCACAAAAGCACTCATCTGAAACTGTAACTGGTAAGTATTCCCACCATACAGGTAGTCAGAGGGTACATTTGTCTACTGCAACTTCTTTTACGCACGCTTAGCATAAAAGAACAGGGGACGTCTTTACATGAACCTCTAAAATATACTCTAGCCCCTTCAGTGGTCCTTCAGTGAACCTGCCCGACTGGGTCGAGAGGCAGCTCGCTATCTCTCTGCTTTAAATAACAAGTGTAATGAGTTTGGACTAGACATTTCCCATCATGCTCTCTGGCCTCCTGTCTGCCCCGTCTCAGCTAATCTCCCTGACATGAGCTGGAGTATGAGACAAAGAGAGGGCTTCTCTCGCTCTTCCTCTTGCTCTCTCTGTCTGTTGCCATCCTAAATCCTCTCCTCAATTTTTCAATCCATCTCACATATCTCCCCCCCCCCCACTCCCCCTTCTCTCTGGTATGTGTTGTGCTCTCATGTCCTCAGTTCCTGCTGCTTTGGGCTTGGCTTCGCACCGCGTGCCAGGTGGGGATTATCACTACAGGGTCTGTTTGATGCTTTGTTATAAAGTTGGATGCCGGTTGGTCTTTTCTTTTCTCCCCCAGCTCTAGAGCCATCTCAGCTTTCGGGGGAGGACAGTTCTGCCACAGTGTACAGCAAAAGCAAAGAACCCCCTCCACTTATGCTTGAGAGTCAGTCTGTTTTGGCGACAGCACTGGGCTCTGTCTGCAGGGTAGAGGGGAAATGTGACACTTACACAACACATTCTCCACCTGCTGAGCAACTGAGAAAAGCCTGGCACTTCCTAAACAGTTCATGTAGAAGCTCCAGCATCTCTCACAAACATGCCATCTTGACCCGGATGTGAGCAAGACCTTTAAGTGGACAGTAATAATGTGTGCCAAACATTAACAACGTTTCCTCCTTAAAGCCCCCTCCCTAATGAGTAAACAGCTTCTTTCACAGCTCTTCCATTTAGCATTTTATCTTTTGATGTATGTTCTTAAAGCAACAGTTGCATGTTGCAGAGTCTCAAAAAACAAGTGTTTGATGATTAGACATGCTATTTACTGATGTCCCAATCCAATCCAATACAGAAGGTTCAGAATGGGTTGCTCCAGGCCTATTTTGATGGAGTGAACATGATCTATTTTCAACCCAATTACGGCTGGGTGATATGGAAAATCATATCCCAATATATTTTAATTGAATGGGGATATACAATATATGTTGTGAAAAATACAATGTGAAACAATTAGGACACCCCATGTTATCCTTCTTCTGTCTTTTTTACTATATTTAAACATACTGAAATTTGATCATCTTAGTGTGTACATGAAAGTGTGAATGGAGGTGGAGGGCAGCATAGTAGAGGAGGAGCTGAGAGTAGGGTCGGAGCAGAGCAAGGGAGCAGAGGAAAGGTTTCCACAAGACTGAAACAGAGCATTATTTAACAAATGTTAAAAATATTTACCTCACAATATCGATATATCACCCAGCCCTGAATCCAATCCACCTCTAATATTGTTGTTGCCTTTTCAAGCTCATAAATGAACTACAGATTCTACAACTACAAAGCTGTCCTTTGATGTATACAAAGTATGTTTTTGGTTTGTCTGATGTGAAAAAATGGTCAGATGTTACAAGCCATCACCTTGTTATTGTGCCTTTAGAATGAAACACACTGATTTTTTTTCTGTGGTGAAAAAACTAGTACAGCATAGCCTAATTATAATTGCCAGAAGTGTTGCTATCTTATCTGTGTCCTCTCTGTGCTTTTTGACAAGCACTCTCAGTGTCTCCACATGGATAGCAGTAGCATTGCTTTCTCCAGTCAACCCATTTCTCCCTTCTCTGGTCAGTCAATTTTTAGGGAGAGATCACAATTCTTGAAACTAAAGGTTAAATTAACATCTAAAACATTTGAAATCAGTGATATAATTTGATGGACATTTCATGAATAGTTTGTAGCTTTTGGCCCAATAAAGCACAAAAACATGATTTTCAGCTTGTTCTGGCTTCTGCTTATATCCACCATTAAAATGTGAAAATGTAAACTAAATGTATATTTTGAGAATTTCTATCATGAAGCGTGAGGCCTCAGAGGGCACAGAATGGATGGACTCCAGAATGCAGATCTGAAAAACTACCTATGTGGATGACCCATGACACTCCCAGGAGAGGTAATGTCAAAAATCTAATCCTAATGTACCAGGAACCATCTGCTCCAACTGTGAGTGTCAAGCTTAACTCAGGTCCTGAAACCTTTCCACAAAAGGCAAGCCAGAGAGATTTCCTATTTGTAGCCCACCTGTTGCTTTCCATAGACTTAACCCTTTAAGGGTTTGCATGTCAGCCCAGTCATTTGCTTTCATAACTTACACACAAATAATTGTATTGATCCTGTGAGACATAGCAAGAGTATAGAAATAGATAGAAAGAGTATAGTAGCTACCTTATTTAGTTTGACTATATATGTTACAAAAATAACTGATAATAGGCTTCACACTCATGGTGTACGGAACTATTTCAGTCAGAAAAGTCAAGGTAATAACTCTATGACTGAGTAACAAACCCAGGATATAATGGGTTAAGAGTATTACAATAGCTATGGCATAAAATTGGGTTATTCTATCACATATTCTTCAGAACAAAGGAATGCTAGTATTCTTCTGATAACCACACTTTATGTTCAGTTCTATTTTAGAGGTAATGCAGGCTCTGGGAAATTAAGTGGGTGCTAATTCCAGCCCACAGGCCAGTCTTGATGTCTGCTCAACAGTTAACCCTGCTCCTATTTCTTTCCAGCTCTCACTTCAGCCATCTCTTTACCTCTACCACTTACCTTCTACCAGTACACTTAAAAGAAAGTTTCATGACCCAAATAAATAAAATCAAACTATACAATCGATTCCTTTTAGTTTCCTTCTACAATCAAATTATGAAAAATGTTTTCGATGTACACCTTCACCTCTCTTGCCCTACAGCCCAGGCTAATTCTGCCTCCAAGGCCACTGAATACCTACACATCCATCACATTCTCTCTGCATGAAAATGCCAAGTCCACTAGTGTCATATCCAATAAGCGCAGAGGTGTCCAAGATTGCAATGTTATATGAGATTTAGACACTAATTATACAGTAACGAATCCCAGAAATACACTTAGTAAGTGTTTATTAATCCATAATATAAGTATAAATCATTACAATGTAAACTGTAAATACTGTTCTGCAGTATACAGAAGAGGCTGCAACTGGCTTTCTCAACCTAAAATAAATGTGTGATACGCTCATCGAGTCATTTATTAGGATGACCTGTACACCTAGTCATTAATGCAATTATAGAATCAGGAGATTGTGGTGTGTCAGTGCAATATGTGCAGTCTTGCAAAAATGGACCAGCAACTACAGCTATTTTTCACATCATCCATCAGAATGGGGACTGTAGTATAGAGTAATACTGATGAGCTGGTTAGAGCATTTCTAGAACTGCTGATCTACTGGGATTTTCAGCATGATAGTTTCTAGAATTTAATAAAGAACAAAAAATACAGTGAGAAGGACTCTTGCAGACAGAACCACCTTGTTAATGAGGTCAGTAAAGAAGGGCTAGACACTTTCAAGCTGACAGAAATGCTACCTTAACTTAGATAACCATTCAATTGTGGTACAACTGTGGTGAGCAGAAAAGCATGCCAGAACACATCAAACCTTGAGGGGAAGGGGCTTCAACAGCAGAAGACTTCTGTCAGTCAAGCACAGAAAGCTAAGGCTGTAATGGGCACAGGCCCAACACTGAACAGAAGATGATTGGTGAAATGTGGCCTAAAGATTGGATCTCGATTTCTGTTGAGGCACACAGATTGTGAGTTCTAAATTTGGTGCCAACAGCATTAATCCACATTGTCAACAGTCCAAGCCAGTTGGAGGTATATTGGTGTCAAGAATATTTTCTTTGCATGCTTTGGGCTCACTGAGACCATTCAATATCCACCATAGCCCCTTTGAGTATTGTTACACTGATATGGTGGAGATGTGTATTGCGCTGGTACAAGTAATCCTAAACAGCAGTGCTGCTGTTGTTTTTGGTGTATTTCTGCTTTCCTATCATTCACAAAAACTGCTGACAGGCAACATCTTTAAGCTTATGCTTATGCAGTAAATTCAACAAGGCAAAAGTAATTACCACTGTTTCTTATTATTAAGCAATTTAACTTCTTCCTTTCTACCTCTGTGTTTCTACCTTAAAACACATAATCAGCATTTTGCGTATGTTTGATCTTGTCTGCTAAAGCATTTACCACAAAATCACAGGTCTGCTGCAGAGAAACAAGCAGTTCATACTAAACCAGAGCCCATGAGTTCTAATACGTTTATGAACAGCGTCCAGACTGAGTCATGTCTTTGTTAAAGGCACTGGGAAGATCTGAGTCTAAGAAAACCCAGTAGGCATATACATGTAAACTAGACACCACAATACAGCATAAAATAGCGTAATGTGATATTTTTGACATTTCCCCCACCTCTATTCAATCCTAACCTATTCAAACATACAACAATCCAGGTCCTCTAGACATTTCTCTGCATTTATGCTAAGCAGACAAACATCAGACAACTAATGAATCAGTGGCCGAGTCTCCTGGTGTCCAAACTTAATTACAGGTGTTCTATGACCCTAAGTAAAATACTCGTTTGAAAGCCACACCAAAGGCCTACCCATTGTTCAGAGGTGAGTGGGTTTTACAAGCTGTTAACTCTGCTCTGTCATTACATGCTGTGAGGATGAGGGAGGAGAGGTTCAAGTCACTTAAGCTGATCGAAGGCAGGCACAATGGAGGGGAAACCACCAAATTTATCATCCTTAACCCTTAATTGTCACTGTTATTGTCAGCAACAGAGAAAGAATGATGGATATCTAATGGTACTCACTTCTCATATGTATGTATAAAACATGCAGGGGACATTTGTATCATGTGGGATTCTAACTTTCAATTAGTATCACATTTGCATTTGTAAGTAGACCATAAGACATTTTTTGATTCGCAGAATTCAGAAACATACTGTACAATTTTGCTTTCTTAAGACATCCAACCCAGAAGCATGTATGTTTTCAATCAATGTAAACCGAATGTAATTGTAACTCTTTAATAGTTATCAAAGGCATCAAAAGGCTCTTTTCACAGGCCCCCTAGTGGCAACTGAATGAATATTTAATTTGTTTAAATCTACATGGTAGATTCTACCACAGTATATATATTACAAAAATATTTGCATAGAATAGGTGCTTTCTGTGTCCGATCATGTGTTTTTTTTTATCACTGTATAAAAAATACACAAGATTTTGTTCATTGTGCATGCACTGACACTAAAAAAAAAAACATCAAATGGCATAAAATGTCAATTTAGTGATCAGCTGTGTGTCATTTTTCAGTCTATTTTCAGCCCAAATATGCAACTGGGGTTCAGCCAGTAATTTTGCCAATCCTGAGAACTCATTAGATCATATAATGCATTTTTTCATTTCATTTTTTTATGTCAGTTTTCTGAGCTGCAACACTGTGAGGCCATAGGGTGTTGCAGTTCCCCATTTAACCATTAGACAACAATACAGACCTTACTCAGAGCTGCAGAAACCCATTAAAGCCAGTGTTGAAGTCTCCTTCATGTGTTCTGTAAAAAAGTCTTGCATTTCTATTTACCATACCTGACTCAAATGCACATATTTGTTGAATTTATAAGACTACTGTGCCCCATGTGGAAGCACATTGAGGATGTTAAACACCACTACCTGAATCAGAACACAGTAGAAGAAGCAAACAAAGATAATTACACTACAACACTACAAACATTACAAAAGTTACCAAGATTGCCTAGAAAGGTTAATATGACATCTAGTCACATTCCTCGATCAATATCAACAATGGGCCATTCAAGCTGTAAGATGGCCAACGATCAGAATCGCCCCAAAAAAACACTGATTATTCCATCTCTAGACCAGCTGTAGGACAGAAAAGCAAAGGTCCCTGCTTTCCGGCAGTATTTACTGTTTGTGTGTTTTCATGTCATCACATGACTAACAAGCAATCCAATCTCGAGACCACTCCAGAGGTGATCTTGGTATAGTTTGTTTGTGGTTCCTACTGTGGTCCATTTGATTGGGTACTATGACAAGAAAACAGTCACGGTTTGCACTGTTTCACTTTGTGGTTAAAGATCCTTGAGGTTTACTGTACAAACACAGCCAGAAGCTTGAATAGCTGCTGAGGAAAAAAATAAACTCCACAGAAGCAAGACTGCCTGAGGGTTTGATGATAAAGATGATTAAGGTTCAGTGAATAAGATCGATCGTGACAAATTTGAACAACACTACAAATAATAAATTATCTTCCAAGGGGGCTCTGAGGAAATTGTGGTGTAAACCTAAAGTGGTTTGAGATCTCATCAGTGATAGAAAGAACAAGAAAAAGTCCTCTTGAGAGTTTTTGAAGCACTGAGGTTAGCTGTAGCTTGTTACATTGTGTCCAGTGTATTCCTGGGCAATGTGTATTCCTAAACATTTGAACTGTTCATTGTTCCCTGTTGATATACTTATCCTCGTTTAAGCTAAATCCCAAACAATTATGGAGGCATGGCAATGAATCAGTTACATATTAATGATACAGCAAAAAAGCAGTAACTCCTGTCATGTCATGCACAACATAATTATTTATTATAAATGCCAGATTTTGTAGCTGTTTTAGTTGTGTGAGTTGATAGATTTGTGAGAGAGGTGAGCATACACCTGTCTTCAATCTGCAGAACACATCAATTCATTTTGTCTGTTCTTCAGGAAGAGGCAGCAGAGAACCTCTTCCTGCCCAGAGAGGAATGTTAAAAAGATCTGCATGCACAAGGGATGCACAAGACAGCACAAAACAGATGTTTTATACATATCTCCACACCTGGACTTTATAAGAACCAATGACGTGACAGAGCAAGAGAAGCAAGAGAGAGGGAGGCACGATGAGAGTGAGGGCCAATGTTTTTCAAAAACATGGTGATGCTGATATTCAGGTCTAGCCACGGAGCATGTGTTGATGTTAAATAATGTACTCTAAAATGTATATATATTTAAATGCTGCTTTCAGTAACATCAGTGTCAGTATTTAAACCCCTCATTGTCACTGCTGGACTGAGAACAGTCTGCCAAACAGAAATATTTCAGGAAACAGGGTCCTGTGGGCACTGATGAAAGAGTAGAGGATCGCCAACACAAACTGCAGAAACAGATGAGCTTCTGTCTGACTTTACATCTACAAGGTGGAGCACTCAGTGTCTAATAGAGTTGAGTGTGTAAGCACTCCAGCAGCATTGATGTTTCTGATCCATTGTACCAGCTCAACACACATTAACACAACCCCACAATGTCATTGTTACTGCTGTGTGGTCCTGTGGTGTCCTGATCATGTTACGGTTGAGCGGTACAGAAACTTTCTTGTTAAACTCTCTTTGTGTATGTATTGCAAACAGTGAGCTTGTTGCTTTCTTCACTCACTTTGAAAAGGCTGAAGACATGGCTATCACTGAATGGATCCCTATTATTATCCCTATAGTATTATTAGTATTAGAGGCTATGAATACTGCTGTACCACTGTATTTGTGCAAAGCATGTGCAGATGACAGTAGATGTCCAGCATTGTGGCTGTCACAAGACACACTTGGCTTAATCAAGAACATCAGAGGATGTATGATGAGCCTGCTATTGCTAAAACAAACAGCTTTTGAAATACTGCCTTTAATGTAATTTGAAAAAGAAGTGGAAGTCCTTAAAATGCCTGAAGAGGAGCTGTTTGTTTTAAGCACTCACAGCACTCATCCACTGGCTCTTCATTGGGCACTGAATTAAAACTCACTGAATGTGAAAGGTTTCAGTGAAATAGGGGCTGCACATTTATGCTTGCCACAAATTGGCCAGAGGGGATGTTTCTGGCTGCTTTTGTGTCACTGTTGCCTTTGTGCAGTTCACAATTGTAAATGTGATCAACACAGAATCAGTTATATGAGACTGATCAGCAGGTCATTGGTTATGGCCGATCAAGCTGTAAACCACCAATTTTGGTCACTGGGTAATCTCAGTATGTAGTACTGGCAAACAGAACAGTTAACAGTATTGAATTACAAGCATGAAAAGACAAAAGGCTGCTGTGTTTTTGATCCAGCACACTTTTTAACTTCATTTTTTTTAACTACTTGCGTGATGGATGGTGATGACTCATCTAAAGATAGGTGTCATGTTTAAAGTGAACTGTAAATGCTCTCCAGAAATACAGCCAAGACTCTGTCCGGGCAACAGACAGCCAGTCCAAAGTTAATCACATATCACTGACACACACACACACACACACACACACACACACACACACACACACACACACACACACACACACACACACACACACACACATTCAATGAGGTAGGTTAATGTTTGCAGATGTGCAGTCACAACTAACCAGCAGGTCAGACTTAAAGAACTCCTTTGCTGAAGCATTTGATTAATTTACTCCCTCTTTTTTAATCTTCATCTCTTTCTCTCTTTTAGACAATCACAGTTTCTGCATCTCTGTACATTTCTTATTCACTTATGCCTCTCTCTCTCTCTCTCTCTCTCTCTCTCTCACACACACATACAAAACTATTCCTGCCTTCAACACCCTCCTTTCTTCAATTTCTCCACCCCTGCCCTCTCCCCCATCTCCTCTGAGTTTTATCAAAGACACTGGCTTGCCTATTGTTCAGCTGGGTGCAGTTCCGGAGGGCTGTTTCAGAACAGGATCACTCTGCGGGCTGAGGCCTGTGCCAAATTTCTACCTGTCCAATTCCCTCTCAGCACACAGCTGCACACTGCAGATTTAAAGAAGTCAGAGGAGGTAAACATGCCGAAGAAACAGGGTGGTGGAGTGAATGAAGGAGTCTCCTCTCCTCCACTTAGCACTAAAGCTTCACCTTTCAAAAAGGGATTTGCCAACATAAGCCCTTCTGCGTTTTATGTTACTTTTCATCAGTTCTTCTCATTTATTTATTTTCTTCATAGTATAAACACTGGCCTTGTGTCGCTCTTTCACTCTATTAAAAGTTAGATTATATATGTTTTTTATTACTATTTAAATCAAATAAAATGTTACCACTGTCCATACACTTTGGTTTATATTTCTAAATGTTTCAACATCAACAGACTTGACTAAGTTTATGACCTAAATGACTTTTCATGTGATCAACAAAAAATTGCTAGGGAAATGAAAACAATTCAATTGCAGTTAACACACCATCATGGCCAGATGTGTATAAGAGGTCTCAGTCACATGACTCATGTCTGATTGGTTCAAAGAACTCTAATTTATCTCAGACAGTCACCAGACAGTAAATGTAACTAGACCTAAATGTGTCTCAGCATCTGCTGACCCTCACCTCCCACTACGCTCATTAGAGCTCTACTCCACCAAAAATAACACCCAGCTATAATCATCTCTGCCTCCTCTCTGCTCCCCCCACCATCTATCTACACATTCTCTCACTCCATATGCCAGCTTTATCATCCACACTCACAAGCCCTGTGGCCCATCACCTACAGACAATAATACCAGATTATTACAAAAAAGAACAGATTAAGAACAGAGAAACTGATTAAAGTAACACACAAAACAGTTCTAGGTTTAGTGGAAAGTCAGAAAACAACCAGAAAGAAGACCCATGTTAATACAATGAACATTTGTTAACCATCAAAACACATTTCCAGAACAATTCCCCCACAATACCCCTTCGTTAAATTAAATAAATACTGTGTATAAAGTTCGCAATAATCATAGGTCTTTTAACTGGGTGTAGTGATCAGCAACATTCAGAGAATATCTCCAGAGTCTAACAAATCAGCCAGTGTTCAATGCACATGATAGATCATTGAGCTTCACCTTCACTGTGACCTGTTCACCTCCTGTTCCCCTTTTAGTGCTCCAATAAATTCATTTCAGCTGCTAATTGGGACACTAAAGGGATAACAGAGCAGACTAATTGACAGCATCAGGGGGCCCATAACATCCAGGCTGGGGGTCTAAGGGAAACAGTTAGTAGGGTCAGGTTTAGAGTGGAATGCTTTGGTCATAAAGTTAGTCCAGTTACAGGCTGGGCCACCAAGAGCTGCACTGGGAAGTCTGCTTAAAATAAAGCACAAAAATGAGAAGCATGCAGGTAGGTACTCTAAATCTAAACAAAGTACTGTCTGTTCTGTTCTGTCTTTAGTAGGAGTGAGTATTGTTTAAAAATCTAACCTAAACCTGAAATAAGTGTGTGGTGCTGACAGAAAAGGAACAACCTAGGTTTTTCAGTCATGGTTTGTTTGGGAGTATTTAAAACCTTCTGGAAATGAAATCTTCAGAGTTTTTAAAGACTAAAGGGTTTGAACTGTGGATTTAGATCAGCTCTTACATTAAAAACTAAACAGTTAAAGACACCTATGACTCACCCAGTGCTCCCCCAATCTCTCTCTCTTTCTCAGTCACACACATGCCACCCACAAAGACCCTCCATGGGTGGTAAATGTAAAGATTTTCATTCTCACCATTTGTAGCTATTCTTAAAGCTCCCCTGGATTGAGACAGCAAATTTCCCACACATACTCTCAGAAAACCTTTTTGGGTAGCAAAAGTTCTATTACAACATAATCTATGAATCCAGCCCAATACAATTCTAGAAATGACAGACTACCACAAATAAATAAGCAGAGATTGAAGCCTGTATATTGCCAACTCACCCTTCTACTAAACCAAAAATATAACAGACAATCCAGGTGTATCAGAGCAGGGAAAGCACAGAACTGGGTGAAAGCATGATTGCATGATTGGAGCTGAAGAACCTCCTTTTGGAGGACTCATTAAGAAAATGAATAAACTTACCACAGCAGAACAGCAGCAGAACAGCATGCATCTCTTCAAAATGCCCCTTTAACTCCTTTATGCAAAAGTCAGCCCCTGTATCAGCCTGTCAGCACCCAGAATAAAAGAAAAACAAACTTTAATGGATGTCTGGACTGCCATGCTGTGACTTAAATCAATGCCAGGTGTGAGTAAATGACACCCTGGTGGCTATTCTCAAATAATTGTAGGGGGAATTAAGGGTGATTGGGACATGAGGTCAAAGGAACAGTGTGTCTATACTATAACAAAGTATTATGTGGTGTCTTTATGAGAAGAAAGCTTATGAAAGACTTCAAAACTCTCCTTTACTTCACTCTACTGTTCCTTCAGCTGCAGTTACAAGTCAAGTACAAACACATGCAGCAAACAAAGGACATGAGCAGTGTATAACAGCAGAACTGCAGGGGAACCTCTTATTCCCCATCTATCAGAAGAGAAGTATGCTTTAGGTATGCACTTTCTTCAGGTTCTTCATGGCTTCTTTAGTAAAGAAAATGCTTCTATATGACTATAAACATTCAAAGAACCCTCTGCATGATTAAAGGGTTCTTTGTATCTAGAGAGGGTTCTTCAGGGTGATGGACACTGTGCTGAAGTGGATTTTTGACAGTTCTATAGTTCACATGGAGCCCTTTTAAAAACCCTCCACAGAACATTCTCCATCAGTCTGAAGAAAAGGGTTCTCTGAAAGGTCAAGAACCATTTTCTCTACAAAGAACCCTTAAAGAACCATCAATTTAAGAAGAAACAACAGAAGGAAAAGAGACAACACATTTCACACTTCTTAAGGTGGAATGAGATAGTTATGAGGTATTTAAGGTCACACCTGTTGTTCTGCAGGAGATAAAAGTGTTGTCGTTTCAAAAGCAGCAGAAAAGGCTGCAGCTTTCCACAGGTTCCTTCAGCAGATACATGTCCCTGAGGGACAGCAGGCACATACTCACTGAGACTGACCCGCAGTGTGTCCCTCACACACTCAGCCCTCTGCTCAGCTCTCACTCCACTTCTGCACTTTCCCAAACTCAGACTTTCTGACGGACTCACAGTTTGTTCAAAGTCACGAAGTGGACAACAGGGGCCTCAGCGCTCAGTGCGCATGCTCCTCAACGGCTCCTCAACGGCTCCTCATCCAGTCCGGCTTTCCTCAGCGACCGTTAGGGCTCGCGGGAGCGCGCGCGCGTTTGAATCGGGACTCGTTTAAAACAACTCACTGTAGATACAGTGGAGGGACATCAGCACACACACACACACACACACACACACACACACACACATATATATATATATATATATATATATATATATATATATATATATATATATATATATAATTACAACATATAATGCATATATTATATAATAATAACAACATCTAATACATATATTATAAAATTTAAGCTAGCTTTATTCTAGAAGCACAATTCAAGAAAATGACTGTTGAACAACTGTACATATTTGAATTCAATAACACCAAAATCACACCCCTCCATTAAGTGCTCCTTTAGAGACAGATAGATAGATTAGATAGATTCAACTTTATTGTCATTGCTCAGTACAAGTACATAGCAACGAAATTCAGTTAGCAGCTACCAGAAGTGCAAAATAGTAGCAAAAGTGCAAACAAGAAAAACTGTGCAAGTGTGCAATTGTGCAATAAGTAGGCAGTAGTAGGTTATGCTTCCCAATTTCCAAGGTAATGACACTGGCCTGCAGACTAAAAGAATGATTTTGATGGGCCGACCTTTTCCTCTTCAATTGTTTCTCTGCTATTTCTACTTCTGTGTACAACACATTTCTTCCACACACACACCCTGTCCCTCCTTTTCCACCTGTGCATGAGCAATTATGCCCCCTGCTGGAATAGTCGGGTCACGCAGCTTCTGTATTTCCCCCCATTTACATAATAAACATGAACATACTGGCACCATGTCTAATGCCAGGTGTGGGCGTATAAACACAGAATATTATTTTTTTATATTTATATAATTTATAAAAAGTATATATTTTTTTCAGATGCCCAAGACATTTTCGCAGTTTAATGAAATTTTAATGTAACTGATCTCGGAAAATATCTCTATAATTAAAAGGAAAAAGAGAACAAATTGACTTACTTCACTTAGTAATTCTTGACTTAGTAAGACATGGGAATGAGATAGTGACGTCATGACCATGACTTAGTAAGGAATGGGAGCAAGATATATTCATGGACACAAATGTGGGAATGATGCAGTAAAGGCATAATAATGACTCGGTAAGGTGTGGGAACAAGATAATAATTTCATGGCCATAATTTAGTAAGGCATGGAAATGAGATAGTTAAAGCCTAGGAATGACTTCATAAGGTGTGGCAACAAGATAAATCATGCCCCCACCCCTTGCAGTTTTTCATTACAAAAACCCAGACGTATTATATTAAAAATGAGAAACTGCTTCATTATTTGACAGCAGTGAGGGAAGGGATTCCATACTTTAAGGTTTAAATTTGGATTTAAAGTGTCTACAAAGTGCACTCTTAATTCCAAACAAGGTCTTCTCTGCTGACTATATGCATCAGATTTAGGTCTACAAATTATACCCATCTAAAATCATACCAACAGTCTCTTTGTTAGAGCATTTTAAGGCATTTAAAGAATGTTCCTGAGAGTATGTGCATGAGGTTTGAGTGTGTGTTCAAGTCATATGATAG
Organism: Acestrorhynchus altus; assembly: GCA_034509495.1. Classification (NCBI taxonomy): domain Eukaryota; kingdom Metazoa; phylum Chordata; class Actinopteri; order Characiformes; family Acestrorhynchidae; genus Acestrorhynchus; species Acestrorhynchus altus. The sequence goes on from CM067518.1 coordinate 17,401,403, forward strand.
GAAACAGTCCTCGAGATCAGCTAAGTGCACTGATCCAGACAGGAAAAGGATTACAGCAAAAGTCATAGTAATGCATTCTCAGAAATGACAGACATTCATGTTTCAATATAAATTTATTTGCTTCCCAGACATCTCCCACTTGAACAGTAAGAATCATAGGTTAAGGACATGGATTTGTATAGATCTGAAGGCACATCTTAGTAAGTACACTGAGCTGGGTGTGAAAACACTATGACTTATCCTAACAGCAAGGCTGATGCACAGGCACACTGACTGCTTTAATGTTTAGGAGTTGGAGGATATAGTTAAAGGAATCAAAGTTGCACAATATTCCCATTATTCCAAATGAAGTCAGTTAGGGGCTGGTAAGAGATGTTCGTGATGTCTGAAGTTTCGTTTGAAGGTACAGCTGGCACACCTGGCATTAACATGCATCCTAGGTAACCCAAAACACAGTCATTCACACTTGGCCTTTAAAATACTGTGATTGTGATTGAATTGCCACTGGAGGTGGGACATGATGTGCATTATTAATGAATAAAAATCATGCATTAATTAAATCAAGATCAAATTTTCATTTGTGCACTAACCAAGAATCTCACATTTATTTCTTTGCTTAAGTCTGTTAATTCTGTCTGTCAGGAATGCAACACTTGATGCAACTGTTTGGAAGAGGAAGTACATGCAAGGGTTTACTGACTGATAACAAGAATACATGAAACTCGATAATCAGGTAACAAAATTATATAACCACTAGACATAACCAGGTAACAAACCAGTAGACTCACCACACCAGACTGATATATATATATATATATATATATATATATATATATATATATATATATATAATATATATATATATATATATATATATATACATGAGAACATTAAACACAGCTGGGACAGGATTACGAAAGGGCAGGGCACCAATCAGACACAGCTGGGAATGGGTGAAGACAAGACCAAAACAAGACACATATGCTAAAAGCATGTGGGAACTAAACAGGACTCAATATGTGACACTGTCAGAGACACATAAATAAGAAACTTTTGCATTCACACTATAAGAATGTGTCACTGACCACCTCCAAATGTTGTTTGAGTAATTGTATTACAATGCATCCTTGACACGCATTGCATGGCAATTTTACATATGAACAAGAAGTGATGCCTATGTAGCTTGGGAATGGCATGACTCACTGTAAATTGCAATTTCCCTCTGGGATTAATTAAGTAATTCCGATTCTGTGGAAAAATACATGCTGTATTCACCCATGGGCTCACCTGGACATTAAGCAGGGTTTAAAACAAAGAAACAAACTTCAAACACCACACATCTCTTGGCCAACTGACCTCAGTAACACTGTGTAGATTCACTTTATGCGTCAAATGTTTCTTTAAAATGTCTGTCAGTCACTCTCATGAGGCTTCCACTTGAAATATGATGAAACACTGGCCAAGAAGATAAACAAAATCCAAAGAAGATTATTCTAAATCCTCTAAAATTTATATACTTTGTTTTCAAGACAAATTGAGCAGAGACAGAACTTTATAGTCTCAAACAGAAATACATAACAATATTGACATTATTGCAGTGTTCAGCATTTCCACATAAGTCATTGTCACATCATCAAATGTCTTTCAGTGGTTTATAACAATGCCTCAGTTCATGTAATATATTGCTTTTGTGTGGAATGATGTAAAAGTCTGATCACTGCATCACGCTTGTGGTGTGTAACTACACTCTTGCTTCCACAAAAAGAGTATAAAAAGTATTACAATTAAAATATCCTTTTAACATCATTAAAGATAAATTGGATTTGGTCCAAGAAATCACCTTAACGTTGGGCAGTAAACTTTTCCATCAGACAGACTTTTTCAGCAGACAGACAAGTAGCATCAACTCACTTTTACAACACATGTTAAAGATCTGTCTGACAGCGGTTAATGTTCTGAATCACTGTAGAGTGATGAGCTTATTCTGACATTCCAATCTACTATTCACTGATTTTCCATCATTACTGACAGCTGTTGTAGCCCGTGACTTTCATTCGGATGAACTCTCGGATATCTGTAGCATTCTTTTCCAGTTCCTCTATTGCATCCCGCTGTTCCTGTATCGTCTGCTCATTCTGCTGGAACCTCTTCTCCAGGTCTACATAAACAGAACAGGTAAATTGGTCACAAGTATGTTTCACTTTTCTGGGAATAAGGTGCCAAGTGTGCACCAGTGAGTTTAGCAGTTTTCGTCTCCAACAGCAACAACAGATATTTAGATACAGTGCGTCCAGAAAGTATTCCCAATGCTTCACTTATTGCACATTTTGTTTTGCTGCAGCTTTATACCAAATTGATTAAGTTCATTTTTCCCTCAAAATTCTACACACAATGTTCCATGATGACAAAGTGAGAAGGGTTTGTTTGAAATCTTTGCAAAATGTACATAAGTACTCACAGACCATGAGAAACATTGGTATAACAGAAATTATTGTGTATAGCATTTTGAGGGAAAAAATGGAATAAGGCTGTAACATAGCAAAATGTAGAAAAAGTGAAGTGCTGTAAATCCTTTTCAGTTGCACTGTATAAATGACATGTGAAAAATGATTTTAACCTAAACTGATTTGCTTGGCTCATAGTGCTGGGTATGCCAAAGCCATTAAAGTGCTAACTGTGAATACATAAATACGCGTTTTTCTGTGGAACACAATTACACATATTGCTTGACAATGATTTTAATACTAAGAAGTATCTTTACATTAGCTTAAGTTTATCACTAAAGCATTTAATATACTGTACCTATACATCCCATTTACTTTGCCAAAGTTCTCTAGACATTTATTTACTTATTTATTAGTAAACTATCTGATTTATTATTCTAATATGTTTAGTCTGTACATAGATGGATGGGTGGATGGATAAATAAATGCATAATAGATTTAATTATTATTTAGCTTTTTTATATAAAAAAGATAGGCAGGTTGTAGTTTGACAGTAACAGGGTATCTGTGATTAGTATGGTTGGATGATATTCCCAAAAAAATCATGTATCAGGTATAGATTGGCTGAATGGCAAGATATATGATGTGAAAAATACATTGTGGATTAGCACACCCCATGAAAACCATCTTCCATCTTTAAATAGATTGATATTTGATCTTCATTTCTTATTTGTACCCACTGTCTTATGGCCCCTCTATGGTGTGTAACTGAGAGTGCAAATGGGGAAAGAGGGGAGCAGGACTGAGAAGGAAATGAGACCATGGGGCTTATAGCTCAGCTACCCAGAAGGCATAAAAATAATGATGCAATTATTTCCTGTTGCTGCATGTTTTTTTTTGGAACGGCTTGTTTTAAAGAAAAAGACTTACCCCTAAGAGTTTTCATGCCCATGTTGGCCTTGTCCAGAAGTTCCTTTGCCTTCTTCTTCATATCAATGGCTCTCTGGGTGACGTTGCCTCCTCCAGCACCTTCCAAAGAGTCCAACTTATCTTTCAGTTCCTTATACTGAATCTCAGCTTCTGACATTTCCTGTTAGAAAAACATAAACATTAAACGACAATGGAAAAACTTGTACCACATTATGTCACTGAAATTCAGATGAAAAACAAACTGAGACAACTGACAAACCTTGCTTAGTTCAGAGGCACTCTGAGTGGCATTATCTGCCAAAGCCTTAGCCTCCTGCGCCTTCTGTTTGTTCTGCTCTGTCTTATTCTTTAACATCTCCACTCCTTGGGATAAATTGCCCAATCTTGACATGATATTCTCCAGGTCATTCTCTAGATCTGACAGCTTGTTCTCCACCTGACCAAAAACAGAGATATGAGAAAAAAAACACTGGATAGTGTCTGATTTCATCTGACGTGACTGTGACGAGGCACATTTCAACCAAATCAGTAAGCATTTACATGACATGTGATATGTACCTACAAAAAGACTGGACACATTCCTGACAATGAATTGTTCACAGCACTATTCTAAATTCAGATCTTAAATGCATTTCAGGATTTCAAAAATCCCAAATGATGTTGATCTCACACAAGGACAGAGTCCACTGATTTTTGCAATCCTTCAGTCAGTAATGCCATCACACTACAAAATGTACCTAGAATAAAGGTGTGCATAGAGATTACATCCTGACCAGTATTTTCATCTCTCAGGATGTGAGATCGCACAGGATTTCTCATTGTTATATGTGAATGAACATAAGAGATGACAGCCAATCTCCCAGTGACATGAAATGAAGATCAAATTGCAGTATGTTTAAATATGTTAAAATACACAACAGTTTTCATTTAAAAGTGCAGTATTTTTTTCACATGACTGCATGTTTCATTTGTAGTGGTCACAACTGAACTGCACAAGCTAAAATTGAATTATTCATTCCCCACAACACATAATAATATAAGACCTCAAAGCAACCTGGACTGAAACGGAGACACATTGTCCTGAGGGGTAGCTTTGGCTCAGAATCTGCCCAATTGTCTTGAAGTATGGCCAAAATGTGAGAGAAAGTATGAAATGGGTGCTTATGTATGAATTTATCACCAAAACAAGCATTTTAATGCAAATGTCAGCACATGTGGAGCTGCTGAGACCCGTTAGTAAAAAACTGCCATGCTTCACATGAAGAAAGCTTGGGAGAACAGCAGGAGTGTGGAAAGCTGTTAAAGCTACGTGGGGCTTGCTTTAACAAACAAATAAGATCTGAACACTTCTGTCATCATCTTAAACAGGGTTTTTCTTTCTGGATCAAAAAAACTAATAGATAAAACTAAGGAACATGTGTCCAAAATTTTGACTGTGACTATACACACACACACTCATTCAAATTCAGATGCACACAAAAGTTCAAAAACAAGCTCAACACACCAGGGCGGTGACATTCTGTGTGGCGTTGACGTTCTTCATGGCCGTCTCTATTGCCTTCTCTGCCTTCTTGATAGCATTCTGAGAAGTGTTCAGAGCCTCTTTAGTCTTACTGATGGCATCATTAACTCCCTCTGCTTCAGCACTGTGCACACACACAGCACAAACACACATTGTATTGAAAACAGTGTACCTTCAAAGCTCATTTCAGATGTATAGATGTGTGTATAGTACATGAGCAGGAACAGTTCAAAACTTACAGAACCACCCACTAACTGTGCTATGCTTTTGAAGTGCAGGATTTTAAAGGTACACCCACAAGCTTCAAGACTTCAAGAGACAAAGTTTACAAAGATATATTATTCTCTACTTCCAAAAAACATAATTTGGGAACAACAGACTGATGTGGGTCAAAGCCAAAAGAGACGCTACAAACCCAGAAGAGATTCTAGTATTTCTCTCAATCTATTGGATGCTTTAGCAAGATCTGAAATCACATTTCAGCTTGTGTTTGAGGCCTGTGCTTCAAATGATCTATAATTGCTATCAAAGGAAAAAATGTACACCTTGAAGCAGCAGTTTGTGCTTTTTTGTTCCTGGGCACTTCCTATAGTTATTCACTTTTTCTTCACTGCAATAAACATGACATGCATTTGTTGACAAGCTGAGGGATATAGCAGAAACATCTGAAGTGAAAGAAGCATGTGGACTGAGGCAGAAGGACCGTAAACAACCATAAATCAGGAAACAGTGTTACACATTTTTGGTGAGAGGTCCTGTGCAGCTCCAGCAATAATCCATAGTGTTATAGTGTACATAGTATACGTGAAAATAATTGAAAAATAGAATTGCTACATGTAGCTGTTCAAGAGGTATAGAAAATTCCAAACAAATCCACTCATCGATGTTTCCTAAACTGAATGTGATATATAATGAACTGTGTTGCTAGAGCCCCCTACATTTTTTCATGATCCTCACATTTATTCATGCTAGATCCTAGAACCAAACATATATATAGCTATCAGCCATAAAACAACATATATTAACTGATGGGAATCACATTAATTATCTGGTTACAACGGAACCTATCAAGAGGTTGGATATCCATATTATGCAGCAAGTAAACTGGCAGTCCTTGAAGTTGCTGTGTTGGAAGCAGGAAAAATGGGCTAGTGCCAAATTGAGATGGCTAGACCACTTGGATATAGCATCTCAAAAACAGAAGATCTTGTGGAGTTTTCCCTGGTATGAAGTGGTCAGAACCTACTAAAAGTGGTCCATGGAAGACAAAACAGTACATTAGCAAGAGGAACATGGGTGCACAGAGCTCATTAATGTGCATGGGGAGAGAATGCTAGTCCATCTAGTCTGATCCCACTGAAAATCTACTGCAGCACAAACTGCTTAAATGATAATCCTGTCTACATCTTTTGAACCCTAACATGTCCTGACAGGTCAGGGCTGTTTTCGCAGCTTGAGGGGAACCTAGACCATGCAAGGCAGGTGGTTTTAATGTTATGGCTGATCTGTGTATGCATGCAGGAGACATTACATATACATGTGTTTTTTTGTGTAGACATAAACTGCAAATTAACCATTATGATTGCATCTGAAACCTGGTGCAAATCTCTCTCTTACTTGATTTTATGGGCATCTTTAAGCAGCTCATTGGCCATGGCCAGCTGCTTAGAGGTTTGATTGAAGATTCTCTCCACATCAGTGAGGTTGGCAATGTTGTCTTTGATCTCCTGCACTACATGGTCCAGGATAGTCCGGTTGACAGGCAACTGAATGGCCAGGACCTGCTGGGCTATTTTCTCTATGCTTTCTGGATCTGCTCCCTCCTCTGAATACAGCATACAACAATAGGGGTGTGAGGAAAATATTTATCTATCAAAAAGAATTACATCATCTTGCTTACAATATCACAAAATATTGAACCATAATCCCTGCCCCGTATTGTGATACATATTGTATTTTCAGGTTCTTGTCAAACACTGCCCTATACAACTATGATACAAATACATCACAAATTCTAGAGCTGTTACAGCTTACAGTGAGTTGATTAATCTGTCAAATGGTACGTCATAGCTGACAACAGAATTGACAAAACACTGACCAGTCAAAAAGTCTCTGATCTTCTGGATGAATTTCTTCAGATTGTTATTGGATTTTTCAAATTTTTCCTTCTTGTCCTGGGCTTTGTTCAGTGTATTCATGGCTTGGGTTTTCACATTCTGAGTAAGTGTGGCAATGTCATGGAGCTGGAACAAAGGTTACAAGCAGGTTGAAAGTGTGCATAAATACATATAGTCATATGCAAAGGTTTGGGTACACCTGAACAAATGATATGTGTAAATAAGTTCACGGAAAAAACAAAACCGCACATTTTAAAGCAGCATTTGGCACTTTGTAATTTGCTCCTGGTATCCCCCTACAGGTGGGGAGTGTAAGTCACTTTTACACCACAAAAAGTGGGCCCCCGTAATTGTACATAGTGGGAAAATAAAACATAAATTGTGATATGTCCAAAGTTATGGCACATTGTTTGTGGTAAGGTGTTTTTACAATGTTGAATTTAGCCATATTACAATAATGGTAAAACAGGCCATTTAAACAGGGGTGCAAAAAGTTATGTGACTGTATATACTCTTAAAATCATGAAAGACTCTTCACTTAAACAGAAATTTACATTTTTGATTTTACATTCTAAAAATCTGTAATAACAGTCTATACATGAAATTACATGTCTTATTATAATCAGACATACCTTCTTGGCCATGTTCTTAAGTTCATCATTGGCAGCTGTCAGGTTCTTGGCGACCTTATCAGCCTCCTCCAGTGCCTTAAGTGAGGCCCCAACTGTACCGTTACAGTGGGGTCCTCCACATAGCAGTTTGCCATAACTGTCCTTACAGCCAGCACCTCCACAAGAGTCATCTGGACATGTATCATTAGTACTCAAACTGCCATTGCCACCGCACACCTGTGAAAACAGCATGGAAGGGACAATCAACCTGCTGAGCAGTCTATTAACAGTTCTGGGAACACCTAATTAGCTAGCCAACCAATGAGTTGTTGGGCAGTTTACATACTGAATTTGAAAGGCTAGCGTTGATGCTGATGACATTAGCTGACCTCACCTACAGCATTAGAAGTTCAGTGTTTTCAGTGATATGTCTGTATTTTTACTGCATTTGTTCTTACAGAAAGCAGAGAGTAGTTCTTACCTTGTGGCTGAGGTCATGGACATTAAGTTCCATCTCGTCAGCTTTCTTTTGCAGTTCAGAGAGGGACTTGTTCTGAGCCGTGACTGTTCGCAGGTGTTGGTCCTTCTTTTGCTTCAGCAGGGTCTCAGTGTGGTTACGAGTTTCTCTAGACTGCTCCACAGGGCTCTCGGGTCCATACACAGAGGCATTGCACCGCTGCTCAGCTTCCAGGGACTGCTGGTAGTACTTCTGCACTTTCTGGAACTGTTCTGGATTTGAGAATGCAGAAAGACGTTTTCAGGATACACTCAAATATGAAGGCTCCAGAATTGGTTACCTAAACTTCATCTAAAGTGGCTGTGGTCGTATATGATCCAATCAGCAATGTTTTCATCACCACTGTGTTTACCCAATACTACAAACAACCCCCTACACCAAACCAAAAAAGTTTCTGTGGTCATTTATGATCCGATCAGCAACATTCCTCTTATAACCTGTCTTTGAACAATACTACAAAAAAGTTGCTGTGGCTGTTTATGATCCAATCAGCAACACTTCAATTGACCAATGTTACAGGAAGATAAGACTATCCAACATCTGACAACTAAGGTTGCTGTGTTCATTTATGATCTGATCAGCAACCTTTCCTTAAACATTGTGAAAATGACCCAGAAGCTTGACAAAATATTACATTTACATCTAAGATATATTTGATCCAGCCCATTCACTTTATCTATACTCCAATCACTACCTTGACAGAATATTGTTAACAACTGTGATCACAATTTTATTCAAAAAGATAAACTGTCATATTTTATATTCATTATACATAAAGTGACTTTTCAAACTTTTCTGTTTATTGTAGGCTTATAGCTCATAAAAAACACAAATCCAGAATATCTACATATTTGAAAATGTTCATTCAAATTGTAGATAGATTACTAATCACAGTATCAATTTTAAAACAAAACAGCTTGAAATATGTCCATTTAAATGTAATGAATATAAAACATAAGTTTAAGTTTTAATTAAATGATCATAAACATTTTTCACTGTATTCTAATTTTTTGAGAGGCACTAGTCTGTACTTTACATATAAGTCATGCATGCACCCTAAATTGGAACTAGACATGCTATTTATACTGATTGATAAGTAACTTAAATAAATTCAAAATAAAATGAGAAAATTAATTTTGGATTTTCATGAGCTGTAAGCCATACTAATCAAAAGTAAAACTTAAATGTAATGAATGTAAAATACCACAGTTTACCAATATATAAAATATATAAAATATATAAAATATATATACTGGTGTACCTGAAAGTCCAGCAGTGAAGTAATTGTCCAGGTCTCTGTGCCGCTCAGTCAGTGTGTTGTTCAGGTCTCTGAGTTCCTCCTCCATTGCAGTCAGATTCATTTTCAGGACTCTATCTTGCTCTGCTGTCACATTAATTTCTCTGTCCATTCCCATCAAACGGCCATCAGTGACAGCTATCTCAACCCTGTGCCAAAAAGGAGTCACAGTTAGGTCTTTAATTAGATTCTTCAGGCAAACATTCATTGTTGAACTGAGGCAAGTCTGCAAAATTTTAATTGCTTGGTAAAAAGAGTCAGAACAACTGGCAGTTTTACCAAGAGCATTCCCGAGTCATTTCGATAAGTCCTGTCATGGGAGTGTGAGAACCATCTATTTTTCCACCATTTTGTAGAAACTAGACTGTATTTTGAAGCCATGCAGACTCTGCTGAATCTATCCCACCTTGATAAGAGACTGTTAGTTACAGTTAAAGTAACACAAAAATGATATATGTGTTCATGTGCTAGACATTGTGCCAATAGATTCATGTTTATCTGCTCCACAGTGTCCTATTCTGTTGGCAATACTTCTTTGCAGGGACTATAACAGCTCAAAGTGTCAGCAATAGGTGTAACTGAAAGTAGCTAAATTCATTCATTAGAAGAAGTGTCCACAAATATTTGGACATATATTGTATATTAATTGCTGATGCCAATAATATTGTTTGGGGGTGGTGCTGAACTTGTCATATAAAAACCCTACCCTCTAGTGTTGGCTTGGTGTAACTACATTACCTCAGGTCATCAATGGCCTGGCTAATCAGATGGTGCATCCTGTCTCTGTCCCCATTCTTTAACAGGTCCTGGACCTCTGCCAGCTTGTTCTCCAGTTCATAGATTCGGGTGTTGTTAGCACCAGGCACCTGGCCCATTTCCAGGATCTTGGCTATAACGGAGCGGATGCTGTCCAAATCTTTGTTAAGGTTACGCACAATGTCATCCCACAGATTGAAGCAAGGGTGGCAGGGCACACACTTGGGGAAGCTTCCAGTAAAACCACGGGCACACTCGTTACAGTGCTGACCACTCGCTCCCTCCCTGCATGTACAAGCTCCGGTGGTGTGGTCACACTGAAGCGCCTCTGCCCCCAGCGGGTTACACCTACACTCTGTCCCAACACAAAGGTACAACAGAGTGAAGATCAAGTAAATCAAATGACAATTTCAGCAGCAGTAACAAAAAACACAACTCTTATTCTCCCAGTTCTGGTTACAGGTACAGGGTGGGAATAGAAACGTTTAAATGTGATAGAAAATGAGGAAAATTAAGAGAATTCACATCAGGAGGGCTGGGCAAAATCCCACTGGGCCACTATGGGTGTGGGCCTTCGACCCCTCGGTTGAGAAAACAGACCACCAAAGTAGATGTTGCTGTCTGCTAGCAACTTGAGCCATGTCCCTGACAGCGAGCAGAGAGACTAGCTAGAACTTATGTCTCAGCTAACATATATCTAAGTAACTAATGGTAAAAGAGAGTAATGGTGTTAATATATTTTGCTTGACATTTTAAAAACTGCCCAGATACTGGATAACAATTTGATGTCAAAAGGATTTTGGACTCTTAATGTCCAACAGACACTGTACTGAAAAGCAAAATTGTTGTAACTGTATCAAAATTTGGTTGGAAATCAAAACCAAAATCCAAGTTAAAATCAAGCTCCTTGAATTTCGGTTACTTAAACTATGACATAAAACAACCAACTTATTGTTTAAAAAAAAGTTTTTGTTCATCACTCCACACAACTAAATGTCACAACATCTGCTATGATCAGTATTCTAGGTCAAATGGACATTAGCTTTAGATGTCCTGATATAAAATTTGGTCACCTGATATCACAACCTACATCCAGCTACAATATCTAACAATAAGTAGTAACCAGCTGGGTGAAGTTAGGTCTTACCCTCACAGTGCTCGTTTGGATTTCCCCAGTGGAGAGACTCACACTCTGTACACTGCTTCCCTCCAAAACCTGGCTTGCATTGACAGTGACCACTGAGCTGCATTATTACACACAGGGAGAACAGGAGAAACAGTGTTCTGAATGAAAAGTTCTTCCTCTGATCCTGTATATTAATCTAAAAGCTTATTAAATCACTTTGTCAAGTTCAGAAGATGCTTAGCAGATAATGGTGCTAGTTACCAGGTTGCAATGTGGGCTGAGGGAGTTCTGAGGATGGCACCCACAGGCCTCACAGCCGTGGTCCATGCCCAGGTTCCAGTGGTTACGTGCACACTGGTCACAGTTATGGCCTTCAACATTGGGCCTGCAGAAACATGCCCCTGTCTGCCGGTCACAGTCACAGGACCCATCATTACAGTAGGCCTGCTGCGTCCCCACAGTCATACATGTGCAGCCTGTAGGACAGATACCGGACAGGCATGAGGAGATTAAATTCAGTTGTGGTCAGATTTCCCTATACATTTCTTTAAACTGTTATTTTTTGTTAATTTGGTTCTGTCAAACATCTGGTCCACATGTCTTTGGACACACCTTCTAATACATATATTCGGCTATTTAAACACAAACACACACACACACACACACACACACACACACACACAGCTTGTCTAAAGTACTGCCAATACAATAGAACTCTGGAGCAGATAAACTTTGACCTATTGGCACAATGCCTAATGCCAGGCATGGGATAGAGGGTTTAAGCCACCCAGCATTAAGCTGTGGAGCAGTGGAACTTGAATGATGATGCTCCATCCAGAACATCCTGGCTTCACTAATATTCACTAAATACAAAAGAATCCTAATAGCAATGAACTATACATACCTTTGCATTTTAAGACAGTCAATTTACTTGCTTTAAGGGTAAAATAATAAACACGTCCCTAACTGAATCCCCAAGAAAACTGCTAGAGGTCCAACAACATTTTGTCTCATTGCAAAAAATATTAATTTCCCTTTTTAAGCCCATTTACAAATAATTTTATAATGTTTAGACAAGAAGTCACATGGTCATGCAAACAAAGAACTGTTGTTTGGCCTGAGGTCATTTCACAGCTTAAACTGTAACATTAGCACATAAGGTGCTAATGAATCACATAAAGTCCTAATATACTGTACAGAAGGAGATTCATATCTAAAAATAAATAAACAAATAAAACATGAAAGTTTTAAACTTTGGATATCCCTACATTTAGATTACCTTTCCACCCACATGGTGCTCCCTTGTACTTGTGGTAAACACTATTTTCCAATGATAAGTAGAGATGCACTGATGCCAAATGGATAGTGACCAAACTGGCAGATTTTCAGCATGTTTGGGTATTCTGAAATCTGGGGTTTGTTTGTACTTATGATTATATGTATACACAATCTGGGCATCTGTGGAAATAAAGCATCTGTGTTGGTATTTTTGTGTTATGATAACTATGTAAAACAGGGCATAACATTTTAATTTGACTTACGCCTGCAGTCCCTGGCCAGGGCATTGCCATAGTAACCAGTCTTGCACTCGGAGCAGGATGGCCCATCTGTGTTGTATAGACACTTTAGGCATTGGCCTGTGCGTGGGTCACAGGAGTCTGGGTCCTCGGCCTCTATGTTTCCATTACACTCGCATGGCCGGCATTCCCCACCTGCCTGCTCTGGGTTTCCAAAGTAACCAGGTGCACAGCGGTCACAGCGAGCTCCTGAGAGATGTGGTGTCATATCAGAAATAACATCAGATATAAAAAAACACACACTTTTCATTTTATGGTTTAGTTAATAATGCATGCTTTTATGCAAATTCATAATAATGAATTTAAAAATTTAATTAAAATTGTACTAAAACTGTTCTATAGCTCTCTGATAAAGCTGACCTGTGTAGCCCTGCTTGCACTGGCAGATGATCTGGTTGGAGGCTGGGTCCATATAGCAGAAGTCTCCATTGAAGTGGCCACTGCCTGGGTTACCTGGACATGGGCAGGGACGACAGTGGTCCCCTGAACCCAAAACTGGGTTACCATAGAAGCCATTCATACACCTGGAGCATAGAGGAAATACGCTGCATTATCCGACTGGATGCAGAACATCAACGTAATGTACACTACAGACAAAAGTTGTCTATGCACAGATATACATCAGTTCTGGACAAGAACATACAGTATAAGTATTAAGTTTTAAGTGACGTTTTGCTTGTAAAAACTCCAGATTACATTAGAACAAATACAGATAAACAGAAATATAGTAAAATGTAAAGTGAATTTCTCAGTTTGAAGAAAGTAGTTGAGATCATGTGAGCTAGTTAAAAGAACAAAACCAGCTAGTGCCATGATTTGATCAAGCTCATCATTAAGCACTGATTTACTAAACCAGGTGTTAGATCACTATAAACAACACTAACACTAACTCATAGGCTACAGAAGCTGTATCCCCATACCATGAATGCTTGACTGGTTATAAATCTGGTGGCGAGGAAGATTTACAAGACTTTTTATTGTATGGAAATCTGTATGGCTCAATCTACAACTCACACTAGATTAGAATGATTTCATTTTGAGTTAAAATATAGAACAGTACACACATTAAAAAGGCTTGAATTATACCATTTTATTATTCATTTAATTACTATAAAATATATAGCAAGTTAAACTTTCTGAATGAAGTTGTGAATACAAATGATGTTTCACAATATTTTTGAAGATAACACTAGTACATCGTGGAAAAGAGTACATTCTTGCTTCACTTACAATTGAACAAACTTACCATGCATTGGTCTAGGTTTCATGCATAATGCACCATGCATAAAAACCCAAACCCTACTGAATGACATAGATTTTAACTTCTAAAATTTCTGGTGTTGCTCTGTCAGAACTGAACTGAACATGAATATCGTGATTATTGATGGCATCTGACAGGAAAGTGAATTTGGGGGCAGATGTTAATGAAAATGCTGTGTGAGGCTTTTGAGTGAAGGACATTGGATACCTTACTACCAAATATTACTCTTAATATATTTATTTATTTATTTATTTTTATCTCCCCCAACTCCCTGTCTTTAAATAGGACAACAGGACATGATTACACAGATGAGTAATAGTCTTCTTTGTTTTTAATGTTATATTTTATATGAAAAAAAGAAGGAAGAAAAATGAAGAGTTGCGGCTAACCTCTCACACATATGACCTGCTGTATGGTCTCTGCACTCATGGCAGGCACCAGTGTGTGGATCACAGGTCTCTGCGTGTCCATTACAATGGCACGGTCTGCAGTTGGGGAAGCCCCAGTGACCAGGTTGGCAGTCAGAACACTGTCGCCCACGGGCTCCGGGTTTACACGGGCATTGTCCTGTTGAAATGTCACACTGCTGCCCTGCTGAGCCATCAAGGTGGCAGTCACATGCTGAGGGAGAGAGAGTACAGATTTTTACAATATTTTACAATATTTGCAGAGAGTGATCTACATTGTACATGGGAAGGATGTAATTCATCTTACCAGTGCATCCATAGGGTCCAAATCCATATGTTCTCGGTGCACACTGGTCACAGTTACGGCCAATAACATTAGGTTTACAGTGACACTGACCTCCAATCTTGTGACACTCTGTGCTCAGTGAACCCTGAGGGTCACAGTGACAAGCTACAAAGAAAAAAGTGAGAACAGAAAAGACAGAGATAAATAAACATATCCAAGATTCCAGTACAGATATAGTAAAACCTGTACAGAGGGAGGGTTTCAATGAATGCCTCAAGGCAACTGAGCTAGATCTTAAACCACAATATATATATATATATATTGCTTTATTAATAGATGTGGAAGAATACACATGTTCAGCATTAATAATTTCTGATTCTAAGTGAGCAACACCAGTGGCCTTTTAGTACTGCCTCCTTAAGGGTTCTGGAGGAATGGTCACTGGTCATTGTGACATAACCATGAGCAGGTTATTTTACGGAAACATAATAACAGCAAACTGGCCAACAGTGAAACATTGCAACTGCAGCATTAGTATGGCACTTACTAGTGTGGTGCTATTATGTTGGCTAGCAGTGTCCTCCGATATTGCTACCACAGCATTAGAACACAAGCTATGGCCCTTAATTGCCAGCTCAGCGTTGGCATGGTTGTTGCTGGCCTCATCCCACATTGCTACTGTCCTTGTCTCTCTCTCCAGTCATTCTCTTCATTCACTCTCAAGTAATATCCTTTCATGTGTTTTTTTACCACTGATATGCACTCAACTCATCCTTTCTTTCCCACCTTCTGATACCCAGGTTTCATGTCGAATCTCAGCATACCATACTGATATCTCATCATGGATGGCAGCCCATCACCTAAAACTCAACCCAGGAAGAGTAAACTGCTATACATCCCTGGATCCACGGGTCCTCATCATGATCTTGCCATTTCCTTTGAAAATTCACTTTTCGCCCCATCAACAAAAGCACAGAGCATTGGTGTAGTTATGAATGACTATAACTAGACTGTTCTCAGCTCATGTTGAAAACCATGGTCATGTAGATTTCTCCTTTACAAAATCAGGAGAATTCGACCTTTTCTGTCTAGAGAGGCCACTAAGGTGCTTGTTCAGCCTCTTGTCATTTCAAGACCAGACTACGGCAACTCCTTTATAGCTGGCTTTCCTGGAACTGATCTAAAATGCAGTGGCATGGCTCGTTTTCAATGTTCCCAAGTTCAGTCATGTAACTCTTATGCTGTCTTCACTGGCTTCCTGTAGCTGCCCACATCAGATTCAAAACCTTGATGCTGGCCTACAAATCCAAAAATGGGCCCCTCCACACTTGGAACTTCTTAAGATTACAGAGGCACAAAAGCTTCAGTTGAATTTCCCTCAACAATAACTGCCATTTCTCCTGTTGAGAGGGCCTTGTCTTTACAAGCGTCAAAGAAGTGCATTAGTGTTTTCTACAGAGCTCTAAATTCCAACTCATCTACAATTCTACAGTCCACTAAGCTACTTTGGGAGGCAGATTTGGGTGTTTCATTTGATGACCGTGACAGTCTATCCATGAGACAGACTGGCAGAAGGTATGAATTCATGACATGAAAATATCTATCTGTAATAGAACCAAGACTATTCAGTTTAAGATGGATATTAAAGCATCTCCTCTCTGCTACAAATATAAACCTGACGTGAGTTTGGCAGTTATATTCACTGTTTCAATGTTATATTCAATATTCTGAAGCTACTAGTCTTTTATTGTGAAGGAATTGTGTGTATTTTTTGTTGTACTGGATCCTATCTGGATCCTTCTCCTGAATACAAGAGGCTTTTCAATCTTCTGACCTTTACTGTCAGAAAGAACATTTTGCATTTTTGGATTAAGGATGTCATTCCATCAAAGAAATCATGGAACAGTCTTATTATGGAGTGTATTCTCAATGAATACCAATGTAGGCTTCAGTCCTCAGTGGATACCTTCCATAAAGTCTGGGAGGACATATAGCACCTACACTGTCCTCTTCCTTGTTAAATGGATGTCCTAAGTCGGTCAAGCTTGTCTTTGTCTCTCTTAATGAAATGTTGTTTAACCTTGCCATTTATTGTACATTTTATTATTGTTATTATTTATGTCATGTATTGTCTGAGCTGTTTATGTTTTGTTATATGGAAAATCCAATCAAAAAATATCAAATTAAATTAAATCTGTTGCCCTTTTGAAATCATTACACCCTTAATAGTTATATGGATGTTTTTCAGTCATTAAACCCTCTAACATGAGACTGCAGGTTTCTAAAGTATTATGCTGGAAGACTCACATAGCGCTCCATTGTGAATCAAAGAGGAGATGCTGCAGATGAGTTTAATACACATCTCAGCCAGTGGTGGCATGGGAGCGCTCATGAATGATTCCAAACACATGTAGCGCACCATCTCATCCCGTCGCTGCTGGGCCAGGGGGTCGTTACCCTGGAAACCTGGCAGCTCCTCATACTTGGGAATCAAAACAAGCTAGAGACAGAGGAAGGAAAGGTCAGAACTTAATAAAGTCAGGTAAATGTGATATTTATTCCCATTTAAATTAATGAAAGGGAACTTTACTTTTATTAATCCTTTAGGGGACAAATCCTTGACATTTCTGACAATTTGATTTAATCTAAAGAATTTTTTTTCCACTTTCTTTACAATAGTGAGAGTCTACAGTACCCAGATAGCAATGAATGTTTGGACCAAATGTGTCTGCTATTTAGGTACCTGCAATAAGCAACATGGTTTTAAAAGAAACACCTCAGGTTACACCTCAGGTTACCTTGGACTTGGACAGCAAAGATAGATCTGACATTTGATATGGATAGCATTTATAAGCTGTGGGAAATTATTCTGAATATCAAATTGATATCAAATGTTCAATCAATATTTATTGATATATATATCAATATTTCTGACACAGGATAGCATACAAAATTTCATATGTGTAACCACAAGATGGCGACAGACTGACATGTACTTCCTAGGCAATGTCTTTCTCAATTGACCCCACTGGGGTTTAACAAATAAACATACTACATTTGTCCTATTTTCTTAATATTAAACATTTGGTTACTACTTTGATACCAAGCCAAATGTAGGTTAGCATTTACTCCAATAACTGAACTCCCATTGACTATTCTCAAAATACATGCACTTATTATTAAATAATGGCTATAGTGCCATAGTACTCACCGAGTCAATAAGGATGTGGGCAGTGAGGTGTCTGTAAGAGACCGCATGGCGCTGGAAGCGGATGGAAATCACATATCGGTTGCTGGGCTCGAAGCAAAAGGGCCGGGGCATCTGGATGTACCTGTGAAGAGTTCCATGCTGTTAGGAGGGGTGGGAGTGGACATCATAGCATCATAACAGCAAAAGAACTGTGTTGATACATCAAGGGCCAGGTGCCAATATAAATATTTTACTTCTTTACTTTATTTACTTATTAAAGAGCAACACCACCGGCCTTTTAGCTTCGCCTCCTTTCTCCAAGCTTCTTTGGAGATCTGAAGTCATGACATAATCATGACTGGGTCATTTCACTGAAAGACGCCCAAAGGTAGCCATCATTGGTCCTGGCCAACTGTAAAACATCTTTAATGCAGCATCAGCATGCTGGATATGGCTGATGTCCTGAATTGGTATTGGCCCATTTTAACATACTAACTAGTATTGGTGCACCAGTCACAGTCCTCATCCAGAATCACTAGTTGGTGCTATCATGCTGTCCACTGGCCTATTCCAACATACTACCACAGCACTAACACACCACTTGCAGCCATCGTCCACTAGTGCAGTATTAGCACACTGGCTACTGGCCTCTATAGTTTAGTAGTTTAAGGATGTTTCAGTACAGTATGAGTTCATGCCATGTCACATTTATTACATGTTGAACCAGCTGTGAGACTGTGTTTCTGCCTCATTTTTCAGGATTTTCAATAGAGTTGCTCTTTAATACTTCAATGTATAGTATAATAGCATAGTATAATAAGCCAATTGATAATCTATGATATACAGAGGGAGGGGAAAATAAGTATATGATACAATTTTGAAAGTTTTCCCACCTACAAAGAATGGACAGGTCTGTAATTTTTTATCGTAGGTACACTTCAACTGTGACTAAATCTAAGAAAATCCCGAAAATAATCAAATAATGTAAATAATTAATTTGCATTTTATTGCATTTAAAATAAGTATTTGATACAATAGAAAAATAGAACTTAATATTTGGTACAGAAACCTTTGTTTTTAATTACAGAGGTCATATGTTTCCTTTAGTTCTTGACCAGTTCTTGACACTGCATCTGGGATTTTGGCCCACTCCTCCACATACAGATTTTCTCCAGAACTTTCAAGGTTTCATGGGATGTACTAATCATTTTCGTCCTCCAAACATGGTGAGTGGAGCTGATACCAGATTGTGTAGGAGGGACTAGACTTGATTTGGGTGGTTGCTGCAATGGTTGCTTTTGTGGCATTAAAACCATTTGATTTAGCAGAGTTGTCATTGGCTTCATCCCTGGCTTGTCCAAGTTGTAATTTGAGGAGCATGAGAACTCCCATGTAGTTCTGGGCTGATTCCTGAACTTTTGCTGAATTACCCTTACCCTACGAGGCAAGATCTTGCAGGGAGCCCCAGACTGAGGAACATTGACAGTCATCTTGTGTTTCTCCCATTTTCGAATAATTGTGCCAACAGTTGTTGCCTTCTCACCAAGCTGCTTGCCTATTGTCCTGTATCGCATCCCAGGCTTGTGCCAGGTCTACAATTTTGTCCCTGGTGTTCTTACAAAGCTTGGCCATAGTGGAGAGGTTGGAGTATGATTGACTGAGTGTGTGGACAGGTGTCTTTTATACAGTTAACAAGTTTAAACAGGTGCAATGAATACAGGTAATGAGTGCAGAGAAAGACGCCATCTTAAAGAATAACTGACAGATCTGAGAGAGCCAGAATCCTTGCTGGTTGGTAGGTGATTAAATACTTATTTCATGCAATGAAATGCAAATTAATTATTTAAAAATACAATTTGCAGACCTCTCCATTCTTTGTAAGTGGGAAAGCTTGCAAAATTGGCAGTTTGTCAAATACTTTTTCCCCACTGTATCCTAAATCCTAATTTATTTTTCTGGCTAGATCAAGGCTTCTCTCAGAAGTGTCATATTCTTTACTGGTGACTGAATGTGAAATATCTACTTTACAATTCTTCTTTAATTGTAAGAGGACAAGCAGAGCAAAAACAGAAGGGAGATGGTACCTATTGATGCACAAAACAATCAACACTTCCTTGTTTAAAGCAACATTATGTAGCATTTTACCTTAAAATAACAGCTTAAAATCAAATTGATGCCCCAATGACTACTCCATTGTCATGGACTGTTGCTGGTTCGATTCCCTTAACAGGCAGGACATGACTGAATTGCCCTTGAGCAAAGCACTTAACTCCCTAACTGCTCCCCATGGATACTCTGAACTCACTAGTGTGTATTTTATTTCACTGCGGGGATGGGTAAAATGCAGAGGACAAATTTCCCTCTGTGTGCAAGCACAGTGAATCTATATGCATGCTTTCTTTAAAGCATCAAGGTCAGTCAGACCCACACACACACACACACACACACACACACACTGCTAATTGGTTCTGCCTCAGCCCACAGGACACAGCAAGAGCAGGAAACATTGTGTAGTGAAGCAGACAGACAGACACACACAAACGCACACACACAGACAGACACATCCGGTGCTGAGGAAATCACAGTCCATTCATCCAATTAGTCCTCACACACACACATACATACACATGCATGTGCTGAGATTCACCTTCACCAGGCTCCTCAATATAAGCTAGTAGATTTAGCCTAACGAGTATAACTAGGTTTCTAGCATAACTTTTCTTTTCAGTACCCAGTGTTTTAACCCCATTGATATCTCTGGAAATCCATAATTTATGAGCTGAGTGGGCCATCCCATAAAAGACACACAAATGTTTGTGGACACCCCTTCTAATTAATGCATTCATCTACTTTAAGCTGCATCCACTGCTACAGATGCACCCATACACTGCTTTTCAATCCCTGTAGAGAAGCAATGCCAATAAAAAAGAACTTTCTGGAGCAGATAACCAAACATGAACCTATTGTCACCATGTCTAATGCCAGGTGTGGGTTAGAGGGGTATGCTGTCCCTCAGCGTTGAGCTGTGGATTAGTGGAACTGTGTTATCCAGAATGATGGGCAATACTTCTGGAATGATGTCCGATACTTTTGGAATTCTCGAAAATCTATATGGTGTCAACATTTCATGATCACTAGATCAATAAAATGACCCAAAATGTTTTAAAACATTTTTTTTATAAAGTGTCCTTACGTTTTTGAAGTTTTTTTATACATAAGATGAGAAACAAAAATAAGAGAATGAATATCAACAATAATCACAATTACAAAAACAATTACAATTCTCAACCAAAAACAAAGCTTCTCAACCAGTCAGCTTGCACTGCCAGAAATAAGTGTTGTATAATTATGTATAGTATAATATAAAAAAATAATTAATATATTTTACTATATGGTATAATTCATGGTAAAACATTGTAAGTGAATACTATATTCTTTGGATCATACAGTAACAGCAACTGTTACTTGTTACCTTGCTTGCAAAATGCATTTGTGTGAGTTTTGAATGATGACACATCCCTAAGAAGACTTTTGTACTGAAACTTCCTATGAACTGACAAATCTAAACCAGTATATAAGCTGTTAACACACCACACCTGAACTGACCAATCCACCCTGCTTTCTGTGCCCTCAGCTGGAATTCTGTTTTAATTCATTCTGTATTTGCGAAAGAGGATTTATAGCCTCTCACTGAGTTTAATTTGCCCTGAAGGCAGGCATTGCCAGTCTCCTGAACCTGAGCCAGAGATCCGATTAGTCACGTTACAACAACACACACATACACACTCTGATATGCTGGAAGTTTTCCAAAAGCATCAGAGTGGAACCAAAGCAGAACCTGGTGGAGGGTTCACTTCACTGCACAGACTAATAAATATGATTTAATCAAAGTATTACACATTTGTCCAGCATATAAAGAATGAACTGTTACCAGAATGTTATTAAGATACACCTTTATTTGCACCATATGCTCTAAATCACACATACACTAAATGTTACCTCTTGTGGTGGGGCAGGGTGACAGTGTACAACTGCTCAGTAGGAAGAAGGTTTCCACAGCGAGGGCTGGTGGGCAGCAAGACAGATGTAATGCTCACAATGGCCTCCCAATCTTCTGTGGACTGTTCACAAGAGTGTCAGTAACATTCTTTGTAATTAGACTGAGATGACAGCACACGGTGTCTGTATAAAGATTTGAGGACGCTGTTCAAAGCTTATCAGCATTTCAGGGTCAAAAGATTTTCAACATATTGTTGTGCAAATCCTTGTACCTCCAAAAGTGAAACTACCAGATTCAATTCATGTCATAAAGTGAAAGCATGCCTAAAATCTTAATAAAAATAGGTAATGTATTGGTTTCCTGAAAACAACTGAGCACATAGATGATTCTATAACTGATTGATTTGATGAAAAAGTGATAATCACGCTGAACATGATTGTATCATTAAAATGCTTTTAGGAATCAGAGGCCTAAAAAGTAACAGTGCACATCAAACAGATAACATTGCAGATAACATAACGTATGTTGTTCATATTGAACATTAGAGAGAATCCAACTTCAGTACTGACTTCTGGCTCATAGCGGATCATGATGTCATAATCCAAGGCGTAAGCGATGTTGTTGATGGTGAAAACGAGCCCAGCTCCATCTTTAACACGAGCAAACCCCGGTCCAGTCCAGGTGACCATCTGACCCGGCTGCCTCTCTCTACTTACAGGTGTCACATCAGGCTGTGGAAACAACACACAAGTGAAAACACAAAGCTCATCAACCTGCAGACTGGATTCCCCAATCAGCTAGGACAGGACTGGTGTCTGAGGTTTGCAGTATAGCTTATTGTTACTTGTTAGCTACTTGTAGCTGCAGCTTAATGTCACTGAATATAAGATTATCTGACTGTATTTGGTGTAAACTGTGTGAATTGTGTAAATTAGATTTTTGAATAAACTATCTTTTAGGAGATGAGAAAGAAGATAATTAGGGAGTAAAGCATACATACAGTCTGCTGGAGCTGGCGAATGCGTCTCAGTGCTGCCCTCTGCTGCTGGGCAATACGGCGGTGGCGTTTGTGTCTCTTGAGCTGGTTGTTGAGATGCTCTGCACAGTTATTGCCTGCCTGAGGCCGTGGTTTCCCCTGAACAACATAAAGAGAAAGACAACAGTTAAACAGAACATAGAGTATTACAGGGATGGTAGGATTACCAGAAATCCTGGGACAGTTCTATGGTGCATTTTGGCATCCTGACTTTTCCCTAAACTGTTGATCTATTGTATCTATTTCTGTATTTCAAATTACACTTTTGTCATTGGCAATAAATGCAAAAAATATTTAATTGTGCAAACAGAAGATACATGTCAACACGTGTGAAATCAACAAGGCCCAGCTTACCTTATCACGTTAAAATAAAGATGTAGCATCCAATGTGATATTTTTCATGATGGAGGCTTAACTGAAGAATCAAAATGACTTGCCTATTGTATGTTTTAACAGGTCCACAAGTAAAATTCCACATCGCTATCAGTTAAGATTGCTTTACATTTTTACTCAATCAACATAGAAAGAAATGAAACACAAGATACACTATATGGACAAAAGTATTGGGATACCAGCTCATTAAGGGTATTTGAAAGAGTTCATCCTGCTTTTGTTGGAGTCTCTCCTATCCAGGATAGACTTTCTACTAGATGTTGGAACATTATTGTAAGGATTGGATTGCATTCATGTGTTACTGAGGTCAGGATATTGGATATTCACCACTCCAACTCTACCCAACTCCCCAGCTCGTCCCAAAGGTATATGCTGGAGCACCATCATTCCAGAAAACACAGCTTGATGCTGGGGAGCTTTATACTCCTCTAGCCCAAGCCTGGGATTAGGCATTGTACCAAAATATTAATGTTTAATGCTTCCTTATTCAGTACATCTCTACAGGGATGAGACAAGCTGTGTGTGCATTTGCACAGCAGCAATGGGTGCAGCTTTAAGTAGATAAATGCATACATTAGAAAGAGAATCCATAAACGGTCCATATGGCACAATGGATAGAGCACAAAAACAAATGATCAATGATGACACTGCACTCAATCCAGATAAATTCTGCTCTAGAAGCATTGACAAAATCTGTGATATGCTCACAAAAACATGTGGTGACATATTGTGATTTAATATGTCACAATAGCAATAAATGTCAAAATACTGACCAGGCCTCTATCCTCATTTAGAGTGCACTGGAGCTTGTGTAAATACATTAAGCAGTGTGAAGCCATGGAGAATGATTCTGTATTGCAATGAATGAGTGAGTTAGAGCAGTAAAGATACAGAAAACAAAAAAGAGAGAGTATGGGAGCTGGGAATGTGTGTGTTAGAAGTGGTTGTGTTGTAACAGTGAGCACATAAAGGAATGTGTTGTATTGGGGCGCTCAGAAAGTCTGTTTTTGTAAGAGCGAAAGAAGGACGGGCAGAAAGAATGAGAAAGAAATGGAGGATCTATGTGTTTGTATGTGAGGTGGGCATAACTAACTCTATTTGACAGGCCGGCATCTCCACTGTTTTCAGATGTTATTCCGGGTCACTTCAGCCATGGCCTGGTCACATCTCTGAGTGTGTGTGTGTGTGTGTGTGTGTGTGTGTGTGTGTGTGTGTGTGTGTGTGTGTGTGTGTGTGTGTGTGTGTGTGTGTGTTGTTCAGGGTATCTGCAAAACTAGTACTGTCTGGCCTCTAGAATAAAGTGTATCAGGAATGTGAATATCTGCCCTTAAAAGCATCTTGTCTTTCAAAGACTTGGAATCAGTTATTCATGTCTTACATGAATAGTCAGTGTCTCACACTGACTATTGCACCTTGTTTTATTTGGGTCCAAATGTAGTTGGTCCAAATTTGGTCCAAAATGTAGCTGGTCCAAAAGGCTCTTGACTGGTACCAAGCAAAGAAAGGGTATTACCCCTGTACTGGCATCAATGCACTGGATACCAGTA
This sequence comes from Acestrorhynchus altus, assembly GCA_034509495.1. Classification (NCBI taxonomy): domain Eukaryota; kingdom Metazoa; phylum Chordata; class Actinopteri; order Characiformes; family Acestrorhynchidae; genus Acestrorhynchus; species Acestrorhynchus altus. The sequence continues at coordinate 17,426,420 of CM067518.1, forward strand.
CAATACAGAGTTTTGTTTAAGGTGTTGCTGTTTGATTTGATTTTATTAAATTTTATTTCCAACATCTTTTGTTACCATTCCTCTTCAAAAGCAATCATTTGCGATTAGCCATTCCTCACTCTTAGTTGAAGTCTAATGGTGACCAGGCCTTTTCTGTACCTGCCCTGGCCTCTGGAACAGTCTTCCATTTTTAACAAAAGAATGACCCAACAGTACAAATGTTTAAGTCCAATTTAAAACCACATCTATTCTCTAAGGCATTCACATCCTTATAAATATTGTGGATTCAGTCATCTGCACCTGCTTTGGCTTTTTTTTTCATTGGCATCAGCAGCATTTTCGCTTTGTTTTCTTGTTATTCTTTTATTTTTCTTATTTGCATGTTATTATTCTGTGAGAATCAATGTGTAATATTAACTAGATAATGGTTAATTAATTTTATTGTACAGCATTTTGGACAAACACAAAAGTTTCTGACTGTCTAAGTGACAAAAGATGATAACAACAAATCTGCTCAACATTACAGTCTGTACAGTCTGAGAATAAGAGGGCCTCCCCCCATGTGAATAGAAATGCTCTAAAATTATTTTTAATTCATCTTATTTTACATTATTTTCCCTTCCAAGTTGAAATTCAATGTAATTGATTACTATACATTTCCAGCTTGGAAATGAATAGTAAAGCCCTGATACGGGGCATACACAGTAACAAACTTGGCCCAAATCATTCAGACTACAAAAATTAGTTCCAGCATATCAGCAGTCATATCAGTCTCCCCAGACACCAGTTTCCCCATCCTGTGGGTCAACGTGAAACTGCTGCATCACTATTCCAAACCCCACAGTGCCTCACAGTTTACATTCCATTATTTGGCGCACTGCTTTTGGTTGTGTGTGTGTCTGGGCTTGCCCAGGGGACACACAGGTGATATGGTGATGTGGATATTAGATAAGCTGAAGTTCTCACCATTGTTGTTTTGACTTTGTTATCAAGCACCAGCATGATTCGGTATGAGGGACCTTTTATTTTAGGGAAAGATGAAATTTTACATCAGTGTTATTGAATTCTTACCTGATGGCATGAACTAGAAGACTAGGTTTCCGATGTCTGTCAGAACAAAGTTAAATTTACACAAGACATGTTTGGCAGAGTTGCACTGATATCAACTGTCATTTGCTTTGAGTTGATATCAGCAGGAAACGATATATCCAATATATACAAAGCACAATATGTACAGTCCACTTTTGTTTTTTCAGGCCAACATCAAGGTTTTGAATCTGATGTTCAGCTACAGGAAGTCAGTAAAGAGAATGCAGCAAAGTAGCAACATGGATGAACTTGGGAACATTTTGGATCAGCTGAAGGGCCTGATAATATACATAGGAAGTAGCAGTAGTCTTGAAGTGACAAGAGACTGAACAAGCACCTGAATGACCTCCCTAGAGAGAAAAGGTTGAATTCACCTGATGTTCTAAAGGAGAAATCTGCATGACTGAATCAAGTTTGCAACATGAGTCAAGAATGATAACTGGTCATCCACAACTACACCAAGGCTTTGCGCTTCTGCTGATGTTAGTGACCAATAAGTTCTAAAAGGAAATGGCAAGATCATGGAGAACACCAATGGTTGCAGAGATGTACTACAATTCAGTCTCCACAATCTTAGCCTGGATTTTAAAGTTGAAAATGTTTTTTTCAAATCGCAGGCAAAAGGCTCAGGTTGGATACAAATCAGGGTTTACGGTGGTGGCTCAGTTGCTATGTGTGAACTGCTGAAAGTTGTGATCTGAGAGCTTACCAAGCGATCGGTGATGCCTTTCAAAATATCTAGCATGTTTGATATCTGGACCTGTCAGCTACTCTGTGTGCAGTTGTGTGAAAACTGTTGTGACTGGAACATAAGCCAGCGATGAGTCACAGCTAATGAAAGAACTACGCACAGGGTGACAAGGAAGTCCAGACATCTTGTGCATCTACCCCATCCAGATAGGACCTCAAACCCAAGACCCCAGTGCTATTAGGCAAACATTCTAACAGCCAAGCCACCATCTTATTTTGTTTTTGTGTTTCTACACCATTGCAATAGATACTAGGAAAATATTCTACTGCATCATACAATTTTATCATTTATTACATTGAAAGCAACATATTTCAAGGCTTTTCCATTTTTTTGTTGATACCGTTCAAATAGTAACTTACTCAAACTCAACATTAAATAAATTTGAGTCTGGATTTCTGAGCTATAAGCCATACAAAAGTTGCTTGAATGTGTGAAATATGTCACTTTAAGTGTAATTAAAATAATTTATAAAAAATTATGAACACAAAATAAGTTATGTATATGTATGTATTTGAAGCCTTGCTACTGAAGACCGCAGCACCAAAACTACTGGACTGACTGCTGACTAAAACTACACTTAGCTCTTTAATGTGTGATGGTCCATTAACATTTGTTATCTGTTATCTGTTATTTTGTATCTTTAATTTGCAGTCAACCTAGGTAGCTAGTCCTCCATCCCTGTTTGAAAGTATGAGGTTAGGGGAATTTTCAGCCCTTACTGGTAGAGAAGAATCATCAGGAGAGTGGGCCATTGCTGCCTCAGCCTCATATTTGTAGTAGTCCAGCGCCGCACAGAAATATCCATGCTGGACCTCTGAGCACTGGCGGCCGATCAGGTAAGGCCGACAGTCACACTGACCATTGTCCACCATGCACCTGTGATAGCCAGGAGTGAGAAACAGCTGAAAGGGGAACACTGTGTCTAAAGCAGATAACTACAGCTTTGGACAGTATAGAATATTCTTTTGTACAGCTGTTACTATTGATTATTTAGGCAATTATTCTACCAAAATTAGCTTATTAATGGATAAAGAAGTTTTTTATTAAACTACCAAATTTAATGGAATAACAACAAATCATGGATAGCTTTTCAAACATTCCAAAATACTTAATTGAATAAGAAGGCTTAAAAATGTATCATCATTTATACAACAGTTAGTTCTGGACTCACTAGCTGATTGGTTGAAATGCATTTAAAACATGTTATTATCTCACCATAATGGTGCAAGGTTTTTGTCACAATGACTGTATCACTCCACTGAACTGCTCTGCTAAGTAAATGATGGCAGAAATTCCTTTAGTAACATAAACTCACTTGTTGCTGTATGCTCCACCAAAGTCACAGTCACAGGATCTGCAGCCTGCAAGGTCATTACTGAGTCCCCAGTACTCTGGCTAAACAGAATATACACATACACACAGAATTTTATTTACTATTGAGATACGAATAATTACACAACCTGCTAGATGAAGAACACAGTCATAAGTAGTATGTGTAGTGAAGGGGCATTCTACACAGTGTAGGTGAACTCTTACTATGCACTGGTTGCAGTAGCGTCCAGTCACATATCGTTTGCAGGAGCAGTCTCCACTGATTGGATCACATGGGGCTCCCAGCATGGTGATGCCACGTGGATCACAGTTACATGCTGACAAAAACATTAAGGAGAATCTACTGTGCATCACATAATTCCACACACACCTACCAACCCATATTTATCACAAGTACACAAATAAGGCACATTCTTTAGACAGTACCCATGTTAACTTATCACTCGATGGAAAAATCATTACCATTTAAGTATTGCTTCACAGCCTTCAAACAACACATGAACACACACACACACACACACACACACACACACACACACACACATACACACACATACTTACGTTGGCACCCCAGAGGGTCGTTTTGTGTAAGGCCGTAGTGTCCCTCTTTACAATAGTCACAGCGCTGACCCCTGACATTGGGCTTGCAGCGACACTGACCAGCAATCATGCCGAGCTCTAGATCAGTGTGGCTGTCACACACACCACCCTCCAAAGAGCCCACTGGATCACAGTCACATGCTACACAGGAAAGAAAAAAGAGAGGGATTGTTGTACTAAGGATGTAAATATGTATGTATTGTAGTTTTAAACCACAATATATTCAATATTCAATATTTCAACATATTCAATATTATTTTGTATTTTTGTGATTTTCTTAAAACCCCATTCAGATTAATTTATTCAAGGGACATTAGTTTCTCTTTTGTCTCATGTTTCCACAATAATACACTGTATCCAGATGACAATAAAACTTCCACAGGATGAATTTCCAGTGGGCTGTATTGTCTGTTAGTATCTCTCATATCATGCCACTCATATCGTTCTAATCACATATTAACATACATCTCATAAGTGGCTATTGTTAAGTACAAGTGTGAACAAGGCAATCAGATCCCTCAAATCATCATCAGAGGTGGTCAAGGACACATATGACTACATATTACTACATAACTTTAGTAGATGAGAGTATGCGTGGTAATAACAAAGCACTGCCCATATCAACCACATCAATGTCCTAGCCAGAAATACTGTTTGAGCAGAGAAATGACACCTTAAATGACATCTTGTCATTTATTTGTCCCTGCTTCCAGGCTTTCTCTTTTCTAAATGTGATGTTTGAATCATTTGAATTCTTCATAAGTGTTTGTCTTATCTGAACTTTGGCTCCTACTTAGTTTTGTGCGTTTAATTGGTTTAAATGTTTTTTGGTTCACTGCAAGGAACTGAACTTGGTTAAATGTCATGTTTTCCTCTTTATTTAATTTTGAAATAATGTAATTATTTACTTACTTAAAAACTGGAGCTGCTGCTTATTTTTCAGTATATGATCTTAAAATACCCACAGTATGTATTGAATTACAAATCATATGTGTGGTTAAACCAAAAAAACAGCACACAGCAATTGCAACACACCACCACAATGAAAGAGCCCACCACAAAAATATAGTTATACCCGCTCTGGGGTGGTCCCGTGGGGTCCTGTCACCTGAAGAACAGGATCACTGGAGGCTAATAAAGTATACAGAGAAACAGATGGGCTACAGTCTATCTGATGTAAGTTGAGTTGATATAATGGATATTAACGGTAGAGACAAGGAGGTGGTTTAAATGTCATGGATGACATTACTCATAAATGCACACAAACCCCCAGAATGTAAACCCTCCCAGGAGCCAAAGCTGGCTCTAGCTAGCTCTGAACAGTTATTTAGTAGCACATGTTCCTCACTGTCCTGTGCTTCTGTCCTCAGAGTCCCCCCAGCAAGTTAGATCTGCTTGGCTTTTAAGCAAGTTGACCTGAATGAATTTAGGTTGTCCGTAATCAGGGTGGATTGGCAGGAACCACCACAGTATATATATGAAGTATAAATAATGATAAAAATGATTCACTCTGATGTCTTTTTTTTAAGATTGCATATCTGTGTAATATTGGATTACTTACCAACACAAGCGCCTGGGTCTCTGATATCTTTGTCCGGGTCCTGATAATAGAAGGGTTTGCAGGTCTCACAGTTGCGGCCCATAGTGTTGTGGAGACAATCATCACAAACACCTCCGCTAACGTTCCCCGTAGCCAGGTACACAGCCATGTCAAAGTGACACTTGCTGGAGTGAACGTTACAGTTGCACTCTGATTAAAGCCAAGAGATTTGACACTCACATAGTTATTAAGGTTTGACACACATGAGCATGATGATGTTTGTGTTTGCAAGTGTGTGTGTGTGTATGTGTGTGTGTGTGTGTATGTGTGTGTATATGTGTGTGTGTGTGTGTGTGTGTGTGTGTGTGTGTGTGTGTGTGTGTGTGTGTGTGTGTGTGTGGGTGTCTTGCCTCTGCAGGTGTGAGGGTTATCAGACTCGGCTGGTCTCCAAGGCAGGTCATGGTAGAAATCTCTGCAGCGCTCACAGTTCAGCCCCACTGTGTTATGCTTACATACACAGCGCCCATGAATCTGATCAATTACAAAAAAGATTCATCACACATTTTGCTTCAACAAACATGCTAATCCCACAACAAACTCACAGGAATGCTATCAATAGTGATTTAGATGGGTTAAATCTGGATTGGACAAGGGAGGTGTGTCTGTGTTGTTTTAACAGTTGTATAGTCAGTATTACATGTTTGTAAGCTTTCAGAGATCATGCACAAATATGGAAGAAATAAATGCAGAGTAAGGAGTGATGCTGTCTGTTCAAAATAAGTGAACATTCTGGGTTAGTTATGCATTTTGAGGGGCTTTCTTTGCCTGTCAATGTTTTCCCATGAGCTTTGTTTTTGTTTTCATCCCTGTCTCCGCCCTGCCTTTTTGTTATCTTCTCCAGGTGTGTCTAGTCTGTCTGTGTACATATTGAAGCCATTTGTTTGGCTTTGTGTGTGTGTGTGTGTGTGTGTGTGTGTTGCACTTTCACATTTGGACACTTTGTCTGTTATTTTTTAGATTCCTAGTCTGTTGGTTTGTTACCAGTCTTTTTATGATTGTGTTTTGATTCATGGTTAATAAAAAACCCTTATTGTCTTTTTCCTAAGTGTACCAAACTCATACCAAAATGAACAATGTCCAAACAACAGTGTAAACCAAACCATGACTTTTGTGTACTGTTATACTCCTAATTAAAACTCTTCTCACAAATTAACCTAGCTCTTATAGGGAACCATCATGTTTAATGGCACTTGGTTTCCATGGCCATTTCCTTTCCCTTATAGAAAAAAAATATTTCACATGTGAAAGTACATGCAGCTTTTTTCAAAAGCAAATATTTTGATTTTTTTATCAAAACAGACCAATGAATTGTACTAGTAGGCTTCCATTTTTTGTTGTAATGATTTCTCAAAAGATTTATTTTGTGGACAAGGATCAGTGAGTTCTTTCTAGCTTTAGTTTATAAACAAGAAACACTTTCAAATAATATCTATGACAGCTGTATTGCCCATTGCCCATTTTTCATGTTTTTTGAAAACTTAAACATATTTAAATAGTCCTTTACAGTATTTTTGAACTTAAAGGAAGAATATTCGCTTTGCATGTTTGTTTGTTTTTTTCAGATCTTGTCACTTGCAGTTGTGCAAAACCCACCATTCCAATTTCCCTGGTGTCCACCCCCGGCACTGGAGCACACTCAGAAGCATGGCCATAGCAGAAGCAGCTACCACGGACCACCAGTTCGTAGAGGGCATAGTAATACTTCTGCAGTACATCAGGTCGTCGATCTAGAAGGTTATCTCCCAGGGTGTGTAGTTTAGTAAAGTTGATCCGCAGGTTAGTAATGCGCATCAAGTCTACACACAAATGTAGAAGGAACTGTTATTGTAATCAGGGATCCTAGCTCACAACATGGTTTTAATGTGTTTTCTATGTGTTCACAACACAACATAGCAACTGACCTTGAATATTGGTACTGTATGGGTCACTGACATGGATTGCAGGATCAAGCACTTTGTAAATGACCTGAGGAAATCCAAATGAAAAGAAAAACATAACTTGCACTATTTTGTCAGGCTAGCCTACAGCATTTGTGGTCTCTTAGGAGGTCACTGATTGAATTATTGTCATAGGAAGAATTACTGTCTGAGACAAACAGTTAGCTAGAGAATTAAAATTGATGAAAGTACACTCCTTAAAACTTCCCTTAAAGTGATTTGTGTTTGCATTTGCATTTAGATGTTTTCAGACAATAGTCTATAGTGAAAAGCAGTTTCACCAAAGGTTGATGTAGATCAGGAGTAGGCAATGCACTGTCCTGGTCCCCTCCTGTTCTAACAAACCTACTAAACCTGGTAATTAACAGGGGAGTTGAATCAGGAGTGCCTGATCAGGAATAGCACAAACTAGTGAAGTTTGGGCTTCCAAATACACTGCAAACAGGTCAATTTGTGTGACAAATGCCATTCTGGCAATGGTGGCCAAGCCTAGTGCCTTGACTAGTTCTATTTTACATCTAATGCATCTTTAGAAGGATTTTAGCAACTCATTCAGTTACTAATACCAAACTAGGATGTAGGATCCCAATTAACATTTATTTGCAGTCACAAACTCCATGCCAGTAATAGATCTGTTATGTACAGCAAGTATGCAAGTAAGCCGTGCTGTTACCTCTCCCCGTGTGGATGGCTCGATATCAGAATAGCGTTCTTCACAGATGACATCATCGATGAGCTGTAGAGAGCGGGCAGGCACTCGGGGGAAAGTCCTTGTGCAGTTGTACGCAAAATAGCGGTACGGCCTCCAGGAACGCCCAAAATCAGCAGAACGCTCAATCAACATGCCTGCAGGCCTAAAGGTCTAACAGGAAGAGCAGAAATGCTTGGCTTATTAAAAGGTTTGCACACATAGCTTTAAAGTGTCTTTTTTGATTGATGGTGGGGAACATGCTACATGGACACAGTGAGCACACCTTAAACTTCATGATGAGGTGGGTGAAGTGGAACTCTGCCTCAAGATTAAGTGTGACACTAACACTCTCCTCTCCTGAGAACACAGATAAACACAGGTGAGAAAAAGAATTTAGACCTAATCGATCTGGAACAACTGCATTGTACAGATCTTCTACAGATCTCATTGGGCATTGCCTCAAAACACAAATTTGAGCAGTCTGTGAGCAGCGCTGGATACTGTAATGTAATGTAACAGTTTAGGTGGGCTTTGTCTCCCTATACTTGATATTGGTTTACAGGGGGTGTAAGCCTGACACCAGCGTATTGTCAATTTGATGAGGTGCATCTCTCATTGGCTTGAAAGTGTGCTTTGAGTCAACAGTACAATGCGGATGCAGCATTTTAGACCGGAAAAATTCTGTGTATGAAAACATACACATGTCAAGACACAACAGATGATTTTGCAACACATTAAACCAAAAAGTTGATGTATTTTTTTGTCTTTTTGTATTATATATGAAGTCATGCTCACCATTGACAGACTGCCACCAGGTGAACTCATTTCTGCTGTCCTTCATGTAGATAACATTCTCCACACGATGGCTGGTTCTGTGATGGTTGGGGTCATAAGGCCTTCGTGAATCACATCTGAAGCACTTATCTGACTCCTACATTGGCAAAGACCACAAAATATTTGTACTAATAGTCACAGTCTAGGTTTCCATAATAATCTTTCAAAATAGCAAATAATGAAAGACTGTGTAAACAAAAGTTAAACAAGGTATGAAATGCCATAGAAGCAAAGCATATACACAGAACCTGCTCTTTTATCTTTGTTAAAAATATAATATCACAACCATCAAAAGACATTTTCACAACACACAATATGTATCATAGTATTTTTTTTACATGCAGACAAAGTGCACTAGCACTGCTGCCTCCTTAATTGCTGTCAAAGTCTTTATTTTATTATAATTTAGTCAAAGCACTGACAGTATCCATACTATGCTGAGATTATTGAGAGTATATTATTGTTACTTTTGTGCAAAATCTTTACTCAAAATAATTCTGGAGGCAGCTCTATCTCTGAGGCAGAACAAACACAATTGTTTCAGAGACTAACCAATAAAATAACTGGTAGGTGGAGCTCTGGTGAGCAGAAAGCTCCACCTACTGGTTATCTCTAGTCTCATTACAATGGTACCTATCAAGGCATGGAATATGGATATTAAGCAGTAAGTAAACAGTCAGTTCTTGGATTTGATGTTTTAGAAGTGACGATACGAGTCATACTGGGATGTCTCGACGACTGGGTCAGAGAATTGCCAAAACATCGGGCAGGTATTGTGGAGTGCTCCTGGTATGGGCACCCAAGGGGCACTGATACAATCCATGGCAGCCCCACCTCCAGAACTTACTGGACTTAAAGGATGTACTGCTAAAATTTGGGTAGCAGATAGTACAGTCAACCTTCAGAGGTCTTCTGAGTTTCATGACTCAATGGGTCAGGGCTGTTGTGGTAGCACAAGAGGGAACTACTCATTATTAGGCAGGTGTAATGATATGGCTGATTGGTGTGATTATTTAATGTTCTAAATGCAACTTACTTTAAGCAGTAGAGCAGGTTAACTTGATAGCTAACCATATCTATAAAGAATGTTGTAATAAAGACAATAAGACAATAAACAAATTACAACATTGGAAAACAGGATTAGTATTAGCAGTGGAGTTAGTTGTCACTGGATACAAAAATATGGGCCAGATTTCAACAGAAATAAGAAGAGCAGGAACTGGGTCCAGCTGGGCCTCTTGTATCAGAGTCCTGAGCCAAGCAGAGAGCTTGAATGGAATACAGCCAGATCACTTTGTCTTAACTGGGTTGTTGTCCAGGGTAACAAAATCTCCAACAGTGACCTGGCTATGAGCAGCTTTAAGGCTTAGAGGTAGTGAAACAAAGTGAGAGACTTTGTTTTCAAGGATTTTTAAAGGCCACAGCGATACTATATCAGCTTCTTACATATCTGTTGTAGACAGTATCCACTGTAGACCTTTGCCCTGTATTTCACTGCTCGTTCACAGTATGAGTACACTAATGCAAGGTCTGCAGCACAGTAGCAGCAGTTTCAGCTCTTAACCCTGCTTCCGTTAAAAGACAGAGTCATATACTATGAATTTAAAGACATGTTTGTAAAACTATAAATATACATTGAGTCACTCAAATACAGGTCCTCTTCAGTGAGTCCCACTTTTGTTTTGGTGGAGATGACCAAATAATCCATGTGTAGATGCACACAAACATAATGTGAGACAAGCAGCTTTTCTTTACTTTGTGTCAAAATTTCATTATATTGATTAACATTAAAAGTAAACCACTAATTAAACTAAAAGTTACCATTTTTGAGAAAGTTTTTTGCTATGCCACATAATGTTTTCCAAAATGATTTACATTCATTTAGATTCATCATAATCAAAGGGTAGGAATTTAGGAAAATTCTCGATTAATTGATCAACAGAAATGTACCAAAGTAACTGATAATAAAATCTTTTCACTGACTTCCATTGAATCTTTGTTGAATTTTGCAATATTATACAGTATATCCTCATTCTAATTAACAAATAATTCACAGTAGTCAAGATCATTGGCAGTGAAAAATCTAAGGATTCATGATGTTGGTAAATCTAATCTTTAGAGCTAATCAGTTACTGTACCTGGCCCACATTAGAACTGTGCCAACAAATAACAATACAACACTGGCCCTACATAGTTTAAAGTACAACAGCTGCACAAACAGGGTGTGACATCACAAAAACACACATTTTAAAATCCAGTTAACGACAGCCTTTGATTTCATTAATGCTTTCTCACATTTTTTTTCCATCTCAAAATCAGTCATTGATGTAATGAATTGAATCAGTTCATTTAAGACCATACATTTACCAATGAAGTACATATTCAGTCACAAAGAAAAACCAAAAGACAAACTGAAATCTGCTGAATGGGTGTAATGAGGGGGTAGTCACGGAAGCCCTGAACACAAAAGAATCGACAGGCAGTTGAAAGACCACATCTGGACCAATGAAAAATGAGCACTAACACATCGCTGTGTGTCTGGACAGTAGTGCCTTTGGGCAGTTCAACATTTGCACAGACACACACACACATGCACACACACACACACACGCTTACACAAAAGGCACAGAATATTGCATTGTACAATGTGATTTTGGCATTGTACAATAGCAACAGTACAATAGCAATATGATTGAAAAGTAATTTGATGGTTATTTATCAAGTCACGCTGAATACCCTGATATTTTTGGACTATATCCTCTTCAATTTCACTCTCACTTAAGTGTTTAGCACCCTGTTGTGTGTATAAGTAACAGAATTCACCACTACATTATTTTGATTACTGTGCCTATAAGATTGATTCCTTATGTTTTCAGTCATTCTAGGAAAAAATGCAATTTAGTCTCACAACAGTTGATATATTAAAGATTTTGTGGTCTGCAATTAAAACTTAAACTTAAAATTAAAATGTTTATATTGATTTATACATTTCTACTGTATATATTTCTATTTTTTATCTATTTACATATTTATTTAATTTGTTGTTTATTTTAATCTTGTCTGTTCCTTACATTTTAAATATTTTCTACAGTTTTATCTCTGTTATTTCAGGTGATCAGACAGCTGTCAAAGCATTTCATTACCAGTTATACTGTGCATGAGTATGTATGTCACAAATATTACTCTGTACTTGAACTTGGACCTTGAAAATGGTTAGTGAGGTGGGAAAATCTGCCTGCTAGTCACTAAGAAAGACAACAACAGATTTCACATAAACTCATAAAAAAATCCTATTAACATGTCCATTTGGCACTGATTTACAAATCAACTTAAAAAAACTAAAATAATAAAAGTTAGTCAGGCTAAGGTGCAACATCCTTAATGTGGGGTTAGTTTTAGCACAGTGTTACAGCTAAGCCTTCAAATGAAAGCAATCAGAAGAAAATCTATCGGAAATGTGTTAGGATATCAGTTAGGGTTACTTTAAATATAATATAATATAATATAATATAATATAATATAATATAATATAATAGACATAACAGAGCGATAAATAAGAACCAGTTACTTGTGTCTGTTTGTGTGTATGTTATTAAATGATATTCACCCGGTGTCTGGGTTTATTCATTGGCAATTTATTTTGAAGTGAGCTAAAGTTAGCAGACCCAGAGGGCATACCAATCATCATTCACAACACAAGCCTCCATCACACACTAGACATGCCCAGACATGCAGGAATGGAAAATACTCTGGAAGAGGAAGAAAACACTTCTTGTTTACACAGAATTGGATGAGCACACAAATAGATGAAGTGTAGGCACCAAGAGGAAGCTACATACTGTGTGTGTGTGTGTGTGTGTGTGTGTGTGTGTGTGTGTGTGTGTGTGCTCATTTTTAATTAACTCAAGCTGGGCTTACCAGTAGGTGGCTGACGATGCAGTACTGTTCTGGATCTTCAAGGCCACAAGTTGAGGTGGCTGTTAGGTTAACGGTTCGCCCAATCAACAGGTTCCCTGTAGCTGGGTAACAACTTCCATCTGAGCAGCCATGAGGACCTGATGGAAAGTCCTGTGCTAGAGTATGGACAACTAGGAGAGATAGAGAGAGAGAAAGACAGAAGCATGCCATTTTATATATATATATATATATATATATAATATAAATATAATAAACTCTGATGGCACGTCTCCACACTTGCACCTTGCAACCACTACATCCCACAGACTATGTCAACATAGTAGTTATTAATGCAAGCAAGCAAAGGCACCATTACACCATGATCCATTACACCACTTGCTCTAAGTGGTTTATTTTTTTCAATCTGAAATCTAAATATTTTACTTAAGGGTGTGATGGCTTTTGGTATATACTTCCCTTTTATGGCATTTAGGAGATATAAGAGTTAAACATACTGTAACCAAACAAGTAAAAGAAATATAATTTCTACCCATTGGCATTATTTATAACTATAAATATTATATATAACATCAGGGAATCCAGCCTGCTCTGGTTGAGAAAAGTAACAAAGTAACATACATGCTTATGTGAGGGAAGTTCCAACAATAGTTCAACATTGACCATCTCAAAGATCTGGAAGACTTTAGAGGTACATCTAAGACACTGTTTACACCTGGTCACTTCATATGACTAGTATCTGGGTTGTGTCCTGATAAGATTTTAAGTACCTGCATTTACACTGGATTGTCAGTTAGCTTGGCTAAAATCAGAACAGGCAAAGCTATGCCTTAAGTGACAAACAGTTATTTATCCACTCAGCCTCTTCCTGTGCTATGCTAAAGATGGTTCCTGCCTAGAAATTTTGCACACCCTCATGAATTTCTTCAAACTTGGCAGTCCCTGCTGACAGGAAAACAAAGGGGTTTGGGGTATACTAAGAGTTGTGGTTGTCAAATGCATTTTGGAGTGATGGATACATTGATACAACATGGCCCAAATACTCAGAGCACCTCCTGAAGTAGTTTTAATTTTAATCAGATATAAATCTGTTTAAAATGACAGCAGAAAACAGGGTCTAATACTCCTGGACAATGCAGATAAAACAACAGGAGATTCAGTTCCACACTGCTGTTGGAATCATGTAGGCAATCAGTGACTAACATTCCATAAGTTATAATATACAAATACCCTATTTCCACACAGATGCATCCTCACTCACACATGCACTGATTGTAAGGCCCGGTTAATGATTTAATAACCCTGCCCTTTTCCAATGTGTTGATGTTTTACAGACAAGGGTGACCGCAGGCTGCCTGTATTGAGACTTGGCTCATTCTCACGAAAATGATTTATCCAGAACACATTCTGTAAATTCCTCTGGACAACAGCAAGAGGTGATAAAAAAGTAGAATTTGTCTGGCAGTAAACCAAGGGGCCTTGAGAATATGTTGATATGTTAATGTTGATAAGTCACATACAGTAAACCAGCACATAATGCTCAAATAAAAATGCCTGGAAGGCCAATCTGTACACATCCGACTCGCCCTGAGTAAACATAGTAAATGCAAGGACCGGGGAACATGAATAACTGAGAGGTATTTGGGCGCTATCTTCTATATACACTGTCATGTCACACCACATTTCTGTTTTATTGTACGAGGACAACAAATGAGGACATTGATTGTGATTTGTTACTGGGATTTTAAGGTGCAGGTTAGCTACAGACAGTGCAGTGTCAGAAACAGAGAGAAAGAGAGAGAGAGAGAGAGAGAGAGAGAGAGAGAGAGAGAGAGAGAGAGAGAGAGAAAGAGAGAGCTGTCTGAAGCACTAGGGTTGCAACTGTATGAGATTTTCATGGTATATTACAGCTTTACAGTGTCACAGTAGAAGAGGGCAATTCCTCTTTGTATTATCATCATTTATATTGACTCTTGAAACTTATTTTGACTTATAACTTATAAGACAAGCACATGCTCCCTCTGATAAAACATCATTGTAGGGCAGCCAACATGTTCAGAGGAAAGTGATATCCGATACATCGGCTGTGCCGGCCAGCACTGCACTGGGTTGATGTGGAGAGAGACCACCATCCAGCCACCCAGAGAGAGCATGGCCAGTTTTGCTCCCTCAGATTCTGGCTGCCAATGGCAAGCAGCATTGGAGTCTGTGATCCTCAGATCATAGAGCTAGTGTATTAGACTGCTGAGCCACTCTGAGCCCTATTTATTCTTTGTTCAGTTACACTTTCTACATGCTTCAGTTCAGTAGCTGGGGTGCAATTAAACTCTGGGGTTTCTGCCTTCTTGCCAGAATCCAACTCCTGTCAAGTTATGTACCCTCAGATTACATTTGTTTCTGTTTATAAATAAAGATTAATCTACAGAATCACAAACACAATCTATTGCTCCCAAACCGCTTCATAACTCAGAGAGTCAAATTATGGCACAAGAAGTCTTAATGTTTGCACAATCCAAAAAGTATTTTCGCACTGCAAATGACCTGGACCATGGTTCGGTTGATCTGGACCAAGACCACCTCTTTTTGTCTGACCAAATGTAGTCTTTTGGTCCAGACCATATAGCTCTAGCTCTTCAGAACATTTCACACCAGCTAGTTTGGTTTAGAAAATGCTGAAAGGTCCAAAGTTCTGGAATAAACTAAAGGTAGGTGTGAAAGCACCCTGTACCTCTGCTCTGAAGCATTAAATAAAGCCATTCATTCATTCAGCTGAGAGCATTGGACGGGTCAAAAGTGACCTATCTAAGCACCACAAACAAATGTGTTCTATTGCAGCAATTGTGACAAGATTGGACAAGCTTTACATTTTACAAGTGTAAAATTGAAACATGTCAAAAAATGGACACTTACAGTGAGGTAATAATCATCAATGATATATATTTTGTATGATTGTGAACAGAATACCCTGCAGGAACAAATCAGGAGCATATTTTGTAAATGAACTAAAGTAATATGCTAACATAATCTGTTACAGTGGACCTTTCTTTGATTAGTTACAGAACTACAGTCATGCCTAATGCCATAGAACTTTAAGAAACGTAAGAAATGTAACTGCACTGTAGAAACAAAACAATATATAAACTTAATGTGGTAGCAAGCATTAGAACTGTGTTTTTTCAACTCATACTAAAACGTTTTCATTCCACGTTTTTAATCAATGCATCTTACCACATTTCATTTTTTGAGGAATTGTAAAAACACTTTACAGTGTGAATTCATTATCATTCATGTGGTATTGTTATGTGCATTTGCTACAAAAGAGAGCATTTGTGGGCACAGATGGGTCAAATCCCCTTCGTTCTTTCCATTCTCCACTTGTTTCTAATGCCATGGCCTAAAACTCTATCACGCAGTGATTAGATTGACAAAGTTATTAATAATATAAAGTTCTTTAAAATACTTTTCAGTGGTTCAAATAACATAAAATAAAATAAAATAAAATAAAATAAAAACCTTATATATTTTTATGATTTTTGTGAGCAAACAAAAAGAGCAAACAGCCCCTCCTTCTATAACTGAATATCTGGGTCATCAGCCCTGCCCCCTCTTGCTGATCAGTCAGCGTCTGCATGCAGGTTGAGCATGTACGACAGAACAGCAAACATGCATTGAAACTCCTTTGGCAGTTATACTGGGATATAATTCAGTTGCAAATGAGAGAATTTTAGCTGGTTTCTGAGCTGAATTACTCATTGATAATTCATCACGATAATAATTTATTGGGGTACGTCATGGAGTTTGTTATGATATGTGTATCATGCACATATCATATGAAGATATGAAGATATGAAGCCTAGAAAACAGCATAAAACTAGAAGTGGCAATGCAATAACACAGGCATGTCAAAGAACATACAGAGTTGGAAATGCTGAAGATGTGATCAATTCCTCTGCAAACACCTTTTATACAGCTTCATGGTTGAAGGCGTGTTCATTCTGAAAAGCGGTGTTTTAAAGCACTTTGCTGTGAATATAGGTGGATAATTACAGGACTGTGGTCTGGAGAACTTTCTGCCATTACAGGCCACACACACCAGCAAACCCAAATGAGCAGAGTTGCACAACACACAACCCCTGATAAAGGACATGTAAAATAATTCTTCAACATAGTTTCTCGTGTTCTGACTGGCAAAGGTGACAGAGCGATATTGCGTGTTTGTGTGTTTGAGGAAGGAGTCTATGTTATCTCAAAGCCTGTTATTGTGCTTCCACACATTCCTCTCCTCCAGACTGTAAAATCAACACCAGGAGAGAGAAATAGGGTTAGCGCATGTATGAATAAACATAGTCTATAGATACCAGCTCACACACACTACTGCAGCACATAGCATGTCTCGTATTGATAACCCAATAGCAAAATGAGTACTGAAAATCCAAGGAATTCATGAAAAGAAAAGAAAAGAAAAGAAAAGAAAAGAAAAGAAAAGAAAAGAAAAGAAAAGAAAAGAAAATGTTAGAGCAACCCCGTATAAAACAGCTAACAAATCAATTAACATCTATTATAAAGAAGGACAGTGTGAAAGCAAGAGAGGCCAGGTTGAGAAGGTTTGGACATGTGTTGAGGTACAATAGTGGATACATTGGACAAAGAATGTAGGAGATGGAGCTGCCGGGCAGAAGGAGAAAAAGAAGACCTCAGAGAATGTTTATGGATGTAGTGAAGGTGGACATGGAGATGGTTGATGTAACAGTAGAGGAGGCAGGGGATAGGGCAAGATGGAGGCAAATGATCTGCTGTGGCGACCCCTAAAGGGAGCAGCCGAAAGAAGAAGAAGAATAAAGAAGGACAGTGTAAAAAATATATCCAATTGAATTATTTGAGCCCTACATGTTCCATAATAGTACATGGTGCTTGGACCTTGCAAATCACCACTTGCAAAGTCATTTGAAGAAGATGATCAGCTCCCAATGTCTTCTACATTTCTGATTTTATACAAATGTTTAATATAGCTGGTTGTCTTTGTGGCTAACAGTAATCATTTACACAAATTAACTTTTTGTTGCCCAATGTTAGAAAGCTATCTAAAAAATCTGGGTATGAGGAAATGTGGCTTTTTCAATGTGTTTAGTTCTAATGTTCCTAAAAAACTGTTTTGGATGAATAATGACATGAACGATACATGAATTTGAACAAATTTTATAATTGAAAACAGCAAATTTCACAGAAAGGCAATTGCATGTGTGACATTAGATGACTAAATTCAAATTCATGTATCGTTCATGTCATTATTTATCCCAAACCATCTATTATTCATCCAGTTTTTATATAATATATTATTTATATCAGTTATTTTACTGAACAGTTTTGAGGTATGGACTCCACAATATGACTGAAGGCATCCTATAGTATCTGGCACCAAGACATTAGAAGCAAATGTTTTATGTCATGTAAGTTGTGAGGGGGAGCCTCCATGAACTGCATCAATGTCAGCGAGCCTTGGGCACTCATAATCCTGTCACCAGATGTCCTTCCTTGGTCCAGTTTTGGTAGGTACTGACAACTACATACAAGGAACACCTCAGAAGACATGCTGTTTCAGTGACAGTCTGACCATGTCATCTAGCCAAAAGCATTATATACATTTATGCACTATATGCATCTATTTGCACATGCACACACACACAAAAAGAACAAGGAGCAACTGTCCACCTATACTATAAAGACCAAGGAGCAACTGTCCACCTGTGGCCCAAAGATGCAAAAACAACAAGGAGCAGCAGAAACAAAAGCTGAAAGCTGGCGTCAGAAAAGCAGGACTATGGCAGGAATGCAAGTACAGTGGGTAAATGTTACTCATTAGGAAAAACATTCCAGGTGTCAAAATATCTGCTAACTGCCTCTGAAACATCCCCTACAATATGCCCCCTCTTTATCTGTGGAATGCTGGAGAGAGGGGCACAGGGCCAGTCCCCACACGTGCTGGTCTAAACTGTACAAGGGAAAGATGGGGAGGGGGCAACCCAACCATCTAGAGGGGTGGACAGCATGATGGATTGCCTCAGGAAGTGAAAGCCTTGGCTACTGTGCAAACTGTCCAGTTCTGCTCTCACTATCCATAATCTTTTCAGGTGGCCACCTGCTTCTGAGGTCTAACTACATGGTTTCAGAATTGTATATGTATATGGATTGGGAAAACAAATGCACAACACAGGAATGATCAGAATGCTGTATTTGCTCTGTGTTCAGCATCCATTTTTTCTGTATTACCAAACACTGTATCAGCAAATATACCTTCTAAGTTCAAAATAAAGACACATAAATTTTCAGCGAACACAATTCTGCACATTTTAACATATAATTCTAATATATTGTTGAATCTGAAACATTTATTTACACTTATTAGTGTAAAATGTGTCCTAAAATAAGCAGAATCATATTAGTGGATCTCAGGGGATCAGAAAATTTAGAAAATTGACGCGAAATGAAATATTTAACTTTTGATCACTACGTCTCATGAAAATCAGAAATCCAATATCTCAAATTATTAAAATATATCACAACCTATATAAGATGTTCTGGCACTGTGGGCAGGTACTAAGTGATGTTGGAAAAAGAAATCAACATCTCCATAAAGCTTATCAGCAGATAGAAGCAAAAAGTGCTCTAAAATGTCCTAGTATACGCTGTGTTGACTCTGGGCTTGAAAAAACACAGTGGACCAAAACCAGCAGTTGACATAACATCCTAAACCATCAAAGACTGCAGAAACTTCACACTGAATTAGAGACACCTCGGATTCTGTGCCTCACCACTATCCCACCAGACTTTAGGAGCTTAGTTTGAGACTCAAGGACTCTTGATTTCCAAATTAAATCTGAAAATAGGACTTTAAAATACTGAGCAACAGTCCAGATCTTTCTCTCCATAGTCCAAGAAAGACACTTCTGATGTTGTCTTGAAATTACAAATGCTGCAGTTTTAACCCCTTTCCTGGAGTTGTCTGTGTGTGGTGGCTCTTGAGGCACTGACTCCTGCCTTAGTACACTTCTTGAGAGCTCTCAAATCAACTTTTCATGACAGTCCTCTTAAGACTGTGGTCATCCCAGTTTCCTGTGCACCTTTCCCACCACATTTCCGCTTTTGGTCAACTTTCCGTTAATATACACTTTGAGAAAAGCCCAACATTTTCAGCAATGACAACCATTGTCTTCTGGATGACTGTGAAGTTTTCCCCGTGATTGTGGTTGTGTGTACTAATTAATTTTCATGAGCTATATGCAAACCAAGAAAAGGCTTGAAATATTTCATAGTAGGGTTGCACAATACATCATTTCAGCATTTGCGTCACTGTGTGCATGCGCAGTAGTCATATCGCAAGATATGTAAAGCCATTTAAGGGTAATTTAATGAAATGGAAACATTTTTGCGGCTTGATCAAAAATTGAAAATTCTCACTGTTGAATGATTTTATAACATATATACCAGGCAGACTCTGTATTTAATATAATATAATATAATTTAATGCCACACAGAGTACACAGTGTATATTACAATCATGATATATTGGATCAATGATTTCCGGTGACATCTGGTGAAAATTCCTGCATTTTTTAATATAACTATAAAAAATACATAAATAAAATTATTGCATTGTCACTTTTTTAATTGTTCACAATATTTATCCTTGAAATGGACTAGTATATATCCTACATAAGGACTTAACCTTAAACTGTAGAAAATCAACAAAACATGCAATTTCACCAGCGTGCCCAAACATTTGCAGTCTTTCAGACTGCAGTGTGTCACAGCTAAAGGCTCATACCCCGAGTCCTACCAGAAGCCTTTGGAATGTGGCCTTAAATCTAAAGCCACTGGTAAAAGGGCTAGAAATTTCTAGACCTTCTTTTGTTGCTGCTCCTAAACTCTAGTAGCCTGAAAAGCAGATGCTTGACAGATCACATGGCTATTCATTTTCTCTACAGCTCTAAATGGTACGTTTACAGTGGATACTTCACAAGCAGAAGGTATGCATTTAGAAAACACATTCAGTGTACGGCAGAAGGCCAGAATGCCCAAGGTGCATACACCCGCCCTGATCACCTGTCTAGAACAATCATTAACACATGAGTTGTGCTCTCCCTGACCCAGAATAGTGCAGGTGAGGGGAAGCGGGCATGCGTCCTCCACTGCCAAATAATGAGCTGCTGTCTGTGCCAGGGCAAGAAAATCATGAGACCCTGTAATCTGTCTCCATCAGGATTATCAGCAAGTTCCTGTGGAAAAATGCACGTAACATTTGTCATCAAAGCAGATTCTTCTAGCCATCCTTTCTTTGCAAAACTGTCACTTATACTGCCAGCAGAACCTGGAAATTGTTTAGGTCTTTCTATTCTTCATCACTGAAACCTTTCAAAAGGATCCGCCACAGGTTACTGACTTACAATCTTATAGTAGTTCATTTATAAATGTGGAATATCATGAACATAAGTGTTCATAATTTCATGCAAAATGTAATTTCTTCACATTTCTTCATATTCATTACATGTGAAGTGAAATATTTCAAGATTTTGTTTTACTGTTGATTATTTTGGCTTAGAGCTCATGAAAATCAGAAATTTTCAAATTAGTTTCTCAAATTATTAGTATAATAATATTCAAGTTTGAGTTTAAATAAATCATTTTGAAAATGAATAACTGTGCAATATGTGCACAGTTAAATTAAACTATGAACAAAAATATCAATGTTTTCACAACATTCTAATGTTTTGAGATGAAATAGTAACTTAGGAACACTTCAAGGAACATGAAAAGCTCAACTGAATAGATCTTATAAAGACATAGTAAAAGTCTTGGTGTTAGGGATTTTATAAATTACTATTAACAATAATAATAATAAGAAGAAATTGAATAAGCAAAGTGCCAAAACATTTATTTATGGATTTAAACATATTTAGGCATATTTAACCTGATGTTCATACCAAGGAAAAATTTAAACAGAAGGCACATTTTCCCCAAGCAGAATAAACAAAGAGAGCAGAGCAGGTTGCTTTTGGATTTGTGCCAGCCTTGCCAGTCTTTCCCATCCTAAATCTTCATCACAACAGCTGCCGGAAAGGCTTATATTTGAGTTAATTTAGAGAGGGTCTGTTAACACTATGCTGACAGAGTGAATCAGACATGATGATTAAGATTGGAAGTGAGAGACAAAAATAGAGAAAGAGAAAGATGGAGAAATAGACATTAAGCCCTTTCCCATTACTTGATGTGCCATTATGAAACCACAGGAAAAACAGCATCAAAACAGGCATGTCCTGGAATCCTCCCTTTAGCTCCTTATACATGAGCACACATCTGTGATTTTTAGCCCTATAGAGAACACAAATTGGTGGGGGCTCTGTGGTTAGAGTGTTGGGTTACTGATTACAATGTTGTGGGTTCTATACCTTCTATACCTGCTGAACTACCACTCTTGGGCCCCTGAGCAAGGTCATATTGTGCTCCTTTGTTCCCATTCAATTATGAGAATTATCACCTTGTTGTGGACCATTCACACTACAGTCCATTCACACTAAAGCCCATCTATGAAGGACAGAGCACGTGAAATAGATTTTCCCAATTTTTTTAAATTAGTTTAGTAGATGTTGTCCCTATTTACCCCTATCACATCACCTCCCCAGGGTTTTATTTTGCTCAGTCAAGCACAATTCTTCATTGTCATCAATGCTGCTTCAAACTGGTTAAAGTACACGCTTCCAAACAAAGTGGGCCCTGCCGACACCACAGGCTCAGAGGTTAGACTGACTGAAATAATCCTGTCCTGCTGAGAGTGGACTCTGCATGCTCCTGCCCTGTTTGGGAAACAGGAGATTAACTCTGCAGTATTGCAAGAGCCTGAGGCTGAGGCTCAGCTTAAACAACCAGATTGTGATGAGTGTAGAGAAACAGAAAAGTGATGTAAAAATTTTTGGGGAAAAATAAAATTAAATAAAATAAGAAATATATATAAAGATAGACAAATCCTACTTACTTTGTGTGCACTCATGACATCAAAGAGGCAATATCATATTTGTCGTGTCACATATGTTTTGATGTACAATGTAGCCACAAAGCATCACATTTTATACATATAATACGTTTTATACTATGACAGTTTTCCTAAAATTTGATTGACTCAGGTAACAGGGTGTTACTTCCAACTAGTTCACAGAATGCAGAAGACTTCAGCAGGGAGAAGAGCATTTTCTTACAAAGTCCCCTTATGGCATTAACTTCCCATATAATGTTTAGGACAGACTTCAAGTCTAGTCTTTGGTAATTAATGTCTCCTTTTAGATAAAGACTGTAGATCCAGGGGTTCATGGGCATAGGCAATTATGGTATAATGGGATGATGGTGATGTCCTTCACACAACATCACCATCATCCCAGGTTTGTGACGGTGGAGCGGTTGGATGCCAAAGTTGCCAGATGTTCCTTCTGGTATTACCCTTTTTTTGTTAGGCTGTTATAGTCAGATCTGCCAGAGTCACTCGCCACACTATGGTAATGTCTATGTTCTGTTCTCCATGAATCTAAACACTGAACTACATAAATGTAAATGGCAGCCCACTGGTCCAGGTTCAGAGGCTGACCTCAGTCTTCTCTGCCACCCCATCAGAGGCTGAGCTTTGCTCCGATGCCACCTTGCCACCTTGAGCTCCCCTGCCACCCATTCACATCATTCACACTGACTGCTCACTTTCTGGTTATGGACTAATTTCCCACCCTGACTTGGACTAGCTGCATGTATTCTTTTTCACATCCTTAGTTTTAAATAGCCCACTTTAAAGATCATTTATTTTAAAAAACAAAAATTCAGCATCTAATTTCAAAAACATAATGTTAATGTGTAAATAGATCCACTGTGCAAATTTGTCCTCCACATTTTACTCATCCATGTAGTGAAACACACACACACACACACACACACACACACACACACACACACACACACACACACACACACCTATCTACACTGCCCAGTGAGCAGTCGGAGAGTTCAGTGCCTTGTTCAAGGGCACTTCAGTCATGACCTGCCATATCAGGGAATAGAACATTCCAGTCACAAGGTTGGTTCCCTAAGGTTTCCCAGTCACAAGGCTGGCTGCAGCGTGGAATTTCTAGTTTTTTGGAATATAAGAATCTATTAAATATTGTGCTTTTCCTGAAAATATCAATTTAGCCATTCAATGAATCAAGACAGGAATTCCAAGAATTCCTGAAACTTGATTTCAAACATAACAGTTCGTTCTATATTGTTTGGTAGTTTAAACTGAACTACTTTTTGAACTAGAAAAAAAAATTCAATTCAACCCATCTGAAAAGAACAGCTCTGTTTAATGATAAAGTTCTTAAAAATGTGTAGGTTGATAAACAGGTATATTTATGGCCAGGACAAAAGGAAAATGCAGAATATGCTTTAACCTGGACTCATAACGCAATGAAACCAAATATTTGCTGAACTACTAAAGAGATGTCTATGCCATTCTGTTAAAATGGCTTTTATCCACATACTTATGAGAAAATGTTTCACTGTTTGTCATAGTAAAGCCTATTTAGTCAACGTCATGCAAACACTGAGAGCATATGTTTGCACAGAGTGATGCACTTGGCTTCTGGTCTCCACTTTGCACTGTACACACCTTTCATCTGAACGCATAAAGAATGAGAGCAATACAGTACCATTCTCCTGAATGCCCTTCACAGAGAATGTGATGCCTTTGTGTTAGAAGCTAAATGCGAGCAGAATCGAGAGCCAGGTCATGTTTACATTAGTTAGCTGACTGTTTTGTGTTTCCCATGGTACAAACAGTTAAGGTGAACCAGGTGGAGGTAGGTGGTGGGCTGATAGGTCTTGACGTGTTTGATCCTTTTCTTTTCATAAGCGGCTTACACTCTCTTCAGTTCACTGGATAGTCATACTCTGGAAAGTCATTGAAGGATTGTCTGTGTTTGTCATCTGTAATCACGGCTCTCTTAAAGAAAGCAGCTTCTGTTTGGTAGGTAGAGACAGCAGCATTATGTACAGCATAAACCCCAACTTACCTAGAAAAAGGAGACCCAGCCATCTGGCCATCGTTGGTGTCATGTAACTAGACAGCAGACAGATATCCACAGTCCTGAAACACAATGTAAACATATATCAGCTTAGTTTAGAAATAAAATAAAGCCAAGGCTGACTGTCAGTTCCAGCATTATTTTCACTCTGTCTTACTTTGGGTAGAGATAAATCAGAATGCTAGACAATGCCAAGGCCCCCAATGGCTTTACCAAGTGAAGACTATGTAAAGCAAAGCCCCACAAACATGTATAAAACTGTAAATAGCATGTCTGTATTGTTAAACTAGAAACCCATTATCCCAACTATTGGAATCAACTTTGTGTATCATTTTGGAATTTGCTAACATGTTTTGAAAATACCAGCTGCCAAATACATTGTGGAAATCTAATGAACAATGATAAGCTCTTTAAGCTTTTTTTTAACTTCATCTGGAAATGTTACCATTTTGGAGACACAAGGTTTTGTTCCTACAAACTCAACACCACATATTATTGATAACGCCATCATCTGTGTCACATGAAAACCTTTTCATAAATTACATTTACCTTAGGTTAAACTGAGCAGATGTTTTTAAAACTGTATCAAAACATCAACATCAAATAAGATCTACATGCCTAAACAAGAAAGACCTGTTATACCACTGTGGGTGGTACAGCATAGTGGGTAATAGCACCACCTTTCCCGAAGCAGATGAGGGCTTGATTCCCTAGCTGGGAATGCTCAACACACTAAGTGAAAAGAGACCTTCTCTTAGACTCTTCTTCTAAGAGCAACGGCCAATATGTCTATAAGAAAGTGCTCTCTTCAGACAGCATTAAATCAATGAATGCATTAAATATTATATACCAAAAATCCATTTTTATAGTTCATCAGTTATAAAGAATGTTGAATTAACTATTATCTCAATAAACTTTATTTTAGACTTAATCTAATCATTGACTTGGATTGGATTGTCACTCCTGACCCAAATTCCAGAGCTCACCAGCAATTTGAACTCTGTAAATGTAACAGAGCTTGCTTTGAAATGTTCCTGAGATTGAACTGATGAAAAATACACACCTTTTTAACAGTGTAGGACAGGGGTTCTCAACCTTTTCCACCACACTGCCCAGCTGTTTATAACTAGAAAGTTTAATGGCTCACAATAAGACAAACACAAAATTGTTTTAGCCTTTTATTTAAATTAAAATGTGAGAATCTTGGCCTAAATAACACGGCTTCATGAAAACATGGGTCCCAAATGTAGCTTCTGTAACTTCTTGTGCCTAAATTTTAAAATTGATCTTTGTTTGATATTTACTTTTACTAAATCACTTTCTTTTCACATAGACTTAATAATTATAATTTAAAGTGCCGTTTCCAGCTCACTATGGACTACCGCCTCACCCTGATGGTGGCCCCGGCACACAGGATGAGAAACCCTCATGTAGGACATGCTTACAGCTAAGATTTAACCATTTAGGGGCAATTAGTCCTTGCAATTAGACAAATACTGTATGCCAAGTATAATTTAAATGTGACTATTAATTAATTACATAAATCTCCTGACCTGCCATTTTTGGCTAAAGCTTAGAGTGGATGGCAGAATGTAAAGATTTTTTGCTGTCTTGAATGCTAAATACAGTGTCAGATCATTTGTTCACAAGTTTTTATTGAAATGCTTAATAACTACAAATAAAACAAGCACAACAGCTTTATGATTACTATAGAAATCGTAAGCCTTTATTTTACACAAAATACATCAGCTGTGCAAAATGTTATTCCTTTGTACTTTCTTTCCCTCCCCTGCATTCAGCTCTTCAGCCTAAATTACTCTAATGACATGTTTGTCACAATAATATAAGACAATTGATCTCAGCTACAGTGAAAGCCATCACAGTTGTCAAATTAGAACCAGCTATTTGTAGACTTCATTCCTACAGATGAACATTTCTCCAAAGTACAGTCAAATGTGCAAAATACAAGTTATTAAGTTTTAATTAATCAGTGCAGTACACACACACACACACACACACACACACACACACACGCAACACACACACACACACACACACACACACACACACACACACACACACACACACACACACACACACACAGACACACACATGCACACACACACACCATCCCCTCATAAATTGTAAGAGTTTGCATATGACCCATCACTCTCAAAATGACATTACATACACATTAGTTTCATCATAATAAGGTGATTTAGGATAGTTTTTGCTTCTTTTTTGCATTGTTCCATCAACTCACAGAAAGTGAAAAATGAAAAAAACAAAAAACACTAGGAGAAAGTGATGCTTTTCTAAACTAAAATAAAAATTTTCTCCAGTAGTTTATCAAAAAGAGGCAAAATGGAAATCAGATATTCCAAATATAGTCTTTAAAATAAAGGTTCTAAAAAGGGTTATTTGAGCAATGAAATAGAATAACCATTTTTGTTACCTTAAATAACCATATTATTAAAAGACATATGTATAAAAGGATCTTACATTTTCTTACATTACATTTTCTTCACACAAATGGTGCCTATATGGCAACACTCAAAAGACTCTTTGTAGCACCTTATTTTTTATTTTAGCGGTTTGCTTCACAGAGGTGCTAATTATTATGAAAAGTCATTTCTCAGTAGAACCTGCCAGGTACAAACCAGATCCCGACACGTCAGACTGTCAAAACAAACTATTAAAATTATTAAGCTCAACTGCTTAAAAGATCTGTTTTGTAATTTGTCTGTCCACACCTCCTATTGGAGCCAGAAAGAAGCTAAAAGACAAGCAATGTTTTTTTTTTAAAAAAAAAACAGGAATTCAAAGAAAATTCTAAACATTGAAAAATTGTGTTGATTTCTTATATTTAAATAATACAAAACCTATTTGAAAAACAATCCAAATAAAATTTATGAAATGTGGTGTCTACTAGTAAATAGTGAAAACACATCTTTATCTCCTAGAATTACTGGTGGTACCTTTTGAAATACCTACTGTATATTGAAAGAGATAAATTCTGACATTTATGAACATTGTCACAGATTTGCATTTTTAATATTTACAAAGAAACAGAGAATATTTCTCCTTCATTTTACTTCTCCTTCATTTTTAAGTCTGAAACTTTTGTTAATCTCCATTACAAAATAATACATTTTTGATGTTTTAGTCTGAGACTTTTAGTTGAGGGGACAGGGTTCTGAATTAGGTAAACATCACTTTTGTCATTCTCTATAAACAGAGATCAAATACAAAATTTTGAATTTAAATCTGAACTAAAGACCAAGCTTTATGTTGGGATTAGTAATGCAAAATTAAGCTCAAATAAAATTTAATTTTAAATGTCAAAAAAAGAATTTCTAGCAAAAAGACAAAAAAAATGACATGACCTCTATGTTCTACTGTGCATTAAAGCAGAGGCCAAAGAACAGATTAGAGAGAGATTAGAGAAATCTGCTATAAGAATCAGCACAGAGTCAAAACTGTCTGGAGATGAGGACAGTGAGCCTCCATCACTGAACTTTGAGTGTGTGTGTATGTGTGTGTGTGTCTGTGTAGTCTAGCTGAGGCACCACAAGGCCACTAGCTGGCTATCAAAAGGATCAGATTGAGAAAAGTTATGGTACTCACGCAAGCATAAAACGTGACAAAATCCCTCTGTACAGACCCTCTCTGCTGGTGAATCTTACTTTCAGTGTGTGTGTGTATGGGCAGAAGGAGAGGGACAGAGGAAGAGAGAGTGGGTGTGTATAAATGTGAGAGTGTGTGTGTGTGTGTGTGTGTGTGTGTGTGTGTGTGTGTGTGTGTGTGTGTGTGTGTGTGTGTGTGTGCTCATAACGGTGAAGGGGGAACAAAACTTTGCAAGCACAACAGGCTTTTGAGGTGTAAAAACAGACTGGACACTGCTGACCAATCAGGGTGGCAGAAGGCCTCTTCCTCCTCCCTCTCCTCATGTCACTGCAGCAATAGGGTGAATGGACAGCGATTCTTATTCAAATGTGCCTGTCACTCTGAAAAGCGGCTGGGTAAAAAGGGTTAGCTGGTCTCCAGGCAGGCGGAATGCACTTGTCCATTAATTGGGCAGGGTTCGCGCTGGTTAGGGGTGAAGTGGGGAGGGCAGTGTTGCCGTGGCCTTCCCCAGCACCCCACTGCCCACTATTCCTCCAAACATTCAGCTCATATAGGTCACAACACAGCATACCTGGAGTATTCCTTTAACCAAAAAGTACCACAGCATGAAATATTTATATGAAAAAGATTAATTACCTTAAAATGACTATATGAATATTTGAATTGAATGTCTCTGAATCTGAATTTCTGAATATGAGTTTATTACATGTAATTGACAATTAACCTCAAATGCTGAAGTCTCCTCCTTCAAAAGAAATTCCAGCATAACCAAAAACCGAGGAAAATGGGCCAATTTAACCCCCCAAAACTGACACATAACAGCCTTCTTTATATATACATTTCCAAAATTTACATAAAAACAGCCCATTAGGAAAAGCCTAGTGACTTTGGGTGTTGTTAAAACTGAAAAGCAGCTCATCACCTCCAGACTGTTAGTTAAAGGAATATGAATCGTTGTGCAAAGCAGGCCTTTCCTGTGCCAGTGTCCAGTTGGGACACTCCCAGACAGATGGGAGTTCAAACAAAGCAATAGCTATGGAGGGATACAGAGATCTGTGCTAGGGTAAAAGATAATGCTAGCCTTTTATCGTCTCTTTTCCCCAATGTTTACTTCCTGGAAAAGTGAAAAATGTCACAACGCTTTTCATAATGCAACGCAAGAGCAAGCTGCATTCTGAGCATGCTCCAAGGGGCATCCAAGTTATCTTGTAACTCTAGTGTCCTTTTCACCCATCAACTCTCAGGGCAGACCAGTTTGATTTGATGATTTGTCTTCTATCTCTAATAAATAAACACTAAATACTGAGCATTTTAAGAGCGTTGACCTTTGAGTTGGTATAGAAGGACTGTGCAGGTGCAAAGTGATGGCAGGTAATTGGTATCTGTGTTTGTGTCTATGTGTTGAGTATGTTTCTGACCAAACAATGCAACTCAAAAAGCTAACTGGCAATCTCCTGCTCACAGCTTCCTAACAGCGCATCACTGACACAACAAGAGGACAGCAACTCTATCTATTAATACTTGTGTTGTTGTTATGCTATAATATGTAGCTGTCACTGGTGCCACAAACCATCCAATAGCAGGCAAATTAATTTCATATTGATGCAAAATACGGTTGCAAACAGGCTTGTAAGGGTATCTCAGTACATACTTATACACAAGTTTCATAATTACTATTTGTATGTCAAATAACAAATTAAAATTTTTTTGGCATCTAAAACTAAAATGACCACATTGCCAATCTTTAAATTTACCTTATTTTTTATTAATTATAAGCATTGATAAAACTGAAAATTAAATGTATTTTTTAATGTTTTTAAAAGGTCTGCTATCTTACACTCCCTTACTTTCTTTAAATCTGAGTCTTTGCATGTCTTATTAAGCATTCAGTGGAGTGGTCAGTTTGACAAGTCCTCTGACCTTACCCACTGACCTTTATAACTGCTGAAAAGACTGACCACCCTCAATGAAATACCATGTAGTTAAATGTTTTACTACAGTTAATAGAAAACTTGGAACCTTCATACAGATGAAATCTGGATCTGTAGGGGTGATGCAAACTAACTCTCCATTACAAGGTAATTTAAGCACTTTATTGCTTAATGTCATTTCCATTGTACTTTGAGAGACTGGCTGTAGTTAAGATTGTTTAATTGGCTGTATTTCCATTATTCCCATGCTACCATTAAGTACACAGAGGAAGTGTCAATACTTCAGGGAATGCTTTGTGCTGACATTAAGCTTGAGTGAATAGTTCATTCACAAAGCTAACATCTGTCTCTTTCAGCCATTGAGAAAAAGTGACCAAGCACAGTCAATGAGTGAGTGTCAGTCTGACCACTCAAACCACACATGGATGATCACGAATCATGCCTATCAAACAAAATCTCCTGTCCAGCAATGTTGAGAAATGCCCAGAAGTATCCTGTAATATTATTTTCGTTTTCCTCACTCTATAAGCAGGACCACTACAAAGATGGAAATGATAATAAAGTAAATAACAGAGATTGTTGCCATGCATCCTCCTACTGTCTTCTGCATTGAAGAAATAAGACAGAATTGGGTCTGTCTTTCCAGTAGCTGATTGTGGGGTCTTGCCTCACAGTGTGCAAACCCTGTATGCTTTCCAAAATATACAACTCCAGTGAGGGAAAATGGGGCCCGTGTAAATGATCCTGCTAAAACGGAAGGGCTCTGTCATGCAGGAGTGGCCAAGTCTCAGTTATTAAGTAAAAGAGGCTGAAATTTATTCAAACTGCAGGGCCAATTTGGTAGTTCTGGTTTCAGTTAAATGAAAATAGCTATTTTGGCCACATAGAAGGTGAATCTGTGCAATTGTAAAATGAATGAAACTACAGAGTGAGCTTCTCTCTGGCTGACTGACCTTAAAATATTTGGTGCAGTTGCCTATGAATCATGTCACATTTGTAGCTTGTTGAAACAGGCGGATACACACAGGTTTCCCGTCCTTAGTTTTTGAGAATTTTGAAAATGCTAAATAGTAAAAGCCCAAAATGAAAAAAAACAAAAACAACAACAACACCTAAATACTTCAAAAAGATGCATCATCAGCTTTTCCAATACTGCTTTCAGCATTCTGAAATGCTGAATCCAGCATGGTCTGAAAAGTGGCTCTTCACTTCACTATCCCAGAACTGTCTAGGGCGTTTGCACTCCCAACTGTAAGGTGGGCATTGTCAGTTTTCATTATTTGACCACTGCTTGTCCTGCCAGCATAACCAAACTGCAAACAACACAGCCATATAAAGATTGAAAATCAATTTAAAGATCATAGACAGAGTTAAATATCTCCATTTTGCTTATATCAGTGCTGCTCCTAATCACATTAGCCTTCATCATCTAAAGTTTCTTCACCAGTGGATGTAAATGTGACTTATTTCATATTTCTCACATTTCATTACTGTGCTTAACATTTCCAAAATTTTGAATGAAAACTTGGCTAAAGATTCTTTAAAGAGAATTTTTAATTCAGCAAAGGTGCTCCCAGTCATTGCATAGATTTGCTCAAATTCACCAGCTTATACAATAGGTACTATTAATGAAGCAGGCATGACAATTCTTGCAATGATTGCTATATGCTGGTTAGTCAAATTTGTGTAAAAATCCTGCAATATTACCATACTGCCTCAGTCCACGTGAATCTTTCACAGTGACAGTTATTTATCTCTCAGCTAGTTCAAAAATGCATGTGTAATGTGTGTCCTTCAGGGGTTTCCTAAAAAAGTGAATTACATTTCCTGATTGTAGGGTGAGCCCAGGAGCTAGAAATTCTAGTTCTTATAATACGGCTTTATATAGTATAATAATTGACATTAACCACAACTTATGTCTGACATCAAGAAATGTGAAATGGAACAGATTCATTTCTAAGTGCTTCTTTCACCAAGGATCAATGCCCATGCAATTTCCATGAATACACTGTCACAAACAAAAAAAACATTTTTGACATAACAAACACACAAAAAAAATATTTATTTTATACTATGTCAACATTTTACATGCATAAACAAGTAGAAAAGCTCTGAAATTACTTGGAATATAATGTTTTTACATTGACTTCCAGTGAAAGTTGAAAAAGTTTTCTCATTCTCTTGTAAAGTTGTTTACATTTTTAAGATACAAGGTTTTTATGTGACAGAGACAATAAGATGTTTTTTTATATTGTAATCATAAACACTGGCCTGTGTGTAATCTTGGCGTTGTTTTCTAGTGCAACGTATTATCTAATGCCTACAACCGCAATCAGAAGTTCAAAAAGACTCACATAAAGGATATTTCTGCATATCTGAGCTCCTGATTAGATGTCTTCATGGTATGTAATATCTAGACCATATGTTTACAATCTGAATCTTTTCATTTTATCACATAAAATATTTGGAATTAAACTCCACACTTTATACGCATTCCCACTCTCAATTTCCAACTTCCCTAAGTCCTTGCAGCACTGTACAGCCAATAGAGGCCCACTATATCCCACACATTAATCTGTAACAAGATACCCTGAAGCATCTGAAGTATTCGCTCAAGTTCATTGTCTCTCACTCTTCCGGAGAACAAGACCAAACAGTAGCCAAGAAGAAATCTTACACCTGAACACAATGCTTTCACCTTAGTTCCTTGATCAACACATGGGCCAAAATATAACAGAGAGCTAGGCTGGAGAGATAACATGATTCATCCTGTGCAACTCTATCATACACAGGTGTGTACACTCATGGCAATTCACCTGGCCTCCAGTTTTGAAATGAATATGATCTGCATGTCATTTTCTCAAATCATCAAAGTACTGAATGGTTCTTGAATGCAAAAGAAGGCTTGGTTTCATGACAGCTTTTGTGCTGCTGTGCATTTGATAAGCCACAAAATATTTATTAAAGGATAGCTTTACAGGTTTATGCAAACTTTCTTTGCCCTTGACTGAATTTTCTGTTTTGTAAGTTGTGAAGTAGCAAATAAACTCTCTGTAGCCAATCAAATATAATAGTCCGGCAATTGCAATGTGCAATCATAAATGTAGCCTGCATGAAGGTTTGGACACAATTTGTGTGTTGAACCAATATCAGCCACTTTGGGGTCATGCTCAATTCCTCTCTGTCCCTTAGCTAATTATTTTCAAGAAATTCGAAGAAATCCCCAATTTATTAAAATCAATTGGAAAAGAACACGAGGGGAACTACACGTTATGCCCAAGTGGACAATACTGAGGAACAGTTTGGGTGGGCTACATGATATCCTGTAACGTCCCTCACAAGGAATGTAACTACACACCACAGTGATGCAAACCAAAACAACTGATTGGTTTGATTGGTATCACCTGGTATTTCTGCTTAAATGTTGTTCAACAGCTTTAGTTAATTAGTTCCAACTTTACATATACATATATATCAAGCACTGCTTCACTACTGCGACAGTGATCCTGTCCTGTAGGATTAGTGGGACAACTATTAAAAATGACACTGGAAATATGTTTGATAAATTCTCTACACGCAAAGATCTTATCACACATGTTTTTGCTTGATGTTCACCTTTGAACTTCTTCTGAAGGAGATCAGTTTAAAGCCTACCCACCGTAATAGCTGAGTGAAAGACACACTCACAGGCATTCCTGGGAGGGCCATTACAGAAAATTTTCACAAGAGTGACGATTGACGTCCCGGAACTCTCTAATTCTCTACATTCCACTCAAAATGCCTGATAGTGTGGTACAATAGTCAAATATGGAAGCAGGTTTTCAAGTAGGATTAGTTGTTTAACAAATCAGGTGGAAAGCAAAATATTTGTAGCTAGCTAGATAACTGCTCATCCAGCATTTCTTTTAAACTCCAGAATTGTATAGGATATTAGACCCCTACATGATGCAGTAGATGTGGAAAACCGCTATGAAGGTCTGAGAACATCTAGCCATTCGTGAGGTCAGGTATTGATGTTAGATGATTAGTTATGGATCCTCACACAAGAGAATGATGTTCCATTTCTCCACAGTGGAGGGCATATTACCCTCTAGCTGAGGCACGGAGACCTTAGACTCATGGTTGGCTGCTCAAGAGCATGTTGTGCTTTTTATGTGTGCAATCAAACATCTATATCAGCAATGTCTGCATCTGTAACGGTTGTCTGGATAATTTTGGACAGTGTATGTTTATGCATTTATATGTTGTACACAGTGGTGTAATGATTCATAACATTTAAAGCTCAATTCAGTTAAATACAGTTGTGTCTAACATTAATGTTTCTACACTATATGGACAAAAGTATTGAGACAGCTGCTCATTTATTTTTTCATCAGAAATCAAGGGTAATTAAATTTTTTAATGAGTTTAGATTTTGGAACCTTGCTGTTAGAATGTGACTGTATTGTGTGACAAGTGCATTAGCAAGGTCAGGATGTTGGTGAATCCCCAGCCCACCTCATCCTCAACTCCCCAACTCAACCCAAAAGTGTTGGATAGAACACAAGTTTACCAGTAAACCAAGTTCTACTGTTACACAGCTTCGTGCTGGGGGTTATCGGTTTATCTACTACAGAGAGTCATGTTCTATTGATAGTATTTAATACACGCTACCCCCTAAGTTAACACTAGTCACTAGACAATTTAATATGTTAAATATGTTAATAACTTTATAGTTTTGACCATTTCATTAAATATGACCTAGAACTAAGATGAACTGCTTTGTATCAAACATATGATGTCATTTCTAAAAGACTCTCCATATGAAAATAACATCTGACAGAGCATATACACAGATTAGACACAGGATATTTTGACAGCTTCTCTCTCAAATGGGTGTAATTATTTCCTTTTGTTAAAAATACAGCTCTCATGCAATCAAGGCTTTCCTGAGGAACACAAATGTATCTGTACAGGATGTTTGTGTATTTTCATCAGATATATATATATATATACATTTCCTAAAGAAACATTCAGCGTATTCCGGTGTTTTGCTTGTAAAATCTCTAAAGTTTAAATAACTCCCACAAAGAAACATTCATAAAACAGATCACCAGATGTTAAAATCAAAGCGCATTTCTTTAACAGGGTTACTCAATCATAAAAGGATTACCAGCATGTTTGCTATTTTTATTAGTATTGCCACATACTGTACACACACATATGTGGCAATACTGCCCATCTCCCTCATTTACATGCACCATTAGCAATTCATATCTCCACATCATCATGCAGGAATGTTTTTAGCTAGTAAGTCTCATAAGACTCTAAAATTGGTTTAATGATCTTTTCTATAATGTTTTGTTCATTCGTGAGTCTTGATGCACAATCACTCACTCAGAGAATTAACCAAAATGTTACACATATTTTGCTGCCAGAACCAAGTCTAAAATGACCTTGAGTTTCTAAAACACATTAAGAGGTGTTGTGCAAGCTCCACCATGTTACACAGTGCAACCATCCCATTCAGGACCGAGAGTGGAAAAAAAAGAGACACCATTCTCCCTATTACAAGTCAGTGTACCATCAAAATGACTCCGAACCTGATAAGGTACCTTGATTAAGTACCTTACTACTGGTATCTTTTAAGATACTATTGCTACATAAAAACTGAAGTAAAATAAAAGATGAAAGAAAAAAAAGCTGTCACAATATATTTTTGAAAAGGATTTAAATAAAGTCACACATATTGTGTGGTGTAGCTCTTACCAGCATATTTCACAGTAATCTCTTTATCAGAGACTCAAGTGGCTTAAGAAAGGAATTCTTGTTAGATGTGGTTTTCTTAAGTTCATACTTTAACAAAATAGTTAACGTGGATTTTAATTTTTCAAAATAAAAATAATATTTTGATTTTCTTGACTTTCTTAATTTCTCACTTACAAACAAATTTACATTAAGAACAATTGGGATTGTCACAAAGTACAGCCTGATTCCAAAATAGATTCAACAAATATTTACCCTCAAACTTATACAAACAATACCCTACAATGACAAAGTGTGAAAGGTTTGTTTGACATCTTTGCAATTAAAAAACAAAAATATAACATACATAAGTTTTCACAGCCTTTGCCATGACACTCAAAATTGAGGTCAGGTGCATCTTGTTTCCACTGATAATCCTTCAGATGTTTCTACAGCTTGATTGGACACCTGTGGTAAATTCAATTGATTGGACATGATTTGGAAAGACACACATCTGTTTATATAAGGTTCCATAGTAAACACTGCATGTCAGACCACAGACCAAGCCATGAAGTCTAAGGAACTGTCTATAAATCTCTGAGACAGGATTGTATTGAGACACAGATCTGGGGAAGGATACATAAAAAGTTCTGCTGCATCAAAGGTCCCAATGAGCACAGTGGCCTCCATCATCCATAAATGGAAGAAGTTTAGAACCACCAGGACTCTTCCTAGAGCTGAGTGAGTGATGATCAAAGGGTCATAGTCAGGGAGGTGACCAAGAACCCAATGGTCACTAAGACAGAGCTCTAAAATTGCTCTGTGGAGAGAGGAGAACGTTACAGAAAGACAACCATTTCAGTAGCACTCCACCAATCAAGCCTATATGGTAGAGTGGCCAAATGGAAGCCACTCCTCAGAGAAAGGCACATGACAGCCTTTTTAAAGGACTCTCAGACATGAGAAACAAAATTATCTGGTCTAATGAAACAAAGATTGAACTCTTTGGCCTCAATGCCAAGTGTCATGTCTAGAGGAAACCAGACACTGTTTATTACCTAGACAATACCATTGATACAGTGAAGCACAGTGTGGTAGCATCATGCTATGAGGTTATTTTCTGCAGCAGGAACTGGGAGACTCGTCAAAGTTGAGGGAAAGATGACTGCAGTGATGTACAGAGACATCCTTGAGGATAACCTGCTCCAGAGTGCTCTGGACCACAGACTGGCATGAAGGTTTATGTTCCAACAGGGCATTGACCCTCTGCACACAGCAAAGATAACAAAGGAGTGGCTTCAGGATGACTCTGTGAATGTCCTTGAGTCGCCCAGGCAGAGCCAAACTTGAACCCGATTGAACATCTAAGAAAATATCTAAAAATGGCTGTGTACCGATGCTCCCCATCCAATCTGATGGAGCTTGAGAGGTTCTGCACAGAAGAATGGGAGAAACTTCCCAAAAACAGCTGCAAAGCTTGGAGCATCTTACTCAAAAAAACTTGAGGCTGCAAAAGGTGATTCAACAAAGTATTGAGCAAAGGCTGTAAATACTTGTTATTTGTACATGTTATTTTTGTGTTTTATTTTTAATACATTTGCAAAGATTTCAAGCAAACTTGAAAAAATTGAAGAGGGAAAAAATTTAATCCATTTTAAAATAAGGCTGTAACATAACAACGTGTAAAACGTGAAATGCTATGAATACTTTCCAGATGCATTGTATACTTATACTTGATACTATGCTATACTTATTGGCTTTCTGTATGTAATCAGACTTTTCCCAAGAGCACTTCTATAACTCTACAAAGGCAGAACTCCAAATTATCCATCACTTATTAAACACTTGTATGTTTATTACAAAATGTTCCCAACACATCTACTGGAAAGGGGTCCACAAAGTTATACAAAATATGTTTTACTGGGATTTTCAAATGTCACCCAACATTTATCTGCTGAATTTATACTCTGACTACACTTTTGTGCTTAGCTAAAAATGTGTATTATTGTTATGATTTAAGCCTGAATTACTCTCTGTTATGATGTGGCAAGTAGGAAAATTTGGAAAAATTATTTCATCTATTCACTCTTCATCTTCATCTTCTTTTTAAGGAAATTATTTCCTTGTTCCATGTTTTGTCCTTATTTTTAAATTTTTGTTTCTCTGTTTAGTTTTAAATGTATTATTTATTTATTTATTTATTTAGTTATAGTTTGTTTGTTTGTTTGTTTGTTTGTGTATTTTTTATCTTTCATACACCTTGCCTTATTCTCCAATGAGAACTTTATGGAAACTGACCTGGTGAACAAAATCTTTAAAAATAAGAACAAAAAGTAGGGGGGAGAAATAACAATGACAAATGTCTTATGAAAAAAAAATAAGAGTGTATTTGAGAACTTCTAAAGATTTTCTCTGGAGAACTGAACTTAAGAATATTCTCATGGACATTTTCTTAGGAAACTGTTTGTGAGTCTTTAGTCTGGTCTGAAGTGTTCTTACACAAAAAATATTTAAATGGATCCCTGTCTAAGCCAAGAACCATTCAAGAGCTACTGGGTTCTCAACTGTAGAACGAGAGCTAACCTGTGAACCTGAAGCCCTTTCAAAGGTCTGCTCTGAGACTCGTGGAACTCCTTAACCTTCAAACATGCCCACAGTAACAAGGCTAAAGGTCAACACAGAGCCGATTAAAGCAATACTTGAGGGACAAAAAAGCACCTTTTCCCATGCTCTGCCACTCCAGCTGTGCCAACAAGAATTTTGTTACTAATATGGACATGATTAATTTGAAATCTTCCAGCAGGTCTTCTAACAACCTTTATTAACAAAGTTTATTCATTCATGAAAAAAAGAACACATACATTCTCCATCCAAATATACTCTAGTAGTCAAAAATAACTGCTCAGGTGTTTTTTTTCCCATAATAATCACTAAATATTTACTACTAATTACAACTAAAACTGTATATAGGTCCTCTTCTCTCCACAATTTGGCACAGTTTGCACCAAAGACATTTACATGTCTTCTTAAAATAATGGAAATGAATGTCATCTACTTTACTGCTGTCCAAAGACCTCTTTGTTTTGTTCATTCACACAAAAATGAATGCAGAAAGACAAGCAGTTATCATGCACAAGCTCAGAAATTGATTACTGGCAAATATATGGTTAAGACCTAGAAATAAGAGTTGGTGTAGTATAAAAGCACTATTAAAAAGTGTATTAAAATTGAATCTGGAAAGAGCTGCATTGCAAATTAGGCTGCAAAATCAATGTATTACAATTGATGCAACAGTTTAGGCCCTATTCTGATAAATTTATTAGGAGCATTTCAGTATGGACTGCTTTTGAATGAGGCACAAGGCAGGGCAGCCAATCAGAAGAAGCCAATCAGAAGAATATTATTCTTAAAGGCACATTAACAATTCTGACACCATTAAAAACAGTCATATAAAACTGAATTATACAGCAGCAATGTTTTACATGAGATCAGGTTTTAACCACACAAAAAACTAAAAATAAGGATATATAACTTGAAATAAGCATATATGAAACACTTCAGGTCAACTGGGTTCAGACACAACCTTTCTTTTATAGTGAACATAATTCCTCCTGAAGGTACCAAATTAATAATCTAAACAATGGTGTGACATCCATCAGCACATGCACAGACTAAGGCAAAAAGTTTATTACAATGCCTCTGTCATCATAGCCATCATCATCTGTGCCTACTACCAGATGCTACATAGCAATGAACTGGAAACTGACAAATAGGAGAGTTAGACATTAGGTTTCATCAGATCTACAGGAGAACCCTTTTCCTTTTTAGTAAGCTCTCCAGAATACAATCAAGATAGACAAAAGTTCAATTTCATGTCTATCCATCAATCCATCTATCCATCCATTTAAAGCAGTGGTTTCCAGTCCTACAACATGAGAGCCTTCCTAGAGGTTTCAATTCTAACCAAATCTAACACAAACCTTTCAGCCTATCAAGGACTGAAGCCAGTAATTATTTGGATCAGGTAAATTGCATTAGAGTGGGATTCAGCCTGCAGGGACATAACTCTCCAGGAGCAGGGCTGGAGATATTTAAGATTTAGGAACAAGAGTGAGTTACAATGGATTAAGACTGGATTCAGTCTACATGAGCTCTCCAGGTGAAGGGCTGGAGACCACTGGTCTAAAATATTGCATAAATATTTTGATTTTCCAAAAATATTGCCTTTCTGTATCAGCCCACAACTCCCATTTTGGTGCAGCCACACATTACAGACAGAAGGTGCAGCTCTCTTGCTTTTGGGAACATCTGAGAAGAATCTAACTTAAAGGATTTCTAACAATAATGCTATCTCAAATGCTAAATCAAAATAGACATACACTCAAAATAGACATACACTCAAAATAGACATACACTCAATTTCATCATATGCCCATCCATCAGTCCATCTATCCATCCATTTAAAGCAGTTGTCTCTTGGCTCCAGCCTTCCTACAGTTTTCAATTCCAACCAAATCTAACAAAAGCCATTCAGCCTATCACTGACTTGTGAAGCCAGTAATGAGTTGGATCAAGTAAAGTGGATTAGGGCTGAATCCAGTCTACAGGAAGATGGGTCTCCAGGAGAAGGGCTGGAGACCAGAGGTCTAAAATATTGCATCAATGTTTAGATTTTCCAAAAATGCATTTAATTATGCATGCACTAAAATATGTGCATTATTACATTCCCTTAATATACAATTTATGAATTATTCTGTAAGGCTAATTTAGATTAATATGATATGAATTATTATATTGTACACATTAATGAATGTGTACTGCACCAATATCTGCAGCCATACATTCATGCAGGAATAATTTTGTCTGTTAAAGTTGACCTACAATTCCCATATTGGTGCAGCCATTCATTACAGACAGAGGGTGCAGCTCAGCTGTTCCAGGGAACATTTGGGAAGATAGTAAAGTCTTCTCACAGTAATATTTAAGAGCACTTTAGAATACTTTTTCTTGAAAATTGTGATGTAGAAGTGTAAATCTAAGCTCAGTGTAAAACTGTGCTGAGTTGATAAAACCCTCTGTTAGAAAAGTCTTCAGCACTGGCTTATTTTCACAGAGTTTTTAGGAAAGTTAAAGCACGTATTGGTTTCTCACCTGCTGACTCGGTACCTTCTGACTCGGCGCGTCCCCCGTTTGAGGACTCTGACTTCATGCTGACTCTACTCTTCTACAGGGAGGCGCTGATTTGATTTTCACACCCGCTTTCCGACAAGCCCCGCCTCATTAGGCTTGTTTATGGGTTTGGTGTCCCGCCTCCTGCGCTGTGATTGGGTGAACGTTCTCATTAGCCAATCCCAACACGATGAACCGTCTCATTGAATATTAATAACCCCTAACCGGAAACGGAAAACGGGTGGGAAAACAGAACACAACAGGTAGAAGCGTTTCTAATCTTTAAACCTTTAAGGTTTTGAGGGATGTTTTTCATGATGTATTGTAATGATTAAAATGACAGGACATTTTTGACAGTGGTCCAAACAAAAGAAAAATAAACGTACTGTTCTTAATTATTTTTGTGGTTGTTCTTTATTATATTTCAATATTATCCTTTCTCATGACTTTTATTCTAAAATTAAATAATCTCTCTGATCAGTCAGAGTCTGTATGCAGGTTGAGAGTGTACATGTGGAGAGAGCAGTAAACATGCACTGGAGGGTTTCTTTGGCATTTAAACTGTGATTTAATTCTGTTAGAGATGGGCGACTTTTACCTGTTTTCCAAGCTGCAAAAATTAATCACACAATGATGAAACTATGGTTAGATATAGAGGTTTCTAGTTTATTATGATATATGTATCATGTCTGAAGGTTTCTCTGATCCTGAGATATTAAGCCTAGCCTAAACAAAAGCACGTAACAGCTCGCAGTGTGGATCTCGGATTCTAAGGGTTAATACAGTCCAACCACACAGGTGTAGCAGGAGTGCCATCAAAAAAAGTGACAAGTAAAAAAAGTTTTTGCATTGCATGCTGTTATTGCACAAAGGTAACAGCGTGAGACGTTCATTTGAAAGTAACAAATCATGTAGATTTGTAGTAAATTGGAATCTCAATTTGTATTTTTCTTGGCATAGTTGAATAATGTGCGTTCTGTTTTCAGTACATGAAAGGTAAAGCCCTTGAAATTCAAACACTGTTGTGTCATTTTTACGAAGAAAATCCAGCAGACCCAAAACAGAGGTAAAAACAGGCCAAGAACCTTGATGACATTTTAGTTCTTCAATTTGAAACCATGGGAACCTCCTGCTTTAGGGCAGTGTTTCTCAAACCCCATTTTGGTTTCCACTGTCCTACACATTTTAGAGCATTCCCTGTATTAACACACCCCATGCAACTATGAAAGAACTTGTTAATTAGCTGATTTGTTGAATCAGATGGGTTGAGAACTAAATGTTCAGGGCATGGTGATGCAAGGACACTGCTTTAGGTAATGTGATTTAGGAAGCCTTCAATTAAAGAAAAAGTTTATTTAGATTAATTACATT
Organism: Acestrorhynchus altus; assembly: GCA_034509495.1. Lineage (NCBI taxonomy): Eukaryota > Metazoa > Chordata > Actinopteri > Characiformes > Acestrorhynchidae > Acestrorhynchus > Acestrorhynchus altus. The sequence goes on from CM067518.1 coordinate 17,469,086, forward strand.
CCTCATAGTTGGATCCAAATTTAGTAGCCCTATAAAGATCCTATAGGAACCTTAATTTAAATGAATTATTTAAGGATCCAGGTTTCTAATTGAGTGTTGCAGTTCTTGGAGTAACAGACATCTGCACAGTTTTGTGTTTTTCCTGTTGAAACACACCTGATTCAACTCACAAGTGCCAGATTCTGGCCCCCTTTGTCCAACCTTTTGTAGAATTTCCAGTGCCTCTAAAGTCAATAACCTATTGCCCCCTTGTGGCACTGAAAGAGCAGCACACATAATCACAGTCTTTACAGCAGTTATTTGTAGTTATTTTATATGTAGATTTGGGATGATTCGCTTTTAAAGGCAGTCACAGAACTTTTGATGTGTGCTGAAAGTAACAATTATATTATTATATTATTGTATCAATATAATAGTAACAATCGTAGCAAATGATTCTGATTATGATATTAGATAGGATATTATTATATAATATATTATATTATATATTTTTGTGCCTCCTCGATGGTTAGCTGAAAATCATTAGATGGAGCTTAAAAGTGCATAGAGAAACTTAGTCAGGTGAAGAATTGATAGATGGAAAAGTTCATCCATCTGTCCTTGTACTTCCAAAGACTAGCACTTATAGGTTGTTGGCATATTACATGAGAGCTGAGCAGACTTGCAGTGAACCTTGTTAACCTTTTAACCATAAAAAGTCTTTCTCATATTAAGCATGTTCTTCATATTTGATGAGGCTGCAGGGAAGCACTTTTGCACTGTCTAATCAGATGACACCTGTAATCATTTACATATCTGCCTGAGACCAAACTGCATGATGATTTGCAGCAATTCTGAGCCTTTGTTTGTTTGTTTGTTGTTTTTGATTGTATTACTCTGTAATATTGTGGCTAGGTGGCTACTAACTACTTCCATGCATTTAAGTAGAGACAGTAAGATAGAAATGTGTAAAACCAACAGTGAGTGCATTATTTTTAAAGCCTGTTAATGAAATTGTCTTCAAGGCCCATCTCTCCTGTTCCAACTGGGAGCGGACTACGTTAAATTGCAATATTTTGCTTCAGCTAAAAAAAGAAGCGCTTTAGGACATATACTGTTGTCATTGGAAGTAATTAATGTAAAATAATGTATATATTAATTCTCCAGTAAGCAGTGCTGGATGTAAACCAGGAAGGTAGTCCATCCTAACAATGCACTCTTCTCTCTACTATAATATAAGGGAAATGCTTTCGCTCCAGCATAAAGAGAATGAGGAGGAACTACTTCACTCTTTCAATCAGAACAATAATTATGTCTACTTACAGATATACCTACATAGCACAGGACACTTTACATTCATTAGTATTTTACTACTATTTATTAGTGATCTACTACCTTCTGAGCATTGCATAACATTGTAGTTATTAATCTTCTTTGACCTTTGTCCTTATTGTTTTCCTGTGTTGCACATTATGCTGCACATTAGCTGTACATAAAAATACATTTTGGATATACTAGCGCATCTCAAAAATCTCAAAATATAATGTGTAAAAATTCATATTTGTTCATTATTTAAATAAAAAAAAATATGGTAGGTAAATTTAAAGTGACATATTTCAACCCTTTTTGTCTAACATTTGATTTGTATGACTTATACCTCATGAACATCAGAAGTATGTTCATTTATACACTCAGAATCTGGTTGGAGTTCTTTTACCATAAATTACTTTATCAGTGCCACGTGCCATGGAGACAATCAACTTGTGGCACTGGTAAGATGTTATTGTGATAGTGTGTCTGTTCTTCCATTTGACACTATATCATATACTGTCTATGGGCTCCAGGTCCAGAGATTTTGGCTGGTTGATTTATCATAGTAATATCATGGTCAGCCAAACATTTGGGAGTAGTTTTGGCATTGTGGACAGGACACCATGTAGTATATTTTTTGTATATTTTGACCTTGTGTTAATATAAAAAAGTGTGTGAAAATGTGTGCAAGTTCACATTTTTTTTTCTATGAAGGATGTATGTTTTAAATGAAGATCATCTCATTGGGGACTCATTGGGTCTGTGTTGGATTGGTTTTATGTGTTGTGAAATGTCTGTTAGTAAAGACCAGATTCTTCACAGAAAACTGTTTGACACAACTTTGTGCATGTTTATTAGTGAGCACACACTTGAAAAGGAAAACTGTGCAAAAGAAAATAAAATTTTTTAAAGGTAACCGTTCTAGGGCTCTATTTGGCTCTCTGGACCTGTTACTCAGTCCTGTGCTACCCACCAACCCTGACACAACATACTAGTTCTAGACCCCCAAACACACACCAGTCTCTCCCTTTAGAGCGGTAGCCCTACCCCTGTAATCAGGATAAAGCCAAGGGGTGAATCTATACACCAAACACATATTGCTATTAATAGCTTCAGAATGGATGTCACTACTAAGAAGAATGTTAATCTTTTTATTTTTCCAAAATGTACTCAACAGAAGCCCCCCTTCCATTGAGTAGCTGGGATCCCATCAGCCCCTACAAAGGAGGAAAGGGTTGGACTGGCATCCCCTTTTCTTTATTCATTGTTAAAATTGTACAAATTAGTCCAATTATGGACTAGTTTTGATAATGGAATAAAGCCTTTAACCCCATTAAAATCTGTTTTTGTTTTTCAACTGGACTAACATGTGTCCAGTTAGTCACCAGTTCTTTCAGTATTCAAGTATATATCAACTGTAAAGTGACAACATTCAGGTTTCTGCTGTTGCTATGGTGAGATCTATTCATATCCTCTCAGTTGTGTGTTATTCTCTGATAAATATTGACTGGGCCCCTCAGTTGAGTCAGGGTCGCAGAGAAGAGAAAGAGACCTTTGCTGCAGGAGATGTGCAGTGTATGCCTGGTTATGCTGAGCCAAATGGAACATCAGCCTGATTCTTGATAGGTGAAGCAGGTGGTCTTTTCTCATTAGCCCCTTCCTGTCAATTGACAACTTCTCAGCCTGTTAAAGTGCAGTGCATCAAAACTAATGAGATTCCAGCTTAAGGTTACATAATACAATACAATAATTAGCCTTTGCAATATAGACAGTATCAAAGTGGGATGCAATAAGCTAATGAGATCTCTACATATAAACCCCACCCAGAGCCTTTCTACAGGTTAAAGCCTGTCTGCAACCAATCACAAATAAGTTTATGACTGCTGTGAGAAAACAAAATGCAGACATTTTATCACTAGCACATTGATAACATAATATTTGTGTGGGTGATTTGATTAATCAAGTGTTAAAAGACCCATATCTTATATTAGTGCTTTTTTATTATTTGTATGGGGTTATTTACCAAATGCCAAAATGTTTCACTGTCATAAAAATATAATTGAAACCTTAGATTTCTTGTTAATCTTGTAATTCTCAATTTTATGAAGAAAGAATAATTTAATATACAAATATTTACTTTTCTGTCTGTCCATTTATCATGAATTTGTCACACTGCTAAAGGCAGCTGGCATGTCAAAAATAAATGGACAAAATAAATAATAAACAAAAGAGTTTGGTTAATTTGTCTGTTTCCATTGGTTCGTTCATCAGTTTGTCGACTGGCCCCTTCACCCTCTTAGCAGCCCACACCCATTGCAGCCCAACAGGATTTTTCTTGGTTCTCCTGATGACCAGTCCATCCCTGGCCAGAGGTCTTCAACCTCATGGACAAAGGGCAGGTGGTGTGGTTGCTGGGTTTCCTTTTGATGAGCTGGTCTCACGCTATAAAAAGGGCGGTTAGCTATATGAGCAAATTCCTGCTCACTTGGAATATAAACCACACTGGCTCTTTATGGTAAGACTGATGACCCTTGGTTTAAGCTGAGGGAAATATCATACAGATATGTCGTATCTTTTGATTTATTACTGTTTTTCATTGTTTTTAAGGGTATACCTGAGAAGGTTTTGTCTCCATTTCTTCCAATATCTGAGCAGACCGCTGCCTTAATGCATCCCACAATGCCTCTGCACTTACATGATCTGAAAAGAGATGAAGCATTGAGTGTATATAATTACCATAGCACTTTGTAGTTCTATAATTACAGACTCTAGTCCAACTGCATACTTTGTTAGACTCATTTCACCCTTCAATGGTCAGGACCCTGCAGGACCACCACAGAGCAGGTATTATATAGGTGCAGTCACACTGACATGGTAGTGGTGTTTTAATTTGTTGCACTGGATTATATGGACTATATTCTCAGTCCAGCAGTGACACTGAGGGGTATAAACACTCCAGGAGCACTGCTGAGTCTGAGTGAGTCCATGCCATATGGACTAATTTAAATGAATTATTTCAGCATGCGTGACATTCACAGAACGTAAAACAGCCGAAAAATAAAAATGTCACACCTGAGGTGACAAGCATTATACAGAGTGAAGGGGGGAAGGAAGGGAAGCAAGGCCATGTATGATCTCTGAGAGCCACAGATGCTCTATAATTGTGGTTGTAAATATACAAGAGGTTATTTATGCACCAGTCAGAAATCATAGTAAATCAGTCTATGATGACATCTTTGTTGTGAATGTTTTACCTCCCATGTTGTCCCTCAAGCGTGTGTACCAGGCCGGAGGGTTCTCACACAGGGAGGAGGGGTTGAGAAAATAGTCTGCAGTCCATTCCCCAAACATGCTAAAACAGAGAGTACCAGCTGATCAAACTCTCCTCTCATACATCACATCATCAGCTCTTTATACAGTCATTCACTAACACTTTACGCCCACCGCACAGAGCTGACACCTAGTTACAGACATTCATACACACCTACCTATCCACTATCACCCTGCCACCTCCACACTCACCCAGACACTGTCAAAACTAGCTACCCACCCAGGCATATGCACAAAAAGCTCTAGACATACACATTGTGGGTAGTTACATGCTATAATATAGACTTCATATCACAGGATCAGAATGACCTACAGACATGATACACATATACCAAACCAGATCTATCCTATCCATCCATGGAAATCATCATTTTCATCATTCCACAAAATTGGCCTAGGCTCTGAACATTAAAAATAAAGATGCATTAGATAAAGAACAGTGGTTTAATAATAGAGATGTGAGTGTGAAGAACCTTACTCGACATAAAAGTTTGTTTGTTTGTTTTTTAAACTGATTTAAAGGTTCTAAACGCACACATCTCTGTTTTTTACGCATAGTCCTAGAGGCACCATTACTCTGCATATTTCAGAGCTTTCCATTCTCACACTACACTGTGTTCAACTAATGCCCCCAGGGCTAGGGTTAAGAAGTACTGTTCTATGGCATCAATCAAATAACATATAATAATAATAATAATAATAATAATAATAATAATAATAATAATAATAATAATAATAATAATAATAATAATAATAATAATGCTATCTAATGAAAACCATGTGTCTCTATTTTTTTTTTGTTGTTTTCTGTATGCTTTTAATCCTGTAGCTGTTCTGTACACTATGTAAGTAATTCTGAATGAATAGACCAATAGATCTATTTTGCATTAACTTCCATTCAAATATAAGAACATTTTTGCCTTATACTGTAATGTTACCATTTTGGAGATATGTGTTGTTTATTTGACAACAACAATAAGCAAAGTTACTATTACATACACTTACAAAGAGCCAAACAAGCCCACGGACCCCTTAACACACAAATTTCCATGCATATATACTCCTTGTTCTACACAAACTGTCCATTTTTTCAGCCCCACTTACTATATAAGAGTGTCTGATTCACACAGTAACACATCACCATTTGTCAGGTTCACTGCAGTGCTGAAAATGACTCACCACCCACATAATACCTACCCTGTGGACTCCTGACCATTGAAAAGCAGGGTAAAAGGAATCTAACAAAGTATGCAGAGAAACAGATGAACTACGGTCTGTAATTATAGAATTAGAAAGAGCTCTTATTTTAAATGGAGCTGATAAAATGGACAATGGTATTAATGTTATGACTGATCTGGTCATATATCTATTATCTACCCTTCTTCACCTTCTACAACCATATTCTCCAAGCAACCATTCCCATAAACCTGTATAAAGATACAAACTTGTAACCTGTAGCAGCACACCTGCATAGGTATTCTTTGTAGTCAGTACTGGAGTCACTCAAAGCCAAAGTATTCTCTGACTGGATGGAAAGTGTGTCTATATTCTGGTCAGTCATCCTTAATGTTTGGTAGCAACCAGCCTCACTGAAAAAATGAAGAAGCATTTTAGGTTTCAGGGACTTCAAACTTCTCACTTTTACTGTTAATCTTTCATTGTTCTAATATGTAACTGAACCTGCATTATATGAAGTACTTACACATAAAATGTTCTTGCAGCATCTGTGTATCAACATGCAACACATTTATTTCACCATTATTTTTTCTGGGCCTAAATATATGAGTATGATATTATATCAAAATATATATATATTTTTTTCTCAGATCTCAGAAATCTTGTTGGATATTGATCATCCAGGGAGTTTGTGAGCTGAAATGGAATTATTAGTTTGACAGGGATATTTAAAAACTTAAGTTCTTCATAATGCTTGACAGTATTAAAAAGAAAACTGAATGTCCTTCATTATTTTTATTATTTGTGCATGAATCATTATTATCCCTTCTTAAGACATTTATTCTGAAATATGAACACTGTGTGAGCAAAAAAAAAAAAATAGAGCATATAGCCCCTTCTGTCTCATTTTCGTGTATGACCTGATTTCTGGGTCTGTGATGTCATTAGCTCCACCTCACTGATCAGTCGGTGTCTGCATGCAGGTGGAGCATATACACGTGGACAGAACAGTAAACATGGACTGGAAGCTCCTTTGAACTGGGATTTAACTCAGTTGGAAAGAAATAAATTTTACCCGTTCTTTGAGCAGGATTACTCAATGATAATTCATCACACACTGATGAGCCCACCACAACTGTAGGTTACTCTGATATACAACATGTGACTGCCCACAAAGTGCTGATCTAAGAGTAAAAAAAAAACTAGCAGCTATTTTTTTATTTAATTTAATTCTTAAACTTTTTTGTCACTTAAAGTGCAGAGAATTAAGTCTTGTCATTTTAATGTACATTAAAGTGAAAAATGTTTCTCCTCCAGTGAACATACCATTTTGCAGATACAAGGTTCTGTTAGAGGTACCTTCAGCTTTTCCTTCAAAGTCCTCTGATGTGACACTCCAGACTGATTTCAGGTCGACTTCAGGTAGACTTTGCACAGACAGTAGCTCAGAGATGTCCACAGAAAAACAGTTACCCAGGTGACAAAGAGCACCTGACTCCTCCGGGGAGAGAATCCCACCTGACTCCAACCCCAGCTGCTTAGGGGTAATGTGTTCTCATAGAAACATCATGTGTATCTGTGTTTAATGATTGACTTTGTAAATCTGACTCTTCTCATAACACCAAAATCTTACTTTTGTGAAAAAGATGGAGAAAAGTAATGATAAACATGAGACTTTTATTTTTCTCTGACAGAATATATACATTAAAACAACTTTACATACTCAAAAACGCATTGGTAGGTTTTATAGCATGGAATTTTATGCAATTTGTGCCATTTGTTGGGGTCCCATAGGTGTTCCTGAAGAATCTTCAAAGTGTGTGATTTTATTTCTCACCAGAGCAAGGGGGCTTGGAACTATCATCTCTGCCTAATAACTGCACTTTACAGTTTTAGTGGTATAAACAAATTGTTTCATTCACTTGATGCTTTAATTAATTATATTAAATGATAAATTAAAATTATATTAAATGTTACATGATATCCACAATCCAAATGTTTTTCATCATTTCTGCCAACTGTTTAAAGGCAGTTTCTTTTGTGTGAGTGTTTTTATGTTATATGAGATCAGTGTGTCTCTGAATTGATGTAGAAAACTTAAATCTTTCAAAATTCTGCTGATCATATGGTAAATATGACATGCACAGTCACACTTTTGTCATGCATTTGTCGTTCATTTTCTTAATTGTGGTTCTTCAAGCTCAATCAATCTAATCAAAACTTAATTAAACCAGTTGCTTAACATTTAAGTCTGAAGTGTCCCATCAGGGGACTGAAGGCATTGAACATACAAGTGTGACCAGAAGTAATTCTCTAACAGAACCTTGTATCTGCACAATGGTAAGTTCACAGGAGAAATATTCTTCAATTTAATGTACATCAATATAACAAGACTTTATTATGTGAAGTCAGTTCTTCACAGTGAATTCTTAAAAATGTTTCAAATTATATAAAAACAGCTTTTTGTCTGTAAAAACTTAATGAAAGACAATGGAGGTAGGATTTTCTTAGAATGTTATATTCATATATTAATTTAGGTATTGGTCAATATCAAAACTGATCTGATATTTTTTGATTGAATACAAATGCACTGAATTTAATTATTCAATTAAAAATTCTAAAAAAATTTGCCGTTCTGCTGATTTTAGCACATCAATAATATTGGTAATTAATTTTGGAATTCTTAATTTGCACTCTTAAGAAAATCAAGCAGGCCATTCCTACAGCATTTAGGACAGGTACACACCCTAATGAGACCAAAAATCAAATCCCAATTTTTTAGCTGAATGGCAGTATATGATATATGGTATATGATGTGAAAAATACAATGTGAAATAAATCAGGACAAACAATGATATCCTTTTTCTTTTTCCGTCTACGATATGTAAACACATGACATTTTTAATTAAAGCTGCATGTCGATACACAGATGCTGTAAGAATGTTTCACATGTAGATACAGAGACTTCATATAATACTGTAATTGCATGACCAGGGTTTAACAATGTGACAGAAAAAGTGGAAAGTTTGAAGTCACTCAGTCCTGAAATGCTTCCTCATTTTATCCGTGATGGACAGGGCAGTGGCTACCAAACATTAAGGATGACTGACCAGAATGTAGACCCACTCTCCATCCATTCACAGAATACACTGACTTTGAGTGACTTCAATACAGACTGCAAATGGACTACAAACATTAACATTTACATTCTTTTAGATATATCTTGTAATTTTATGTAAATTTTTGTATCACAAATTTAACTTTTATGTTGATTCATGAAAAATCTGATTTTTATTTTTACTTACAGAAATGTAGCATAAATTATACTATGGTATAATATGGACAATATCTCCCATAAATCATAGAAAACAAACCAGTTTGATATTTTCCAACCAAACATAACAACTTTACTGAGAAACAACACATTTTGACTACTTTACTTATATTGACTTGTATTTATTATAATGCTGTTACAGGCAAATTTCATTGGCTGTCTAAGACTTACAGCTGTTACTATAATTTCAGGATAATTCTCATGGTGTGAGACAGGTACTGCACTATGTTGATGATGGAATGCAGTAGTTGTCTGTCAGAAACAATGCTGATCATCTAAATATGTCCACTTCTGTAGGATCCTCCTCATCTGCAGGGGGCGTCGTTCTTTTCAGCCTGACCGATTTCAAATGGTGCTAGAAAACCCCAGTCCACTCTGAACACCAGAGGAAATCAGTCTCGCTGGAAAAGGGTGATTGATTCAGTAAATCAGGGAGAAAATAAAGATGGAAGCAGGTAATACACACACACACACACACATATATATATATATATATATATATATATATATATATATATATATATATATATATATATATATATATATAGTTCTAAAAACATTTTTCTAATATTAAATTTTTAACAGACACATAATTTTTTGTATTTGTATAGAACTTATTAAATATCTCATATCAGTCAAATCTCATCAAAAGTGTTGCACTTTCAGCTCATAAACACTTGATGATCAATTCTACAGGACCTCAAGGTGTAAAAGTGTTTTTTGGATTTAGGTTAAACACAGCAAATAAATCTGATAAAAGTTGTGGGTCCTCCACCAGCAATATTATACAGAGATTTATATTTGTGCCAGTCAATATTCTATTACTGCTACATTCTTGCTTTTACCACATATATGATGGACCTTGGCTATTTCATAGAATACCGCTGAGACCCCTTCTCCTTGAAGGTCTCTTCACTGGGATTTTTGGGTGTCTCCCAGAAGTGCATCAGTGTATCTAGGGGCCTCTTGTGTCCAGAGAAGTCGCGCCCTTTCTAGTGATGGGCTGAGGACGCTGCTTGAAGTGTGTCATAGCAGCAAACGCAGGACCATCGGCGCTGAAAAGAGAGGACCTCCCACAGAGCCAGCATGAGCAACGAGTCTGTGTGAGAGGAGAGCAATGTGAGGACGCATGTATACATCCTCACACACGATTGCACACAACCCACTACTCATTCACTATAATACATTGGGACGTAAGGTGCATCAACAACCTGGCTGGGACTTTATGCTACAGGTTTAACTTTTAGAAATGTTGTGCTATTATTGTTGTTTGCTGCATTTCTATATATTCACAAATGTCCAGTTTTTATGTGTCAACGTTTGTCTGTTAATCTGCCCAGAATTCCAAAACTTCATAAATTCTTTGATGCTTTACAGCTTGTAATAACCTTGTAAACAAGATCTAAAAACAAAAATAATCAATGCCAACAAGACATCCTCCTATTTCTCTGGGGGTAGACTTTAGAGACCCTTTTGAACTGTGGACTTCAGCATGGACATCAATAGACTTATTTTTGGGGGGCTACAGTAAACATGTGACATCAGTAAGATGTTCAAATTATTGCTCTATCCGTCAACAGTCGGGGCCTATCCAATCTGGTGGATGTACAGTCTCAATAGCTGACCATCACCTGTGGACATGCAAGATGTTTAAAGATGTTTAAAAAGACATAGCAAAAATTTTCATTCTGGATTCTCAGTGGACACCTTTTGAACATCAACAAAGATGTTATTATTGACATCTTTTGGACAAATCTTCAAATATGGACCTTGAATCCAATTCTAAGTCTTGGACTTCATAATCCTCAACAAATGTGACAAAATGTGGCCAATCAGTTAGATTGTATTTCCTTCCCTTGCAGTGAGAACAAAATTCAGAAATGAAAGTGGATTCAAAGACCAGATTTGAACCCTTGGCTATAGAGACTGAAAGCCAGATGAGGTTTGAAACAAATAGTGTGAACCAGTGAAGTAATATTTGAGTAGTTTGGACTGGTGTGCAGGTATGGTTAGAGAGAAAAAAAAGAACTGCTTGCCAACTGCGACACAAGGAAATGAATCTTAATGTGTGGATTGTGTTGCTGTTGAGTGGTGATAACAAAAATAAATCCAAGAATACCAGCAAATTTTTGGATGGAAAAAGTCAAACCATCTGTGAAAAGGCTGAAGCAATTGATGACCCAGAACATCTCCAAAAATATACCGCCGACACAAAGGATTTTTTAATTCAAAAAGGTCATATAATTAAATTTTTAATGGCACATTTCAAAGATTTTGTATTTTAATGTATAATTCAAACATTTAAGAAAGTAATAATTTGAATTGTGAAAATTGGTGAAAGCAGTTAAAAGGTGTAAAATATTTATCTAATAGACATAAATATGACAGATCTCTCTCTCTCTCTCTCTCTCTCTCTCTCTCTCTCTCTCTCTCTCTCTATATATATATATATATATATATATATATATATATATATATATATATATATATATATATATAATAAATAAATAAAGTAAATATTTGCACCATATCAGAAATTGATCATCTAGATTGTTTTGAGATGGACATGCAAAAAAAAAAATTGATGAGTTATTTGTAGTGATTAGATGTAACGACAAGGATGTTTATAATAATATGTTCTTCAAAATACTTGACAGAGTCTGATTCAGTCTGCATGCACGTTGAGCATGTACATGTGGACAGAGCAGTAAACATGCACTGGAAGGCTCCTTTGGCATTTACACTGGAATTTAACCTAGAATTTTCTGAGCTGATTACTTGCTGTTATGTGATCACACAACGATGAAACATAGACTGATAGGGTATGCTTATATCATGTGCATAGGTTACTCTGATCCTGAGATATGAAACCTAGAAATCAGCATTTAACTGCCTGCGGTGTGAGGATCTCTGGTTTTAAGAGTTAATTTTTAAATAATAAGCTCTTTTTTCAACCAATCAAAGGGCAGTCAGTGCTGTCAGTCAGACATGAATTAGGTCAACACTCTTGTCAGAACCATTGCTGGTTTGCTCTGCCTTCCACATGCACTCAGGCTGCAATTTACAAATGTTTATATTTTTGCACACACACATTTGCATGCTCACAAAATGTGTTTTACCTTAATTAAATGGTTGATATTATCTATCTATCTGTCTGTCTGTCTGTCTGTCTCTCTGTCTGTCTCTCTGTCTGTCTGTCTAGGATATATGTGGTGGCTTGATGTTGCAGGAGTTTTTAAAGGGTGTGTCTGCCTTAAAAACACACAATGAGTATGATACTGTGCACTCATTTGACTGTACTGGGCCTTTTCTGTGAAAGGGAACTGAGGAAACGGTGCTCTAAAACATAAATTTACCACTACAGAACACACTCATATCAAACCTCCTGCAGATGCAGTTGCCTGAAATCATTTCATCAGTTCATTGACGTTTAAAACATATGCTAACTCTTGTTACATGCTTTTCAGCTTAGTCACCAAAGATTATATATTTGCTGTCAGAAAAAAAACTTGCAATTTCCATGTCATTCCTTGTCATTATTCAGCTTTTGACATAATTTGAATCCAGCTATTGTCTGTTAATATTTCAGATTGACTACACCAATAGAAATGCTCCAGAATAACATCTTTTTACCTGGACTGTCATTGAAAGTTGCAAAAATGTTTTCTTCCTCTTGTCAAGTTGATATTTTGGAGATACAAGGTTTTGATATTGATGATATGTTATTATGGTAAATTTTCTTACGTGAGCCTGACATTCTGAGCATTTTGGATGCAAACTGCCAATGGATTCACAGTCTCATAAAGACATGGGTGGTTCTTGGCTGAAAAATAGGGTTTCAAAAGGAACATTTGGAATATAGAACCTTTATATTTGAGGTTCTTTAATATCACAAAAGCTCAAATTTTCTTGGGGGAACATTGATTTACAGTGTTTTTGCACCACAATGAACTATTTATATGCTGCATTATGTTTGTTTTATGCTTTTAAGAATTTTTGTATGTTTATCATGTATATTAGTATGTATATTATCATGTAATGTCTGCATATATACCTATATATCTTCATGTCTCTCTGCCCATCTATATTAAACTATACATTTTTAAAAGTGTTTATTTCATTGGAAAAAGAAAATACATTAATTTTGTTGATAGGCTACTCCATCCATTCATGCCCTCTGGCTGTTGTGGCTGGTGCAATGAATGGTGCCATGCTAGACTGGCATGCGGGCATTTCTCAAATAAAATAAAAGAGACACATTGAGACTCAAAACTCATAGACTTACCTCTTAATAGAGTGCGATGTTAGCATCTAAATTCTTCTCTGAGTGAGTATTACACTGTTCCAAAAAAAGGCAGTGGAGTGTGTGGTCTGACCATGTGCTCATCACATCAGTTGAGCCATCAGAGCCGTGTGTGTGTGTATATGTGTGTGTTCAAGTCTAAGCACGTGAGAGAGACAGCCAGACATTTAGACAGACAGACAGAGAGGTGCACGTGTGGATGGAGAAAGGAAAAATCTAAAAGAAATGGACAAAGCAAAGAAAAATTGTGCTGTAAACAAACAGATGGGAATATAAAGCAATAAAAGAATGAGAGAAAAGATGAAAAACAGGTGCAATGAATGAAGATGGGTCTAGATTTAGGGCGCAAGAAGCTTGCATGCAGGCTCGTCTGTGTGACTGCAGCCTCTCAGACAGCTCTGACAGCCCCCTACCCTGTGCCCCCCCCACCTACTACTGACAACACCCCTGCACCCCCCAAAAACACCCAATAATACCCCTCCTCTTCTGCACTGCTGCCCCCATGCTTACAGCAAAAGCAGTCCACTGTAATGCGCCTGGTGTGCATTATTATGGAGCTAAATGTGCTCTGCAGCAATGGCCTTTTAATGCTGACTTGTGTTTTGATGTTCGGGTATAAAGTATTGCTTTTATTTTTGAACATCTACATGCTCAGGTCATTAGCTATTGGGTTATTTCGGGAAATTACAGGAAATAATTCTGGTAATTGTTTCATATTTTTTGTGTTATAGACCAAAGAGAAATGAATGGGATATTAATATACATGCTGTACAGATATTCACAAAATTACTTGTAATTTACTGTAACGTGCTATTATGCATAATGCTATTATGAGGACCAGAATCTGCTTCAGGCACACATACACAAGTACATAAAATCTTTCTAAACACCACAGGCTGATGCAAACTGGTCAATGGGATTACTCTTGAAAAGACACATCAAATACATCGAAGATATGTTCAAGCTTATAACCTTTGTAAGCCCTTACATCTACATGACCTCGTGCTGTGTATGTGTCTTGTGAGTGTAAGTCATAGTGCCCTCTATAGGCATAAAAGTCTTATTACCACAACACTGCTATGACTAGGCTTCTGGAATGTTTGTTAAATAGGTTGCTTAATAGGTGGGTAGAGGTCTATGTACCTATTTACCCTGTCATACAGCTAATCATCTCCCATTGGCTTGGACTTCAAGACCTAATGGTATGAGGGCATAAACCAATCACATTTTCGTATACTATGAGTGAGACCAGCTTCATGTTCTAGATACTCTATATGTCAAAATATTTGTGGACACCCCTTGTAATGAATTAATTCAGCTAGTTTAATTTGCACCCATTGCTGACACAGGTGTGCAAATGCACATGTCATGTGCACACACACACACACACACACACACACACACACACACACACACACACAGAGCTTGTCTAGTCCCTGTAGATGACTTTCTGGAGCATAAACATGAAGCTGTGTGAAGCATAATGCCAAGCATCGTATAGAGGGGTATAAGCCCCCATCATTGAGCTGAAGTGGAGAGGAGCTGTGTTTTCTGCAATGATTGTGCTCCATCCAATACTTCTGGGATGAGTTGTGGACTTGGAGTTGGGGTGGGGTGGTGATCATCCAACATTCTGACCTCATTAACCCTTTTATTTCAATGAATGCAATCATATCTGCATGGTAGTGCTCCATAATCCAGTATAAAACCTTCCCTGGACAGTAGGGAATATTTGGGAGAACTGCATAACACTGCCTAACCAGAGTCATATTTGTATAAAATCTTGTTATATATTGGACCATGACAGTACACATGCTTCTTCTACTTCAGACACTGCTTCTGTATCCCTTGGCTACAGAAATGCACTGTAAAGTGTGTCCTGTAGTGGTGGCTCAAAGTGCAAATTATGTTTCCTAGCTCTAGGGGAGGCAAAAATACCAATTCTCACCTAATGCTATTTAATGAAGCTAATGTGACTAAAATTATGTTCTTGAAGGTTAAATCCCCATGATAGCCTTCACTCTGCTGTCATTGAAACTGTATAGTGTGTGATTTGAGGCCACAAAAAAGCTTGATGAATAATTGGGAAATAATGTCATTTTATTCAGCGTAGACCACGGCGCTGCACATTTTAGCTTTAACACATCCCATGGGTGAACTCTGTAGGGCTTGTTAATGAGCTGATTAGTTGAATCAGGTGTGCTAGGAGGAGGGAAAGCTCTAAAATATGCAGGACAGGGGTGCCTCCAGGACCAGGGTTGAGAAACACTGGATTAGACATTAGATCATGTAAGAGATAAATGTACTATTTTATATTACTTATTGTCTTATTATGCCATTTGATCAAAATGTATCCTCTTTTATTTATGCTTGAGCCATCATTGTTTGTGTACCTCTCCGGCTGCACGCCTCAAGGCCTCAAACACTTAGTCATAACAGTTAGCTGATAACACCATGTTTAAGCCTAGCCATGCTGATGGTACAACATGTAGTCTGCACGGTACGTGCATGCAGGACATCTAATCTTTCAGTCTTGACACCAACTAATGGGGAGAGCAGCAGAACCAGAGGAAACCAGTATTTAATCAACGTATTTACGCAAAAGGGCAGCTAAGCGGGCTGAACTAGAACTTTCTGATGTGTCATTTGCTGAGGCCTCAACGACTTATCAGATGACTAGTTTTAGGCTTAAAAAGCCGCTGTAAGAGGCTACTCTTTGTCTTGAACCTACAGGAGAGGATCTGAGGGGGATCCTCTGCCACAGACCATCTCAAGAACACTATGAGACTCAGAAGGTTCTGGTCAGCCTGACTTTGGAGACTTCACTTGATTTTTGGCAATGCTTTTACTACATTTATATTTTTTTCTTATATTCAAAATTTTTGACCGGCATTTTTTTTCACCATTAAACTGGCAAAACTCATTTCAGACTCTGTCTTCACTTGAATGGTCTTTAATTTTTCACCAAGAAAAGACTTTCGATCAATTATTAGTTAGAATCTCACTCTGCCACGTGATTCAGTCTTTCCAACCTTTGGTGGTCTTGGTCAAGTGAATGTCTGTAGTAAACATGGACACTGCCATTACATTCCCTTCCGTTCTATAGAAATGAAGGCAAAATATCTGCCGTGTTGTAAAATTTGCAGATTTTGCCCAGTAGAAACCACACGCACAACCAGACTTGTCTCCTCATCTGGTAAACCTGCGCACTTCTTCCAGTCCAAGCATGTCTCAGACTGCCTTTATTGAGTGTACAGTGCAGAAGCAAAGCAGATTTCTGCATTACTAGTTTTTTTAGTCAGTGTAATGTTTCAGCATTAAATGTGCCGTTCATATAAGTTACAATCCACTCCAAGAAAGAGCACAATGCTCCAGAAATGGTCTCTTCCAGCCAAGACACTCAATAGTATTTTACAAACTTTCTTAAGGAGAAATGTTAAAGTTAGACATTGTGATGGAAAATGGGCTGTTTAGTGATTGAAAAATGTTGATGGATGGAGCTATATGTCATACTGTACCCAACAAGTAGAGGCACTCGACATGTGATCAGTTTTAAGAGATGCTGCATTGGTTTCTATCAATGACTTTAAAATATATGGACAGTATACAGTATCTCTCAAAACTGAAACAGGTGTTATAGGTCAATAGGTCAATCTTCACTATCTAACTCTAGTATTTATGTTTCCCTAATATTGATGTTTTTAAATGTTATTCTGCTGAAGGTGGGACAGACCCAGAGACATTTTTCAGGGCAGTCTTTTCTTTTGTCCTGTTGTCTAAAGAAACTGATGGGTCAGACCAAATTAGTGGCTGAGCCTGCATCTGCCTCCAGTCTCTACTTCACTCTGATTGCAAATTTATTTAAATGGTGGATGATTTAGAGAGAATGAAAGGGAATGCAACCATGTCATCATCTTTACAGTCATTGGTTTCTACAGTCAACTTAAGTTGAACTTAGCACTAACACCAATACAAAATTAAATTAAAATGCGTGAAATGCTCTATAAATGCCAACACACAAACAGTTTAAAGTTTACAAATTGGTTCTCTACTTGATGCCAACCATTAAGTGGAACCACCAGTTAGCCTGGACGGTCCAGCCCTTCTCTTCACACAGATCGATCTGCTGCAGAAAGTGCTGGCGTGCCTCCTCCGTATTCTGCTCTTCCTGGAGAGCATTCCGCAGGTAGCGCAGATCCTGTGCTGCACTTAGCTCAGGGATGCCTGTCAGCAGCATGAGGGAGAAGAGTGTGAGCAGTAGGTGGGACTGGCAGCGCAGGGACAAGTAGGCCTGGATACAAATGTCCTGCAGGTGTAGGAAAAGAGCTGAATGAAACAAATAGCAATTGAAAGGAGAATTCCATATCTTTCTCAAAAACATGGTCAAGATGGAGACAGATAATCTTACTCAGTCAAAGTGGTTTACAGTGGTTTTGGTCTAAACATTTTCCAGTTGGATAAAAGCAACTTTTACCACATAGTTCTGAATTTTCTACACTGCAGCTATGAGTGGTTGGTCACTGGAGCTAATAGAGCAAAAGTTTTGGCATGTAATATGATACAAATACACTTGGAACACTCATCAACATGGGGTGCCAATACAACCACTGGCAATACCATAGCATCCACCAATCATGCCACATTGTAGGACCCATTTAAGTTTAATTTTGCAACTTCATAGCAACCACCTGGGATATGACAACTAGGAACCACTTAGCAACACCAGAATAACCACATTACAACATCATAGCAATCACCCATCCATCACTTATTAACACCATAGCAACCACTTAGAGACAGTTTTCAATATACCTGCAACTTAATTTCCTTGAAGGAACCCTCCCAAGGGATCAATAAAGTTCTATTCTATTCTATTCTATTTTATTCTATTCTATTCTATTCTATTCTATTCTAACTACCTGGTATTGGGAATAATTTTAGCTATTCAACTTTAGCTGTTTCCTTCAGGAAATGCACTCACTCTGTACTTACTGTAGAGACAACAGTGCCACTGTTGTAGGATGGATGCAATGAGAAGCAATGATGGACAAATTTTTCATTCTCAGGAGCTGGTCATTATAAGGTGTGTACATGTGTACATGTTTCATGTAACACTCCTAAACAATAACCAGCTCTCACACTTTTTTCAGGTTATACAGAAACACCTACCTTAAAGCTCCGGAAGTAGAGGCTTGATTCTCCTTTCACGCGGCCCATGACATACAAGAAGTCTGGAGTGAGCACAAAGGGAACCCTCTCTCTACTCACACCCAAAAAACTCTTGGTGTTTCCCAAAATGTGTCCAAAATCAATGTGGAAAAGGTTCCCTTGGGAAAAACCACATTAAGATTTTTTTGTAAGTTAAATGTTCTGGACGTTTTGGTTCTTAGAAGGTTCAAACTGTCCAGTTTTCTGGAAGGTCCTTAAACATTTCTAATGAACTTTTTTGTTTATGATAATTCATTTATTCTTACCATTGAATATAGGCTTTTCATTTATGATAAATAATGGAATTAATGTGTTTTATGTATTAATGTAATTAATGCTGGTGATGTTGTGGGAGTTGAGCTGGACTCTCTGATGTCAGTGTTGGAGAGGAGGATGCTGTCTAAACTGCAGGCCATTATGGACAATGATTCCCACCCACTCTAAACAGTTGTGGGACACAGGAGCAATTTCATCAATTTCAAGACTCATCCCAGCAAAATGCATATATATTGCTTTATATTACTCTGTTTATTTATACTATTTTTTATTTTATTATTTTACTTTATATAGATTTTAATTAATTAAGTAATTCTGATTCTGTGTTTGTCTGGTGGATTGTGTCTAATATCTACTTCTCCTCTGTAATTGCTAGATTTGTGCAGCCATTATGCCAGTGTTTTGTATGAAACTAACCAATGGACACCCAAGAACTTATCTATCATGTCAGAAAACCCTTCAGATTATGTCTCCTCTCAAAGTATCTGTATGGCAAGGAAAATTTATTTACTTTTGCTTTGAAAACATTTGTGTCTGAGTAAATAAAATACAAAACAGTGACGTGTTACATTAATCCTTTACTCCACCCCCCACCTATTCAATGCCCCTTTACTTCTCCATTATCTCCTCAACACCACTTTACTGCACCATGTCTTCTCCACAACCCATTACTCCATCCCATCCCTTCAGTGGCCCATTACTCCATCCCCATTTCTTCTCAATTCCTCAAAACCCCGTTACTCAACTCCCATCTCAATCTAAACAATGGTTAATTACATGAATGTTTTGGACTGACCATGTCAAAGTTCTGATCTAAATTCAATAGAAATGTTGCGGAAGAACCTGAATCAAGAAGTATATGAGTGGAAATCCACCACTGTTTTGTACAGAGTATTGGTCTAAAATTCCTCCAAACCAACATGCAGGACTAAAAGTTATTGGAAATGTTTAGTTGCAGTAATTGTTGCACAAGCTACTTTTATTTCATTTGTTTGATTTTTGAAATTTGAAAATTAGCTAAATTAAATGGATAATTTGATCAGCACATGAAAATTTAAATAGGTAAATATCTTGAGTATCATTCTGGCATGTATGAACATTTGTTTTATGGCTTGCATGCATTTTTACATCTCAAAGGAAGACAAATTTGAGTAATGTAGGATATGATATCCTGAAAATGACAATATCTGGTATATGTCACTGTCTCCTATAAATACTTTTTCTAATTTCTCTCATCCACAAAATTGGCCAAGGGTTCAGTATAATTACAACATTACTCATTTCCTCAATTTTACAACATTTTCTCAATTTAACACCTATTAACATTTCTGAATGCAGCTCAAAATACATATATTCTATTCATAACAGTAGACAGTATGAAATATGTGAGTGTCTGAAACTCATTTTGTCTTACCTTGGTTTGTTATCATGATGTTGTCATTGTGGCGGTCACCAATGCCCAACACATACGTAGCCACACAGTAAGCAGCACATGACTTGACAAACTTATCTGTAGCTTGATATTGCTGTTAAGAAAAAAGAGAGAGAAAGAAGTGTTGGAAGGTGTAAAGTTTGCAGTAGACAGTACTGGTCATTTGTTCATGTTTGAAAATTAAGACAATGAGCCTCATTCATCAAACCTTCATAAAAACATTAGTAAAGTAAATCAATTTCTGCCAGGCTCACGAACGCTGTATAAACACCTGACAATTATTAGTAGAACTGTTCCAGTGTCTATATAATTTAATATAAAGTTCACTACTCTCTCTCTCTCTCTCTCTCTCTCTCTCTCTCTCTCTCCATAAAAACCCAGCAGAAATGCAAGATTAGCCATTTATAAATATGGCCAAAATGTTTGTTAAACATAAACTTAAAATATACCTTAACATTTAACATATAGTTGTTTTTTTTTAATCTGCCATTTAAGATCCCATGTCTGTTGCTGTCTCTAGGATATATATTATCTGTATATATTTTTTCTTTGATTTGATTATTATTTATAAAGTTAACATTGTAGATGCTATACTGCATACATACTTTATATACTATACTTAATTTCTTGCTGTAACAATTGCTGTAAAATTGATGTATATATTTGAATTAAGACACTTTTATATATTTTATATAAAATAATTATCCTTTCCAGTGCATTTGGGACTATTATCTTACCTTCTCTAGTAGGGGACTCTTCTCCCTGAGCCACTCATAAAGGGCATTATTTTTGAATGCCCCGGTTGTCCCTCCTTGATTTCTCTGAATGGCAGCAATGGTAACAGCATCTCTCACAATTTCAATCATCCCTGCATTATACAAAACTTTTTTAAATTTAAAGGGTTTCTGTGCTTGATTTTGTACCTTAAATCAATGCATTTTAAATAAAGGGTTTTACATCACACTTTTCCATTCAATCCACACTTCATGCTGTGCATATCCAGAACCTAAGCTGAAAAAGTATGTTTTAAATTCACTGATTTTGTGATCTCTTAAAAACAAATATATTTAAGAGGATATATAAGAGGAGAATGGGCAGCTCTTTTTTAATGGCATCTTAAAGGTGGTGCAGGACACAACAAGAGGATATCTGTTAACAGTATTTTTATACAATGCTATATACTGTTATGACGTATAGTGTAATATATGCAGCTTTGTCAGCTCTGTGCAGACTATAAAGGCAAAATGTATTATCCTCTGTAAACTAAAAAACAACAAGTGAAAAAGAAAACTATAAGTTGGATATGTGTTCTTTAAAATCTGGGCACAACCAAGGGTTTTATATTTGTCCTCTTACCTATATTATATCCTGTAGATATACAGCCATAGGGCACAAGGTTGAGATCCAAACAATTTTCTTGCCAAATTGAGTCCATCACCATTAGTGTCTAAAATGCAACACAAAACCATACATAGTTAATAACTTCTGATATCCTTAAAGAATATATGTATTTTTAAATGATAAATCGCATAATCTATGCTGTATTTACAAAGGTGAAAAATAAGAATATGGCACCCTCAACCTACTTTTCCAAATCTTTTCATTTGACATATTTTAATTATATATATATATATATATATATATATATATATATATATATATATATATATATATATATATATATATAACATTTATATAACATATTGATTAATAAAATTGTACCTAAGTGGATAACAGCTGCACTACAGGCATGTACAAAACTCATTTAGCTCAAGAGCACATAAAATCTTCAAATCAGATAAAGAATACATCATAAATACCTGGATGATGAGCATGTCCTGTCTGAGGTCATCACCTTGTTTGAAGATAATACCTACTGGAGGACCATCTGGGGCCTCTGATTTGATACAGGAGAACTCAAGCCAGAGAGGCTTCTTCTTGGAGGCCATCACTTTACATTCTTTCAGCTGACAAAGAGTGTGTTTTTGGTCTGGTTACAGATATGTAATGCTTTGAATGTGAATCATCAAGCTTTTTTAAATAAACAGTTTTTGAGTAACTGATAACTGGGATTGGGATTGTGACAAAAAAATCATTGTCTTACAATACAAATGACCAAAATGCCAACAAGGTCCAGATCTTATTCAGAGCTGAATCTGTAACTGAAAACTATATAACTTTGACTGCCATAACCAGATTACCAATCCATATCTGGGTGTATAGACACACATTCACTCACATACATACACTCATTCACACACCACGGGAATTTAGAGTAGCCAGTTCACCTGATATCCATTTATTTTTTTCGAACATGGGAGGAAACTGTAGTCCCTGGAGGAAACCCACTCACACACGGAAAGTCCACCCAGTTACCACCTTGAACTGAAGACCTCAGTGGCAGATGTACTAACCACCAAGCCACCTTTGGCTTTGAATTTAAATTTAATAGCGCTGGTATAAAGTATATGTTAAAAATGCAACTATACAAAACTCACAAGAATTCTGCCTGCTCTGACCCGGGGATCAAAAGGCACCTGGAAGTCCGGAGGAAGGCTGTACTCCTGCAATATTTCTTGTAGTTTCTGTGCAGCTGGTGTGGACCGTAAATAAGAGAAGAACATTACATAGTTTAGCACAGTATTGCTTGAACAATATTGAGCACAATATTGCGTGTATACTGTATTTTTCTGACTTTGGAATTTTGAAAGAAACTCTCCTTATTACCTAAGGGTGAAGAAGATTTTTCTGGAAACAGCATTTTCACCTTGAGGGCAGCATCATGAAGGGCCTTGACAACTTGAACTTGGCACTGAAAGCTTTTGAGCATGGCCTCACCACAACCAAGAACATAAGCTTCCAATATGATGGCCATCCGTTGACGGAAAAATGGGCAACCCGCCACCTCACTCCGCAAGTACCAAAAAAAGAAATGTCCTACACGCTTGCTCTGTTGAAAGTTATGAATATGACACAGTAAGTCTGAAATGCATCCATTTTAAGAAAATGAGTGAAACAGCTATAATCGCCCTCAATGACTAAATTAATAATAAATTACCCTGAGTGCTCGTTGGATTAAGAAACCTGCCAGGCAGCTGTCATGGTATGGCTCTACCTTCAAAGTCTGTGGGAAAAAACAGGTCACATGGAATAATAGTACATACAATGAGTATAAGTGAAGCATGTGTCATACAGGTAGTAAGTGTAACTGAATAAACTGAACTAGCATTTTAATGTAGAATGTGGATGGACCATCCTAGTGCAGTTTCCAAAAATCATACCAACTCAAACAGCTGCTAAACCATCACAACTACTTGTGCCACTTACCTGGACCAGCTGTAGAAGATACCTCAGTACCTCCTCATTAGACATCATCTCCAGCCTCTGGACAGCCAATCTCCTGACTTTCTCATCTATGTAGTCGACACTCAGCAGCTCTAAAGCAACTGGCAATTTCAAGTCTTCAGGCTTCCACTGTCCCAGTAGCCAGTGAATGTCCTGAACAGCACTAGGGTCCAACCAGTCTACAGAGCGAAGAAACTGTGGAAGGTTGGATGCATAGCGAACACTCTCCTGTCTGAACCTGCTTAGACTATCTTTGGTTGTAGGTGTTGTTGGAGAAGTCTCAGATGAGGAAGACGGGCAGGATCCAGTCACTGGAAGAGGTAAGCCAAGATCTAATGGAGATGCTGCACTAGGAGGAGCTTTGATTTTAGAAGACATCCTGCTATGAGGGAGAACAACAGGAAAACTGTAGGAATCAAGGAGAAATGTGATAGCCATGGATCTGTCTACATCAGGGTTGGTGGCAGTTGAGAGTTTGTCTGCCTCATAGGTGACTGCTTCTTCTTCCTGTTCTGGAAAAGACCACATATGCAATGTGTGTGGGCCTTGGCTTAGGAGAGACCTGTGGTCAATCAGCTGGAGGTTTACAAAATATAACACTTTCCCTCTTGTTTTCTTGAAATCTGGAACTTTGGAGCCACTGGTAGGGGACTTGGATTTTCTAGAAGGGGTAGTTACAATGCTGGGATTTATTGTGAAGCCTAATTTAGCACCACGAGGTATAACCTTAAGAGGCATATCAAATTCAAGCCAGGTGTTCCACAGAACCTCTTCTTCAAAGACCTTTGATGAAGAACAAACTGAAGAGATTAACTTGTTGCCATAAATAATTGCAGCCTCTACATGGACAAAATCAGGGATTTTGCTTGGCATTTCAGGAATATCAAATCCTACGAGCTTGACCCTAAAGTTCCTCTCACAGTCCCAAAGTGAAATCATTACAATCTCTTCAATTTCTTTGCCCACCAGTGTTATTTCTTCATGAGCACTAGCGAGACCAGTGAGACTGTCAACCTGGGGCCAGTTTTCCTTTCTCACTCTATCATCTGGTAGTGATGCTATGGCAACCACTGTAAGGTGAAGCTCTTGTATGTTCTTAATGCAATATCTGACCCAGACAAAGTCTGACAGTTGAAAATTTCCAGAAAGATACTCCTCTCTTCCACAGACTTTGAGAACATGATCATCTGTCCATTTTTTAAAAGGCAGTAATTCCCTTGAAGGCAGTAATTCCCAAACAGCCTTAAGAACATCAGCAGGGGTGTTGTGCAAATCTGCCATTACATGAAAGCTTGTGTTGCTGTAATACAGAATTATTGGTAACTTGTGGCTGGTTTGATCTTGCTGGTCTTTTGATAGCGGTGCAGACGTTGTCCAGGGCTCTGTGGCATATGTCACAGGATCACGTCTTCGTAACTCTTTCTTGCGCGGTGTGGCAAACTTTCTACGGGCAAAACTCAGTTCACTTAAACGATTCGCTGCTGCACCATCTAAATCATAACCAATTAGATCTTCCAGAAGGCTTTGGTAGCACATATTCTCATTTGAGTTATCCGGCTTTGCCAAGACTGTGATCCAGACTGCCTGACGTCCTTTGGCATCCTGAAACCATGGTGCTTCCAGAGTTTGCAGCACCTGAAAGTCATCATAAATTTCATAGTCATCATCTCCTTTTGTGTAAAGCAGTGTATATTTCTCAGGATCCAGGATCCCAAAGGGGTCTGGAAACCTGGTGGTCTCCTGTACATGCTTGCAGAGCTGCAGCCGGAGTTGGTGGACAGTGCACTGAGCAGGAAGGCTGATCTCCAAAGTTTCTTGGACTTCTGCATTTCTCACACCTTCTTTAATGGGTACATTACACATAAACACTAGACTGTTGTCAGACGAGTGCAAATGTTCAGGGATCTCTTTAGATACAGACACCTTCCGGCATCTTGTCCAATTCATCTGCATAGTGCCTAAAACAAAAATGGAATCATTAGAAATGTTTCTCCAGTTTATAGCCATAAAATAACATAAGTTTTTTTGTTATTGATTGAAATTGCCAGTATTAACTATTATATTGTAAATATAAATATTATTTACAATATAACAGAGATAATGCAGAGCACAGGGTGCCTCTAGGACCAGGGTTGGGAAATACTGATTTAGTGAATATCTAAAAGGAGATATAATATTTAAACATAATTTCATTACAAAATGTAAGTGACAGGTGTTATTTTCAAGTGTTGACAGTAGTAAGACTTTGGTGAAACTGAATATTTGAAATAAAATTAAGCTAATTGTATAAATCATGAAGAAAATCAGAAAGATGAAAAATGGGTAATATTTTCAGTAATTCCACCATTTACATCAGACCTCAACAAAGCTATGCATTATCAAAGCTATGAGGTGTTCCAAGAATTTGAATGCCTTCTACCATTTCCTGCTACAACAGATAAGATGTATGTAGGCAACAAAGGTTCACAAAACCAGTTCTGCCACAGCTCCTGAAACAGCCTGTCAGGTTTAGATTTCAATAGAGCCCTGTTAACATAGGACTAAATGCTAAACACAGTTGCACAGGCAAATTATGATTACGTATTTCTAGACTATTAGCTCAGATCTAAGTGTCTAAAAACATTCAAAGATAGAAAATGATTATCAGATATTTATCACTTCAGTGTAATGTTAGTATAACAGCAGACTTCATAGATTTCATATATTGTTACCATGTTCCATATTGAAAACCATGTATCTCCATTTTTGTCCATTTTAATTTTCTCCAGGGTTTGAACCGGGTAGCTGCTCTGTATACTATGTAAACCTTTCTGGATGAATAGACCAAAAGATGCTGTAAAATAACTTTTCATTACTCTAATTATACATTAACTTCCATTTAAAGTTAAGAATGTTTTTCGACTTCTCCTGTAAATCCACCATTTTGGAGATACATGCTTTCCAGAAACGATATGACACTTTAATTTTACATGTTTCTCATGTCTATCTTCTACATTGTACTTTAGAGAAAAAACAAACAAAGTGACTTATATTTGTTAGCTAAATTGTATCTTATTTTGCATCAACAACTCTCACCTGTGTTTAGTGCTTGGATCCCATCAGTCTCTATGGCTTGAAAGCGTTTGTTCAGTGTGATGGTAATGTTTACACAGTTTGTTCTTTTACTTCCCCATTCCTTTCACCTGAGAAGAAGTCAAAACATGCACTTCTACAATCCTTCCATTTACTGGCATAATTGTCTGTGTTGTGTTTCACGTAAAAGAAGCTTAGTTGAAACATAGCTGCTGGTGTATGAAGCATTGGATTCTGGTCATGCTTGGTCATGCTGGTCATGCTGATCAACCAGCTTGGTCAAGCTTGGTCATACAGTTTGTTTACTGTCAGGTTGATAATGCTTGTAGACCAGCTAAACCAAGAAACTTAAACCTTTACTGGTTAAAAATTAAGCTGGACAACCAATTAACCTTTAGAGCCGTAGCCAATTTGGCAGGATGTTTTGTAGTTTGGCATACTTTTATTGACCAAAAAATTAGAAAAGTATTTATAGGAGACAGACACACATACCAGATATTATCCTTTTCTGGAGTTTCAATGCTACTCAAATCTGTCATCATTTGAGTCATACAAATTAAGAGAATTTAAATATGTGTATGAATTGTTTTGATTTTAGTTGCTTATAAGGACTAAAAACACTATATATCTCAGAAATCCTTTTGGAAATTGATAATTCATTTCATTAATTATTTGTTTGACAAGGATATATATTTAATTATTTGACAAGGACAATGTCCTTTTTAATTATATTATTTGTGTATCATTGTGGTTCTTGGGTTCTAAGAGTTAACC
Organism: Acestrorhynchus altus; assembly: GCA_034509495.1. Classification (NCBI taxonomy): domain Eukaryota; kingdom Metazoa; phylum Chordata; class Actinopteri; order Characiformes; family Acestrorhynchidae; genus Acestrorhynchus; species Acestrorhynchus altus. The sequence goes on from CM067518.1 coordinate 17,496,626, forward strand.
AACCTCAAATGTATGAATTATCCAGGCTGGTTTCTTTAAAAGTTTGATAGGAGGCACATCATTGGATTGATATAAGTAGGATAATTGTTTTGATGAAAAGAAAATTTGGTGTCAGGGCACCTTTACACGTCTGGCCACTGACAGCCAGCTACCCTCACCTTAGTTTGCAGTGGCGTAATATACGAGGAAATTGGTCATGTTTGGTCAACCAGCTCAACTAAACTCAGAAGTTTGAATTGGCTGGTTTCAACAGAGTAGTAAGATAAGATAAGATAAGATAAGATAAGATAAGATAAGATAAGATAAGATAAGATAAGATTAATTTAAAAAGTTAAAATGACATTTCAATCAATTAATCAACATTTATTTTCACTCTGGAAATACAATGAGGGTGACATTTTCAATATAGCCAAGAAATGGCAGTAGACAGGGATTGAAAGAGAAAATAAAATATTATTTTATCAACTAAAATCACTGGAGGTAAATGAGGCAAACATTAAATGAAAATAGTCAAGATAATAGAAGAATAAGAGTTAATTATATCATAAATGAGAAAAGAGCATTTAATTAATAAAAAAAAGATAAGATTAAATGGAATCTAAAGTTATATTCATAATGACTGATATTATTATGACTTATAATGACTGAATTATAATTCCACAAAAAGTAATTATAAAATCAAAATAAAAATAAGAATTAATTATATTAATAATATAATTAATTATATTAATCATACTGGATCATGTCACCAGGATGTACCATGCTAAGCTTGGCTCAAGCTGACTGGTGTCTAAAAGGAAAAAAAATAATAATTTAAATTTTTCCATTACACCAAGCTACAGAGTTTAATGAAACTCTCTTAATGATTCTCTTAAGTTATATCCCATGCATGGCCCTTGTCCAGTGCCACTATTGCAGTGTTAGCATGCTGGATAACGGCCTCCTCCAACATTGCTACCCTGGTGTTAACATGCCAGATAAAGCCTCATTCAAAATCGATGGAGTGGCAGTAGCATGTTGGTTATCTCTTAATTACTAACAGCACTAGTGTGCCCAAAATAAACAAGCAACCACCTGAAATTTACAAATACACAAGCAACCACCTAAAATGTACAAATACACTAGCAACCACCTAAAATTTACAAATGCACTAGCAAACACCTAAAATGTACAAATATTCTAGCAGCCACGTAAAATTTACAAATGTACTAGCAACCACTTAAAATTTACAAATGCACAAGCAACCACCTAAAATTTACAAATGCACTAGAAAAAACCCCCCCTAAAATTTACAAATGCACCAGCAAACACCTAAAAAGTACAAATGCACTAGCAACCACCTAAAATGTACAAATATTCTTGCAGCCACATAAAATTTACAAATACACAAGTAACCACCTAAAATTTACAAATGCACTAGAAACCACCTAAAATTTACAAATGCACTAGAAAAAAACCCTAAAATTTACAAATGCACTAGCAACCACCTAAAATGTACAAATGCACTAGCAACCACCTAAAATGTACAAATGCACTAGCAACCACCTAAAATGTACAAATATTCTAGCAGCCACCTAAAATTTACAAATGTACTACCAACCACTTAAAATTTACAAATACACTAGTAACCACCTAAAATGTATAAATACACTAGCAACCACCTAAAATTTACAAATGTACTAGCAACCACCTAAAATTTACAAATGTACTAGAAACAACTTAAAATTTACAAATGCACTAGCAACCACCTAAAATGTACAAATACACAAGTAACCACCTAAAATTTACAAATTCACTAGCAACCACCTAAAATGTACAAATATACTAGCAACCAACTAAAATTTACAAATGCACTAGAAACCACCTAAAATTTACAAGCACTAGCAAACACCTCAAATTTACAATCGCAGCAGCAACTCCCTAAAATGCCCCTCAGATAACATAACGTCTACTTAGCAATGCCATGACCAGCATGCACAATTGAAATTCAACATACACTATGCTAGTCAAGAGCTGCATGCTTTTACTTAGATGACCAACCTAGCAACTGCCTGGAATACAGCATGGCCAACCTTAAGCAACCATGAAATCTGCTACTTAAAATCACTCTAATTTGTATTACATGTTTTCCTAAAAAAGTGGGAAACTGCAACACTGGTCTGCAGTTACATCATTGCTTTCAGTTGCTGTCAGTTCACACCTTTCAGAACAAACATTACAGACTACAAAAGTAATTAAACATTAAGACTATCAAAGCCAGGCCTAAAGATCAAGTAAGGACATTAATAAAGTTTAATTACAAACACAACCACTCATGGGTTACTATTACAAGTACAGCTTACTGCACAATATCTCTCTTATACTCGTAGAAAAGTCTTTATGTTGCCAAAAGGCCAGTAGAAAGCCCAAAGAAATCTGTATTTTTATTAATATTGATATGGTCATATGTTACAGGCCTCTGATGGGGTCTGTATCTTTGCAGAAAAGAGTACAGAACAATGTGTGAGTTGTTGTATGTCAGCAGGCAGGCTCTGATCTGAGCTCCCCGGCCTACCACGCCCAGCCTACCACACCCAGCTCTCACCTCAGAAGAACTCCCTCTGCTGGTAAACTACAAAAATTACATTTACCAACCTTAACTCTTATCAGAGAAAATACAGTATATGAAGATGGTACCTTTCTTATGAAAAAAAAAAAAACAAAACAAAAAAAACAAAAACATAATTACTCCACAATGTGATTAAACATTTAAGGGTATCACACATACAGAAGATTTTTCTCTTGCAAAAATATTGTTAAAATGTACATTAGCTACAATCAACATTCACAATACATTTAACAGTAATTAATCCATTACTGATTTTCAGTAGCTCTTTCAGTAACTAAATATCTCAATATCTCAAAAAAAGTTTGTTAGCTGGTTATGTCATCTCCTGGTTTTTCATCCTCCACCAGATCAACCTGGGCAAAGACTGCCTCAACTCCTGGTTGCGGAGTCCATAGATCACTGGGTTGATGCATGGAGGCACCTGCAGAAGAACCAGCAGCATGATGTGGAGAGTTCCAGCTGTGGTCCATCCTGGAGAGTCTCTTGGCATGTAGTCCATGGCTGTGGAGCCCTCCATCTCCCAGAGGGCATCTGACACAATCTTCAGGAACACTGGGAGCAGCTGAAGCAGTAACATAGAGCAGTAGAAGAGTACAGTGTTGCGTGCCCTGCGATTCACCTGCTGGAAGGGCTGCACTGCATTGCGAGCCTCCTGGTATATGCGGAAGTAGGAGAATGAGTAGGAAAGGATGCAGAGCATGGTCAGTATGAAGCCGCTCACCTTCCGAAAGATAGCCACAGCACGAGGTAATCCCAGGTGGACCTCCAGGGTGTCCGGCTCACATAAGAGCCCAGTGGTGGACTGGCCAACCAATAGAGCCCTGTGTCCTGCACTCATGAGGATCATGTTTACTGAGGAGAGTGCCACTGAAAGCAGCCAGATAAACCCAATGATGAGATGTAGACGCCTGGAGGTGAGGATGTGGAGGTAGTAGATGGCCTGGCATACATACAGGTAACGCTCCAGGGCCATGCAGGTGATAGTCAGGATGGCACAGAGAATACATATGGTGTTGAGAAAGTACTGAATGAGGCACCAGGCTCCATATGGTAAGGTGCGCCTCATCACCAGGCAGCTGATAATGGTGGGACCTTGGCTCAGGATGAGAAGCAGGTCACTCAGTATGAGGCTCTTGAGCAAGGTGAAGCGTGGCTCCCAGGATAGGTCCTTGGTGCGACCGAGGCCAAACAAAGCACACCCATTCACCAGCACGGAGAACACAGTCAGCACCACAAAGATGAAAACCAGCATCTGGACAGCTGTTTCTGAAGGTAGGATGGAGGTGAAGATGCAGTGCCCATGCTCCAACTCACGAACACTTGCAAAAGAGGTGCTGTTGATGTTTTCTAGCAGATTGGGACACATCTTGGTGTGGTTAAAAGCCCTGCCATGATCCATTGCAGCGTTTCTCTCACTCTCTCTGACCGGAGTGCGCTCAATACGCACAGGGAAAGATGCTAAGCAGGATGGTGATACCTCCTCCCTTCGGTGTGTTTCATTCTCCAGTTGTGCTCTCGCTCTGTAGTGCCTGAGCTTTTAAACAGCATTTAATTATTTTTAGTGCAGGTGTGGGTGGAGCTTGTGAACCTCCTAAAACATTTACTGCTTTAGAATAGCATGGGTCTAATGATAATGGCATTAATTTATTAGTTGGATGCAAAATCACTACTCAAAATAGTTCTGAAGGCAGCTCTGCCTTGAAGGCAGAACAAATGCAATTGGTTCACATAATAACCAATTAAAATAACCAGTGGGTGGAGCTTTAGAAATGTGCATATTTCCTAAAATATTTTTTGACCAAAATAATTGTTTTGCCTAAATAATCCTCAATGTGTTGGCCATGCAATGCTTTACCTTTGGTAAAATCATAATTGGTAAAGTGAAATTAATAATAATAATAATAATATATATACATAAAAACTTTATGTAAACTGTTATGTTTTCCAGTTATAAACAGGTTGGCCATGAGTTGCAAGAGCTTGAGAGCCCCTAGCATGTAACATCCCACAAAGTATATATATATGTATATATATATATATATATATATATATATATATATATATATATATATATGGAAATTAAAAACATGTTGAGAAAAATTGTTGAGAAAAAAAACCTAACTGGAGCAAATCCATTATCATTAAATGGAAAGAACATGGTACAACAAACCAGGGAGGGCATTAATCAGAGAGGCAGTACAGAGACCAAAGGTAATCCTGAAGGAGCTGCAGAGTTCCCAAGCAGAGACTGGAGTATCTGTCCATACAGCCACAATAGGCTGTACACTCCTTAGAGCTGGGTGTTATGGAAGAGTGGCAAGGCATGTGGGGGACTCCCCAAGTGTATGGGGGAAGGGTTTCTGGTCAGATGAGACCAAATTTGAAGTTTTCGGCCACCAAGGAAATCTCTGTGTTTGGCACAAAACCAACACATCTCATCACCCTAAGAACACCCTTCAGTGAAACGGTGGTGGCAGCATCATGCTGTGGGCATGCTGTGGGGATGGTGAAGGACTGGAAAACTGGTCTGAGTCAAGGGGAAAATAGTTGGTGCTAAATACAGGGATATTCTTGAGTAAAACCTGTTTTGGTCTTTCAGTGATTTGAGCCAGGGATGGAGGTTCACATTCCAACAGGACAGTGACCCAGGGCATATTACTAAGTGTTACTCAAGTGATTTTAGGGGAAATGTGTAAATTTATTGGAATGGCCTAGTCAAAGCCCAGACATTAATCCAATTGAGAATCAAGGTCATGCTCAAGCAGTTTTTCCTTGAGGAATGGGCAAATATCCCAGTGGCAAGATGTGGCAAGCTCATAGAGATTTATCCAAAGCAACTTGCAGCTGCAATTGCCGCAAAAGGGGGCTTTACAAAGTACTGACTTTAGGGGGTGAGTAGTTATGCACACTGATGTTTTCTGTTATTTTATCCTAATTGTAGTTTGCTGCAGGGCACACATAAATGGAGTGTGACAGCATGCATTGTACAGTTCAACACAAACTAATTACTGATATCTTCACCTCAAGAGACTACCTCATCATACTTCAGGCTACAGCCAGAATCAGGCCATCACCGAACCATGTGAAAATGCTCAGACATGACAGATTTCTGAACACGAGTGGTTTCTGAAAATGGCTTGCTCTCCCTCGGGGGGTTGGTAGATGGCGCTCTTCCCCAAATTACATAAGTGTGCTGCTGGTTGGCGCAGGCGTCTGCCGACCACTGTGTCAGAACCTGCGCCCCGGCATTCTCCTCCAAGCAAGATGGCTGTCCGGCAATGATCCAAATGGCGGCAGTTCGAAAAGAGGTGGTAGGCATCCCATCACATTCTCGGAGGAAACATGTGGATGATTTCTCCCCCCTGGCGCCTAAAGCAGACACGTGATGTGGGAAACAACTTAGAGGGTTGGATAATTGGCAGGTCTAAATTAGTAGGGGGCGAATGTTGGAAAATGGCATAAAAAACATAAATAAAACCATCAAAATATCACTGAAAATAATGAAACTGTAAATGATTTGCTTGCATGTTAACTGTTTGGACGCTAGCTTGTTTACTACAAGACCTGACAACCTTGTGATATAGCCTAACCAATAAATTGCACTTTGAAATAAATAGATGTTTTTATTACTTTTTCTTCATATAATCTGAATTTTATATAAGCACAAAAACAAATGTGATATAGGCTTATGAATGTGTCCTCTACATTCAACCCATCCATGCAGTACACATACACACACTAGTGAATTCTCACATTAGACCAGTAGTCCCAAACCCCCAGGCCACGGACCAGTACCGGTCCGTGGAACAATTGGTACTGGACCGCATGATAAATAACCCCCATCACCCAACTGTTGAACTGTTGAAAAAGTGTACACTTTACCTACATAAAATGGCAAAGTACCAGGGGAGCATTTGATGTTCACTTTGAGGTTTTTAAGTAAGTTCCATTTATTTCTGTTGAAAAAAAATTGACAAAACTAGAATTTTAAAGATTCCCTTCTGATTATGAAAGATTCTAGAGCTGGCTGTCCAGACTCCATCCTTTCACTTTCAGTTCTGAAAAACCTTTGATGGTCTTGTGAACAAAGAGGTCCTGTTTTTCTACTGTACAAAACAATAAGCTGAACTGCAGATCAGTTGTTACTATGGTAACCTGAAAACTGCAAGCTTAGTTTCTGTGCTTACATTGCTAGAAGGAAATGTCTGTTCTAAGACCTAGTTTTGATTGGGTTTTGTCTTTTTTTACAGGAAGAAATATAGCCCTAGATAAAAGGTCTGACCTTTTGCTGTCCACCTGACATCACCAAACCTTTAGAAATGTTAATGGTCCCAAATTATCTGCTACTGTTGATATCATTACCACCACCATTACTTCAGTACACCTGAGCATTACAACATAACATGTGGTGGTCCAGTGTCCTCTTATAAATAATGTATGAGTTGTCTGATCAGAGGAGGATGGGTCTTCTCTCATGAGCCTGGTTCCTCCCAAAGAGCCGTCCTCCAGCTTTGAGGGAGTATTTGTTTGCCACTGTCACCCTTTTGTTTACTCACAGAGGGTTTATATCTTTATCATTTGTGTCATTTATCTTTTTGTAAAACTGTTTTGTGACATCAGTTGTAAAAAGCACTATAGGAATAAATTGATTTGATTTCATTTGATTCATATTTATTATTGATCAGTGGTTCTCAATCCTGGTCCTGGAGTACCATGTGTATTGAAAGTATGTGTATTGTGTATGATTTGTGTATCACTTTTTACCTAAAATATACTGAGATATGATTTTTTTGGTCCATACCAAGTCTTATCAAAACATGAACAAAACATTAAAAATGCAGCTTAACTTTATAGAGTTCAGTTCATCTTCTGTTCACCTAACTACGTATTTGACCAGGGGTGCCATTTTGTAATACTAACTCACCTGAATCAATAATATACAGTCACTGACAGGTGTACAAGCTCTACACTACAAACAGGTGTTTAATATGTTATATCAGAAAACTGATCAGTAAATTAGAAGATCTTTATATGCTAATTGTCTGTGATGTAGTGTTACCTCAGAAGACAGCTTGGGAACACCCACATCTGTGAAAGTTGCAAAGTGTTATCTTGTGAGTGAAGCTGATCACTGGCCAGCATGCTCATGGCAAGGTGCCATGAATTAACAGAGTTCAAGTGTGACATGACAGTGGGTACCAGTTGTATGGCACATTCATCACATTGAAATTGTCTGGGCATTTAAAAAACTATCATGCCTCACACATAATCCTCCCAACTAGAGTTGAGTATCATTTACATTTGAAACATTAATGGTACTTGAAATTCTATACTAGGAGCCAGAAGCTGGGACATAGTATTCAATCCTGGGCCATCTGTACAGCTGTTTGCCCAGGGCCACCCTTCATTTGACCTGGGGGGTCAGTTAATTTGGTGTTGTTCCCCACAATCTATTTGTTCCACTATGGGCAGGGGCTGCTGAGTGTCCAAGGGGGTGTCTTCTACTTATTAGGGTGATGTGCTTTCAGTGTGTATCAGGTTAGTGGTGTTAAAATGTTTTTCTCTCCTCAATATGCTAGTTAGTTTTTCAGATTTTACAGTAGCTTTGGCTGAATTTCAGACAGACTGACAACATGTTTTCAAAACAAACCAAATTGATCACAATTTGTTTTTGAGCTGAAAATTTAAGAATTGTGATTAATTATTTGTAATGATATCACTATTATCCTGTATCAGGACTTTTATTTTGAAATTTGAGCAAAAAAAGAGAGCAAACAGCCCCCTTCTAATTTTCCTCTATAACTCCTCTGTGTCAGTGATGTCATTAGCTCCACCCATTCTCACTGATCAGTCAGAGTCTGCATGTAGGTCATGCCTGTATATGTGGACAGAGCAGTAAACATCCACTGGAAGGCTAATTTGGCATTTAACCTGGGATTTATTTCAGTTGGAAACAAGTGCATTTTAGCTGTTTTCTGAGATGGATTACCTCACTGATGATTTGTTAAACAGTGATGAGAACATGGATTAGATAGGGTAAGTCTTGCCCATTTTTTTTGTAATATGTGGATAATCCTAAAATATGAAGCCTAGAACAGGGTTTCTCAGCCTGTGGCCTGGAGAATACCAGTGACACTAGTGAATTCACACACCAGGATGTAGTGAGCACACATGCCCAATTTGGCATTTAACCTGGGATTTATTTATGTATGTATATATATATATTTGTTATGTTTTCCAGTTACAAACAGGTTGGCCACGAGATGCTAGAGCCTGAGAGCCCCTAGCATGTAACATCCCACAAAGTGCAGATCTTGGGTTCTAAGAGTTAACATTCATCCTATGAAGTAATGACTCTTCATAATCAATTTACATACTGCTATCCTGTCATTTCTGAGGGTGTAACATATAAACTGATTTCATTCTTGGAAGTGGATTAAGTGCCTTGTTCATTCTATTTCTTGATTCTGCCCACATAAAATATAAAGTTTCAGATTAAAAATTTAAAAATTGGTTTTAATACTCTCTTTATCCTCTGCTAAAATAGACCTTTTGCTAGGCCAGGGTTTAAGGGTATGTCTATTCCAGAGTATTGTAATTCTACATACTATATATATGTGGGGGTTTTTTTAATTAGTCAATTTTATGTAACATTTTCCACATTTCTATTTATGAACATAATCTTCACTCCTTTAAGAGGTTCTTTTGATGATGCCACAGAACGTAGAACATCATTTCAGAACAATAGAAATGGGAATTGAAGAACCTTTTCATGAAGCAAAGGTTGTTTAGACCTCTTGTGCAAACATGGTTCTAAATAGAACTAAATGAGGTTCTTCTATGGTATTGCCTAAAGAACCATTTCAACCTTTATTTTTTGGAGTAGTCTCAAAATACCACAGGGACAAATAGTCACCTTTCCATCCATAAAGACCTTGTCCTGAATTTATCAAAATGCACTTTGTATGCATATCATAATCATGATGAGAACAACACGAATGGAATGGAATTCTTGTTAGCTCAGCCTTCAGATTTAGTTCAGACTCATGTGTGTAGTTAAAATGGCCGAGACAATACTAAGCCACTCTTAACGCAATCTCACTTCTCCAGCGACTACAAAGTATCCAGAGCACTATGGACATTGAATAGAACATGGGTTGTGGAGGGGAGGGCTCTAAGCTTTGCTTCCCTTATTTAGTTTGGAACGTGTCTTAAGTTGGTCTCCAGCTGTTCCTCTCAAGAAAATCTAAGAATAGAGTGAGGAAAAAAGGTGGAGTATGAGAGAGACACACAGTGAGTGTGGGAGAGTAAGTGATTGAGTGCAGGTCTGTGAACCATTTGGTGTTGTCAGTCACTCGCATTTAAGCCACTCAAAAGGACTATGATTACATCAGTTCCTCAAGGAAAGGAAAGGTCAGTTAATCAAGCTGTAAAGTGGAATGCAGTCAAGTCCATTATACATTATATGGTTTAATTAATTTATCCTTCAATTATTTAAGCAAGATATGTAGTGTACAAATGTATTCTTTTTCATTTGGTACACTTTTGTGCTGAAGAAAGAAAAAGAGCACCATACAAACTCTGGGAACTCCAAGAGATTTAAACTCTCAGATATGTTACCAATTACTGGGTCTTGATTAGCTTGAGATTGCTATGGTTTTTTCATTGTAATCACAGTCATATTCTTGACTCCTCAAACCTTGTACTAACAATTTGCTTTGGGTCTTCAAAATAGCTACATAATTCATGTCCACAAAGCAAGAAAAGGCTAAAAGAAGACAAAATGTTTTGATACCAAAAAACAATTGAGAAAACCTTTGCGAGAAATGCTTGTAGGATTGCTGGAAAATCAAATCAATTGACTGCAAAAGACATTTTGGAAGATTGAGCAGATCCTGGAATGATGGTGCACTTTTCTACATTTTTTGCATCCTTGCTACACAATATAGAATTTTAAATGAACATCTAAACAAGACCATTTTGTAAAATTGGCAGACAACACGTGTTCTTCCCCGATGCTGTCTGGCAGTGGCCTTTGTATCAGAGCTGGTGTCCCTGCACTTTCCGCTGAGCATGTTGGCTGGCTTCACATGTATCAGAGGCATGTGCTTGTGTTCACCATCCCAGTGGAACATCCTGTGTGTTAGGGGCAGAGTCCTTATAACTTTGGTTAATCAGCATTTCCAAATTGGGATAGTAAATTGGGATCGTTTTGGCTCCAATGAGCACAAGTGATTTGGACTTGTTGCAGCTAGTGGCACTGATAAAACCTTACTGGTAGAAGAAAGAATGGATTAAATTTTACCAGCAAGCATCACATATATCTATATCTATAATAGATATTAAAAAACATGAAGATGGATTCCATAGCAGGACAACATCAAAATCCACAGTGGACTACCTTAAGAAGCTCAACATCCCTCACAAAGAAACTCACAATCCCCAACCCTCATAGTCCCCCGAGCATCATTGTCCCCTGACCTAAACATTATTGAAAATTCATAGAAAGACCTCAGAATAACAGTGTATGTACAATAACCCAAAATTCCAGAAATCTAGAAGCCTTTTGCAGGATATATCCCTGCAAAAAAATAACCTCAAACAAGAACTCAAAAACTCTTGAGAGATGAATAGAATTAGAATCAACTGTATAAACATATAGAATTTCTAAAGTCTGAAAAAAGCAATACTATTGTGTGCTCCTGTAATTGTAGAAGATACACGCTAGTTTTCCTTTCTTGTTATCTCACATGATGAAATGAGTTTGTTTGCATGTGACACATAAAGCAATCTCTCAGTCAGAGGCTAGAGGATCCGCATTTTAACATGTAAAAATTTCCAAAGTGTTTATTCTGCTTATTATTTTTATTAGACTTATTGTTTAGATTCTTCTTCTTCTTCTTCTTCTTCTTCTTCTTCTTCTTCTTTTTTATTGTCATTCTATTTTTATATTTTGTATAGATGGGAGCAGCTGTAAGAATTTGCAATTTCGCTCTGGGATTAATGAAGTAATTCTGATTCTGATTTTTAACTGATAGTTTACATGTAAAAGTTGGGGTCAGCCAGTGGTTAATTTTGTGTTGTGGTTAAACCAAGACCTAGGGGCACACCTAGGGGCATTGCCTTTTTACAGTCAGGGCCGCTGTGGCCTGGTGGTTAGAAAAGAAGACTTGTGACTGGAAGGTTGCCCGCTTGATTCCCTGGAAATGAAGTGCCCACTTAAATCCACACCATTTAGATAGATAGATAGATAGATAGATAGATAGATAGATAGATAGATAGATAGATAGATAGATGATGGAAGGATTTTGTGTTTTGGAGGTGGGAGAACACAAAACTCCTAACCTGACCAGTAATCAAACCCACAACTCCAGGCTCCTGGATCTGTGTGAAACACTACCTGTGACTCCAGGTTATAAAGCTGCATGTGTAAAAGAGGCAACATTAAGACTGTGTTCTATTTACAAAGCCAGTGAAACTCTATCTAAGGATCACTGCAAGAAACCAGATACAGTATGGACATGGAAGGACATGAAGATGTGGATTAATGACTGACAAATAGCTTCTTTGCTATTGCAATCCAAAGAATCATAGAACAACAGCTACGGACATTGAGTGAACAAACTAAAAGCATTTACAGTCCAGTACCTAGTAAATGTAGTGTGCTAGGTAAATAACTGGGTTCTGTTTTGCCTATAGTCTCCTATATATCTCATATTTACTGTGTGTCACAAAACATTGAGTGTTATTCTTGAAGGCATCATTTTCTCTCAATTCAAGGTTTATATATACAAACAGTTTCAGAAACTTAGCAAATGTCAACCCTATAGACTAACTGGCAGATAAGCCGAAGAAATACAAGCATGTGTATAATACCATTAATCTTACCCTTCTTCCATTGCACTGCATAAACACATGTGTGTGTGTATCATGGCTAGTGTCCATCTGCTACTGGAATCTCTCTTTATCCTCTGCTAAAATAACTTCTCTGTGCCCCCCCTTACGTTTTCTGATAAATGGCATTGGGGGCGCTTGTCTTGTCCTTTATCTAAATATGGGGCAATGGAAGGTTCTCAAGGGAGGCAATGCTTTAAAGTGGGATGCTATTGAGGGGTGGTACTTTCGATACAACCAGGGCAGGCATTGGTCAATACATCTCTAGTCCAGAGCTTCCAACCCAATCCTGAACTTTTTCACAAAAAGGTAGACTTAGTGTGAGGATACTTATTGGGGCGCTGCTTACCCACACCCTTGTGGGGTGCAAAGATCGTGATTTGTCTGCTTGTTCTCCTTTCAGATCCACTGTGATCAGTGTAGCAGGCCTTCAGGATGGTAAGAGCACTTGCCTGGGCTGGGGGATCATTGAGGTGGAGCTCGTACAAAAGGAAGAGAACAATTAAGAGTTTTGAAGACTCAGAATGAGTGAATTGTACAAAAGCCTGTGTGCTTATTAGAGGAAATGTGAGCTCGGAGGTTGTCCAAGGTTATTTTAGATGCAAGATCATATGATCTATTATTTAATGGTCTCTTGTTCTGCAAGGTAATGGTCTTTATGCAAGGTATGTTTGCTGTATGGTGTATTGCTGGAACATTGTTTGAGGGCTGTGAGAAAATAACTATATATTAAAAAATCACAACATTATGTTTTTCAATACTGTATCAATTCTAAAATATTTGTATTGATTCTTAGTTAACAGTTTACATACATAAAAACTGGGGCCAGACAGTGGTAAATTTTGTGTTGTGGTTAAATCGACATCTATATAGATGAATGTTGTGTCTTTAGATCCCAATGTTCCGAAAAAAAAACAAAAACATATTCAGGTTTTATGCAAATGATGGTGTATTTATACGTCTACTAACAAAAAAAAGCAATATATTGCCCTGCTTTCAGTATCACAATATGTTGCACTATATTGAATTGTAACCCCTGTATCATCATACCAATCATATCGCTAGTTTCATGCCAGTAAACAGCTCTAGTCAGTTCAGAGGGTTGATGATTTGAAAGAGTCTAGACATAGAAATGTAACTTGAACAGAGAAACTGTTGCCTTCTTGGCATTGTTCTCGCACATTTTGTTTCTGGTGATATTGACACTTGCCTGTGGGTGGGTCATGTGTAAAGGAGGTGGTTTATGGATGTCAGGGACTATAATGATATTAGATATTGATGGGTACATTCGCATCACGTTCTCCTGAGTGGTGTGAAACAGTGCTATGCTCTGTAAATCTTCCATGTAATGCATGCAGAGAAACACGGGGGTGGTAGTGAAACTTGGAGTGGAGAGAAAAGTCCAAACAAAGACAACTGCACAACTAGATAATTGTTAATTAAACGTCAGTGTTATCATTTTCTTTGCAAAAAAGCAGCATGGCTTGAAGAAACAAGGTTGAATTTTAATTGTGATCTATTTTGTGACAGTTGTTTTGTATGTGTGTGTGTATGTGTGTGTGTGTGTGTGTGTGTGTGTTGGTGAGTGGGAGGGTGGGAGAAAGAGTATACTCTGGCATTTGCACTGTGAATTGCGAAGATGATAGACAAGAGGACATATGAGTGGAAAGAGCATTATTTTAATGCCTGTCTTCTTCCATGACAGTCTTGGGCTGCTTGAGGTATTAATTAGAACTATATTGGTGCACTGAATACACAGCTGGTGCATGTGCTTGAGTGTTAGGATCTACGGCCTTTTGATCCCGTGTCCGTTTAAGGTTTCTCAGCCAAATTACCCATGAGACCCTAGGAGGGTTTAAATAAGAAACTGGAAGGGCGAGTACATGTTAGATTTCAGCAGTGTGCTGTATGCTTCTTTCCCACCTTAAAGTAATGTAACAAAACTTTATTTCTCCAGTATACATTTTTAATATAAACTTAATTTAAGTTTATTTTTGATTAATTTGGACTGTTAATTTCCAGTGCTTTTGTCAATATGAGAAATTGGATAGATTGAATAGATAATTGGGCTCCAAGCCTGTCTGCAGTTTTAACAGTAAGGTTTATACAATAGTGAAAATTACAAAGTATAATATAGTGAAATTGTGAAATTTTTTATCCTTGTTTCTCAAGGACCCCAAGACGTTTAGCAGATTTATACTCTTGGATTTGAAGCAAAAAAACTGGGACCATCATTATTAAATAGTTGCACAAATATTTGCACTCAGAAAGTAGATAAAGGCTACCAGGAACAAGAAACAATTAAATATTTAGACTGATATGGGCAATACTTATTGAGCTACATATACAGAAGTAGTGTCTCTCAGTATGGTATTAGGCATAATGCAACATGCCAGATGTCTTGAAATGGAGTTCTAGAGGTTTCTAATGGTGTGCTGTAATAATCCATCCCATAGCTTAAATATTCTCACTCAGCTCCTGCAGATTTTGCGGGCAGGGATGGAATGTTGATAGTGCGTCCAATAGCATCCCACACATTTTGAACCAATGATAGGTCTAGTGGTGCAACTGACCATAACACAGTATCTATGTCTTCAAGGCAAGCTCTTGAGATGGGAGCAGTAAGTGGATGAGTGTTGTCCTGTTAGGGCTACTGGATTAGACCTCATTAACATAACGTTGGGCTGTCAAAGTGTCTGAAGATCTGAAATTCCACTCCACACCACAACACCAGGCCTTCTGGATGTGCGATGCTTGACAACAAATTGTTGATGTTGGCGCTAACCACTGTGCCAAACACATCGTTGCTGAAAAAAGTGGGACTCTAGATAACCAACCACTCTGCATTACTCCATGACAGTCTGGCCTGACACCATCACAGTTGTGCTTTTCAATCGGTTGCTTCCTTCATGGGCGCATAGATTTGTTTTGATGCTCAGTATACAAAGCACCACAAAAGGTTCCAGTACTGTTAAGATTAAGGAAGTAGTAGAAAGTAGAAGATAGAGAGTAAAAATGGGAACCAGCTGGGGTTTCTGAGGTCTGGATTGAATACCACAGCTAACTGGAACCAGTTTAAAAAAAATTAAGAACTAGAGATTTGAATATATATAAAAGAAAAAAACCTTACAGTTAAATAACCAGTTAAGTTGAACAAACGGCTGTAAATCAGATGTTACAAACCATGCTTCCAAGTGCACTATATGTCCAAATGTTTGTGGACACCCCCTCTAATTAACTTATCCACCCATTGCTGACATGTGCAGATTGACACATAGCTTGTCTATTCTCTGTAGGGAAGTATATGTAAGTGCCTGTAGCAGATTAACACAATCCAGTTGGCACATGCCTAATGCCAGGTGTGGGATAGATTGAGCTGTAGAACAGTGGGGAGCAGTGTTTTCTGGAATGATACTGGTCCATCCGTTACTACTAATTTTTCAGTCATTAATACTCTTGATTTTAGAATAAATAATAAATGAATTGATGTCCCAATAATTTGTCCATACAGTGTAGGGTGTTTTTCAGCAGAGTAGCTATATTCATATGTGTCGATTGAAAGAGTGTGCTACAATGGAATAAGTAACAGTAATGAGCTTCTGAATGCCAATGCCACCTAAAGTGTTCAATGCTGCCCTTATTTGACCGTTTGTTCATTATAATGTGGATAATTTACGTTGTGCTGCTTGGCTCACCAGAGGTTGCATTTCTCATCATTTGTTCTTGCTCACTTTCAAACCATCGTACAGTATAAGTTGTTTTTCAGAGTAGCTATATTTGTATGTGTTGATTGATATGACATGCTTATATTGTGCAGCTGGGCTCACCAGTGGTAGCATTTCACAAGAAGTTGCATTTTCTGTTCTTTTGCCGTTCTCCTGCCTACCCTCCCTGTAGCCCACTGACGCCCAGAATGATGCCCGTTCCTTTCTGAGCGAGGAGATGATTGCTGGTGAGTGTCTCAGCACATGAGTGATCTTTGTCCCTGATTATGATTTCAGAATATGACTATAGTCTGGAAAATTCAAATCTCAGCTTTAATTAGATGATTAGTCTAAATTATTCTCAGTGTTCTTATTATCATGCAACACTCACAGCCTTTGTTTGTCTTTTCTCCTCAAGAGTTCAAGGCTGCCTTCGACATGTTTGACACTGATGGGGGTGGAGACATCAGCACCAAAGAGCTGGGTACTGTCATGAGGATGTTGGGTCAGAATCCAAGCAGAGAGGAGCTGGATGCCATCATTGAAGAGGTTGATGAAGATGGTATGTTTTTAACTAAATGTTCAGAAATTAACTAAGTAAGGATGGGCAATAAAAATATAACATCATGATATCTAAAGACATTTTCACACTACATCAGGAGGAGGCAGCTCCAGTGCCAAGCACACCTGATTCAAATTACCTTTAACTGCCAGGTTTAGTAGGTCTGTTAGAGCAGGGTGATCAGCAAACTAAGCTTCAAGCCAAGTTGCACATAGGCATAGAGAAAAATGAGAACCAGCTGGAGTTTCTGAGGACTGGATTGGAAACCACAGCTAAATGGAACCACTAAAAGCTTTTTTCAAGAACTACAGATTGGAATGACTCTGTAATAGAGAAAAACAATTCCTAACCAGTCAAATTTAGTAAACTGCTATAAATTAGATAAGTTACAAACCATACTTCTATGTGCACTAAATGTGCAAATGTTTGTGGACACCCCTTCTATTGAATGTATTAATATTAATAAAAAAAATAATATTAATAAAAAAAACATTTTTTAAAGAGTGTGCTAAAAGGATTTTGTCTGACATGTTTGTTATAATAAACAAAATATTTCTATTAGATGTATAAATCATATTTTATAGTATTGGACATGTACACTATTTTAATGCACACCAGTCTTGGCAGTCTGGTTTTAAGACAACTGAACCTCCTGTTCATTTTCATCTGTCTCATTTGGTTCATGAATTGAACTTAATGTCATGTGTTATGTCAGGCAGTGGTACAATTGACTTTGAGGAGTTCTTGGTCATGATGGTGCAACAGCTCAAAGAGGACCAGGCTGGCAAGAGCGAGGACGAGCTGTCTGAGTGCTTTCGTGTCTTTGACAAGTATGTACCCCACTGTAACTCAATGACTCAATCATGAATTATGATCAGTAAATAGATTTTTATATTATGTCTCTGTCTAATCCCTTAATTGGCTTGATTCGGCTTGAATTGTAACAAAATTCTCAACAAGCAGAAAAATAGGAATCTGAAAAACTGTGATAAAAATTTGGATAGACAAAATATTAATGATGATCATTAAGAACATGTGTAGTTACCTCCTCTAATAATTTGTTAGTAAAAATCATAATTTTTTTTATCTCTTTATTTGACCACGCATTTCACATAGGAATGCAAGAAATTTGTCTTGGTTAATGCATGCATAAAAGAAAGATGAGCCGATTATGCAGAATTGTGACAAATATTTATGGCATGGAGTTCAAAATCACAGAGTCCACCAAAGAGCAGGATGCAAGTATTTAAATAGTGAATGCTGTCTTTAAAATAGACATGACTGCAAACACATGGTTAATCCATGTGTTTGCAGTCATGTCTTTTTTTAAAGATAGCATTCAGTATTTAGATTGACCTTCAGCACATATTATGATGAAAGTCTTGAACTTACTTTCTGCTTTCTCCACTGAAACAATCATACAGTGCTTTTATCTGAAGTCCAAGTTTAATATTTTACCTCTGCTTTCATGTTTCAGTGTAACATGTTCCTTTTTCTCTGTACAGTGAAACATATTTTCCATAAAAATAATTCCCATAAAACCAAGTACAACAAAATGGCATAAACACTTCACAACATTTTCATTTGACATTATTTTTATTTTTCTGATAAGTTGGATTAGACAGTATTGGTCACATAGTCAATAGCATTATATTCTCCAGCCCTAGTTGAACATAAATGTATAAAATTGTAAGCATAAAACAGTTCAACAATGCCTGCTGGTAAGTTTGAAATATTCAAGTAAAATCTTCAGCATACATTTGTTACCTACTAGCCCTGGAGGACAGTCTACACACTTCTACACACCTACACAAGTTTTGAAATTCTGCTTTAGTAGGAAAAACTACCCAATTGGAGCATTGTTGTATTAGTGGCATTTTGCAGTCGCATTCATAGTCTTAGGGATGTTGCGTAGGGTTTGATTGCTCTCCTTTGTGGTCCAAATACACAGGAATGGAGATGGCTTCATTGACCGAGAGGAGTTCGGTGACATCTTGCGCTCCACTGGGGAGCCAATTACAGAGGATGAAATAGACGAACTCATGACAGATGGAGATGTCAACAAAGATGGCAAAATTGACTTTGATGGTAAACTCAGTCCCAGTCACAATTACAGCTACCTGGTTACATTTTCATTTTACACACTTTAGAATCATATGTATAGTATGATAGCATAATATGTATAATATCATCCACACATACAAAGAACCATTTTAGGACAAAGGTTACAGTAGTATTAATTTAGAGGGTCATAAGATCACATGTTTGAACTGACATTTTTTAAACTGTGTTGAAATAAAAGATTATAATAATGTAATGACCTTTTTAATTATTTATTTTCTAGAATTTCTGAAAATGATGGAGAACATACAGTAAAGATGCTACATTCCACTCTTTCAACACCAAAGCGCAGATGCAACAAACATGTTTAACAACATAGAAGAAGACAGACATTATCGGAATGGGGCCTGGAAGCCATGGCTTTCTGGAACAGTCGCTGCTGGACTGTAGAAATGTCTATAAATAACTATCCAAGCCTTTTTAAGATGGAACCACTTTCCCCACAGTGCCCTATTACCACCCCTAACCCTCCCACCTCCCATTTTCCCCAGCTGCCCCCATGCCTCAGTTCCTTCTTAAGACATGATCTACCTACCACGCCTTCAATCCTGCTTTGGACCTACGTGCCCCACCCTGAAGGGTTCCAAAATAAACCTCAGTTTGCCTTTATATCTTATTGTGATGGTAAATGAGACATTCATCTCTGAATCTCTGTAGATTGCAAGCTTCAATCCATTTTAAGCTGTTTTGCTTGCAGTCATGTCAAGTATTTACAATAAATTACTATTTACACTTTACCAAAAAAGTCCACCTACGTACTTAGACTATGCACATCTGCGAACTTAAATGCTTAGCCATTGCTAGTGAATGTTCAGGAGGTTCAATTACAAACTTAATGTTTTGAATCTGAATCTGAATGTTTTGAATCTTTGAATTCATTCAAAGTGGTAAAAGTGATAAAACTCCCACCTCATCCACTTCTCCATCAGGTCAATACTGTCAAGGCTTCAAGATAATGTACATTTCCTCCATCCTGTTTTCCAGAGCATATACACATTTTCCACCTTTATTTTCTTCTTTATTTTCTTTTTCTTCCGGGTCTTTGTGCAGAGTCTCTATGTGCCCACTTAATATATTTCATAACACAATACATGGCTCGTCTCCATTCATACTTACCTTCTGATGTCATGCTATCGTGCGATGAGATACAATTTCATCTCCAGAGACCACACTTTGTGGCAAACAGTTGAAGTCATTTTCCTCCATGAAGGACAAGGGGAGGGGGAAAAACCTTGAGAGTTTCTTTCACTTCATGTTGACTAGCCATAATGATCCTTTGACCACTTGTACATCTTCAGTTGTGTATCTTCAGTTCAGTAGATGGTGATTCGAGCACGCTGCCACTGCAGTAAATATAATGTCCAGAACGCCAGTGCCACAATGATGCATCACAAGCCCAGTGCTAGGCTGAGGAACGTTCTCGATGAGGCAGTTTAGTTTTATGGCACCATGCTCTTGAGGTGCTCACCTCCCTGACATTCTCCTTTTGAGACATTGGTGCTTCTGGTGCAGAGTATATACTCCTTCACCTCCTCCCTATCTCCACCCTATTAGCTTTTTGGCTGCAACTGCTGGACCCAAAACACCCCCATACCCCCAAACACATAGACGTATGTACGTCTAATCACCCCTCCTTCCATTTCTCAATCCATTGGCTTTTGAAACCCAGCTCAGGAAACACATGCCATACAAGGAGTGTCAGGCCTGGTCTGTTGAGGCCATGGGCTACCTGCTCTGGTGTTTATGTTTTTGGGAAGGGTGGGCTGTAGCTTGACCCACACATAGCTGGGAACCATTTGCTATTCAGAGCAGGCTGAAGTTCTGCAACACAGCACTTTTCCTCCTGGGGTTTACGATTTCACTCTGCTTAAGACATGGCAGAGAGCACCACCCCTGACTTTAGCTTCACCCAAGGAATATTCTACATGGGCCACAGCACATATGACTTCTAATTCTTATCCATTGACAAAAGCCTTTTTAACCAGTATTAACCAGTAGCTCAGATTGAGGCCTGTGAGCACTTTCTTGAATTCTTTAATCTAAGATGAAAATGATTTCAGCTCGCACATATTGGTACTGTTGAAGAAAGACTCTGAAGAGTATAATCTCCTAGTACTTACACAAAGCTGCAGCAACAGTGTCACAGTTGTCAGTGATTCATGAACTGATAGTAGTAGTATATATGCAGTTTATTCATCATTGTATCAACATTTTGGCCATGGGTAAATCAACACTGAATCAACATTCAATTTTGAAAAGTGAATTAATATTAATATCACAATGTTGTTTCAGGGCTGTTTCAATGTTGTTATCAATTGAATAACATATAAAGTATTCTGTTAACCTTTTCACAGCCATTTAATATTGAACATTCTTATAACATTTTTTTGAACATTGAAGCAGCAACATTATTTCTGCCAGTTTGCCAACTGTGATGTATTTGGGATTCATGTTCCTCCACACTCTTATCACAGCCTGGCCTCAACATATCTACTCTCCACTATCTCATCTTAACATTACCAGTTACCAGTTCCATTACCAGTTCAGCGTAATTTTTCTGTAGGAAGCAGAAAAGAATTTAGGGCCGCAAATATTTTCCCCTCTCAAAACCAGATCTTCTGTCTACACATCGCAGAACTGGATTGGCTCACAGCACCTCAGATCCCTAAAAGTGCAGCATTCTAATTCTGGAGGGGGTGTGTCCCTGCTCACCCGTTTAAAGTGTGTCTGAACTCTCACTTGACGTCTAGTCTGGCTGTTGAGGTGCGCACGGATTGACCACTCCTTTGGCCTTGATTGGTGGATAATAGTGGGGAAAGCTAAACCACAATCATGGTAAGAAATCAGAGGGAAAAATGTTTAGGTATTTTGGGCCATTGGTAATTTTGGGGAATTTGTTAAAGTTCTTGTTTATTCCAGTTTCAGCTGATGGTTAAATTGAGAAAAATGAAAGACTATAAACAGCTACACAAGGAGCAAAAGACTTCCACAATATTTAAAATGCAAATTTCCAAATTAAATAATGTCTATGGATTTGTTTGACCAAA
The DNA here is from genome assembly GCA_034509495.1 of Acestrorhynchus altus. Lineage (NCBI taxonomy): Eukaryota > Metazoa > Chordata > Actinopteri > Characiformes > Acestrorhynchidae > Acestrorhynchus > Acestrorhynchus altus. The sequence goes on from CM067518.1 coordinate 17,518,562, forward strand.
GGCCTATTACTATGGGATGAACCTGCAATTTAAGTATGTCATTTTTTAGATCTTATGTATTGTTGTACACAGGCTTGAGTATTTTAGGCCTAATTCATTTTATAGATGCTGTTTTCTGTGCATTAATAAATCCTACTTGATGCCTAAGCTTATGTGGTTGTAATGTAATGGTATGCAAAGCCAAGCTGGTTGGGCACCAGTGGAGTGAGAGCAGGGTGGTGAGCTGCCACTTGATACTGAGCTGGGCAGCATAGTGTGTGTGTGTGTCCAGATTACTTGCTTAGGCGACACATTCCGGGAGTTAAATTTCGGAATTGCCATGTAGAGTCACTGACTGGGGAGATAACTAGTTGATCCTTAAAATAGCAATAATGCACCAACTGCAGTGTGAATGGCTAGGAAAAAGCATAAAGCAATAAACTATATCTTAACCATTTAAACCCTAGACCATTTTTAATGCAAGACATATTATTTGATAACTTGAATCATCAAGTGTGGGCCCATATACAGGCCCTCAAAGTTTGCAGGGTTAGGTAACAATGTTTTGTAATATAACCGGGGAGAAATTTCTCCTTATACACACATATACACACATATTCCACAAGGTTTTATTGTTTGAGATTTATTTACTTTACAAGGACATGGGATTCAATTTTATAAGGTGTTAACAATTCTGCATTTTAAAAACACTTCACAAGTCTGACATTGAATTTTCATTAGGACTGCTTTCAGGAACATATTTAAGAAAATTCTTGGTGAATGAGGCCCAATATTGTTACTTATTTGAATGATGGCAAGCATGCATGATTGTGGAATATGAATTCTGGCATATTCTAACAATTACTATTGTGTGGGTTCATAGACTGACGCACAGCAGGAGGCCCGCTCCTACCTGAGCGAGGAGATGCTTGCTGGTAAGTGGTTATATTTGAGTTCATCAGTTCTATATGAGTACTGAAGTGTTGGATTTCTGTATATTGATGGTTTTGTTCCATGCAATGCTAGAGTTCAAGGCTGCCTTTGACATGTTCGACACTGATGGTGGTGGTGACATCAGCACCAAAGAGTTGGGTACTGTCATGAGGATGTTGGGTCAGAATCCAACCAGAGAGGAGTTGGCTGAAATCATTGAGGAGGTCGATGAGGATGGTAAGGAAAATTGACACTTTAAACAGTTTATTTTTTAGAAGCCAGCAAGCTATCCAAATGAGAAGAATTTCATTGCATCTTGTTCAATCTCAGGCAGCGGAACCATTGACTTTGAAGAGTTCTTGGTCATGATGGTGAGACTCCTAAAGGAGGACCAGGCTGGCAAGAGCGAGGAAGAGTTGGCAGAATGCTTCCGTGTCTTCGACAAGTATGTCAATGCACACTAATGCTTCGAGTCACTTCTAGGTTTATCTGAATGAATAAGTTTTGCAGCATCTGACTGATGTTACATCTACTTTCGGATGGGCAGGAATGCTGATGGCTACATTGACAGAGATGAGTTTGCTGAAATCATCCGTAGCACCGGTGAGTCCATCACAGAAGAGGAGATTGATGAGCTGCTGAAGGATGGAGACAAGAACGCAGACGGCATGCTTGACTTTGACGGTAGGCCTTTATGTTCAGTAATGCCATTGAAAAGTCAAACGTTGGTGTATTATAAACTTGCTTGTTGCTGTCTGAAGGACTACTGTAAGAGAGCCAAGTATAATACACTCTGATATTGTGGTTTAAATACATCATTATGATGAGCTGTGACTGGATCATTGTTGCACCTTTTTAATGAACAACCATCAATGCTCTTGTTTTTCAGAATTCCTCAAGATGATGGAGAACGTGCAGTAAAACAGAGACTCATGGACATTCCTCTCCCCTTTGACCCCCTGTCAACTCAATCCCATCCTTACAAACCTACTCATGCCCCTCTTTATCCTCTTTGCCCATCATCTGGTCCATTGACTCTCCCCCTCCATCTCAACACAGCTACGCCACATCAACAGACATGACAGACACAGACACCTGGGCGGGGTCTGCCAAGGTTCAGCACGCAAATGATCATGATCCTGGGGTACGTTTGATACGCATGTTCCTGCAAGAGCCAAGCTGTGGTGTGTGTTGTGCCCAGTACATTCAAAGCACACACCAGGGTGGACCCCCGCACTGCTGGGCGTTTTAGTCTAGATTTAGACAAGATCGGCAGCTTGTTATCGCTGCTTAGACCAATGCTACAACCACTCTCACTCAACTGTATTTAAGAACAAATGCTTGAAAGTATGGAATAAAAAATAAAAGACACGCTTGTGTTTAGTTGGTCTGTTTAGTTGGATCTGTATTGGTTTTGTTCCAAGGAATTTATCAATAAAGCGTTTTTTTTTTTTTCTTTTTCTCCCCCATTATTGGCCCAATAAGGATTTAAGATGATTGGTTATTTACTTTTTTGGTTGTACCCCAATTTCATTACAGTTCTATATGCCAAATGTCAATAAGAAAAAAAATGTAATCTCAGATGTTTGAGAATGTTTGGTGATTGCTTTCTCCTCAAAAGGCAGGCTCCATGGTCTACAGTCCAATGCAAATTTCTGTCTGCTGTGTTGTCATTTTAATTTGAATCACTCCAATCCACTTTTTAATTATGTTCTTTGTTCATGCTTATAACAAATACATACCTCCATCTTCAGCGGTACCAGGTACAGGATTACAAAACATTAGTGTGTTTATTATGTCTGCATATTTTCCAAAATCATCTAAAGGTTTGACCTGAAATAAATCCTACGTTAGTTCTTAGTTAGCAAATAATCATGATAAACAGGTCCTGGGACATTTTCACTCTTGGTTGCACAACTACATCACGTATAAAAGAACTTTCAGTGTTGGGGAGAGAGATACTTAAACATTGGTATAGCTTGCCAAATATAGACACATAATTTAATTATTATATGTCAGAATCCACCCCTTGTAATGTCAGCCAAAAATGAGTTACAAGATGATGACATTCAGTATTATACTCTTCTTGTGTACTGAAAAAAATGAAGAAACAGTTGTTGGAACACTGCTCCCACCTGACAATCAGCATTTAAAGCTTTCCTTTGACAGAGCAATCAACTTCAATTCCCAGGTCAAAACTGGGAAAAAATAAATCTTTATAAATAAAATAAATCTAATCCACTTATCCACTTTGAGAAGGCCAGTCAATGCTTTAGGTCTGCAAGGATGTGGAAATAATCAAGAATGACTTGAGAAAAGGAATAAAAAAGAACATTAGATTAAAATGTGATTGGTATTTGGGACTACACATTTAAAAATAGAGTTCTTCAGTAAAGAAATTTGTTCTATATATGTACACTCAAAGAACCCTTTGCATGAACTAAGGGTTTTTTGTTTTGTCAAATGGTCCTTCAGACTGCTGGAGATTCTGTTTTTGAACCTGTGGGCCATGAAGCACTCTAGTGTAGCAGGCCCATCCTCAGGGGGAGGCGTGAGCTGGTAAAGCCAGTTTAAATCAATAAAACAATTAGCATAAGTAAAAAATGACAGATCAGTTGTGTTCAAAATATAAATATTATGGATTACGGATAGCAATAATGGAAATGCAGAAGTACTATCAAAGAAGTAACACATGGCAAATGAAACATTATCATTTTGAGACAATGCAGCCTTGGGCACTTTCTGCAGACAATTAGCAAACCATATGTAAAAACAAAGAACAAATAATGAAAACACAAATGCATGCAATCCAGACTACATCACATATGATGTGATAAGGCAAAAACAATATCGCATTATGAGCAGTTATACTTTAGTTCTAAACAGGTGGGCTGTGAGGTGGAAAGAGTTGAGAACCCCTATTGTAGAGGGTTCTATATAGAACTTATTGGGCAAGAGTACTATAAGGTTCCAAAAGGCTTCTACAGACTTACAATGTGGGTGGTTCAGGGGTTCTTAAGTAAGAAAATGATTCTACATTGAACCACGAACAGTCAAATAACATTTTGCATGATTAAAAGTTTATCTGCATCTTGGAAAAGTTATTCAGATTAAAAAGGTTCTGTATAGCACCAAAAAATAGGTATATCTATTGTTATATCAAAATTTTAATAACACCTCCTCCAAAAGGTTCTATATATCCCTCTAGAGCACATTGTCCAGCAATCTGAAGAACCCTTTCATGATGAATCGTGTTCATGGCTTGATATAGAACTGTTTTCGTTACTGAAGAACCCTAATTTTTAAGTGTGCACTTGGATGGTAAGTAGTAGAAAATTGTCCTATTTCTCCTTAATTCTTACAACCCGAGATCCACAATTTGAGGGCAGTTACATGCCCATGTCTAGGCTTCCCAACTCACAATCAGAGTAACTATCAAACATGATACACTGGACAAATCAAACTGCAAGAGTTCCTCCACCTAAACATCTGCTTATCATTTTGATGTGTTGAGAGTTCTCTGTGAGCTTTCCATTTTACTGGAAATTGCACCAATAGGGTGGTGGTCTCTGACTTTTACAACCGCAGAAATGACCACAACCTCCACAGACACTTTACACATGTTTATTAGTAACAGTGGTTTATGGTACTTGTCTTCCCTGTTGAACCAACGGGAGCCATTGAATCCATCCAGTCTCCAGCTCAGAAAACTAACAGACACAACAATTAAAAATGCAGTAAAACACAAACAGAGAAAACACCAGAACTATTTCTGCAACGTGCTGATGACCATCAGCCAGAAGTGTGGGGTCGAGACCCTGCTGTGGAGGCTATGAGGGACCACCAAAGCTTGCGTGACAGTTCAGGACCCATAATTGGCCTCATCGAAAGCCTTGCGGGCTCTTTTCAGCTCTTCGTTCATGGTCAGCAGGTCCTTCACCCTGGCGAACTTTCTGGGGTCTTTGCGGATCAGGAACACTATGTCTTCTACCTGGACGCGGCCCTGGCGGCCGATGGACATGGCTTTGTGGGTCATCTCCGTGATGAACTCGATCACCAGGTCCTCCAGAATGTCCACAGACTCGGTGTACGGGTTCTGGTCGTCTCCGAAGCCGTACATCATGCAGCGCAGCTCTTTAGAGAACAGCCTCTTTCTTCTTCCGTGGCCGGAGTCCACGCCGTTCCCCACTTCATCCAGATCCTCATCAAAGCCCGGGTCGTCGTCTTCCTCCGCCATGGCTGAATCACCTTCAACCGACCAAAAACACACTTTAGACCAGCCCTCCTAACCCGTAACCCCTCGTTAACAACAGCTCAGATTTTGTCGTTAAATGAGCGTTTTTAATAGGTGTGAAGATGTGAAACTTACTGCTATGGCACTAAACAGACCGGCTGTCAGGTTATAAACAAACGCGCCCTCTTCTTCTTCTACGATTTATGAACGCACACGGGCGACTGCCGCCCCCTAGCTACGGATTCACACAACAAGCTTTAGATGCACAAAGAGATGCAAAAAAGAAGGACGAAGATCATTTAAGAGAACTTAAACAGGAATTCCAGAAAGCTGCCAGGAAGGACAAGGACAAATACTACAACATCTGAAAAGAGGAACAAATGTAAGAATGCAAAGAATGCAAAAGGACAAATCACCACAGATCAAAGAAAGATAGAAAGAAAGCACACAAGACCTGTATATTCAATTTCTTTCACATTTACATAAAACAAAAGAGAAATTGAATGGCCTATATATATATATATATATATATATATATATATATATATATATATATATAATAAATAAAATGTAAAAAATATAAATTTTATATATATATATATATATATATATATATATATATATATATATATATATAATATATATATAGATTAATTCTCTAATTATATTTTAATATTGGTCGCATGTATGGGAGCAGGCGATCTCTCAGAGCACCACCTAGGGGTGGAGGAGGCCGAACCGTAACCGTCAGGAAAGAAATCGTTTGGAAAAATGCTCATTTAAAAACACAGAGTGCTAAAACAAACACCAGTGCTTTATTATCCCAGCGAATGTGTGGCTCTTCATTAGCAGGAGACGGGATTGTTGAGTTAGCCCATTTCCCGGTGATTGCACTGCAGGGACACGTCAGAGGACAGAGCTGTGATGGATTGCACAGCATGGACATATCTCCTCCACTTCTTCTCGTTTACAACAGGCTCAATCGCTGTCCAGTTATGGTAACATAACTATTGTGACCTGAAACAGTGTGGAGAGATCAGGGGAGCTGGTAGGGTGGTGGATGTGCTCACACAGGTTAATGTGACATGTTTACCCTGGGAGACAGTTATGTTTAATTATACACCATAAAATATTAAGCTGTTCAGTAAGTTCATACGACCTGGAGAAGCAGTCATTAAAGCACCTGACACGTTCACGTCTACTTTAATCCCGTGTTGTCACTTGTTGATTGATTATTGCTTGTGTACATGTCTGTCATCTGGTTAAACTAATGACCCCCTCCATCCATCCATTTTAGTTGATTCCCTGCTTCATCACCTCCTTCAGGTCTTAAAGGGCTTGACTATCTGATTAGATCAATCAGGTAGTAGGGAAAGCACTAAAGTGCATGCTGTAGTGTGCCTCTAGGACCAGGGACCCTGCCCTGCATGTTTGTGCTTTCTCCTCTAACTCTGGGATGCTATTTGAACTAAATGGCTCGTTATTCAGATTTGGGTATACTAAGGGAGAATCCACTAAAGCTAATAAGGTGTCCGTGGCACTCTTGGTTTTCTGCATGTCCTCAAACATCTCACTCCACAGAGTGTTATAACATGTTGGCCTTAAATGTTTTCTTCTTATTAGATTGCAGAAATTGCCAGTTTGGTCCAGTGTATCCACAGGTAAAAAGCATACAAAGCTAGATTCACCTTCCACACAAAACAAAAATCCAGCTCAAGTCCAGCCCGGTCTAATGATACTACTAACATACATCCAGACATTGACAGATACAATTATTTTGCAGGATAATCACCTGTATTTGCTTTGTCTGTGAGTGTTCTTAATGTTTGGCTCATCGGTGTATATGAGACTACAGAAAAAGCCCAGGCTGCCAAGCTTGTAACTGCAAGTGTAATTATGTATAATAACAGATCTTTAAAAACTCATTGTTTTGCAAGGTCAGTCATCTAATTCCTATTTGGGAACGTGCAGTGGAGATGGTGTGGCCTCTGCCAATCATCTCCGGGCCACCTCGCAATGTAGGCAAGTTCTCTTCTACTATGTCTTCTCAATTGGAATCACTTTCTACAACAAGTGGCTTATGAAGGTGAGGTGCAGTTCTCATTTCCTATTCTTATTTTAGGTGGCAATGAGTTGAAAGAAATACTTCAGTGAAATATCAGATTTATTATCATTTATCTCTTTGACCAGATACAGTTGACCAGTCAAGACATGTTCAATATCTGACATGCGTTTCTTTAGTTTAGGGTCAGCGGTATAATATGCTACCAATATGATCCCAAGATTGCAGGGTTGCATCCTGGGTCATGCTGCTTGCCATCAGCACCCGGAGTCTGAGAGAGAAAAATTGGCCATACTTTCTCTGGGTGGCTAGATGGCGCTCTCTCCCCACATCACATCCAGTGCGATGGTAGCCGGTACAGGCATGCTGGCTGTTGTTGGGGTGGACACTTTCTGGCACTTTGCCAACCACATTGCTTGGCAGTTCAAAAGAGGGGCGAGGTGCAGTCACATATGTGATTAAAAGCTAGAGCTTAAAACTCAGGAATTAAAACTGTAACCCCTGTGATTTTTGTCAAGCATTTAACCATAAGCATCTATCCCCTATAAACAGATCCTTGCTATACTGACCATATCAATCTCCTGTTGTAGATCAGTAAGAGCTGTATCAGATATCAAACATGTCTTAGCTAAATAAATGCATCTGGTCAGTTATAAATCACATTAGGTAGTATTTTTCACTGAAATAGTTAGTTATAGTTTTGATACCTGTGTGACACTGTCTGCAGGGTTTGTCCTTGGATTTCTGAATTTTTTCTCACTTTTGTATGATCTATTCCTAGAGGTTTCCTTCCCTTTGTTCATGGCGGCTGGTCCACCTCCTATAATATTTTGCTTGTCTGCTGAGCACAGTGTGCTGTGCAGTGCTGGACACACAAACTAGATTACACTCGGCTGGAAAGAGTACTTGTTCAAAGTGGCACCAACAGGTATGTGCACAGAAGAGCAATGATCAATGTGGTGTTAGATATAAAGGTGACATGATTAGATAGCTGGGCTTACTCGTAGGGTTTAGGCTGAAGTCCATGCTGACTCTGTGTGCCATAATTACAAGTTGTTCTGCCTTTTCTGCAGGTCTGATAACTGATTTGTCTTATTTTAAACTGTTCAAAAGGCATATGTATGTGTTAAATCAGGATTTTCTAACCTCAGATCTTTCAAAATGGCTGGATACTTAATCAGATCAGGTGTGTTCTGTGCAAGGTAAAGTCTAAAACGTGCAGGGCTAGGGGTCCTCTGCTTCTTCATGTAAAGTAGCACAGTGACCCTGATCAAGCATACATTTTCTGAAAATCAATTGCCTATCTTTCAGCGCTGGCAACTGCTCTGGACATTGGACTGTCCAATTGGAGCTTCCTTTTCATTACGATCAGTCTGTGAGTAGCCCATGTCTCTGTGTTGGGGTGGGGTTTTAATCATGCTGTGCTTTTGCAAGGCTAAGTCTGCAGCCTCCAACCAGTTAGTTCAAGATTATGAATAAAAATGAATACAACGCCACAGAAAATGTAAATTTCATTATCTGCTTGTTTCTACAGGTACGATGACCAAGTCTTCGCTTTATTGCTCTTTATTCTGTTTTCTCTCAGATGCTTCAAATTAGGAGGACATTGACCCTTTATGAATATATTCTAACTTTCATACTGTTGGGTGATATAACGCAGAAGGTATGTTTGGTTAAAGATAATGTTAAAGAAAGTAATGGAGCAAGTAACTGAATAAAGAGTTGGTATCCAATCAGCTTCTTGTTTAAGTGCAGCTTATGCTTCTAGACTGTCTGTTATTTGTTTACAGACATTTTTTTAATGGAATAGTCTCTGCCATGTTATGTAGCTTTACAGGGTTCTATATTTGCCTGCCTTTTCATGGACTCCACTGAGACCTGAATTGGCTCCCTGAAAATTTCTGAAAGCTGTAATTACTCACACCACAACCCAAAGTCACAAAACAGGTGTTCCAAACATTGATTTCATTCCATCCCTGTCATGTGGAACTGCAATTTAGAGATGCATGATTGACTGCCATCCAATCCAAGTCCTCAAATCTCATACTCATTAGTACAGAAGAGCCAAGTCACTGAAAGCTAAATGATTTTATGCTGGAAATTGTAGAGGTGATTAGTATATTACTCTCCTAAGCCTTCAAATGTTTTGACTTCAAAGAAGTGTCTGCGTGGGATTCTCAACATGTGGTCTCAGTGGCCATACAGACCATCCTCAGAGGAGAGTAGTAAAACACCAAGTAAGTAGGTTATGTCACTTTAAATGAAAAAAAGTGTTTAAGTAATTATCAACAGATCAATTGTGTTTAAACTGTAAACATTAATAGACATGTTATACATAAAAATAATATAGTGCAGAAGTAACTGAAGGCAAATTAAATTGAATTGGTTGTTCCTTAAATGAAGAAAGAATGCACACAGACTGTTTCCAGATATGCCTTAGTGATGTCAGCTGACATTGTTGTTGTAGGGACATACAGAGACAACTTTTAGTTGGATTTAAAGTCACATTCTAACTAGACATGTCTCGTCTAGTGTTGCTTAACTCATCTTTACTGTGCTTTTGAGGACATTTAAAGCAGATATTTACCTCATGAAGGCTTCGTGTCATTTTCTTTGGCGCCTGGTCAGGCATTTTCAGACAGTTGAGTTTTTTGGGCCATTATGCTTTTTATTCATAAACAGGTGGGCTGCGAGGTGAAAAGGTTGAGAACCCCTGTGTTAGAGTACATTAGCCTGTGAGACTAAAAAAAATCATATCCTAATTAAGCTTAATATGATGTCAGTAATGTACCATATAACCCACCATGTATTATTAAGCTTTAATGTCAAACACATTTTGAAGGGAACAGTAAAGCTGTATATATGTAAATTCAGAACGACTCTTTCTCTGTAAATAGATTATTTTTAATATCCCTATTCAAAACTTTATATTGGACTATTATAATCAATATCTTACTCAGTGGTATAGCCTTTATAATCATCTAAAAATGTAGCGGCATAGTGCTTTCTTGAATGCCCCCATGTTCTGGTTACACCATTTCCCTGAGCTCATATTCGTAATTTCAGACTTATGTGAGCTATTACCTGATTGATATGTTGGTAATGGCCGGGGATAATGACCAGTTATTGCACGCAAGTACTTCTAATGTACGCTTTCTCTTAAAAAGATTTTTGGGGTTTTTAACCTGAGGCTTTGTTCTTGTTTGCATGAAAAATAGGTACTGGGGTAAGAAGGTCCTGAACTTCCTGTTCTTTCAAGACCCATTCCTACAGTCTGGTTAGTTTGTACTTATATCAAAGTGGTCTGTTCATGTTCACCCTCAAGTCCACTCAGTTTAACCTGGAGGGGCTTTATCATGTCCTCTTTGGCCTCCTTCATTGGTAGGATCGCTGGACCTAGCCCCAGAATCCTCATGCAGAAGCGGAGCTGGGTGAGTCTGAGTCTGAATCCAACTGCTGGGAGGGAGGATTGTGGTAATAACAAGAAAGTAAAGGCTATGGTTTTGGAGCAAAAAGTCAAAGACACTAATATCCTAATAACTAATATGATCTTACATTTGAAGATATATATGGTAGAAGATATGTCAAAGATTATTGGTATGTCGTTGCACTGTTTAGTTTTATAGCTTATTTAATCACTAGCTTTTGTATTAAAACTGTAATGAATCAACTAACGTTACTGCCTTTAATTACATTTTACTTGATTTTTGTATTGGTGTGGTATTAAAAATTAATTTATTAATATTGAATGTATTAATCTACCTATTTATGTAACTTGTTTATTGTTATTATTTATCTGTCATTGTACTGACCTTATGTGAAAGCCAGTTAAGCTTTCACAGACAATTAACTTAAACATGATCAGTACAGAGTCACGATAACTACGTTACTGACGTTACTGACATATTACATATAAAGTAAATGGTCACAGCCTTAATCATTTTTGCTCACATCAATGTTGTCCATGTTTCTCTTAGCAAAGAGAGCACATTAATGTGAATTTATCTATTGAGGATATTTAGTGATTACAGCTGTACAATTGAATGGAGGCTCTAGCACCCTGTTGGGCTGCCACTAGTGTGGATACAAGACAAGATGATGGCAGGATGGCATGGGGCAGACATGTTGGCATGTTTGCCCACAGATATGGTTAGACTGCAGGCCTACACACTCCTAAGTTAGAAAGCTGGTGTCACAGCTTGTCCCATAAAAGTGTGATTGGCAATAAATCTGATGACCAGGCCAAGGAATTGTTGCAATCTAGTCCAATCCTAAGACACTTTGCTCTTGCAGTGAAAAAAAGGCCAAGCTGGATGTGCCAGTTGGAAGTCAAGCAGGAGAGGCAACGGCAGTACAGGTTGTCCTGCCACATGTGACCTAACTGTTAGTGACCCTCATATAACTACTAGGGGTGACCATATGTTGTATACGATGGCTCCTCAGACACCAGCAGTTGGAGTGATCACCACATCCCAAACAGAACCTAAACGTATTGCTACAGATGCAGTTAGGTATTGTGTGTGTGTGAGAGAGAAGAGAGAGAGAGAGAGAGAGGGCAGAGAGAGAGAGAGAGAGACAGAGGAGAGAGAGAGAGAGAGAGATATGGTGGACAACAGAAAAATATATTTTACCTAAATATCAGTTACAAGCATTTATAAGCTTCTAATGCCCATGTAATAAGCTCAGTTTATGTATTGGCTGCTCGAACATCACAGTTAAAGTTAATGCATGTAACAAGAATTTGCAAGGTAATTTGGGAACTAAATATGACATAAAAGCTTCCGTTAACCTGATGTTTCTCATATGTTTCAAATATTCCCTCCATACAGGAGACTCCAAAATCCAGTTGACACCATGTATCATCTTCAGCCACTCATGTTCCTCGGTCTTTTCCTCTTTTTTATTCCTGAATGAAGGTGGAGTCACATGACCAGTTTGCTTTTGCGTCACTTCTCTCTTTTTTAGCTTTTAACGATACTTAAATAATAATGATGATGTACTGATCATCCCCTCCAACTCCTAACCCTAACCCCCACCAACCTACCCTTTTCAGTATCTCCTTTCGGTTACACAAATCCATTCACTGTTTGCACTAGCTAGCTAACGTTATGCTCCCCTCTGTGTCTCTTATCATTCCCCTCTGCCTTCTCTACTCTCTCTCTCTCTCTCTCTCTCTCTCTTACTCTTTCCATCTGTCTCTGTCTTTCAAATCATCTCTGAGACTTAGTTCAGTTTTCAGGCCCCAATCTAGTAGATTCCCAAATGTTTGTGAACAAGCACTAAGTGATTCTTTCATTTCTCCTAAAAAGGTGGAGCAAACAACACACTGTGTGCTCTCTACCTGTTAAGGACATGAACACTAAGATGTGTTTGGGAAACTGTTCAAAGTCCAAAATATATTTAATCTATATTCCTTATATATTTTGTATTAGATATTTAATAAAAAAAAGAACTTCATACAAATCCATGCCTAGAAAACTACTAGACAAGCTGAGGCATTAGTGACTGTGAAATACCTGTACAACCTCAATTCCAATGAAGTTGAGATCAACTTAATGTGTGAAATATAAATAAAGAGAATACGATGATTTACAAATACTTTTCAACCTATATTGAATTGAATACACTACAATGACAAGATATTTAATGTTCAAACAGATAAGCTTTATTGTTTTGGCAGTTTCTTTTGTTTGTTTGTTTGTTTTTATGCAAATACTCACTCATTTTGAATTTGATGCCTGCAACGTGCCAAAAAAGTTGGGACAGGGGCAACAAAGACTAGGAGGATTGAGGAATACTCAGAAAACACCTTTTGGAACATTCCACAGGTAGAACAGGTTGAACAGGTTCATTGTAAACAGTGTCATTTTGGGTATAAGGGAACATCCCCCGAAAACAGTCTGTTCACAAGCAAAAAGGATAAGTGGTGTGTTAATGCCCATGGCATGAAGTAAGTTGCATATCACTGTGAGAGTCATCATCAGGTCTGAGGATGTGATGAAGTTGGTCGATGACATTCGAACTTACGACTATTTTCAGCAGATTGGTGACGGATGTTTGGACCAATTTCCTCGGAATGCGGATTGAAATACGCCACCGGTATATAAAACAGAAACACAGCACTTTTATTGGACAAATGTATTTAAAAGCAGAAGGTCAAGCAGTTCAGATCAATAATAGACAGGCGAGACAAAACCAGATTGGACAAACCAGAGACGTAGTTGAAAAACAGGTGAAGATCAAAAACTGGCAGAATAAACACAGGACAAAGCGAAAGACCAGGATCAAGCGGAACGGCCTCAAACAGACCCGACTGATGGCGATAAACGAAACAGACAGACTGATAACGATAAACAAAACAGACAGACTGATAACGATAAACATGGGTATGTTGAGGCTGTGAGGCAAGCAGACTCTGAACAGGTTGGGCTGATTCAAGTCTCTCGGACCAATTAGCAGATACAATCAGAGCTCCGGTGATTGGGAAGGTGGTGAGTCACGCGATCAGTCAGGTAACAAATGAAGGATTCTGGGAATTGGAGTCGGGAGAGACTGGGGGTTCACGACACATACAGGTTGATTTACGGCCTGCAGGTCATCTTTTAGAGACTGTCAGTGTTCATCTGAATTTAATGGTGAATGTTGTTTGCTATACTTCCGCTTTACGCCAAATAAATAATGAAATGGCCAGATGTAGTACATGAGAAAAACAAGTGTAAACACAAAACAGTAGTAAACCACGAACAGTTCTACACTACTTGTTGAGATATCGCTTCTTTGTGTAAAAATGCACAATTAGTTAATTACATGAAAATAAATTATTGATAATTGTATGATTCATTGTCATTTAAACAGCATGATGAATTGTTTACAGTACACAGTGGGTCGTGACTACCGGCTGATAGCCCTGTTTAAGCATTGTGTAACAGAAAAAATTATGTATTGAAAAAATGCAAAAATATATCGCACAAATGGGCGTGTCAGGGGTTTGCTCGGGTGTTCTTGGCGTGTTGCAAAACCGCTTTAGACAGTTTGCTTAGCTAAAACATTTGAATTCACCACCAACCAATGACCTTTCATCATGTGGTAGCAATATTTGGACCTAAGATCATGTGCATGTTTTGTGTAGGCCTGGGGTTTAAGCACCTCAGAAGCTGTTCGGGTAGGCGAGCTGCAGCCACTGCTCTACTCTCTCAGCTCATCTCGATTGGGGGCGCTGGCCTTTGGGCTAGATTTCTCAGGGTTCTGCTCGTCTCTCGCACCTCCAGCCTCACACTCTCCATCGCAGGCATCTTTAAGGTGAATTCAAGAATCCATCTGTGGAAAAAAAGAGTACTTATTTAGTCATTGCTAAAGTCATTGGTCTTTTGTGTTCTCTAAGCAAATCACTATGCGAAATGTTTGTGATTATCTTCAAGTAATCATAAAACGTGTGCGTGGCGTTGATACATGGAAACCGGCTCTTTTATTTTTATGACACAAATAAAAGTTCACTTTACTTTTAGGAAACTGAAGACTTTGTGGTGGGATCATGCTATTCCTGTTGCAGACCATACTGTTTTTCCTCCACTGTACTTTTTTCCACATATCACATTATTAGGCAAACAAAAATATAATTGTTGGATTAGATTGGATTTTATATATATATAAGCAAGTTGAAGGTACATTGTGTCCAAAGGCGTAAGGGTAAATAGTATTATTATTATTAATTTGATAATTGGGGAGTTAATTTCCCTATAGCCTTCTTCCAAAAAACAATATGGGTTCTTCAGCACATACAAAGCAGAGAAGGCTGAAGATCAAGCCTTTTCTTCAGTTCTTACTTCAATTCAAAGTGGAGATTAAAAGTGTATAGTTAATATCTTAGAGGAGTCAAAGACAAGGTCTGAAACAAGAAAAATGTTGAAATGTTTGAAAGACAATTCAGAACCCTTGTTTGAGTGCAAAGGCCTTCAGGAGGAAGATTTGTAGAGTTGTCATACATTTGTTCTATTGTTCAGTGACACCTGCACAAACATAGCCTTCTGAATCATTTAGTGTCAAATGTTTGCAAGGAACTGTTGCATTTTGGAAATAAGTCCTGTAAGCCAATAAGTTAGGAGAGATAGAAACTTAAATACAATGAACAAAGGTATGTTTGGAAAAGAGGAATTTCACAGAATTTCATGAAAGATTACCTTTCCAACCATTAAGCACGGGGGTGGATCAATCATGCTTTGGTGTTGTGTTGCAGCCATTGGCACTGAGAACATTTCATGAGTAGAGGGAAGAATGGATTAAATGAAATTCAGATTTGGAATCTGCGTTTTGGAATCGTTAGCGTTGAAGTTGAAGCTTCTTCGATGGATAATGATCCTAAACACCCTCAATATCCACAGTAGATCTCTCAAAGGTGCAAGTTGAAAGGTTTCCATGGGCCTCACTGTCTCCTGATCTGAACATGTTGAAAATCTGGTTCAGACCTCAAAAGAACAGTTCATGAAGGATGGCCAAGTCTCAGAGACTAGGACTTTGCAGAAGATTGATAATCCTCAAACACTAACTGAAGACTCTTGGCTGGCAGCTTATAAAAGCATTTATGGGCTGTGATACTTGCCTAGATGCATCGTATCCACAAACATTTGGACAGTGTGGGTCAGTTAAATGAAACAATTATTACTCCTGGCAACATGTCTCTCTCTCTCTCCTTTCTCTCTCTCTCTCTCTGTGTCCCTCTGTCTCTCTGTCTCTGTGTGTATATAGGAGGTGTGCACTCTACTGCTGGCAGTAGGGTTTATGGGAGATAAAATGAGCACAGTGAACTGGCTGGGCTTTGTCGTCTGTCTTTCTGGTATCTCAGTACATGTGGAGTCTGAAAGGCGATATTACAGCAAAGGTAGCATTTGCGTTTGTATTTATCATCTCCTTTTCACTTTCAGTGGGCTCAGTGAGAGTCAAAGGAATAATTCTAGACCTCTTTGCAGTTTCTGCTTATTGTTATCAGGGAAAGTATGGGATTATTCTGCTTTTCTTAGCATGCCGATGGTAACCTTGATCATGAATCTCTATGTACTTAGAAGAAAATCATGAAACCCACTGACCTTATACAATAATGGAAACCGATATGAAGATGCATCAGTATCTGCTCATTCAGTTCTATTTAATTTTTCATGGAGAATTTTTTCTATAGAGAAATGAATGGACCAGGATTATACCAACAAAACTACAGGAGAAAATGGTCAGCAGAATGAAATGGTCACTTCTCTAGTCATGAGTGTACTCATCTTTGCTTTCAGTCTGATTGATTTCTAGGTATTGCGCCTTCATTAAGACCACTGTCGGGAAGAGACAATCCAGATATGGAGCTTCCTCTTCTTAGATCCAGAGAGGACACCTGGAGTAGAGGATGAGGAAGAGAGGAGGACTGAACCCAAGGACCAAAAATAAATTTTCTGTCCCTCAAAATGAAAAGAGAAATAGACCTTTGGCATTGTCTCAACCAATAATTCGCTTCCAGACAGTCATGGGACCGTGGACTCTCAGAAAGTACCACAAAATGACAGTGAAGCTAAAAGCATATAGAGCTGATAAAGGACATTTAAACAGACAGACTTGGTTCACAAAGTATGTGATGTTCCAGAACAGGCATAGTAGGAGGAAGAGTGCAGGGGATTGGGGACCAGATCACAGGGCGCATGATTTACTCTTTATATGCAAACATAATTCAACTTGCAAAGCCATCCAGTTCAGTTCAGTCAGGTACTTTTTACATTGCTTGGCAAAACTTGCATATAATACATTATTCATTTGTTCAACTGTTATCTTCACCAGTCTTATCTTTAGCTATATTGACTGGATTTAAATTAAATTAGTCTGCATTACTTAAGATGTATTTTTTACAGTGTCATTAAATTTTTTTATTAGTATGTAGCTTTTCCACTCATATATAAATAATTTTATTTATTTATATCATGCAGCCTAGTTTTGTACTCTCAATGATGATCTGGACCTCAGGACCTCTTCCATGTGGCCTTATGTCTTTCTGTTTACATGAGAATTGACTCTCTTTTCCTAATGAGCATAATTTTACTTTGCAGAGATGTAATTTTGTGAGTGATGTACTAAGTACTACTTATCCTGGTGACTGTAAAATAAAATAATAATAAAAAAAACATTCAGCATTACATGAATATGAATATCTCTAAAATCCACAGGTCATTCTACAGTATGTCGTGTGTAGTGGTGCTTCAAGTCAGTTTCATCTTTCATGCAGACTAAAGAAGTCAGAGGAGTGGAGATCAAATTAGATTTACCCAGTAAGGTGCCTCCTGGCAAAAGAAGAGGATTTCTAAAGGACTTGCAACTGGTTGGTTTACTTGAGTGTGTTTCAGCATGTTCAGTCAGAGGACTATTCATAAATCTTCTGTGTGCAGAGTTGTAGAACAAGGTGGTGGTGGTGGCTTGAAAAATTAGATTCAGTGGTTACCAGATCATATGCAGAAGTCTGCTTTAGATCTGAATCCTATTAGATACCAAAGTTATTAGATAAACATGGCATCGTTTTGGACTGACCTGCCAAAGTCTCAAATGCGAATAAAGGATCAGATTTGTCTTGAGATGGTGTCATGTTTGGTAGAAAACTACTGGGTTGTGGAAAGAAGGAATATCATGGACAAAAAATTGAATGATTTCCTGTTTGCAGTGTTGACCTGTAGGACTTGAACACAGTGCTGAAATCTGAAATTCAGTTGCAGATCTGTAAAATCTTTGACAACTTCTAGTCTGACTGAGTCAGTTACAGCACTAATGTGGGAATGACATTTTAGTATTTTAGATTTGTTCCCAACAGTGCGAATTTTGGACATTTAACATTTTTAACTCGTTTCCTCAAATGCAAAAATATTGGGGGTCTACTGCATGTTCAACTTATTTATTTAGTAGAAATAGAGTTGAAGTTCTGTTATAGAAATATATTTCAAATTTGGCTTGTATTAATAGCAGTGTTTGAGGAATTGGCTTCATGTATCAAGAAGTTTGGAATGAAGCTCTGAAATCTAAATACCATATGCCAATTTGCATGAAAATAGACCAGTAAACCTGATGCTAAATTAGTGTGACTGATTGTATTCATTATTATTAATAATAATAATAATAATAATAATAAGCTTTAATATTACATAATATTTAATATGATTTCTAATTATATATATATATATATATATATATATATATATATATATATATATATATATATATATATATATATATATATAACTAGATACTATGGTACCTTGATCCTACCAAAAATGTAATACTACTACTAATAATAATATTAATAATAATGATAGTTTATAAAAAGAAACTAAAAGAAACAATACACATCGTCAAAGAAACAATAATAATATGTAATAATAATAGCCAAAATTATAATTTTATGTACTGTGTGTGTTTATCTAAAGACAAAATACACAACGCTCTGGTTACTCTTGTCATAAAAGGAAATATACTACTACTACTACTAATAATAATAATAATAATAATAATAATAATAATAATAATAATAATATTTAATGAATTATTATAATAACTTATTTTATTGTTTATTCTAAGAAAATACACAACTCAAATACAAGCATGCCTTACTTTTACACATAAATAATAATTATTATTATTGTTGTTTTGCAGACCACACACACACACACTTTACGACTATGTAGTTAAAGTTTGATGTTGTTAGTTTATTGAAATGTTCCTCCTGAAGTCGTGCGGCTGTTAATCTCCGGCCTCTGCGCTGCTGAAGGAGCGGAAACCCGAATAAGAGCACGAGCGCCAGCTTCGTGCAGGTCGTCCCGCACGAGACGCAGACTGATCCCCAAACCAGACTCCGTCCCCTCCGCGCGGCTCCGCTCCCCTCCCCGCCCACATTTCAGCACAGGAAGGCAGAGGCAGGCAGAGGCCGTGTCCTGTTTCTCACCTACAGCCCGCAGTCAGCACTCGACCAGGGAGCAGAGAGGGTGTGAACCAGCTGAGCGGCCGGGTCTTCATCCCCACCTGAGGAGCGCGAGCGTCGGATTAAAGCCCGGCCTGCCGACTGCCTCAGGTCTGTGCGCTCTGATCTCAGTCTGGAGTCCGCAGGAGAGACTTTACACTGCCTTTAACACCTGCACTGAAGAGGGCGAGCAGAGCAGCATCTGCTGCAGGTATAAAGACATGATTTACTATCATAATCATAATAATAACCAATAACCATAACCAATAATAATAATAACTAATAGTAATAATAACAACAACAACTAATAATAATAAGAAATAATGACAGCAACTAATAATGGTAATAATAATTATTAATAATAATAATAATAATAACTAATAATAATGTCTTGTATAGAAGTTAAAATATCTTGTAGACTTGAGAAAGTTTCAGTAAAGTGGGTATAATAGTGCATCCCACACTGACCTATTAAAAGGCTCTCAGATGTTACTTTTGGGTAGTGTTCATGGTGAGAAAATGCCTCTACTCAAAACACTTTTTCCCCAGTTGACAGACTTTGAGAGGGGACACATAATTGGACTGAGAGAAGCAGGATGGTTGTTTTGGTTAATTGCCATTTGCAGTGGTGTCATGGTTGAGAAACCTGGGCTGCTATGAACAAATCCAGGTTCTTGTTGGGATCTAACAATGGTCAAGTTTGAGTATGGAGGCCTCATGGTGAATGCTTTAACCCTGTTGAGTGACACACTGCCCCAAACACTTCCCCAAACACGACAGTTGGTCACCCCTAGTAGTGATATGAGGGACACTAACAGATCAGCTACATGTGCAGGACATCCTTTGACTTGAATGGCAGGGCTTCCAAGTGGCATTTTCAGCAGGATAATGCTCCCCCACACAGCAAAGCTTTTACAGGAATGTCTCTACCAGCTGGGACGCCAGCTTTGGCAACCCACAAATTCACAGGATCTGCATTCCGCGCTGCAATATCTGTCGGCAAATATGCCACAGGATGCCATACAGTACCTGTATACCTAGATGTCCAAATGTATCTTATCTTGTATCCAAGAAAGAGGTGGGCCAACAGGGTACTAGAGCTTCTATTCAACTGTATAGTTTTCTGAAAATACACCTATCACTCTAATATTGTAATCACTCACATACTTAGTCACTACGTTATGAATATAATTCCATTTCAGCTCCTTCTTGGTGCATTATTTTTTTCTGAAATTTAGCAGATATCTTGAAACAGGTGTAGATTGTAGTCATTCAACTATTCAGACATCTTTTTCCTCTCACCACCACTGGATAATGAATGAAGGTCTTTTGTATCTTAACAATTATTCATAAAAATGGAAAATGGAGATACAGCTTTTCCTTCTCACACACACCTTTTTAAAAAGGTTGTAACAGGTGTTCAGTTTCCCAAACTCACGTCTTGTAATTAACTTCAATTACACACTTAATGCTTCTGTAATCTGTCCTGTTGTTTTGCTGTACCTGCACAGCAACTGTCCATATTTTTTGCCAACCATTTTTGGTGTTATGAAGACTACCTTTGCTCTATGTAGACTTCTTTCAGAAGAATACAGTGGTCTAGTACACGATTTAAAAATGCTCCATTATCATTCTGTGGTCTCAGAATAGCAGTGTTACTTTAATCAGCACCTGTGGCATGTTCTGCTTTGGTTAACTCTACTTATGGTGGCAGTTACCACTAAATGAAGCAAGTAAAAGCTTTAAATATTTTCATTGTGACTGTATCTTACATTTTGCAGGTCCCGTTGTGATCTGGTCTTCCTCTTGCCCATCCTCTTCTCTGCTCTTCTCTGTGCAATGGCTTTCATCACTGGGATAATTCTCCTAATGCTGGCCTCTGAAGTCTGTGCACAAGGTATTGTACTAATCTCTTTGGACTTCTTTAACTTGCTAATCCATTACAAAAACACTGTCTTTTGAAGGTTTGGTGAATTATATTATATGGACATACAGTGGTACCCGAAGGTTTAGGCACATCTTGTAGTCTGTTACTGTGAATAGATGTGAGTAAAATGACATGTGATTACTTTTTTTTACTTGTATTAAAATGATCTAAAAAAGTCAGTACCTAATAACACCCCCTTTTACAAGCTTGAAAATGCTTTTTGCTCTTCCATGAAGGTCATATTTGTGCATTTGAACAGGTCTTTATCTTTCAAATGTGGCTCTTTATATTGCTTTTGAGCTCTCTAAACAGTTCTCTAAGAGACCTCAGGTTGACCTCTGCCATTCTTCTTAACTGCCATTTCTTAATGAACTGAGGAAAAGGCCACTTGAAGCCTCCTCCCGTCCTTATCATGCTGTGTGAGGATCAATTATTTTCATTGTCTTGGCCGAATTGTAATAAATTGAAATCTGCATGACATCTCATTTCCTAGTGGAAAAAGCAACAGCCCTTACAGGCTAATTGAGGTCTGGGAGCTCAGATCTGTTAGGGTGGCCAAACCCTTTGCATGGCAATATGTTTCTTTCCCACTACAACACTATACAACATTTACAAATGTAATGCACTTGCTTAGATTGATGTATTAAAGAATGTTTAATTTTTAACTTTATACCTGAATATAAGTTCATCTTTTACTCACTTACAGTAACAGACATATTGACCAAAGGAGCCCACATGTTTGCAAGCAGCTGTATCAGACTACACTATTTTGTCTCAAGAAAATGGCCTGGCCAAGAAAAGTTATTGTATTTCCATAATTGGGCTCAAATTGGTTTCCCTGTTTTCATGGCAAATGCAATGCCTCCAGCACTGAACATGAGCAGCTACTTTTAGTCAAGTTTTCTGACATGCAGGCTCTTGTAAGTACGTACAAGTCCTCATTAAAACACTGCATTATATTGTATTAAAGGAATTCTACTAGTAAAATCAATGGTTATGTTTAGAACCCATGGCACATTAAAGATCCAGTTGCAAAAGTTTCTGCTGTCTGATAGGGAAAATATTGTACGCTGTATGGTTCTCCAAAGTGGTTTCACTGTTCCTTTTTTGAAAATATACGGAAGTATTTTTTGTATGAACTATAACAAGTCTCTCAGAGAAGTCTTGTGTACTATTGCCCTTCCCTTTCCCTTCTTATATGCAGGTCATAAGGTTTAAGTGTGATCTGCACTGTTCTTTCTCATTATGCTAATAACATACATCCTCTCAGAAGAATAGGAGTGTGAGAGGAAGGGAGAAGTCCCTGTGAGTGATGGTTAGGATCAGTCAGTAGCACAAACCATACATTTCCCAAACGATTACAAGCCGTTTAAAATCCATCTATATTAGATGCTGCCGTGTGGAGGAAATCTGAAGATGAAAGTGTGAAGATTTTTTTAGAGTGTAATGTTTTAATTAAAGGAGCTGAGGCTGCTCTAGTGTTATTTCCCACCATCTCTTCAACACATCATATTCAGAATGCCATAAAAAGGAGTCAGCATTTTTCATGTTCAAGTAATAGCCAAGAACCTAAATAAAACCCAAGAACTTCCAACATTCTCAAAAATAAAAATGGCACTTTTAGTTTCGCTAAATGGTTTTTCTCTCTGATTAACAATTTTTCTTTAAAGAACCTAAATGCACAGATATTACTTTGAACTGAATCTAAAAATGTTAATTAAATGGAGGAAAAATAGAATTTAATATCAGACATTTCATGGCTATCACCCACCAAGAAATTCAATTTAAAATTTAATTGCCCCTGTTCTTAGAGGTTGGAGAGCAGGAGAGGCTTCATGAATGTGTCCATTTTTCTTATTACAGACAAAAATATATATTTCAGTCCTCCAGATTTTAACCAACAGTGCTTGCTTTAGGTCCATGAGTGCCTGATGATCAAGGTTCTTTTGGCATTACATTTATTATGATTTGTACTCCCATAGTGTGTCTGTCTACAAGATGTTAGTCTGCTGGATATTTGGATAGGCATTCAGCCATAATGTTGACTTTGAACAGAAGACCTTACGTAGCGTTTGATCCTTCACCAGCGGTTGCTGAAACCCCAGGGTTTCTCTGCTCTCCTCCCAGCTAAGTGAGGACAGAACATAAAGACAGTTTGACACAAAAAGAGGCCTTTAGGCTTTTCTTGCCAGTCTTGCACTTGTCTGCATTTGGACTCTGACGTCACATACCCAAGGCGCCTATGAGCTAACCTTCAACCCCAGAGTAAAACGGATTTCCTGTGCCCCTCATCTCTCTGTGGCCCCGTAGTACAGTAAAGTCTGTGCTTTGAGTGGTCAGGGACAGCTGGAACTGGACAAGATGCACAGAGACTGGAGCATGAAAGAGGAGGATTGTTGGGAGATGGCGTGTGGAAATTATGCAGATCAGCAGAAGACAAGGGCAGAGTTGAGCAGGGGATTTGTGAGGGAGGAAGAGAGAGGAGTGACTGCGAGAGACTCCCAGTGTTTTACAACCTCTCTGTGGAGAGGCAAACAGAAGGCATTGAGATGTTGTTGCTGTGGAGGACTTTGATCTTGAGGCATCTCCTCTATGTCTCGCCCTTCACACCATACTCTATGACCTTCTTTCCCATGGATCTCCCTCCCTTTCAGAGGCGTGTTTTGTCCAGCAGCAGTCTGTGTATACAGGCACCCTGCTTACACATTTTGTCACTGAGAAGGTCCGATACTCTATATATGTCCCGAAGTATCCAGAGCTTATTCAGATTACTGGATTCATTGCTGACAAGGCACTGGACTGCTAGAGCAGCCATACACAAGTCTAGTTTTGGCAAGTGACATCTAAGGTTCCCTGGCAATGCACTGTATGAGGCAACAATGTCTGGAGTGTTTTAGCACAATGAAACACTTTTGTTATGATTTGTGATAGACTGTAATGAATTCACCCAGCATCAGTGCCTGACCTCATGTTTGTTTAGGCTGAATGCAATCCCATCCTAACTACACCTAAAACTTTGCATTATTTGATGTTTTCAGCATCTCAGTCTTCTGACCAGTCTTATTTTATTGTTTGTGCATATTTAATATTCATGCATATTTAACCATTTATAATTCCACAATAGACAACAACTGCTGTAAGAGATGGGAGCTAGCACATGCTTCTTCTGATTCACATGAAGCCACCCAATTGCTTCTTTTTAAACTGGACATCTGAGCTTGCTTGGAGGAAAGCACCTACCTCCACTTCCAGACACCACATTGCCTCGCATCATACTAAATGATGGGGGAGAAAGAGCCGCTCTACTCACTCAGAGAGAGCAAGACCAATTGTCTTAGTAGTTCTTCATGAATTCCAGCATTTAAAACCATTTATGGTTTACCAAACCCGTTACCTTAAAAGTGGTTGCAACACAACACAATTTTTAGCAGCCAAAAAATTAACTCTCCACACTGACAAGATTTTCACACCCAAAAAGACTGAGCTGAAGGCCTAATTACCATTGAAAGGCAGATTGTGAATCACATATAAAATCTGTTTAAACTTTGTAAACTGTTTGTAGTGTTTGGTTCAGTAATGCAAAAAAACATGATTTTTCTGGAAACCATGTTGCATTGAATTCCACATCAAGGCATTAACAGTGAGTTGACTGGCTTTTTTTAGCTTGAAGACTGAAACTTCATCTGTAACCAGCAAGCTAAGTGGTTCTTGTTTTGTTGAAAAGTGTAGAAGCTCTGTTTTACTGCAGAGAATGGTTTTTCTATTTTTGATTCTGATATGGATTTGCAAGAGGGTGGTAAATGAGCTGCATGCAGCTCCCTAGCCACATGTTGCCTTCTGAAGTAGTTTCTTTCTGACAAACTAACATTTGCTGTGATATATCTGATCTAAAAGCTTCTCTAATGTGGGTGCTTGTATATGATGAGAAATTTATCAAACCTGTGCAATGCTGGCTGGAGCTGAGGAACCAGTACATTCCTCTAAGCTGCCCAGCAATGATGCAACTGGCAGCAGTTGAAAAAATGCAGTATGTGATGGGGGAGTCCTAACAAGACTGGGACATTACATTTTATTAAGTTTACAGGAACAGGGAATTTAACTATTTCAGAGTGATTTTGAACTATTTCATGCTACAGTTTGAAAATGTTATAAGATTAGGGAGAATTTGTTTTTTCATGATGTTTGCTCTTTTCTAACAAAGTGTTCTCTTTGACTTGATTCCAGGCCGATTAAAGCTGACTGTCCTATCAGAAGACAGGCTCCAGATGAAGTGGAAGGAAGCAGAGGGAGCAGTTCAGGGCTACAGGGTCCGAGTGCGGTCAATCTCAGGTGAGAGTGCTTTAGATAAAAATTCTAGATATGACGGCCCCTGGCAGTTTTCTGACTCTTTCTGAATTCTTTTCTGACCCTGTACAAATTTAATATGCTTTTGGACAGTACTTTACAATTTTAGGAACCACCAGAATGTTCTAAATGATGAGCAATTAAGCAACTATCTACTAATAGTAACTTCTTTTCAGAGTATCATCCATTAATAATGTAGCACACTAGCTCACATTTGGCATGTTGGGAGTTCTCTGTGTCTGAGATTCCACAGATTGCTGAGGCAAGGGTCACTGATTTTTATGGCTTAACTGGAGGAGTAACTCAGCTAATGTGTAAAAGGATGTAGAATCCTGGGGCCCTCAGGCCAAAGGCTTCTTCTTACAGACTGGCCCTAAACTGAGCTAAAACCCAGATTCATACATGAGCATGAGCATGTATGAACCTTCTTATATGACTGTGTTATAATTTCCACACTGTTTCTAGTCAACATTAGGAGACAGTATTTTGCTGCAGGCTTGAGTTTTACTGCTGACCTGGATGACCTAGACAGCGTAAGTGCAAAGGTATTCCTGCAGCCCTCGTGCACCTGCAGAAGAACAGGAAGTGACTAGTTTGTTCAGAAATTAGCAGTTTAAAAGGACAGAATGAGGCAAATGAATGAATGAACACACATCACATTAGTTCCGCAGTGTAGAGATTCAGCCTGTCCGTCACAG
The DNA here is from genome assembly GCA_034509495.1 of Acestrorhynchus altus. Taxonomy (NCBI): domain Eukaryota; kingdom Metazoa; phylum Chordata; class Actinopteri; order Characiformes; family Acestrorhynchidae; genus Acestrorhynchus; species Acestrorhynchus altus. The sequence continues at coordinate 17,544,707 of CM067518.1, forward strand.
ATCAGTCTGATTATCGCCGACTTCAACCAACTTTCATTTCCTTTTTGCTTCTTTCATTTTCACTTTCTTCTCATCTTTCTTTTTCTCTTCTTAAAGCCCCTTTCTGATTCCTTTTGTTTTAACTTTCTGTTTTTCTTTTCTTGTTTTTCTCTTCTTAGAACTTTTCCCTTATATTTTTTACTTTTTTCTCTCCATTCTGTTCTTAGCCTTTTTCTGTTTATCTTTCCTTTTTTCCTTTATTTTATTGCTTGTTTCTTTCCTTCCTTTTTTCTCTCATCTTGTTTTCTTTATTTCTCTTTGTACATTTTTCTTTCTTTTTGTCAGAATCTCTTTTTCCATCATGTCAGACATCACTGTAACTGAGAGGTTTGGCTGGTCATACATACAATCAGAAATGGAATGAAAATGGGCAAGTAGCCTATCTTACATCCATTGCTATCTGCCCATGCTCTCACACCTCTCTCTCCTCTTTCTGTCTGTCTATGTCTCTTGTTCTCTGTCTTATAATCTCTTTCTGTCCCTCCTCTTGTTATCTTATTCTCGCTTATCTTCCCCACACCCCCTCTCTGAGCTGAGTTCAGACAGGTCTGTACTGTATTGAGAAACTTTACACAGAAAAACAAACACCTTCTCTGCCATATTCAGGAGAAAGGATAGGGATATGATGGAGAGTTGGGGGAGGGTTCACAGAGTGCAGTGAGAAAGAAAGAAAGAAAGAAAGAAAGAAAGAAAGAAAGAAAGAAAGAAAGAAAGAAAGAAAGTAGTTGGAAGAAAGAAAGAAGGTAACAATATGCAACAATTCCCCCAACCTTTGAGTTTTTGAAGAAACCCAGGTTTCATTTTGTTTATTTTGAACAGACATCTCTACCTCATATATCCTGTAAAGTAGTTGGTACAGCTGGACATATACTGGAACACCTTCCCATTGGCTTCTAAAAAAATCCTTAATCAGTCATGTGCTACAGAAGACACATCTAGAATGTGCTCATGTAGAAAAACTGTAGTGTATTCCTTTAATGTAGTGATGTGTACTTATCAGCTTTTCATTGTGTTCCTGTCATTCGGAAGTGCCTCAGCCGGAGATGATGCTGACCACCACGCGGGGCAAGGCCACAGTGGTAGGTCTGGACTCCAGACAGGAATACCTCCTGCAGGTGCTGGTGCTGAACGGAACCGGAGAGAAGCTCATCGCCAAGAGGCGCTTCACAAGTAAGAGAGATGACAGGGAGGGATAATGCACAACTACAGGTGTCGTAAACAGGGAAGGGATAGAGGGGATATAGCAGCAGACATCAAAGGTACTCAAAGATTATTGAATGCAAAAGGATAAAAGAACTGCAGGTGGAGCAAAGAACAAATGATAGAGTGAAAAAAATCAGTTTCAAGTTCACTTCTTTAGCCAGTTCATGGAGCATAAGCTTCCGTAAGTTGCAAGCAACATTTGACTTTAGCACAAAACTGGAAAAGCATATTTGGTGGAGACATCTTGGCCAACTGGGTACATTTGGAGAGAAGTATAATTTTATGGAAACTGTGTTTAGTTTAAGAAGTTTAAACAATAAATAGGATAATGGTAAATGCACTTTATGGACACTTGCTTATTTGTTGTTTTTTCTAAAATCAAGGGGGTTAAATAGAGTTTATCCTGCTTTGGTTTTTGGCTGACAGTAGTAACAGTTTCTACTGTCCAGGGAAGACTTTCTACTCAATTTTGGAGCATTGCTGTGAAGATTTGATTACAGTCAGTGAAGAGCTATGAGATCAGGATTTTGGATAACCACCACATAGGGCTGGGCCTTATATATTTTAGCCGAATGGTGATATATGATACAATGTATGGTGTGAAAAATACTATGTAAAAAATAGGAAACCCTACAAAATTCTGTATAAAGAAGAAATGAAGTTCAAATTTTAATATGTTTAAATAAAGTTAAACCAATACACAATAATTATCTTATATACCTTCCATGTTGAGAAAAAGCTGAAAAAGGTTTTCTGCAAGATTAAAGCAGAACATTATTTAAAAACTTTAAAACTCAGTATAAACTATATCACCTCAACCCATATTCCAACAGAACAGTTTCAGTGCGACGCCGCTCAATGCTGGGGGCCTTTATACCCCTCTAGCTCTTGGCTGACATTTGAAATGGTGCCAACAGATTCATGTTTATCTGCTTCAAAGGTCCTCTTTCTACAAGGACTAGACATGCTGCATGCACATGTACATACCTGTGTCAGCAATGGGTGCAACTTTATATAGCTGAGTGCATTCATTTTTAGGGGTGTCCGTAAACATTAGGACATGTAATGTAGTTGGTCACAGTGTATGACTGGAATGTTACCTCTCTGTTCACCTTTCCAGAATACACATTTCAATGCATTTCCATCTGTTTTGTCTACAGGCTACATGCCCTTAAATTCAGAGGCTCCAAGATTATTTTAGCAGTGACCCTCTTGCTATGAGAACCAAACACACCCTTAATGACAACTTGGTCACAAAAAAACAACTTTGCAAACATCTGATATTTCACTCATCCTGAACATGGCTTTTTAGTTTTCTTAACTATTAATCAAGTAATAATGTGGGCAAGGAATTGAAGTGGGACCACATATTGGCCTTCAGAATTTAAGGATTAAAAATTCTCAAAATTATTATTAGATTTTTCACCAGCAATCTAAACAATCCAAGCCCAAAAGAAGAACCACAATGCTCACTACAATATCCTTCAAATGCCTTAGTAAACAAACAAACCAATACTGTTTAAACGTTAGCAGGGTTACTTATTTTGTTTCTTTTTTGTTTGTTTGTTTGTTTGTTTGTTTGTTTGTTTCATACACAGATGCTGAAGCTGAAGAGATTGTAGTTGGTAGCATGTAGCCTTGTCTTCACTAACTTCCAGTTTTCTTTACTCTTGCTAGTAAAACAATAAGCTGGTACTTTTCCTTTTGATGTGTGTTTAGCTCTAGTTTGATTCAGCTGCAGTAGACCGGGTATTTTTTATAATGCAATGCCCAAAGCCCAGCCAACGACTCGTCATATTAGTTCACTTGCAGAAATTAAACTTACTGAAGTAAGTAGCATTAGCATTTTAGCAGTAGTAGCATTTTACTGCTTCACCAGCTTTTGAGTCCTTTTATGTTCCTGATCCAGTGGGTTAGTTTAATGTAACAAACTCTCATTATCCAGCTTTGCCAAGATGAAGTTTGACATTTTAGAGACTCTTAATACAATTTAATACAATTATAATGTGGAATGTTATTATACCAGGAAATTTTCAATCCCAAGTAGATCTTGGAAACTTAGGAACTAATGTGAATCTACTTGCACCATAATCCATATCTACAAAGGTAGTATGTGTTTAGATGTGCTACACAAAAGTAATTTACAATTGCTATCACTTCAGCAGTAATGTAGGGTATTTTCATAATACGTTGTAGGCCGAGAGCTTGTCAGTGCAATTTCCCCTTTCCACACCATAAAGAACATACATCACTCTCAGCTTACACTACATATGTATTTAGGTATGTACCCTCACACACACACTCATACATACCATATGTTGCACTTCATGGGATATCTGTAATTGCCAGTGTTGATGTACTGGAATCCTTCAGGATTACTGGCTGTGGTACTCTTAAAAGAAAAAAAAAACATTGGAAGGACATGTATGTCTTTACAGGCAAAGAGGGAATGTTTTAGGAATGTTTTAAAACACTATAATTTTGCATGACTTAAGTGAGCATGTAATAAGTAAAAGTGGGCAAAAAAAAGTACATGTACATGAATGCACAACTCTTCACAGTGAGTGCTGCACCTTTCATATAAAGACATCACTTCAACAAAAAATCTAGACAATCCTTATTTACTCTGTGTGTATGTGTGTTTCTCTGAGTCACACACTCCATGCCACACTGCTCTTGCCGACCTAGGCCATGTGCTGTACCATATCCTAGGGGTAGAGGCTCTGGGTGTGTGTAGAGCTTGTAGGTTACTGTGTCGGGTGCTGCAAGTTTGGACAGGTTAGTCGTGTGGTTTGGCTGAGAGGCCAGCCTGCCAGGCTCAGAATTCCATTGTTCCTACAAGAAAACACCCAGTCTCCCCCACTCTAGACAGCTCAGATTTTCCATGTGACTAACTGCATTCCCCACAGGGCATTACAGCTAAACTCTGAGGTATTTTATCTTTAAAGTGATAGTGTGATTAAGAAAAATGGATTAAAGGATTTTTCCCCTTAAACTAAATGTGGTCGATCAGCCAGGACATGTTTGGTTTCTGAAATTCACTCCTTTAGTTTTGGAACTAGAGCTGAGAATCTAATCAAGGTTAAATATGGAAGTTTATACCTGGACAATTAGCATTGTGCAGACTGGTACATTGTTAAGCAATATGAAAAACATATGAGCAAAAGTATTGGGAAACCTGCTTATTCACAATTTCTTCTGAAATCAAGGGTATTAAAAGTATGTATCCTACTTTTGTTGGAGTAACTACCTCAGGAACAAGAGCATTAGTGCAGTCAGGGTGTTGGATGATCACCAACCACCTCATACCCAACTCCTCAACTCATCCCAAATTAATGGATGGAACAGCACCATTCCAGAAAACACTGTTCCACCACTTGACAGCTTAATGCTGGGTGGCTTTAGTAATAGAAATTATACTCATTTGACCCACTGTGTTATGCATACACAGGAATTAGATCTCCATTAGATCTCACCATGGTTGCTCCTTTATATACCTTTAGCCCACTTCTGTATTAGGCATTGTGTCAATAGTTTTTCTCCATTGGCACTGCTTCTCTAGTGGCACTAGACAAGCTGCATGTGTGCATTTCTACATCGGCAGTAATGGGTGCAACTTAAAATAGCTTAAAACATCCATTCATAGTTATTATCAGAATGGTGTCCACAAACATTTGAACATATCTTTAAAAGGTTCTTCACTCTTCACTCTCTTATATAAGCATGGTTCTTTATAAAAACCAAAAACCATATGACTTCATTCCAAGAGCCATTTAAAGTTCCTTTATTTTTTAGTGTGTGCTGGTGGAACTACCAGGATAAATTCAGAATTCTATTTATATTTATATCTATATATATTTATATTCTATTCACATTTATTCAAATGCTGTAAAACCCATAGGATGGTGTTTCCCAGTACAAATGGAAAATGACCAAAACGATTACAAAGAAAGCAACCCAAGAGCTTCTCCACTCACCTGACCTGCTGAAGAAAGCAACTGGCACTTAATGAAGAAAGCAGCTGCAGTAAAAGCTAGGAAAGGCATCTCAAGGGAGAACACATTTGAGGAGGCATTTGGTGTCCATCAGTCTCAGACAATCTAATCTAAGTATTAAAAATAATCATAATCCTTGTATTTATAATTCTTTTTGAGGCTGTGAAAATGAAGGAATTATGTAAAAAAAATGAATGTGGTTAATATAGGGCTGGGTGATAGGGACAAAAAATATTTTAGCTGAATGGTAATATAAGCTGTATAATGTGAAAAATACAATGTGAAATATTAAGACGTCTCAAGAAATCCTCCATCTTCCATCTTTTTTCCTATATTTAAAAATATTGAAATTTGATTGTTGCTTCTTTATACAGAGTCTTATGCCCCCTCCTTTGTGTGTATGTCAGAGTGTGAATGGGGTGGAGGGGAGCAGAGTAGAGGAGGAGCTGTGAGCAGGGGCAGAGCAGAGTAAAGGGGCAGAAGAAAGGTTTTCTTCAAGATTGAAACATAATCTTATTTAAAATTTAATACACATGATATCAACTCAGTCCATATCTTGCTCTCTATGTATCCCAATATCAATGTAACTCTCAATATATTGCCAAGCCCTAGATACATTTTTAGACTAAAATATGTTAACTAAGCTTGGAGTTTAATGGGTTAATTTTGTTATGTACATTCATTCTACCCCAGTTTACCTTTTCACATTCAACATTGCATACTGTGTGTGTTGTGTATTTCAGTCAACGGGCTACGGGAGGAGGAGCTGGTGCGTAGTGGAAACCGTGAGCAGAAAAAGAAGGCAATGGCTGTGGGTTCAGGCTCTGGAGAGATGGACGATGTGACAGAAGCACTGGAATCAATGCCCACCGTGCTTTATCAGGAGCCCATCACAACAGGTCAGGCCAATTATAACTCCCACCTGTTCACACTGGCAGAAGGATGTTTATATAATACACTTTGAGCTACATGTCCCATTAGGACCACCCACATCACTTATGTCCTGTATGAACGTATAGAAGGAGGATGCATAATAGCTTTTATAGCAACTGTATCCTTCCTGTCACTCCTTGTCTGGAACAAGGTGGGGTTGCACTGTGTTTTTCACTCCCAACTGGATGCTACCCTGTTATTACATGTATTTTACGGAGGGGAGTTACAAATACTGGAGTGGCGCCAGGTCTCTCACTAACCTAATAATAAAAGCCCTGTTCCAGCATCATCTCTCTTACACACACACACACACACACACACATATACACACACACACACACACACACCTGTAATCAGCCCTACTTCTGTGTGAATGTGTGCAGGTCTTGCAGTTGAGAGCCATGGGAACCATACATAAATGCCCCAGGCCAGCATGATGCCTTTTAGTACCCTGTACATGAAGGACACTTCTTCTGATGCTCACAGCTGCATAATTTACCCTACTTTTCCACAGTTTGAAATAAAACTTTCAAAACACTTATAATACAAGATATATTATGTGTCTATAATGTTTGTGGACACCCCTTTTAATGAATGCACTCAGCTACTTCCAGTTGCACCCATTGCTGAAACCACAGATTATCTAGTCCCTGTACAGAAGTAATAACAATTATGCTAATGCTCTCTAATTATTCTAATAATTCTCTCTCTTGAGGAGAGAAGCATAATATTGGCACAAATGGTCAAGCAATAGAGGTTCTTAAAACACCCCAGCATTGAGCTGTTAGACTGTGTTTTCTGGACTCGTGGTGCTCCATCCAGTAGTTTAGGATGAAGTATGGTGGTGATTATCTAACCTGAAATCCCTAAAGCGTTTGTTGCAGAATGCAATCAAATTCTCATACCAATGCTCCAAAATTTAGTAGAAGGCCCTCCTTGGACAGTAGAGACAGTTACTCCAACCATAGCAGAAACAAGGAATGGGCAGGCGTCCCAATACTTTTGTCCATATAGTGCATTTGCAAATGCAATGACATCTTAAATTGTACATTACCTGCTATTACTACCTGGTGTTAATGTTATAGCTAATCGGTGTACTTCACCTACCAGTCACAAGTAGATAATAAGCACTTACCATGTCAGGTTTCAGCAATAAAAGGCAGCATGGTGTTTCTTTTATATAGTGACAGCACACTGAAAGCTATCCTCTGGCCCATTCACTATGGCTGATATGAACATGCATGTTACAGCAGATTGTATTGTGTTGAAAGGGACATTGTCAGCTCTGCTGAATGATCAGATTTACACAGTTAGAAGAATATACAGCCATTTCCCAGCCTAATCTCTGACCATTGACCAATCATGACTGCATTGTATAGTTGATTAGCACATAATGTTCTGATCTATTTTTGAAAAAATGTGTTATGCTAATGTAACTCCATTCATTCACCCATACAATGGAGTGTTTTATTGTGCACCTTCAGAGCCCCCTACTGTATCTGATCAGGAAGAACAGGAGGTTGAAAAGAGCAGCAAAGATAAGAAAAAGAAAAAGAAAGAGAAGAATCATGTAAAGCCTGAGGAAAAGGATGGACAGGTTGGAAACAGAGGACAGCCCGCAGAAGAGGAGGACAAAGTGGGAAAAAACACCCAACCTGTAACAGGTAAAACATGGCTTTAAGACAACTTACTACTTTTGTACGCATATAGATGATCCGTATGAATGATAAGAGTTGAGAAATGTTGGAATTGTACTATTTTCCATCAGATATGTCAGTGCTAATTAACATATCTTGTAGTACGTTTTCCAGACTTGCCACTTCAACGAACCAGGTTGTTTTCTACAGTGCTGGCTATGAGTTTAATGGCATACGGGGCTCCCTGATCTAAGGCCTATGTCCTGAGGGGCAGAGGCAGTTTGTGGGGTGATGACAGGGTTAATGACAGAATGATGGAGGTGGTCGTTAACTGCCCCCTTCTCTAGCCTGAGGCCTGAAATGTGGCTTCTAATCCTTCTGAAAACAGCACGGAACCAGGGAGACCAAATATGTTCTTGGAACTATACAAGCTCTAATCTAGGATTTACTGCCATTTAGGACATTTAACAGGATTTGCCTGTTTGATCTCATTCCCCTCATTAATTAGAGTGTGTAATGCAGACTAGGTGACTACCGTAACGTAATTTTCTGAAAACTGAGAAAAAAAAAATGTGTTGGTGTGACACAACTCTTACAGTGGAAATGTTTTACACCCCTAACAGTTCTGTTGATTGGCTGAAATGTGACAATAAAATGTATTCATGACTTGCCCCAAAAAGCAAAATGTGACCACATGTTTGAGTTGCACAGTTAGGGTAAATTATATTGGATCTTAATATTAGCTCAGTACTGCACAGTGTCATATATTTAATTTCCTTCAGGTTGGCGTATCTTTATAGTCATTTGCTCTTTACATAATAAGATGTGAGCTAGTGTTGTTCATTCATTCTGCCAGGCCATAGCTACAGCTATCGAAAGAGGGAAGTATCTGTAAAAATTACATTTTACTGTAACGTGTATGTAACTAAAGGGATACACATACTTCACCGTGGTTTATGTAGCAGTTGATTATATTCTAGTTCTACTGTATTACAGATAACTGTTCTGTAAAGCTTATTAGTTCATGCCTAAAATTACCCGACCTGGGCAAGTCAACCAACCATATCCATTTCCTGAAAGGTCTATATGAAAAATAAATGGGCTATTTGAAAAACATTGAAGATCAAGGAAGTTTTACCTTATAGGAAATTCACCTGTTAAACAAGCACACATACAGTTAACCCATGGTTGTCATCATGTTTGTCACCCTTCCTTGTATCTTATATGAATGTGTCCAGCTGGAACCTCACGGAAGCCATTTGAATGCAGGGCTGGAGTGCAGGCAGACCTTGTCCTGTTGGTGGATGGCTCATGGAGTATTGGCCGCACAAACTTCAGAAAAGTACGGGAGTTTCTGGAGGGGCTGGTCACCCCCTTCTTTATTGGGCCAGATGGTGTTCAAATCGGTAAACTTATCCATTAATGTTCTCTCACCTTTTGTTGTTGAAAGCTTGGTATCACAGGGGGACCAATACAGATTTTTAAACTTTTTACTGTTGTTTCATTGTGCTGGTATATAAGGATATCACCACTGATTTCTGAAATTGATTAATTCTGATTCATTTAAGGTCTTAATTCGATTCAATTCGTGATTTGTTTTTATTCGATTCAATATGGATTCATTTAGGCATATTTTACTTCCAATAACAGGTTTTTGCCTTCAGCTCCCTCAACTGCATCATTGAAACATGCTACTGAACTAGCTAGTATATAGTATATAGTATATAGCTAGAATATAATCACCACCATTCATGTTATTCATTACAAAACATGTTCCTCCTTGGATCTCCATCATGATCAAATCAAATGAAGCTGTTCTGCCTCATCAACCTCATCGACCAGAAGGAGGCACTGATATCAATATTAGATCATTAAAACAAAGAGAAATGTAATTTATCTTGTTCAATGTAATTACATAATTAATGATATTTTATGTAAAAGAAATTACATTTTTATTTTAGGTTGCAGTCTGCCCTTTTCTGTTTGTTTGGATACAAGATATTTTTTTCCTAGAACAAAACTGTGATCTTAGTTACATTTACATTTGTGGCATTTAGCAGACGCCCTTATCCAGAGCGACTTACAAAAGTGCTTTGCTGTTTACTTAGAACATCCTTAGCTAGTAGATAAGGCTGGAATCTAGAGATTCCACACATTTAGACCGTGTTGAAACAAAAAGTCTTTATGGAGTTAAGTACTCCTGAAACAGATGAGTCTTCAGTCTGCGTTTGAAGACAGTGAGGGACTCGGCTGCTCGGACACCCAGGGGAAGTTCGTTCCACCATTTTGGTGCCAGAACAGAAAGTTCCTACTGTAGATTTGATTTGAAGCAGACATATTGCACCAGTTGTATAGTGCCATAAAGAAATATGCTTCTCTGTCCATTGCAGCTCTCTCCCAGTACAGTGGAGACCCTCGCACTGAATGGCAACTCAATAACTTCACTTCTAGAGAGCAACTCCTGGATGCTGTCCGAAACTTCCGATACAAAGGAGGAAACACTTTCACAGGTGAGAGCAACACCATTAACACACTCATATCAAACTGCTCGTAATCTGCTTAAACATGCTGTGATATATGCGTTTCAGGTCAGGCTCTCATTCATGTTTTGGAGGAGAATCTAAAGGAGGAAGCAGGAGCCCGACCAGATGCCCCTCGGTTTGTGCTGCTGTTAACTGATGGGAAGTCTCAGGATGATGCCATCTCTGCATCTACCAGGTTGAAGAGTGAAGGAGTGGAAATCATCGCTGTGGGTGAGATGATCACTATGAAGGCCAAAAGCATGAAATCTGTTGTTTTGGGTTTTGTGTGTTTTTGTTTTGGGAATGAAGCCTCTATACGCCTCTATACTGTATTTTTTTGTATTTTTTGTATGTTTTTGAAGTCGTCATTTCTCTCTCTCTCTCTCTCTCTCTCTCTCTCTCTCTCTCTCTCTCTCTCTGTCTCTCTCTCTCTCTCTGTCTGTCTGTCTCTCTCTCTTTCTTTCTCTCTCTCTCTCTCTCTCTCTCTCTCTCTCTCTCAGGTGTGAAGAATGCAGATGAGGCTGAGTTGAGGCAGGTGGCATCTGAACCTCTTGAGCTGAATGTATATAATGTGAACGATTTCCCTCTTCTCAGCAAACTGGTGAGCCGATTAGTGCGCATTCTGTGTGGGAAGATAGAAGACCGCAGTAAAACAAAGAGTAAGGATCATCTACTGGTACTCTCAGAAAAATGTATCAGTTAAAATTTCTTTACATACATTGAAAACACCAAATACCCTTAAGCCAAATGTTTGTTTATAGTCTAAAATTGACTTCTTTACCTTTGTGCTGGATGTTCCAGGCTAATATCTAGGTGAAAGGGTAACATAGGTTGTGAATGAAATGCCCTTTTAATGTTTTAGGGCACTAATGAGTATGTCATCCATTTTCCAGTGTCTAAAATGTGAAAGTGGATTTGAACTTTATTTTTAGGGCATTAATATCTCCCACAGTTCACTGGTAATTTATTGTGAACAGTATAGTTCATTACATGATGCTATATTTGCTCATATAGCTGCTAAACCAGTGATTGTTATGAGACACTGAATGCTGTGAAGATGGTTTTGTAATGGTAGTTAATTAATTGGAGGCTTTTGTTTCTAAGCAACATAATGGATAATTCCATGGACAGCACAGAGCTTCACTATTTTTAATTCAGAATTCAGTTTGTGTGTAAGTATAGTATAAAGTTTTTTTTTACTTATGACAGCTACCATATGCACACATTTAACCCTTAGAACCTGAGATCCACACTTTGTGGGCAGTTACATGCCATTTTCTAGGCTTCATAACTCAGGATCAGATTAATCTACATGAGAACTGACACATATCATAACAAACTACAAGGTTTACCCTAACCATGGTGGTCTCATCATTGTATGATTATCAGAGAGTAATCTAGCTCAAACTCCAGTTTAAATACCACAGGAGTGTTCCAGTGCATGTTTACTGCTCATGTACATGCTCAACCTGCATACAGACTCTAACTGAGGTTAATAACATGGGGCTAATAACATCACTGACCCAGATATTGGGTTATAGAGTTAAAAGAGAAAGGAGGGTTTGCTCTGTTTTTTTCTCACATAGTGTTCAAATTTCAGAATTAAAGTCACGAGAAGGGATAATGCTGATACACAAATAACAAAAACAACAAGAATACATTCAGGTTGTTTTGGGTTGTTGTTTTTTTTGGATCACAGTCAAGTATTGAAGAACTTATTATTCTTTAAATTATCCTCAATCAATATATCAATATAATAATTACAAATAATGATTACAAATTGTTTTAGTCCTTATAAGCAATTAATAATTAATTACAAGTATTATTATTAATAATAATAATAACAACAACAACAACAACAATAATAATAATAATAATAATAATCGAAGATTAAAGTGCCTCTTTGATCAAAACATAGTCAAGATATTTGTATGTATATTTACATCTCAGTGAAGGCAAATTTGAGTAGCATAAAATCTCCTGAAAATTACAATATCTGTATAATATAACAATATTACATATATGTCCTATAATTAAATGTTTTGGTGAATAAAAGTATGTCAAACTATGAAAACATGTTGCAAAATTGACCTAGGGTTCTAAAGGTTAATTAGTAAGTTCAAGTAACCTCCCATGATTGGACATAAAGTTTTGTACTTCTCTGTGTGGAACAGGGATGGAGCATCCCACGGAGGACCCTGTGCTGTCGTACCCCAGCCCCACAGAGATACAATACTCTGAGCTGGGCTCTAAAGAGGTGCGTGTGAGCTGGACTGGGCCCAGCAGACCTGTGCAGCAGTACAGAGTGGTCTTCCACATCAGTGAAGGACAAAGACCACAGGAGGTCAGTTCCAGGCTCACTCTAAAGCCAAACTCAGCCACAATGCCCAAATCTGCACTTTTGGTTGTTTCGCATACCTGAGCCCTCTGTATTTACAGGTGGTGGTGAATGGATCAGTCTCCACAGTGATGCTAACAGGACTGTCCTCCCAGACACAATACCATGTGTCAATCTTCCCTGTATATGAGAACAACGTAGGCTCTCCGCTGAGAGGCATCTTCACCACTCGTGAGGAACTGTATAAAACATACACAAAATGATTCTATAAATAATTTCCTCTAAATGAAGCTATACATCAAAATAAGAAATGTTTAGTGTATCCATAATGATATAGCTGAATACAAAACTGTATTCCTGGAAATAAAGGTGCTTCAAGATTCAATAACGAACCATACATGACCTTACAAAATATTGTAAATAATAATAAAATCATTATAATATGTTCACTTCTTGTTGGTTTACATTTTTAAATATTGAATAACATAACTTAGTTTGTAACATTTATATCTACACTGTATACATTTGCTTTTTATTCTGCTCTCCATTTCCAGTTCCACCAGCTATGCCTCACTCTCTAGAGGTCACTGCATCCTCTCCCACTACTCTGCGGGTAAGTTGGAGGCCAGCTCCTGGAGCTACCCAGTATATGGCACTGTACTCTGCCCTCACAGATGGGGAGCCTGATGATGCTCGAGAGGTGAGTCTGGCTTCTACCATTAATAGCACTGAAGTGAGGTGTGATTGATGTGAAGCCTTCTGTAGATTTTTTGTAAACAAAAATTGCTGCATTTTAAACACATTTTCAGAAGTGGTATACAGAGACATTTAAAAAATGGTGTCACTGTTGTATCATACTTTCGAATCTGACTGTGCATAACAGTGTTTCTGAGTGGTGTGAAATACAGCTGTGCTTGTGTATCTTCTGTGGCAGGTGAAATTTGGAGCTGATGAGACAGATGTGGAGCTGCAGGATCTGATGCCCTCCACAGATTACTCAGTCACGCTGTATGCTCTGTACGATGAGGAGCCCAGTGACCCCATCACAGCTGTTGCCTCCACATGTAAATCCTGAAATCCTGATCATATTGACACAGACTAAAAATTGTACATATTTCACTTAGACTTTAAAAACGTTTCAGCATTTATCAACTTATATTATGACTTCTGATTCAGGGAAAATGGATGAACACTGATTTGAACACATTTGATACATATCATCCCTGTCCAATGAAAAACGTTTATCTCCAAAATAGTCACTTAAATGTGAATGGAAGGCAATTACTCTTACACAGTGGACAGAGCAACTACAGGGTTCAAACCATTGAGAAAACTCAAAATGGATAAAAATGGTGATTTTTCATCGGACAGTAACGATTAACCAGCATATTTAGACATCTATATACATTATTTACTGTAAGAGATTTTTCACTTGAAATTCCCTTTCATATTAGAACAGAAGTAAGTAAACATGATACAGTATAAATAAGTGCTGGAGATCTTGTGAGCTAATTTGAAGAACAAAATTGGCTCCAGATTTCTCCTAAACACCCAGCACAAGGGTCTGTTCAAGTCCATCACCAGCTCAGTTATTTAATACCATTGAAACTTAGGAGACATCGGCTATTTATCTTATTCTTTGTTTACGTTCCGTGTTTATGACTTCATTCCAAACTCAGAAAACTCCTGCAGTGCAATATGTCTATGTCTATCTCCTTCTCTCTTGCTTCTCCATTTAGTGCACCATAGAATCAGCAGATTCAAACATTTTTTTTTTGTGTTCATACAACAAAAATGATGAACACTATGTAGATGCAACGAGGCCCTGTCTCATTTGGGTTACTTTCAAACCTCAGTTTCTACTTTGTCTATGAACTAGAATGTAGCTTAAATCCAGTAGTTTCAATGCAAGTTTACAGCAACCTGGTTTGATCCTGCTGGTGTAATCGGTCACTCCAGAGGGCTGGAGAGCACTGATTTACCAAATCAGGTGTTGGATGATAACTACGTATAATAATACTAGACTCCCGTGAGGAGATCTTTGGAGATGTTTTAATGAAGTGATGAAAAACCACTATCTAGATAAGGAGCTTTTTATTTGTACTTTTGAAGGTGGTTATACAGTTTGTACTGTACTCAATATCAAGTTTATTTGCTATTTGCAGAGTTTATCATCTTTGCTTTTTCTTTTAAACACAGTATTATAGGGACATTGAAACAAGGGACTTTGGTAGTCAGCCATATGCTACATAGGCTGGGATAGGATAGAATAGAATAGAATAGAATAGAATAGAATAGAATAGGATAGGATAGGATAGGATAGGATAGGACTTTATCGATCCCTTTGGAGGGGTTCCCTCAGGGAAATTAATGTTCCAGTAGCAGCATCAGTACAGTGATAATAATTTAGTGAAGAAAACACTATATAAATATAAAGAATATATAATATAGAGACTATATTACAATATACTGTATATATAAATAGTGCATGCAAAATGAGTCCTGTAGGAGGGGGTGTTGCACATTATTATTGCACTTTTGAACTCCTACTCAGTAAGGTATTCTTCTAAATCTTTACTTCTCTCTGTCTGTCTCTCTCTCTTTGTACCTCTGTAGTCCCCTTGCCCTCTCCTCTCAGTCTGCAGTTCCCTATGGTCAGTCACAGCACCCTGAGAGTCACCTGGGTGCCTGGTGCAGTCGGTGTTCCTGCCCATCGCATCACCTATAGCACCAATCATGGCAGTGATGTCAAACAGGTTCAACAACTGTTCTGTGATTTTCTGCCTTTTTTGTTTTTGGACTTTCTGAATTTTTTAAATTTCTTTTCTCCTTCCTTCAGGTTGAGGTGACTGGTGTGAACACAGTCTTACTGCAGAATCTGGCCTCTCTATCCAGGTATCTGGTGTCTATACAGTCACTTTATGACAAGGTCCTGTCCACCCCACTCACCGCCAATGTCACTACATGTAAGTCACACTCTCAGTGTTTTGTCTTTGTAATCCAAACACCTTTTGTGTTTGGCCTCTGTTGATGCGTCCCTAACAGCTGAAACTGTTCCCCTCTTTCTCAGTGAGGGTCCCTGCTCCTTCTGAGCTCAGGGTCACTAACTACTCAGAGAGCACACTGATGGTTCGCTGGGAGGCAGCCGCAGATGATGTGACTTCATATCTTATTAAATGGATCTCTCTCAGTGGAGGAGACCTGAGGCAGGTCAGCACCAGATATCAACTTTCAGCATTTGAATTTGCTGAAACATGTTTTAATAAACAGTTCATGCTAGGTAAGAACTTGGCAATATGATATGTCACCATGGAGAGGTTATGATGCGAGATGATTAGTTGCAATTTTGTTACGCCAGAGTATTAAGATGAATAAAATATATTTTGTGTGATCAGAACAGTAGAATCCAAAGATTAGTCTGGGTTTAAGCATAATTAATTACTGTCTCCATCAATCAATCAATCAATCAATCAATCAATCAATCAATCAATCAATCAATCAATCAATCAATCAGTCAGTCAGTCAATCAATCAATCAATCAATCAAGTTTATTTGTATAGTGCTTTACAGCATAGGCATTGTCACAAAGCAGTTTTAAAGAAATCAGGGTCCAAGCCTCAATTGAGCAAGTCAGTGGGTGACAGTGGCAAGGAAAATCTCAGACTAGGAGGAAGAAATCTTGAGAGGAACCAAGGCTCAGACAGGAAACCCATCCTCCCCTGGTCTGGAGCTGTGTATTGGCAAGAAAGAATTACAAGACAATGCGAGTGAAGGTGGGATAAAAGCTCTGTGTTAATATGGAATTCCATGCTGTTTAAACAGTCATAAGCTCTCTCATAAGATCTCTAGTGTGCCACAAATCTTTACATTTGAGCAATTAAATAAAAATCAACACTTTTTGAGAATCAGTACAGTATTACAAAATATAATATGAAGTTATTTCAGTATTTTCTTACACCCCTAGTTC
The DNA here is from genome assembly GCA_034509495.1 of Acestrorhynchus altus. NCBI lineage: Eukaryota > Metazoa > Chordata > Actinopteri > Characiformes > Acestrorhynchidae > Acestrorhynchus > Acestrorhynchus altus. The sequence continues at coordinate 17,561,341 of CM067518.1, forward strand.
ATGAGTCACATGACATCAAATTAACAATATTGAGAGATAGAGACAATACAACTAAACAAGCTAAACTGAAGAACTGTCATTTAATACAGAAGTAATTTTTCTTGTTAAGTTAAACTAAGTCAGACCTACTGTTAGAATCAGGTGCTGATGATTAGAACATTATTATTATTATTACATTACATTTATTATTATTTGATGGTGTCTTTCTGACACTCAAGGTCACCTTACATAATAGCATTAGCAATATATAAAAGCAAGAAAACAAAGAGATAATACTCAAAATAAACTAAAATAAAATGATAAAATGAAATATATATATATATATAAAATAAATAAATGAACAGACAGCAATGAGTCAAATGGTATAGGCAATTCTAAAAAGATGCGTTCTGAGACCAGATTTAAAATGTGAGATGGAGTCCAAGTTCCTTAAACATGGTTAAGTGTAATTCAATAATTAAATAAAACCTTAACCATCCAATATTTAGCTTGCTCTTGATAGTTGAACTGAGAGATATCACCATGGACAGATCCAAAGAACGAAAGAAAGAAGAAAGAAGGTTGTAGATGCAAATTAGTCTGGGAAGGGATATAAAAGGATAGAAACCAGCTGTTCCACTATCTGCAAAGTAATTTACAAGTGAAGAATATGTAAAACTATTGCCAACCTGGCTAGGCCTTCATAGAATACACTATTAATTATTCATTTGTGTCAGCGGGCTCTTGAGGAAAACGTGAAACCATCTGTACAAAAAACTGAAGCTAAACCTTCAGATGACAGCTGAAATAATTCTGGCTAGAGAAATGGGGAAAGCTTTCTCCAGTTCAGGACTTTTAGGTGGCTATAGGAAATGTCTTATTTAAGTTAATTAAGGTAGACGGGGGAAATAATAGCTATAAGTTATAAAGCTATAATTTTAAACATTATTTTGGAAAGCTTTCTGTTCCAGCTTTATGTTTAGTTATATTGCTAATATATATTATATCTCTCGATACTGTTAAAGTGACGATCAAATGTCTGTATGTTTAAATCAATAAATAAAAAGGGGTGTCTTATTGATCACATGACTCTTTGTACAAAATTTGTCTCTTGACCAAGTTCACCAAGATATGTTTGGCCATTTGCCTCAAACCACATCAGGTTAAGTGACATAAACAGATGAATTGTTGAATATCAGTGGTGGATGATCCTTTGTGTGCATGTGTTTCCAGCTGAAGGTGGATGGGGAGAGTGAGGGAGCCATATTGGAAGGGGTTGAAGATGACAAAGAGTATCAGATCTCACTCTCTGCTCTATATGCTGATGGTGCACAGAGTGAGGCTGTAGCTATACGATATAGCACATGTGAGTACAAACTACAGACATAGAAGTACACTGAAGACTGAATCCTGTATTTTGAAGGGTACCTGCCACTGGAGTTCTTAAACACATGAATACATGCTGTTAACACAAGCATTTGAGCCAAGCTGAATCGTTCTCATTGCATATTTTGATCTTTGTTGCTCAGGCTATACTCTTTATGAAGTGTCATCATGATAACAGTAATGCTCAAATGTATATCATGCAATGCATCACATCCAATTAACCCTTAAAAATGTGGACTCTCATAACTACATAACATTAGGCCCAAAATTAAACTGTATGTCTTAATGTTTGTGAATAGCCCTTCCAATAAATGCATTTGGCTACTTTAGCCAATTTCTTCACATATATGCAAGTGCATGCACACAGCTTGTATTGTCCTAGTGAGATGTACTGCCAAAATAATTGGACAGAGCAATAATTGGAGCAGATAAACATGAATGTATTGGTACCCTGTCTAATGCCAGTCGTGGGCTAGAGGGGTATAAAGCTTATATACAGCGGGGCAAAAAAGTATTTAGTCAACTACTGACTTTCATCATAGGTACACTTCAACTATGAGAGACAAAATGAGAGAAAAAAAACACACTGTAGGATTTTTAAATAATTTATTTGTAAATTATGGTGGAAAACAAGTATTTGGTCAATAACAAAAGTTTAACTGAGTTCTTTGTAACATAACCTTTGTTGGCAATAACAGAGGTCAAACATTTCCTGTAAGTCTTCACCAGGTTTGCACACACTGTAGCTGGTATTTTGGCCCATTCCTCCATGCAGATCTTCTGTAGAGCAGTGATGTTTTGGGGCTGTCGCAGGGCAACACAGACTTCCAACTCCCTCCACAAATTTTCTATGGAGTTTAGGTCTGGAGACGGGCTAGTCCACTCCAGGACCTTGAAAATCTTTTTACCACTTCTTCATTGCCTGAGTGGTGTATTTGGGATCATTGTCATGCTGGAAGAACCAGCCACGTTCCATCTTCAATGCTATCACTAATGGAAAGAGGTTTTGGCTTAAAATCTCATGATACATGGCCCTGTTCATTCTTCCCTTAACACGGGTCAGTCGTCCTGTGCCCTTTGCAGAAAAACAGCCCCAAAGCATGATGTTTCCACCCCATGCTTCACAGTAGGTAAGGTGTTCTTGGGATGCAACTCAGCATTCTTCTTCCTCCAAACACGACAAGTTGAGTTTTTACCAAAAAGTTCTATTTTGGTTTCATTTGACCACATGATATTTTCCCAATCCTCTTCTGGATCATCCATATGCCATAACTTCAGACGGGCCTTTTTGGTCTTGACCATGGTTTAGTTTGGAGTCTGACTGTTTGAGGCTGTGGACAGATGTCTTTTATATAGATAATGAGGTCAAACAGGTGCTTTTTATACACATAACAAGTGGAGAACAAAAGTTACAGGGCTGTGAGAGCCAGAAATCTTGCTTGTTTGTAGGACCAAATATTTATTTTCCACCATAATTCACAAATAAATGATTTTAAAACCCAACAATGTGATTTCCTGGATTTATTTTCTCATTTTGTTGAAGTGTAGGTATGATGAAAATTACAGACCTTTCTCATCTTCCTAAGAAGGAGAATTTGCAGTTGACTAAATATTTTTCTGCCCCACTGAATAACTTATTGTGAAAATAAGTCATTACAGAAAAAAAGAATGGAATGAAAATAAGAAATAGTGCTTTCCAGACTTTACATTTAATTGAAATGATTTTGCCTGGATATTGTAAATTGAAGGGTTGTACACATATAAAAAATACATTACAAAACAGTTCTTTATCTCAGCTGCATTTTTATTATCCCAGTGTCAGGGGGAGGCCCCAGCTCTGTGTCCATCTCTGAGGAGACAGCAGTCAGCATGTTGGTAAGCTGGGTTCCACCTAATGCCCATGTGCTGCGATACCATGTATCATACACACCTTTAACCGGAGGAGAGGCCAGAGAAAACACAGTGAGTATCTCAGGCAAATTATAAAAATCTTCTCATTTTTCTGGGAAAGGTTTTTCATGAACATTTACACTTAGGTCATCAAGTCTAAATGACTTGTTACCTAAAGTGTTCAGGCTATACAAGTCTGCACAATCACAACAACTGCATCTTCATGAGCATAATTCTGTGTTGCAATCAAGAAGACCCACTGCTGAATAATATATAGATATTGCAGAGGATTTTGTGCTGCATTGTGGGTAATGTAGTCTTGGGGGGGGGGGGACTTTGCTTGCAGGTGTCGTTGCCAGGCAGTGAACAGAGGGTTCTGCTGCAGTCCCTGCATCCTGACACTCGCTACAGTGTGCTGGTTACTGCTGAATACCGCAGTAGAGAGGGAGGCAGTGCTTCAGCACAGGGCAAAACCAGTGAGTCTTGCTCTGTCTGTCATATCTCTCTCTCTTTCTCTTTCTCTCGCTCTATCTATTTCTCACATGTACACATCGGCATCAAGGACGATGATAGTATGATTGGTCATTGTTGCTAAAAATCTTACTTTCTAAACATGTAGTCTATTCACAATCCTTTGTACAGCAGCTTTACACAGTCAGATATTGACAGTAGGCCATATAGCCTGTTTTAGGCCTGATACAATAACTACACTTTCAACTTATTATACAATATATGGACAGGATGTCAATCATTTTTGCTGACTTTGATATCACCTATTATATCTACTTGAGTGTTTGTTTACATAAAAACAAGTATCACTAATACTTTATGCAGTTTCCTTGTTCTTTTCCCCCATCTGCTCTCTCTCTGCAGGCAGTAAGAGTTGCTTTAAAAACATACATCTCTCCCTTTTAATTAAAAGCACATTGCTCTTTAAAATTAGTTAAATTGTATTATTGTGATTTTATATTAGCATTAGATCAGTGGCAAAAATGGTTTTCAAATAACATTGTTTATCTCAATTATTGTGGAGACAATATATTGTCCAAAAGGAATACTTATCATGATAGGCCTATGTGTTTTATGTGCAGAATAATGAAATTAGAAGTATAATGCTAGTCGATAAGTACATATTAGTCTTCCTAGCTATGGGTGACTTAATTAAGTACTACCTTGTTACATTTTGTAAGGCAAATTTGACAGTACAGCATAATTTGGTGGTAGAAGATAACTGACACTCCATATACTGACAATAAGAGTTATCTAGCTATGCTGCAAACCTCATCTATACCCTCAGCACTTTTCAAAACAATGTAATGGCCATGGCTGTGTAGATGTTTACTAGGTTTAAGAATATGATCCACATTGGATTTCATACTTAAGTACATCATTAAAACTACTAACTCTCCAATCCACAAATGCACACATAGTACAAGCTTCAGCTTGACAGCCCTGTGTCTCTTGCTTTTCCCATAAAACCAGCCAGTCTGCGTGTGAGCAGTGTGAGTGTGGTGCGTTCTGATCACTCCAGTATCTGCGTGTCCTGGAGGCCAGTTGTAGCTGTTACAGCATATCGCATTGTCATCCAGGCCCTCCGAGGTACCAGTACTGAACCATGCATTTATCATCCATTGACTGATGTATTAAAGTGTTCAGCCATAATATTAACACCACTGACAGATGAAGTGAATCATTATTTGGTTCCACTGACCTAGTGGTGGATAGGTAAATCTGATTTCTGATTTGCAGTGGTCAGTAGTTACCAAAAATGTTCCAAGGATGGACAATTGGTCATGGGGACCCAAGGCTCATTGACTTTTGATGTCCCACCTCACTACTTACATGACCTAAAGGATGTGCTGCTTTTATCTTGGTACCAGATAAACACCAATGCATCAGCACGGTTAAGGCCTGGTGGTGTAAATGTTATGGCTGATATCATTGTGTGTGTGTGTGTGTGTGTGTGTGTGTGTGTGTGTGTGTGTGTGTGTGTGTGTGTGTGTGTGTGTGCACATAGGTTTTAATAATTTAATTAAAAAAAAGTGTATCCATTACAAGTGATGTATTTCAAGCTTTTTTGTTTAAAATATGGCAGTTTAGACACTTTTTGTATGAAATTGTGATCACTGATGAGCTTTTTTAACAAATGAGACATGCATGTTTGTGTGCTCAGATAAGCACACAAAGGAGAACACTGTAGATGCTACCAGCAACAGCCATTGTTTCTCTGAGCTGCAACCAGAGACGGTGTATCGCATCAGTGTGTACTCCCACCTGGGGACAGTAGAGAGTGCTGCTGTCACTATCCTCCACCCCACAGGTTAGACTGCAATTGTGCTTCATTTCTGAATTCCATGTTTATTTAAACATGCGGTATTAATATGTATGTGAGTTTTTGTACTAATAATACTTTCTCTGTAACACCTTCTTAGCTGTAGCACCAGTGAGAATACAAGTTCCCCCTAAGCTACATCCCATACAAAATGAATGTGAGTATACAGCAATCTACACTCGGATGTGCTGATATGTGCAAGTGTAAACTGCTGTGTTTTTACTCCCTTTACAGTATGTCCTGAAACCACCATCAGGAACAATGTCATTAAAGGTAAACCCTACACTTATACATTTGACATTTATTGGACAAATGGTGTTATTGGCATTGTTCCAAGAGAAATGTGTGTGTGTGTGTGTGTGTGTGTGTGTGTGTGTGTGTGTGTGTGTGTGTGTTTCCCAGGTTTTAATATGATGGAGGCGTTTGGTCTGACTCAGAGAGCTCATTCCACCATTGAGGGCGTGGCAGCAGAGCCTTTCATCTTCAACTCTTTACCCAGCTACACCCTCTACAGAGACATTCAACTAACCCAGAGCACAGGGTGAGACACATGCGAACACATTTTTTACATTTTCGACTACATGCAATTCTTTTTACATCATGTAAGCATTTCATGATGAACCAGAAAGAGATTAGAGCTGAGTTATACTGGAAAATGAAAAGGTTTCTCTTAGAATAATGTAGTAATGAGTGCATTCAGCTACTTTATGTTGCACCCATTGCTGACACAGTGACACACAAATTAGTGTGTACAGTCAAGTCGCTGCCAAGAAGTACTGCCAACAGAATAGGATTATCTGGAGCCGATACATTAACATGAATCTATTGGCACCATGTTTAATGTGAGGCTTGGGCCAGAGGTATATAAAGCCCCCCCAGCAGTGAGCTGTGGAGCAGTGGAACTGGAATTATGTTACTTTTAACATTTGGAATGAGGTAGTGTGGTGACCGTCCAACATCTGGACCTCAACATCACTCTTGTCACTGCATACAATCAAATCCTCAAAGCAATACTCTAGTAGAAACTGTTCTTGGAAAGTCAGCACAGTTACTTCAACAAAAGCAGGATAATACCCTTGATTTCAAAACAAATGATTAAAGAGCAGGTGTCACAATACTTTTGTCCAGTTAAGTGTACTTGTACAGTAAAATGAAATACTACTCTTCATATATCCCAGCTTTGAACGCTGGGGTCAGTGTGCAGGATCAGCCATGTTTCAGCTCCCCTGGTGCAGGGTTGAGGCCCTTATTTAATGGTCCAATAGTGACAGCTTAGTAGTTCATTGATTTGCAGGGTTTGTAGGTTCGATACCACTCTAACCACTGAGCCACCACTGCCCTACTTGCCCACATGTAGGAAAACTCTTGAATTAAATAATTAAAACAAAACAGTGAGTAAATTAGTGTTTTGTTGCTACAACCTATAATAACTATAATTATTCCCATGAGGATAATAAACACTTCATTCTCCCTCATTTTCTTTCACAGTGGTCTGTTCTCGAATCTATTGGATCTAAATGCTAATTAGATCAAGCAATTTCTCATAATTACATAATGTCAGCAGCAGCATACAAAAAAGCTCATTTTTGGCTTAGTGGCTTAAATGAGTATCACGGTTGAAAGTAGTACCTTTTTCTATGGAATCAGCAAATACACAAAAGTGGTTAACTAGCGTTTATACTAACTGTTTAAGAAATATAAGGAATGCTATTAAGCATTCAATATATAATTGTCCTAATCAGTAGTTTGGGTCTTTCAATCCTTTAAGTCCTGTAAGATGTAAGGTGGGCCTCCATGGGCATCAGTGACCCTTGAGCCATGACCATGTTGCTGGTTCAAAGGTTGTCATTCATTGGAGCACATTCACTAGATACTGACCACTGCATAGCAGGAACACATCAGACCTGACTGATGTTTTGGAGATGCTCTGACCCAGTTGTCTAGCCACAGTTTGGGTCTAGTCTTTACACTTGCCCATTCTTCCTGCTTTCAACAATTTCTAGGACTGTCAGTGGTATTAATGTTACGGCTGATAGTTTACCTTTTGGTGTGTTGCAGTTTCATTCACCCTGCCGGATTTGCTCCAGAGCACACCATCAGCATGGCTTTCCGTCTGCTGCAGGACTCACCCAGAGAACCCTTTGCCCTCTGGCAACTCACTGACAATGACTTCCAGCCCAAGATGGGAGTGGTGTTGGACTGTGAGTGCTGGGCTGTGTGGGTGTATTGTTTTCATGTTTTTTAAATATCTAAGAGACCTTTGATAGGGACAGATTAATGGAAAGCATTATAGCATCATGAAGCCCAGTTCACACTCATCCACTGATATAAAATGGTGGCACTTTTGACAACACAGACAACAGTTTTAACGAACAGCTATTGAATAAAGTTTCACAGGAAGGTTTGTAAAACATCCAAGTCACTCTGAGATCCAGGTTCATCTAAGATCTTTGGTGGTTTTAATTTGGATTTGATTCATTTAGTCACAGTGATCGCACTGCTTGTCTGGGTTAGAGATCTCTTCCATGGTAGTCTGTTAATTTTTGGTCTGTTTATTTCTGAGAACATTCTGCCATTTTTTTCAAATGTTTTCTAAGATTGATGTGTGCTGAGTGGTCAAGGAATGAAGTATTGGAAGTAACCTTTTAAAACCTTTCTAAAAGTAGAGAACCGTCCTATTTATACAGTTCAAACTCTTTCATCTTGTCTTGCCAGATGAGTGTGAACTGCGCTTAAGACAGTAGTGCAGGATTTATCACTTATTCTATCCCAGTGTTTCTGGTGAAGAGGTGAAGTATTAATAGCCCGTCCAATAGCATCTGTGTGACACATGACAACGAACTGTTGACCTTGGTGCTGACCAATGCAGTCATGCATTTCAACTAATTGATTCCTTCTGGGTGCAACTATTTTTTGACAATTAGTATACTTTGATATATTTCATGTATAAGCTCTGTTTGCATTGATTTGCTGTGTGTGTGTGTGTGTGTGTGTGTGTGTGTGTGTGTGTGTGTGTGTGTGTGTGTGTGTGTGTGAGTGTGTGTGTGTGTGTGTGTGTGTTTGGCTGTCAGCTGAGAGAAAAGTGCTGCTTTACTTCAGTCTGGATTACAGAGGAGAGGTACAGGAGCTGACATTTGACCAACCCCAAGTTCACACTCTCTTCTATGGTAGCTTCCACAAGGTGAGGTGGTGACACGATGCATGAGACAGTGTGAGAGACATATGTCAGACTGTCTGAAAATGTGTGAGGCTCTGTGAGAGACTATGTGCAAGACTGTATGTGGAAATGTGTGCATATGTGTGTGAGCTAAAATGAGTCAGATAAAAACAGAGATATACCCAAACAGTTAGGAAGCTAGATTTCTTTTCTGAGACATGATATAAACAGTCTCTTTTTAATATGTCTGGCAGATTCATCTGTCAGTCAGTCAGGTGAGTGTATCCTTGTCTGTGGACTGTCAACGAGTGGGAGAGAGACCTGCCCGTCCTCTGGGAGCTTTGCCTACCGATGGCTTTGAAATGCTGGGCAAATTAGTGAGGACCCGAGGACCCCACAGTGGATCTGCTGCTGTAAGTGTGAAATGTGCCCATTTTGGCAAAGGTAACATACACCACATGTTCAAATGTAGACCCGTTGCTTACACAGATTTGCAAATCAACACAGACAGCTTGTAGTGTCTGTAGACTAATACTGCCAATAGAATAGGACTCCCTGGAGCAGGATATCTTGAACTTACCATGTCACTATGCCTAATGCCAGGTGTTTTTGCATTATATTTGTATAATATTGTATAAACCTTCAGCACTGAGCTGTGGAACTGTGCTCTCTGAAGTGATGGTGCTCTATTCAATACTTTTGGGCAGAGCTCGGAATGAAGTAGAGTGGTGATAATCCGACATCCTGACCTCGCACTTGTTGCTGAAAACAGCTGGAAAAACTCTGATTTTGGAAGAAATGGAATAAATAATGAAAGAACATATGTTCATATATTTTTGTCCTTATAGTCTAAGGGAGTTTCAGTCTCCTCAGTGATAAAACTCTCACATCAGACAGTAATATTATTAGCACAGGTGAAGTAGCCTGACGTTTTGCATCCCATTGACTCATGATCATGAGATGATGAGGATGAGGTTCCATCTTATTTTTTATTTATTTTAATTTCTTTTATTTCTGTTTATTCTCTACTAAGGAATATTGGATGTGTAAAATTGAAGATTAAATAGAGCATAGGGCATTTTTTCCAACAAGGAAAACCAGGAAAAACCCAGATGTGCACAAGACATTTATAGACAATTTACAGACAAGTGCTGAGTTCTGTGAAGAACAATAGCACATTTTTAGATATTATTACCTGTAATGCTATCAGAGGATGACTGAGAAATACACAGACATGGCTGATCCAGACATACATATAACTAAAGAGGAACCCTTGTGAAATAGAATTACCCCAGGACTGCATGTAAGTACCTGTACAAACAGAACTATATTGCAGTTCCTTCATGAAGTACATTAACATTCAACTGATGTGACTTCACACTTTGGACTTTTGCTTGAACCAAAGCTTTTGTGAATAAATTGTTTATTAAAAAATGCAAGGCATGCAGTAAAACATAATTAAGACATTAATTAATGAAGAATCCATACAGCAATTCCTACATGTTGGGTTCCTTGTCTCCTTTACCCGGTTTTGCAGTTCCAGCTTCAGTCATTTGAGATTGTGTGCAACACCACCTGGGCCTCAGAGGACACATGCTGTGACCTACCTGCCCAGGTAAGGGACTGCACAGACCTGCTTTATTAATTAAAACTCAGATTAATCAATCCAGCCATATGTGGTTGAGATACAGTAGGAGTAATTCAGTGGTGACTTCAACTGTTGTCACACCTGTTTCTGCAGAGAGATGAGGAGAGTTGTCCTGCTCCTGCTTATGCATGCACTTGCACCTCAGACATCCCTGGAGCTCCTGGAGATACTGGCCCTCCTGTAAGTTTACAACATTACATCTGTTGGATCTAATGAGCATGAACATTTAGACCCAGTAATGATTACTTCTTGACTTCATAAAGAACCATGTTTATAATAGAGATGCATGACTGTGAAGGAACTTTAACATTTTAAAGAACCTTCAGTTAATAGAAATATTTTTACCAGTTTAAAGGTTCTTTAATGGAACCAAAAGTGGTTATTTGGTGGAATCACTCCTTTAGTTTGAGTGTAGTATTGACCTCTATAATGGTTATTGATTATATGATCAAGAATTAAACCAGCTCTAATACTTGGTTATACAGTTTTTGTGGTCTTATACAGTAGGGACATTCTCTATAAGTGGAATTTCCACTGATGCCAGGAAATGCATGGGACCACAGTTTTATTAGGAAAATTATACACATCATGTCACATTATTGTGACCTCATCCTTGTTTCTACACTTTGTATGCACTTTGGTAAACCCCACCTACCCTATAGGAGCTCTTACAGTAGTCCATCTGTTTCTCTACATAATTTGCTAGCCTCCTTTCACCCTGTTTTTCAATGGTCAGGACTAGCCCACAGGAAGCTCTTGGCTGGATAGTCTGTAATCTAAAATGTGTACAAAGGGTTGAAACATGGAGGTGGTCATAATAATGTGACTTGACAATGTACGTCAGTGAGGCTTGTAGTTTTTAACACTGGTGATTGGAAATTGTTTTATGTCAAGCTACTGATTGTGAAGCTGTGGGATTTTTTTGTCAGTTCATTTTCTAATTCTGTCTCAGGGGAAACCTGGTCCTCGTGGGGAGAAAGGGGAAAAAGGAAACGAAGGACAGAAGGTATGCTGCCTCCTCATTCTATTTTTGTGTAGTGGTTGGTGTGGCACAACAGATAACACCACCAGTGAGACCCCACACCGAGTTTGATTCCTAGTCTGGAAAACTATGCTGCACTACACCAATAAGACTCATAGTGCAAGACTCCTGACACTACTCTGGCCCACCTCTGTAATATGAGTAACCTTGCTCTGTATGAGAGTATCAGCCAAATGTAGTATTCAGATTTGTTTTTATGGCAAATGTTACAGTATTCATCATTCTGCTGCAGTAGCCATAAATGTTTAGCTAAAGAGTCCTCCATGTCTTTTCTATCCTCTACTCCATTGCAGGGTGAAATGGGACCCCCAGGCAAGGCAGGGCATGAGGGGGGCTTTGGCCCTATGGGGTCCGTCGGCCCCCGAGGAATTACAGTAATGGGAAAAATGGTATGAAAACCTTTTAGCATAGCAAGTTTGTATCAAGACAGATGAAAAAATGGTGCAGAATTAAAGTATCCTCTTTATGCCCTGCTTTCTGTAGGGGCCGCCGGGGATTAGGGGAGAAAAAGGAGATATGGGAAGGCCAGGAAACCAGGTGAGTATGTTTCAGTTTATCAAATGAAGATGTGGTATTGAGTGTTTGGAGATGTTTCGTATTATGCCTTTGTCATCACCCCTCTTTCTTTTTGAAGGGGTTGCCAGGACCACCTGGTCCAAAAGGCTCTGAGGGAAGTGCAGGACCTAAGGCAAGTTGACTATATTTAAGCAGCAGAACTCGCCTAATAATACACACAACCAAATCATATTAGTCACATGTCATTTGTAGCACACTAATAGCAGAATCATATCAGTACTAGCAGATCATTTGGAGGTACTGATTATATTTGGAAGATATTAATGCAGATGTTATCCAGAGGAGCATCATCGAAAAATCTGAAATCTTTGTGCCCCACCAACTATGTCCACCATACGTCTGGGACAGTTTTAGGAGGGTGTAATGTAGAGCCATTTTTCAGACCGTCTTTAGATTTGGCATTTCAGAATGTGGAAAACTTTGGGACAGTCATTTCCAATCACAAGCCATCCAAGCAACTTGACAAGAGAATTGTGACTTACAGCTTGATAAATAATTGAAAAACCCATTTCCATCACTCTTTTTGGCATTTGGCTTAAGCGATATTCTAACTTCTCCACCTTGTCCTACTGCTACATTTGAGGGGTTTATTGTTTGTTTGTTTTTGGCCTTTTTCCATTCAGGGTTTTTTCAAATTTACAAAATTCAGATAAACATTGATATAAATTATGCATTTGTGTCATTTGAACTCACCATAGTCAGATGCCAGTCATCGCATGTTGCTAGCTTGCTAACAGCTACAGGTAATTCTACAAATCATGTTCCAAAACCACAAAGCTCGTACCTTAACTTACAGTATGTGTATTCACACTGAACAGTTGCAATATGAGAAATGTTGTTTTGGAATACACTTTTGTTGAGCCAAGCAAAGATGCTCAGCATATAAGCAATTTCCTACAGCATTTACATTTTAATTAGTAGTGATTTAACTAAGCAACTAAAGGTCAGTGTAATAATGCAACTCTAATGAAAATGATGTACTGTTATCAGATGTAATAACACAGGTTAACACAAGCACTTGTCATCCAATCAGATTGTGTTGTTGGAATAATTCACTTAAATATAATGAAAGTAAAGAGCATCAGCTCCATTTCTATGTCTTTTGGTTCCACATGTTTTAATGTTTACATTTTTTTCTCACCAGGGGACCAGAGGTGTGGAGGGAAATATGGGACCACCCGGGATTACAGGGTCACGAGTAAGATAGCAGTGCTTGAAAAACTGTGATTACCAAATTACATAAATGTCCATTGCTCTCGGTTGACCCCTCTTTGTATCTGATGCTCACAGGGTTTCCAGGGTATACCTGGCCACCCAGGGCCAGTTGGAGAGAGGGGGCCACTAGGACCTGTAGGACCCACAGTGAGTACATACAGGATCTGCAATGTATAAAATAATACATATGCATCGTTAAACATGAATGTTATTTCTGTCAGTCATTTCTAATGGTTAATTAATTTAGGTCAATTTTCAGTTGATAATTTGTAATGTTATTAATTATGTATATCTCTGTTGAAAGGGGCTTCCTGGAAGTAAGGGTGAGAGAGGAGAGAAGGTGAGTTAAAAGTGCAATGTTACTATATGTTGCTATACGAGCACTGGCATCATTGTTTATTAAAAGGAAACATTTGATTGTGTTACATGATGTAGTTTTATTGTGCTGTGTTTAACAGGGAGAGCCACAGTCTCTTGCCATCATTTACCAACTTGTCACCCAGGCCTGTGAGAAGCTTGTGCACAGTATGTGAAGATCTCACTCTTTCACATTTTCTGAGTCTTTGTCTGAGTCTTTTACAATGGATGTAAAAATTTAAATAATCCAAATAATCAAATTGCTGCATATTTCACTGTTCATCTGTTATGTTGTTGTGCTTTAGATGAAGTGCTGAAGATAGATGCCTTCCTCAATGAGATCAGTCGGAAGCCTGTGCCCATCCAGGAACCAGTTGGCCCTCCAGGAGAGCCTGGAATCCCAGGAGGAAAAGGACCCCCAGGACCTAGAGGCCCTCAGGGACGGCACGGAAACAGAGGAGAACCAGGGAAACCAGGATACCCTGGCGAGCAGGGTGAGACTTTAAATGACTTTATATTATTTACATTGAACATTTCAGCCAAATGAGCAGGGAATGATACTGTAAGGGTAGGGGTGCCTCCAGGACCAGGGTTGAGAAATACTGCCTTAGAGTCAATCAGCCATTGATGTCTAATGTTTGTTTTTTTGTTAGTTTTTTTTTATTTTGGAGCTGAAACTATAAAGCTTATTTAAGTACCACATGCTATGAACAGAACCCAATGTCTTTATGCATATATGTATCCATATTTGATTTGAACTGGAAGTGGACAGGTTTTTCTTGTCTGGCTTGGTTGTGGCAAAATATGTGAGGCATGGCACTTGTCTAATTACTTGTAAGATGCTTTAGCCTTGTCACTCCCATACAGCACTAAAGCCGTTATTAAATACATTTCATTTAATTTGGTATGCATGGGTTTTCTTCATTTATTCTGGTTCCCTCCAACCTCCCCAAAAGGCATGTGTTAATAAAATGGGCCGAGATAAATTGCCCCAGGTATGAGTGTGTGGTACCCTGTGATGTACTGGCACCGTGTCTAGGAAGTATTCCTGTCTTGCACCCAGTGATTCTGGATAGGCTCTGAACCCACCGTGACTCTGAACAAAATGAAGCGGATAAGACGATGATTGAATGTCAATGATGTTAAAGAGTAAGCCAACTGTAGGAACACAAAACCCGTCTAGAGTCCTAATTCTGCTCTATTTTCTCAGGGCGCAGAGGTACACCTGGAGAGAAAGGAGCTTTGGGGAGTAACGTTCAGGGTCCACAAGGAACAAAGGGTTTTGCAGGTATCTAATGTGGATGTATTTTTATTATTTAATGTGTTTATTTAAAGACCTTATTCAATACTGTCTATATATTCAATGCTCCATTACTTACTGTTTGATGCTGTTTGTGTGCACTACACCAGGACCCCCTGGAGAAGCTAAAATAGGGATCCAAGGACCTAGAGGTGAGGATGGTAAACCAGGTGTTTCTGGTATTCCAGGGCAGGTAGGTCAGCCAGGTGAGATTGGGCCCCCTGGTGTGTGTGACAGTAGCGGCTGCCAACGAGGAAACCCCCTAGCAGGTACATGAAAAGTTTTTTTCTTCTGTATATCATTACTTGTTCTTCAGTGAATTCATTTCTTCATGACCTTTTTAATATTTTTGCAGAGGATCCATACTTTGGATACCAGCCTTGATCGAAATATCAGAGAGAGAACTGTTTTGTTCGTCTTCGCTTTCACCCAGAAGTAAAGAGGTGCTGCTAGGCTAGCATGCAAAGGACATATTTTACCAAGGCGGGTTTTGGAGTCTTGCTCACTGTGTGGCAAATCTAATGTAAACCAAAGACTGAAGCCTCTCAAGTTTCCAACTTCTCTTCACATGACATATCCAGATATTCTGGTTGTCCTTCATTCTGTGTCCAGTCATTTTACCCCACCTTTGTTTTTATTTTGTGTCTAATTATACCATCCTGTTCTGTGAATCACTAGAGTAACCTGAGCAGGACTCATTTTATGCAGCATGGCTATCAGTTTGACACTAAAGAAGGGTCCCTTATCATTTAATTTTTCCATTTCATTTAAAGGAGGATATAGCCATTTTTGTGACATGAGAAAATAGCATCTGTTTACTAAATAATGACCAATTTCGCACTGAGAATGTTTGCAAGCTATTTTACCAATGCTGTGGTTTACTGTGTTGTATTTATGCACTACAAGTTCTGTTTTTAAGAATATGTTGTTGAAGGCATAATATTCCTACCACATCAACAATGGGTTCCCTGATTTAACTGCCTCAAAATGACTCTAAACTGACATTTACTGTATGAATAAGTGGTGAAAGAAAGTACACTGTGATAATGTTGTGATGTTATGTGGTCCTACATATGCATAATGCCTGTTTTGTTTAAATCTGCACATCAAGTTCTTATAGTACAATTAACACCAAACTGTATTTACTGTATTTAAGTTTTTAGCAATTTAATTACTGACCATTTTGTTTTGCTAAATGTCTAAGCATCTATAAAAGCCTTAATTTGTGTCTGAGTGTGTGAGTTTGCATATGTGTGTATGAGAGAGAGAGTAAGACAGGAAGAGCTGAAGTAATTGGTTATGCACCTGTATGAAACCAAATTATATTTAAAAAATAAAATATTTCTTCTTCTACCTAAGATGTCAGTGTCAAAACATTATTCCTCATAAAATAACTTCAGTTTTTTGTAGACTTTCATATTTATTTCACTCTTCTGTACACTCCCCTCAAAAAGTATTGGAACAGTGAGGCCAGTCTTTTAGCTGTACATTGAAAATATTTGGGTTTAATGTTAAAAGATTAATATGAGACAAAAGATCAACATTTCAGGTGTTTGTATCTGGATCTGATACATAGTTCAGAGGATAACACCTTCTGTCTGAACCCGCCCATTTTTCTTCAGAGAAAAAGTATTGGAACATGTGACTAACAGGTGTGTTTTGTTGCCCAGATGTGTCCAATGAACAATAAATAATAATTCATTTCCATTTTTTCCAAACCGCTTATTCCTGAATAGGGTCACGGGTGAGCCGGTGCCCAGCCGGCAACTCTGAGCGCAAGGGCGGGAAACAACCCTAGACAGGGCGCTAATCCATCGTAGGGCGCACACATGCATCCACACACTAAGGGCCACTTTAGAGTCACCAATTCACCTATCATGCATGTCTTTGGACTGTGGGGGAAACCGGAGTACCCGGAGGAAACCCACGCGAACACGGGGAGAACATGCAAACTCCACACAGAAACTTCCCAGGTTGCCCCACCCGGGGATCAAACCCAGGTCCTTCTTGCTGTGAGGCAACAGCGCTATCCACTGCGCCACTGTGCCGCATAATAATAATAATAATAATAATAATAATAATAATAATAATAATAATAATAATAATAATAATAATAATAATAATAATAATACATTTTATTTTTAAGCACCTTTCTCGACACTCAAGGACACTTTACAAAATGTAAATAATGCTGAATGTCAGCACTGAGTTTCAAATTTGGGTTTTGCCTGCATTTAAAGTTAGAGGAGTGACTATGGTTGAAAACCAAGCAGTGGTGAAGGTGAGAGAAGATGGAAATTCAATCAAACCCACTGCACAAATATTGGACAAAGCCAGTACAACCATTTGAAATATCCTGAAGAAGAAATTTGTCTGTTGTAGACTAAGTAACAGATGGTGATCACATAGACTAAGGGAAACAACACCAGCTGATGACAGAATCATTGTAAGTGCTGTAAAGAAAGATTCTAAAACAACTGTCAGTGAAATCAGCAACAACCTTCGAAGGGCAGGAGTGAATGTATCACAGTTCTGTTAAGAGAACACTTTATGAATAAGTACAAAGGATTCACCAGAAGATGCAAACCACTAATTAGCAAGAAGAACGGTGCTAGAATTTGCTGAGACGAAGATGCACCTTTACCAATGTGATGGAAAAGCTAAAGTTTGGACAAAGAAAGGATATGCTCGTCATCCCAAACCTATAAGCTCATCTACGCTTAAATGGGAGGGTTCAGACAGAATGTTCTGTCTTCTGAACTGTGTATCAGATCCAGATGTATATACCTGTAAATAAAAGCTGAAATACTGATCTTTTTTTCTCATATTCATTGTTTAATGCAACATCTAAATGTTTTCAGTCTACAGCAAAAATGAAGGGATTGGCATCACGGTTCCAATACTTGTACACGGTTAAACTATGAGAATCAAAGCTGTCCTATGAGGATGTCAAAATGTTAGCCTAAGCCCAACCCCTCAATCATTTTTTATTTTACTACATAAATAATAAATAATATTACAAGCTACTACAATTTCTTTTTTCTAGTGAAATTGTAATTTTAATATTATAGTGACTAATATATATATATATATATATATATATATATATATATATATATATATACATACATACATACATACATACATACACATGGTCCAGCACAATATGGACCATGAAAGTTCTGCTTTGTACAGACCAAATCTACAGAAATGTATTTTCAGTGTTTATAAAAGTTATTGCCTTTGTTCTGACATCCTGTTAGTTGTCTTTAAAATCAATAGGATATTTTGCAATAACAATCTATTATATATGAGTGACTTAAAAATATTTCAGATATACTTAATCTCATCATTACTCTAGGTAATATTATTTACATTTATTGAAGTGGAAAGGTAAGACACCCACATTCAGCCCATTTATTAATGATTTTGCCTACTACTCAGTTCATTATGTTACACTATGTAACTGAAGGGCTTGGTAATGAGCTGATGAGTTGAACGTGGTTTGGTCGGAACAGGGAATGCTCTTCAGTATGCAGGGTAGCTGTGCCTCTAGGACAAGGGTTGAGAAACACTGTTTTAAAGGGAAGTTTAATTTATTGATATTTATTTCATTATTTTGTTTGTTTGTTTAATAAACTACCTGTCTTGTTTAGTGTGTTTCCAAATGCCTAAAAAACAGCTGGCATGGTGTGCCATTCGGTTCACCAGAGCAGCTGCATTCACCTAAACCTGTCATGGCATTTGGCTTTTCCATTTTGGGGGTGCAGATTAAATTAGTTGAAACTGTTACATAACAGTTTGGGGACTTTGGAATCGTCCAGTTTCGCGGCTGTGTTTTGAACATGTCTGGGCTCAGGAATAGCCTTATATTAAGTCTTATATTCATTTCCTGTAACATTAAACTACTGTTTAATATAACTACTGTTCCTCAGCTGCATCCAGTGCTTAGCTTTGTCTTCTACACCGCTCTCACTGCGGTCGTAGGAACCAAAGAGTGCGGGAGCACGGGTTCCGTCGGACCTATGTCTCCGCACACTTCCGCCGTGTAGTTCTGGCCAACATGGCAGGATCTAAGAATAAGAAGAGGAACAGGGGAGACGCTGATAAGTATTCTGTGCTGTTGCCGACCTACAACGAGCGAGAAAACCTGCCCCTGATCGTCTGGCTGCTAGTGAAGTACTTTGGTGAAAGGTGAATGTTTATAATAGAGCACAGTTTGATAGCTGTCCCTGAACTGTTTTCCTAACACTCTCCTCTGAAACACAGGGCCAGTGTTTATAGTTTAACTTTCTTTTATTCACCAGAACTTAACAAGTAACAAATGTGAGAATTTAGAGGTTTGTCTGAATTGGACTGTATTTTGATCATAATAATTAAGTGTGCCTTAAAGATTTATGGCTTATAAGGACAAAAAAAATGTTTGAAACCTGTTCGAAATCTGTCTTTCATAGTGTTGATTGTTTGCCTTTATTATTTATCAGATTTATCCTTTTATAGACTTTTATTCTGAAATTTGAACACAGTGTGAGCAAAAAAGAGCAAACAGCCCCTACCTTCTCGTTTACCTCTATAACCCAATATCTGGGTCAGTGATGTCATCAGTCCTGTCCCTTTTCACTAATCAGTCAGAGTCTGTATGCACGGACAGAGCAGTAAACGTACTGGAAGCTCCTTTGGGATTTAATTCTGAGCTGGATTACTTTCTGATTACTCATCACACAAATATTAGGCTGTAGGTAGAGAGGTGAAGTGTTGTCGTTTATATGTGTGTCTTGTCTGTAAGTTATTCTGATCCTGAGATATGAAGCCTAGAAAATGGCATGTAACTGCGCAAAAAGTGTGAATCTCGGGTTCTAAGAGAATTCCATTCTGTTTAATTCAGACTTTAACATTTGATCATTTCTTCTTTATACACATTGTCTTTTTATGCACTCTCCGTAAATGTGTATGTGAGAGGGTGAATGGGAGTGGAGGGGTAGCTGAGAGTAGGGGGCGGAGCAGAGCAAGGGAGCAGAAAAAAGGTTTCTGCATGATTGAAACAGAATGTTATTTAAAAACTTTAAAACTCAATATAAATACCTCAGACCATATCCTGCTCTATTTATGTCCTAATATTGATCTAAATATTGATCTCTCTTAGCCCTACAGCATTGATGATTTAAGGAAACAAGCTTCCATATTTTTATTTAAGCACTATATATACACAGTATGTATTCTGTCACACAAAAACATTTGTATCTGTGGAATTTAAATGGCAGTTGAACGTAACATTGTCTCAAAATTTGCTGATGGATAGACAAATAGTAATGCTCCACAACAATGTGGAATCAGTTTTTTCTTTATATTGACTTTAAATTAATTTTTTTTTTCTTTCTCCTGTGAAGATGCTATTTTGGAAGATTTTTTTGTGACAGCAATGTTACATAGTAATAAAGTAGTTGCACCGAGAAGGGAGTGTTGGATTACAGTGTTATTCAGAACAAAGATAAAGTTTACTAGGAACAATAAATTATTTAATTTGTAGATTGATATTGGCAATATTTATTGAGCTACACATACCAAAGTGTTCCTCATTGGGGTACTGGGCACAATGCAACACACCAGACATCTTGCCATGGAGTTGTAGAGAAATCTAATGGTGTCCTGTGAAAAACTGCCCCATGCAGGTTGAATGTTCTCATTCAGTTTCTGCAGATTTTGCAGTCAGGGTGGAGTGTCCAATAGCATCCCATGGTCTTGCGGTACAGAAACAATTTGGTTGTCTTCACTGAGACAAAAGTGGGACTAGTCACTAAAGCTGACCATTTGTCATTCTGATTGACTCCATTACAGTCTGATATGACACCATTGCCATCTTTGGCGATGTTGATGTGGTGTTAAGGGCAGTTTTGTAATGGTCTGTGTGCATGTAGTCCTGCTTCAAACTGTTATGTGCCAGTGGTGCTGGCGTTAAATGTCTCTTTGAGGGCATCACTGCGTGCCTTCTTGTAAGCACTGCCACCAACAGCAGGATGTGGCAATATCTGCATAACCAGTTTTGCCCTCATTACTTTAATAAGACCATCCCTCTTGAACAATTCAAATTGCTTTTGAACTCTTCTTCAAAAACATACTTTGCTTGCAAAGGATGCTACCAACATAACAGTACAAGTCAGAAGGCAAAGCACCCACAGTAGCACAGCCTTATATAGTCAATCAGGTACAGCGATAAGGCCCGTCCTTGCATACAGCACATGCATTCTCCTGTCTCACATTTTCAAAATTATATTCCTGTTGGTGGTTTCCTTTTGGGTGCAATTATTTTTGGATGACTAGTTTATCTATAACAACCTAGACTAGACTTTTGTTTTAACATGCAATTATGGGTTTGTCATTTTATTGTTCACTTGGTATTTTAAAAGTAGTCCAAAACAAACTTTCGGTCCAGCTAACTTAAGTCTTTTACTCTGATCTTTTTCATTCTCTCCAGTGGATACAACTACGAGATTATAGTCATTGATGATGGAAGCCCCGATGGAACACTGCAGATTGCTGAACAGTTGCAGAAAATTTATGGAGAAGATAAGATTGTGAGTTACAGTTTATTTGTGGGTTGTGTTGTATGCTGTTCAAAATGGTAATGGACAGCAGGAGTACAGTGGTCAGTACATTACTGAAAAAAGCCTGTGGAAGCTACTGTCAGGGGTCAGTTCAATTAATTTAGAGCTTCTCAAACTTGAGTTATGGTTAGTGTAGTTATTCTTAGGATCAGATGCAATATAAACATTTGTATGAAAGATACAGACAGAGATAGATATACTTCATTGATTCTGAAGGAAATTGAGAAAAAAAGTATATTTATTTATATGCTTTTGTAATACACTGATGTTGACATGGTATGTGAGTGGTATGTAGACCACACTCTAGAAGTGCTATGGTAGTTAAGCTTTTTGTGTTGTTTTGTAACATAGGCTCATTGTTGTAATAACAGTTTGAAAAAAGTGTTTAATTTGTGATGAGCCAATCTATGTACAGCATTGTGTACAAGTTTCAAGCACCTATGAAAATTAGAATAAAAAAAATTTAAATTAAATTTGCTCAGGTAAACACTGTTTATTTTTGATTGCAATCATATTTGCTGATATTTTACAAACAAAAACTTAGTTGAGTTACATACTTGTAAACAATGTGTGTAGGTTTATAGTTTTATTAGCAAATAATATATTCTTTCTTTCTTTTTTTAAGGTTCTCAGACCAAGAGCAAAGAAATTAGGTTTAGGTGAGTCCCCCTGATCTAAGACCGACTGTCCATCACTGGTTGTTAAACAAAAAACTGTTGTAACTGGGTACCTACCAGTGATCAATGACAAAATCCAGGGCCAGAAACTGGACACTGGGTTTGGGGATTGAAGATCCCTGATGTAGATTAAACATTAACAAATAACAAAGGCATGCAGCAGGATGCTAACAGCGATTTTACATTGTGTTTCAGGAACAGCATATATCCATGGCATTCAGCATGCCTCTGGGAACTTCATTATTATTATGGATGCTGATCTATCTCATCATGTAAGTGTTAGATTAGATCACTTTCTTCTGATTTTCTAATTGTCTGTCTATATATGTATATATTTTTAATGATATCTGTCATAGATCATTAATTACGGTTAAAGATTTTTTGCATTTATTCTCTTTGATCTTCATCTGCAGCCCAAGTTTATCCCAGAATTTATCAAGTAAGTAAAAACCTCTGTATCATTACAGGTTTAATTCTTAAAGATATTTATATCACTGAATTAATTTGATCTTGTATACCAATTGTGAGCTGATGCTTCTGTCTATATTTGTGTACTGACCTCTCAGTTTTTGTTGGTTGTGTAGGAAACAGAAAGAAGGTGGATATGACATTGTGTCTGGAACACGGTACAGAGGAGATGGTGGCGTGTATGGATGGGACCTGCGGAGAAAACTCATTAGGTAAATAATAAACCGACTCCATTGCAGTAAACATGCTATGCTAGGAAAGTACTATATGTGGTAGCAAGCTGGATTTTTACTTTAATTTGAACACTTCAAAATCAAAATCAAAAATCGACAAAAATCATTTGTCCATATCTGTTTGAGTTTAATAATTGTATTCACTGTTTAGGTGTGTCTGCCCTTGTGAAATACACTGACATGCCAAAAGTCATGGCAAAGTATGTAGAAAGTATATAGATTATGAAGTGGCGTGACCTCAGGGGATGGTTTGGAAAACCCACACTTGTACAAATTGTGAGGCATTATCTAGGGCTGTGTGATCTATCCATATTTATATCTATATTGGGATCTTAACACAGAGGGCAATATTGGCTGAGGCAATATAACGTTTTGTTTCAATCTTGCAGAAAACCTTTTTTCTGCTCCCTCACTCTTCTCCACTCCTGCACTCAACATGTTCTCACACACCATAGAGGCACAGGCATATGTTAGAGCTCTGGTATGAAGACGGGCATATGTTTGAGCTCTGGCATGAAGGTACTCTGATGGGTCTTCTGCTCCCATATTATGTGGAATTTAAAAACCGCTGCACTGACCTGCAGGATATGCATGTACAGTGTTACCCTGAGGGAACAATTCATGATCAGTTTACATACTGCTATCCATTATACATTAGACAGTATATCATCCAAGAAAACAACAGGCCTAGGCTTGGCTGGATCAACTGCATTTGAGTTGTATTCACTGAATTTTTCAACAAATTATTCCTTTAAGGATTTAAAGCATAGAGTAAAGCACAGCTGAAGTTTTTAAAGGGTTATTTGGCTTTATGTAGCAGTAGCAAACTGCTCATCTCTGTTTCTAACATACTCTCATTTCTTTCTAGCCGTGGGGCAAATTTCATCACGCAGGTGCTGTTGAGGCCTGGTGCATCAGATCTGACTGGAAGTTTTAGGTATGTGCTACACCATTCTATTATCATAATAACTGATTGTTGTATGAACAACAGTGACAGTCTGTTGCTTACAATGATTGTTTATTTTCTCAGGCTCTATAAGAAGGATGTGCTGGAGCGTCTAGTAGAGCGTTGTGTGTCTAAAGGCTATGTTTTCCAAATGGAGATGATTGTCCGTGCTAGACAACTAGACTATTCCGTTGGGGAGGTCAGTCCATCTGTTCTTTACACTTAATATGTGTCTCCTTACTTGCTTTTAGTGCTTGAACTGTATTACCATGTCATTATAGATTTAGTTATTATAATTTATTATACTGCAGTTGTTCAATTCATAGATGTACATCAAATTTTCACTTCTCTGCACTGCACAGATTGGCTGTGACTGAAATGGATCCCCATTTATGTATGTCAGCCAGAGTGTCAGAGTGAATTGTGAAGTGGAATTTGAACGTGATTTTGAGGGCACTATAATTTCCCACAATTCACTGGTAATTTATAGTAAACATCATAGCTCACTACATGAGCTGAATATGTACCAGAATGCAACTGTGAGTCTCATTACTAAGCAACACAGTGACCAAATGGAGGTGATGACATTTGCTCATATAAGTTGCTAGCTAAGCCAGTGATGGTTATGAGCGTAGTTTTATTAATTTATTAGTTTTATTAGCATTAGTTCATTAATTTGAGGCTTATGTTTGTAATCAAACATAATCAAAAAGTATTCCCTCACAGAGCATTACCACCTTTAACTCAGAATTCAGTTCATGTGTGTGTGTGAAGCTTGAACATGCCTCAGACACTTACATGTTTGTTTATGCAATCAATGTTGACATGCGTTACTGATGAGGATGAGTTTGAATTCATCTGTGTTTCTATACTACATAGTCAACTAAATAATCTATCCCTATATAGTTCAATACTAATGAGGGATAGGGATCCTTTTCGGTCACAGCCATTGTTTCCATTTAAGATTCCTGTAAATATAAATGGTGCTTTGTCCATTTGTCCTGCAGGTTCCAATCTCATTTGTGGACCGTGTTTATGGGGAGTCTAAACTGGGAGGGAATGAAATCATCTCCTTCCTGAAAGGACTGCTCACTCTTTTTGCCACAACATGATCTGTTTAAAGCGTTATCTAGTACATGTCAGCATAGCTGTGCTGCATTCATCTGATGCACTCTAGACTGCTAGTTGTCTATATTAAAAGATGTCATGTTTACAATTTGTGTTTTTGTAGCACTTTTTGCCCCTGTGTACTTCTTTGATTGAGGACTACTTTTCCCTTTTATATTGGTTTACTTAGAAGAGGGATGGAGCACTTGAAAGCTAAGCAGGTTCTAGACCTTGATAAAGGTATAAACTGCATCCACATTCTCCTCTTATAATAAATTACAGCTTGGATACACTATAGATGTGAGTGTGCTGAAATATGCTTCAGTTAATGATTTTGACCTTAAAAGGACAGGCACATCAATGTACATAAATAATACAAGAGGGTGCTGCTGTTCTTCAAATTCCAAAATTTGAGTAAAAATGGTATCTTTCTGAAGAGACAACACGCATCAGTTTATCTTGTTGAAGCTTATAAATGGTGGTGTGAAGCTAAGAGGTACAACAGATGTTTGTTCAATCAGCATTAGTCTGTAGACTGTTGGAGTAGGGCTTTTATACCTCCTGTGAAATGAATGTTGAGACACAGCACTGTTGGTCAATAAACATTTTCCATCATTTCTACCTTTCTGCGTTTCTCAAATTTGTTCCCACGAACCATGTTTAACACAATCACTCTTGTAAATGAGCAGGGACCTCACAGAAAGACCTGCATTGTTCTATATGTGACTTTTTCCCAGTGACTCTGGAAGCGCCACTATACCTCAGCAAACCCCACGACACATTCACAACAGGACACTAACACAAGACTCGAGATGAAAACCAATGAACTGCTGAGAGGTATATCGAATACCAAAGTGCAGCATGAAGAGCACGATCAATAGATCGTAACATCACTCGTGTCCCAGATTATTAATGTGTCGTATGCGAATTTTGACCATGTGGAATGTCAGATTATACCCAGTGGCCTATGCACACTGAAGTTCCTTGATATTTAATATGGCCTAATGGTACCAGATCACTTCCACCAGGAGTACCCTTTTGCCCCTGGTGTTTGGGGTAGGGGTCACAATGAACCTTCCATGAACATGCTGAGTTCTGTACTGGCTGTGGATGGGGAGCCCACCTACAGCCCCAGGCTTCATTAGGTGAGGGTTGAGGCTCTGAGGGGCCTAGGCTCCATGTGCCTGATACCCCAGCACTTCATGCCCAGAAGTAGTCCCGGTGAGTTGTGCACAAAAGCAGTAGAGCGCCACCACCTGAACTGATAGTACTCCACGCTGGGTAAGTACTCAGGCACTGTATACATCCGACTCTCTGCGGGGGTAGATACCAGATGCAGAATTGACGCATACGCTCCTGTCCAATCAGGTGGGAGAGGATGGCGCCCCCTATGGACATTTCGCGCGTTACTGCATCGGGGGGTTGTTTACACGGATTCCCGGAACGTTGGAGAAAGAAGGGGGAATAGACTCCTGGTAAGCAGGGTAAATAAACCCCAGGTAAGCCGGCTGCAGAGGGTCCTGGTGAAGAAGCAGAGCCGCGACTCTTTCTGTCGGCACAATGGCTTTTTTTTCTCTCTCTAATCAAACACACATGTCACTTCCGCCCTTTTCACACGCCATTTTGGACAGGACGTGTTGTGGAGAGGCGGCATTGTTAGGGGTAACAGAGCGACTCTGTTAATTGCTCTTAATTGGGGGAGAGGTGAGGTGGTTCCGGCTTGGCGGAGGGGCCGAGCTCCTCTCTCTGTCTGCTCCCGAGCTGTAAGTGGGGCCGAAGTGGGGGTAGATGAGGAGCAGCGCGACCCCGGCAGGCAGGCAGGCAGGAGAGGAGCTCCCTCTTTCGGCGTGGTGTGTCCGCCTCCGCGCAGGCTGCCCGCGGAGCGGGGGGAGTGAGCCGGCCGGATCCCTCCGCTTTGTCTCCCGGGGGCCGGTCAGTAGAGCCCAGACTGGTCACCCCGAGCTCCAGTCTCAGCGCTGCTTCACTAACGCGGCCTCGTGTGGAGATAAAAGACGAGCGGAGAAGAGGCTGAGGGAGAGAGAGAGAGAGTGAGTGAGTGAGGGAGAAAGAGGGGTCCGGGAAGCACTTCATCATCTGTGGATACGAAGCAGAGACCGGTTAGTCCTCCTTCAGCTGTCCGGCTGATGGTGAAGCGGCCGATTGCCGGTAAGAGCCCCGTCCGAAGCCCAGCAGCCGCCCCGAGCCGCTCTGAGCCGCCGAGCGAGCGCTGTTTTACTACCTGCTGAGAAGCCGCTCCGCCGCGGCCTGCACCACAGCGACACCGCCACCAACCGTCACCGCCTGTCCCCAGCACTGCGGCTGTAGGACAGGGCTGTCCTCCTAATGCTGTGGACCAACTTGAGGAGCTCTAGCTGCGCTGTGACTGGTGTCCTCCTCGCCGATGTCAGACTGACTCTAAAGGCTGTTAGGTGTTGAGCTTTCTGTGACTCTGCCTCCATCAGACTTTGAAGTCAGGTGCGGAAGTTTCAGTGCACACTTGATTCACCCCATCTGCGAGTCAGGTGTGCACACTGGGACTTGACACTCCTGGATTAGAGTTGGGTTTAGTGCTTTGAGATGGGCTTAGTTTCCATGGAATACTTGACCTGGATTCTGATGCACATGCTGTTTTAAACTGCACTATAAATGTGTGTTATGGTTTTCTGTCTCTCTTTGCCCCTCTCCCTCCCTCTCTCTCTCCCTCCCTCCCTCCCTCTTTCTCTTTCTCACTCCCTCCCTCCCTCTTTCTCTCTTTCTCTCTCCCCCTCTTCATCTCCCTTTCTCTCTTGCTCTCTCCCCCCCTCTGTTTACATTAGTCTCTTTATTTCTGCTTTTCATTCATTCAAGTTGCAAGAAAGTTGCCTCTGTGATTTCTCCATCCAGAAGTGATGAGTGCCACTCACCTGAGTCTAAATTGGGCTGTTGTAGACATATTATGAGAGATTTGTTCTGTAACACAGAGTTATTTTGTCTTCTCTTTAGTATTTCTGCCTCTGCCTGAACCAACATTGTATGAATATGCATGGCTGCCTACAATAAGCCAGGCAAGCTGAAAATAACCCCCACCCAAAACGGACCACTGCAGACATTTGCACAGTGCCACTTCTGCTGCTGCTTCAATAGGAGGCGCCATTCCAGGATTGCAGTTCAGGATGCTGCACAAAAAAGCAAGTGGAAAAAGGGCAGGCGGAGTAGGGAGAAGCTTACATAAGAGGCAGAGCTGTTCTCTAGCGCCATCTACTTTGGATGGGAGAAAGCTGGTGTTGGGAGAAAGGCTTCCCTGCCAGACACAGAGCTGAGCTACCAGTCAGTGCCCTGATTCATTTGCTGCTGTTTGTTGAAGAGTGGAGCACAGAGGTGCTTGTCAGTGGAGAGGCCTGGACCCATCTCTGCTTTTCAGTTAAAGGGTCAGCATGTGGAATTTGGCCTGTGTTGATCTTTGTTGTGTTTAGAATAAGAGTATGCTGTATTATCTCTCTTTAGAAAAGACCACCTGATTAGGCAGAATTAAGTGCACAGTTGCAGATGTGTCTGGAGTGTAAATAAAGCTGGGTCTCCATACTTCATACCTCAGTTTAGAAATTTGAAAATGAAGATTATTTAAAATGGAAACGCCTGGTTGCAGATGATGCTACACTAGGAAACAGCCGCATTAGCGTTTTCAGTGGGTTTCCAGAGCAAACTAGAGCTTTCACAACTTTGATCTTTCATGTGACATGTTGTGTCCCAAGCAAATCAAGCATCAGGGTCTGCATTAGAATTTCTGTTGTAGCCATTGTTTGACTGCCCTCAGTCCTTGCTTGTGTTCCACTGAAACATCTTCAGATTATTGCAAAAACTAATTCCCAGAGTCACGTTAGAAATCCCAATAATGGCGTTCTCTGATCATCATTTGATTAAGAATATAGAAGGAGCTCTTCTTGCTTTTGATGTCCATTGATGTACTAAAGTTTAAATGCTTGTATAGATACTGTGCAAGGTGTTTTCTCATATACCTCTAATTGGCTGTGCATTTGATACACTGGGGACATGTGTGTGAGCATGAGGTTTGGGCAATGGGGTAAAAATTCTATATCTTTAAATACATTTTCATGATGCACATCAATATGATATTTTGACACTGACATACCAGTTGTGGCAGATTCTTAAAATGCATATGCCCTGCCAGTCTTAATACAGTGATTTCTAATCAAAATGTGCTGCTTTTCATTCAAACAGGAATAATTACACTGTAATGAGGCACGATTGTGTACTGTAAGCAGTGATGATATGACATTATACACAGAACAGAACATTTATCATGATGTGATGAAATACTGTCACATTGCTCTATTAGGCAAATTAAATTGATGTCCATGGATTTGCTGTTTTAAATTGAGCGTAAATGTACTGCTGCCATGTTCATCTTTTGGTTTATCTCACAGGAGTAACATTTAACAGTGTTTAGTGTTTATTTCAGCATTAAATATAAATAAATTATTAAAATTTAAATTAATTTAGTCTGCAGTCTTTTTCCTGCTAAAAACGTGATAAACAGATTCGAAGTCATAATAACTGTGGAAATGTAGCAATTAATTACTTTTTGGCCTTTGTTTTACAAGAAGTAATTTACATTTGTAAATATATGAAGAACTGCAGATTATCACAGTTTGCAACCTGTGTTCTTCAGCGAAGACCATGGGATGCAAAGGCACCGCAGGTCTGATGTGTCTGATGTAGGGCCAATGGAGACACAGTCAGTATGTAATAATATCATGTTTAAGGTAGCACAGCATCTGAGCTTTACAATGTGTCACTTATGTTTTCTCTCTTGTTCTTTTTTCTTTTTTAGGTGGGCAGTATGTTCCAGCTCCCAGTCAACAATCTTGGCAGTTTAAGGAAAGCCAGGAAAAATGTGAAGAAAGTACTTGGGGATATTGGCTTGGAGTTTTGCAAGGAACATGTTGATGTAAGTATTGTTGTTAATGAGATTTATATACATAAAAGCTACATATAGGGCTGTTAACAGTTACCGTATTTTCCAGACTATAAGCCGCACCGGAATATAAGCTGCACAAAAAATACCTGGAAAATGACATATATAAGAGGAAAAAGCTGCACCTCATTATAAACCACATAGTTTAAAATGTGGAGAAAAAGTAGCGGCTTATAGTTTGGAAAATATGGTAATAATTTAATACATCAAAATTGCATTTTATGCAAGAGCTGAAATTTTAACAATGTACTAACAAGTGATTTGGTCTAAATAACTAAAAAATATTCATGCACACAAAAACCCATGTGCCCAAAAAACCAAAACCCTCCACGATAGCAGGCTGGCATACTGTTTCATGCTCAAATCAAATGTGAAAATAAATTTGGAAATTTCATAAACAGCTTGTCATTTTAAGTACTTCAGTCATAATTGAAATGTGTCAAAGTCTTAAAGGCTCTATAGTTATCTAGTCAAAACTATCTGAAGAAACTCACCTGCCACTGCTTTAGGTCCTGGCATAGTACACGAAATGTGAATGTAAGTGCCTTTTAGAATATTAAAAAAGTCATGAAAAATCAGCAATTGTCTTACGGTATATAATGGCCTGGATAAATGGAACTCAATTGAGAACAGTTATATATTGGCTGTTAATTTTTTCCAGAGCTGTATATAGCTATAGTCTGATTAATTTTAAGAGACCATTCTGTTTTATTCCTTACACCAGCTTCTCTAGACCCACTGTGCTTGAACATGGGAATTTGTCCTCTGAATTTAACCCATCCACACCCAGTGATGCACACTAGTGAATTCACGCACTATAGGGCAGTGAGCACACATCCCCGGAGTAGTGGGCACTCCTGTCCACAGCACCCGGGGAACAGTTGGGGAGTGAAGGCAACCTTCCAGTCACAAAGCCTAACCACGAGCCATGGCTGCCCCTTAAACAGAGGTTGTCATTTAAAGATAGATTAATAGATAACTTTATTCATCGCAGAGGGAAAGTCAAATATTACAGCAGCACATTAAAGAAAGAGCACAGTACTTAAGCCTTTCTGTCCAAAATGGTAGTATTTTATTTGGGATTTATTCATTATTTGGGAAATATTCAAACCTGAAAATGAAAGATTATTTTACTAAAACGCATGCAAAGCAAGAGAAAATGGAAATGTGGAGTGGTCTCTTTCATTTTTTCCAGAGCTGTATTTTCACATACATTTATTTTGCTGCCTTCTTCCTAATCTCTCTCGTCTGTCTTGTTTAATTATCTATTTCTTACTGTAATACACATTTTATGAGAGTCTACCACTGACCAGTACAGAGGCGTGGGGATATCTTGGGTTTTGTATTTATAGTTGTTTTATGTTATGTAATAATTAAAATAAATGATACCAAAAGAATCCAGAAATCAGTTTAAACACAGGATATGATCACACCTCAGGATATAAGTCATTATCTTATTAGGGTTTGAATATTCGCTTACGTTAAAAGAGCATTTCAAGAGTATTCCAATGCTTGTTAATACCATAAGTTGCTTGTTTGTCAACAAGATTTGTAATAGTATCCAGATGTTGTTATTATTGTGTATTAATTTGCTTATTTACCCCTTGTAGGACTACAAAGACTTTGTGCCCAATGAGTTCTATATCAAGAACACCACATGGGATGATGTGTGCATGTGGGATCCCTCACTTACAAAAACACAAGTGAGTATAGCTATTTTGTTGTCTATGCTGGTGGAGCAATGGAATCCTAGTCATCAAAGTGACTTTTTTTTTTACTAATTGTTTTTCGTTTTTCTGTTTCTAGGACTACCGGTCAAAGCCATTCTGTTGTTCCGGCTGCCCATTTTCCTCAAAGTTTTTTTCCGCTTACAAGAGCCACTTTCGTAATGTCCACAGTGAGGATTTTGAGAATCGTATCCTCCTTAACTGCCCATATTGCACTTACAATGGGAACAAGAAGACCCTGGAGACACACATCAGGCTTTTTCACATGCCCAACAATGTGACTCGCCAGAGTACTGGTGGACTCCAGGGGACAGCAGCTGGTTTGAAAGATGGTGTTCGTCTGGACAAGGTTCGAGAAAGTGTAGAGCAGGCTGTGTACTACTGTAAGAAATGCACTTATAGGGACCCACTATACAATGTGGTGCGAAAGCACATCTACCGAGAACACTTCCAACATGTTGCTGCTCCATACATGGTCAAGCCTGGTGAGAAGACTGCGACACCTAATGGATCGGCAGCTGGTTCTGACACAGGCGCAGGGAACACTACGGATAGTAATAGCACTGTGGGTGCTGGCAACAGTAGTAGCACAGCCATTCACTGTAAACGCTGTCTCTTTGTGCCGCGTACATATGAGGCACTGGTGCAGCATGTCATTGAAGACCATGAACGCATTGGTTACCAGGTCACTGCCATGATTGGACACACCAATGTGGTTGTACCTCGTGCCAAACCTGTTATAATGGTTTCTCCCAAAGCTCAAGGAGAGAAAAATGTCATTGGTGTTACACCAAAGGGTTCCCTGATGAATGCTGGAATGCGGCCATTGTCTGCTCAGCAGTTGAGTCGTCTTGTCATTCCCAAAGGGGGGTTGAACTCTTCCGGGGTCCTGTCAGGTGTTCACTTGAAGCCGGGTACAATTGGTATGAAGGCAGGGACCACCCAGTCAGTGTCTATTGGGGGACAACAAGTACGTATTACCTTGCCAGGCAGTCCACACCATCAAACAGCCAGAACTCATCTTTCTGCTAGCCATCTACGCAGCTCAGTTGCTGCATCGACGTCTGCTTCTATTCTGAAGATTCCTCCACTGACCTCACGAGTCCAGGCAGCTGCAGCAAATGTATCATCTGGTCCTCCCAAGAAAGGAGCCTCTGTCCTAGGTACATCGTATACCCAGAAATGGAAGATCTGCACAATCTGCAATGAGCTTTTTCCAGAAAATGTGTATAGTTCACATTTTGAGAAAGAACATAAAGCAGAAAAGGTCCCTGCAGTGGCCAACTACATCATGAAGATCCATAACTTTACCAGTAAATGTTTGTACTGCAACCGCTACCTGCCAAGCGATACACTTCTCAACCATATGCTAATCCATGGTCTCTCATGCCCACACTGCAGGGCTACTTTCAATGATGTCGAGAAGATGGTGGCACACATGCGTGCATCACATCCTAATGAGTCAGTGGGTGTGCGCACTGATTCCCCGCTGACTTTTGATCTCACACTTCAGCAGGGCAACCCCAAGAATGTCCAGTTGATTGTCACCACCTACAATATGCGAGATGCTCCTGAAGAGTCTGTGGCATTTCATGCCCAAAACAATGTCTCACCCTTACCACAATTAAACAAGCCTGCCACCTCACACCTCCCAAAGATACCCACTGAGTCTCCAGAGGGAATACGTACTAAGACTACACCACAAACTGCTGTTCCCTATAAGAGAGATGTTGGTAAAACACTTTGCCCACTTTGTTTCTCTATTCTAAAGGGTCCCATATCTGATGCCCTTGCACACCACTTAAGAGAGAGACACCAAGTGATCCAAACAGTACATCCGGTGGAGAAAAAGCTAACATACAAGTGTATTCATTGCCTTGGTGTGTACACCAGCAACATGACTGCATCCACCATCACTTTGCACCTTGTACATTGCCGTGGTGTGGGCAAGACTCAGAATGGCCAGGATGGCAGGCCTGCTCCTGCTTCTAGAGTAGTTAAGGCTCAAGGAGCTTCCTTGAAAAGAGCTGGATTTCATCACGATGAAGAAATTGACCCAAAGAAACGGAAATTTGGGCCTGGGGACCAGGCTCACCTGTTTGCCACAATTGAGCCAAAAGAAGAGCCTGTCGTATTGGCTTTAGACCCAAAAGGCCATGAGGATAAGTCATATGAAGTTCGCAAGGCATTCCTCAACCAGTATTTCAATCGGCAGCCATACCCAACACGCAGGGAAGTGGAGAAGCTGGCTTCCAGTTTGTGGTTGTGGAAATCTGACATTTCGAGCCATTTTGCGAACCGAAGACGGAGGTGCGTCCGTGACTGTGAAACACAAAAACTTAACGTTTTGCTTGGCTTCAAAATGAACGATGTCACACGGTTGAAACATGAAATAGACTTTGATGCTGAATGGCATTTTGAAACCCACAGTCCGGTGGGAGAAAGTCGGACGTCTAAGGATGTCATAGGTAGATCTGCTAGTGCATTGAGACGGTTTCTGGAAAGAACTGCTAATGGTGTGATGGAAGAGGGAATGGCCCCAGAGTCTGGTGCCAAAGCTTCCCCTGAATCAAACGGTCAAAATGCCAGCCTAGGGAACAATTGCAATGAGTCACTGAAAATGATCTTAAAACCTCAGGGGCTTCTCGAATCTGAGCCCATCTCTCTGGACTCGGACAGTGAAGATGAGAATGTCGAGGCTGAACAGCATAAAACAGACTCTAATGTAAACAACCAGCTGGCTACAGGAGAAGGAACAGAAAGTGACAGGGATGTAAGTGACTCTGAAGCAGTGGACACTGTCAACGGTGAAAATGGTTACGAGTCAATGGACAAGCTACATCAAAGTGAAAGACCCAAAGAAGAGGGTCAGGCGGACATTGTGGCCAAGCTTGGACAATCAGAATCAGGAACATACCTTGGCGAGCAACAGGTCTGATTTTTACATTAACAGTTAAGGAAATTAACATTTCATTTGTTACATTTGCCAGACACCAACAACGCTGCCTCACTTGAACGTATGGACTTTGATCAAAGGCGGCAGTGGGATATCAGTTCCCAAACTTCCTGAAGCCATTTTCAAGGGCATAAAAGTCCAGTTTTTGATATGTGAAGATGACTGCTAAGTTAGATTGCCGAATTGAGGAGTAACTGCTTTCCCTCACAGTAGGGGAAGAAAACACTGAAAATGCACCAAACCGTAGAATATCTTTTTGCCTTCAGTTTGTTTTCTGAGAGGTTCACACAAGTACTTAATGTTTGTTTAGCCGCTGCTGTGTGGCAGAATGAGTGTTCATTAGGATTACAGGTATTCTTGAACTTCATGTAATCACATAGAATAGTTAGTGTATATTTGTACAGTCTTTTAGATATGTCTAAGGAGATGTTGGTGTAGGTGTATTCAGAGATTTG
Organism: Acestrorhynchus altus; assembly: GCA_034509495.1. NCBI lineage: Eukaryota > Metazoa > Chordata > Actinopteri > Characiformes > Acestrorhynchidae > Acestrorhynchus > Acestrorhynchus altus. The sequence goes on from CM067518.1 coordinate 17,596,369, forward strand.
CTATTCATTTTGTGCTCACGTTAGATGGTCATATGTTCTACATTGGTTCACTTAATGGATGTGACTTTTGGTGGCTATTCATGGTTATTTTTTAACAAACTATAGCATTTTTGCTAAGTAAAATATCTATATATCAAATGCAGATTAATATTAACATTATCTCTTGCTTTTTATTTGTACTGTTTATAACTGAAGTATTCCTTTTTTACGTCTGCCATGACATACCTTTCGTTCCACTGTAGAGCAGCGTCCCCTGACACCACGCCTGTTCCGAGGTCAGAGCAAAGAGCAGTTTAACTGATTGCTGTGGCGCTGTGCTTTGTAGTCTGTGTTCAGTTCAGCCTTTCCTGAACAGGACTTTCTTTCTGACTTCACGTCAGTAGGTGAAATTTAATTGTTTTCTTCCATGAATGGACTCTTGCTACTGACCGTGGTGCACAGAGTGCGTTCACCATCAACCTGACTTGGTTGTCTGTACGTTTTAATTTGTGACCTGAAATTTATGTTTGTATGTTTGTTTGTTTATTTGTCACTTCAAAACCTTCGGAATAATAAAGTGCTGTATTGTGCTTCTCATAGTGGTTCCATCCCCTGCCCTTCTACTGGGGACGATCTAGATTACTTAATCCTGTCTTCATATGTATACAGATCAGCTGTAACATGACATCTTCGTTTCTACTATCGCTGTCCATTTTATCACCTTCATTGACCAAATAGGAGCACTTTTGTAGTCCTATAATTACAGACTGAAGTCTTATCTGTTTCTCTGCATACTTTGTTTTCCTTTCACCCTGTTCTTTAAGGGTCAGGAACCTACAGAGCAGGTATTATGTGGGTATACTGCAATGACAGACGTGGTGGTGTGTTAGTGTGTGCTTAAGCTGGTGTGACTGGAACAGACAGCAGTGCTGCTGGTGTGTATAAACACTGTCCAACCACTGTCCATTCTATCAGACATTCCTACCTATCTGGTCTACCTTGAAGATGTGAAGTCAGAGACAGAAGCTTATCTGTTGCTGTACAGTTCATGTTGGTCATCTTCTAGTCCTTCATCGGTGCTCACAGGACACTGTTGGCTGGATATTTATGGATGGTGTTGTTAGTCTAGCAGTGACACTCCAGCAGCACTGCTATGTCTGATCCTCTCATACCAGCACAACACACATGGACACTCCACCATGATGTCAATATAGCTGCAGTACTGATAATGATAATATAGATAATAGCAACATCCTGGAAGTTGGTAAGTAAAACCAAATCAAACAGATGAGTTAAAAATAATACTTGTGGCCATTTCTTTATTGAGGAAAATGATAAAGTAATGCATATCCTTGAGTGGCAAAAATATGCAACAAAAAAAAACGCTTTGACCTCAGTAAATGGTGTGACCCTCGTGTGCAGCAATAACTGCAACTTATGTTTCAGGTAGCTTGATTTTCCTGCACATCAGCTAGGAGGACTTTTATCCCAGTCCTTTGTGTTATGTTAATGGGTTTCCTCATACAAACTCTGGGCATGTGTGCTCACTGCCCCCTGGTGTGTGAGTTCACTGGTTTGTATAACTGTGTGAGGCTGGGTAAAATGCGGACATCTAATTTCAGTGTGTTTAAGGTCATTGTTCCATTATCCACATTATAAGCTAAAAAAAAAAAATGGGGAAGCCACTCATCCCACTAATTGAAAACACCTGACTGTAATTTTCAGATTATCTGCTAATCTTAATGGTTCATATACTTTTGCCACTAATAGATGTCATATTGTTTAATTTTCCTCAATAAATATATTACCGAGTGTAATATTTTCTCATTTGTTTGATTTAGCAATGCTTATCAAAATCCAATGATGTTTTAGGGTCAACTCTATGCATAAATTCTGAAGGGGTTTTTCAAACCTTCAATGTAATTCAATTCATAGAAACTAATAAACTGTAAAAGGCTTAAGTATAAAAAACGTTTTAAACTAAACTTTAATAACCCACAGAGTATTATTTTAAGGTCTTTAACTTAAGTAGAAGTTTGTCACATCTGGCCAAATGACACATTTTATTGATAATATAAATGATCTCATTTTCTGCACAATCCTTTTCTATTGCTGAATTTAACAGATTGGGGGGAATAGTATTATATTTAAAATTTATTGCACCCATTCACACTCTCGTTATTAAAGGCAGCTTGACATCTTCATGAGCATGAGTCTTTAACCATTGCTGCTATACCTTCTGTTATAATGCTGTTAGTACCTTCAGTAGTCATATTGGTTCACTACCAACCAGGTGAATGTTGCAGTAACAGTATCAACATGGGGCATAGAACTGCATCCAGTGTCTTCATTTAAAATAATCTTGTACAACCTAAAGCATAAACAAGTTTAATGTTATATTTTTATTTTTAAAATATTAGGAATATTTTTGTTTCTCATTCACTTAATTGCCTGTATTCTGGCTGCACTAGCTTTTTATTGTTTTCCTCCAACATTCGGGGTGAGAAGAGGTAAGTGAAGAACACAGCAAATACAACAATTGAACACAGCACTAACATACTACCAGGTGAGTATAAAATGACACTCTGTAACAGGTGTTACCATAGCATAATGCAAGTCAAAATTCTTGATTTGCTGAATGTGGGTTTATCCCATCCTAAAGGATTTGGGTTGACTGAGAAAACTGCTGATGAGCACTTAACTTCTTGTTGCCTAAAGAAGATTGCTAAACTGGCCATGAAGGGTTGCATATGGTCAGCAACAGGACTTAAATAAGGTGTGGCCCACAAGTCGTGATTATTATTTACATACCAATGAGAAACTCACCATATCTTTACACCAGCTCCACAAGCCTGGATTGTTGACATGGGGTGGGTTGCGTCCATGGATTCATGCCATCTGCACCAAATTCTGACACTCTCATCTGTGTGATTCAGCAGAAATTAATATTCCTCCCCTTTAATCAAGGTTACTGTTACTGTTCATGAAAATTCTAGGGGACTGGGCTCAGAATGTCTAATGTGCTAGCACTATGATCTGAGGATCGCCAGTTCAAATCATGGGTCGTGCTTGCCATCAGCAGCCAGAGTCTGAGAGACCAAAACCGACCATGCTCTCGCTCATCCAGTGCAATGCTTGCCGGCACAGGCGTCTGTGAGCTATTGTATCAAAGCTGGTGACCTGGAGCTTTCCTCTGAGCGCAACGATACATTGGTGGCAGTTAGAGAAGAGGTGATGACTGGCTTCACATGTGTCGGAGTCATAATTGGGTTGGGTAAATGGCATTTTCAAATTGGGGGTGGTTGGGGTCCAGGATATTATTAAACATTCAAAGCCATTTGTCAGACCCCAACAATCAAGCCATGGTCAATATATCTGAAATCACATTTTTTTTTCATTCTGATGGTTCATCTGGACTTGTCCATTGCACTGCTGCCACATGATTGGCTGAAAATGACATCAATGAGTGTAGAGGAAAGGCCCAAGCATATAAAATGATCATCCTGTGCTATTAAAAATCAGGTTTTAGGAAGAGTTTGGTGTATTACACTTTGATCGGGGTAAGACATTTACGTCACGTACTGTCTGAGGTGTATTGGCTCTGTGGACTCATGTTTGCTCTCCTTGCAGAGAGAGAGGCCTCAAAATGGAGGGAAAGTCTGAGAATATCCTCCACCCCCTCCCTCACACTCTGCTGTGCTGTGCTAGTCTGGGAGAAGGAGAGTGTGTGGTGTGCGCGTGCGTGCGTGTGTGTGGAAGGAAAGGAGGCTCTGAGGAGGCCTGGCTGGCTGATGGAGGCCCTTGCAGCCCTGTCCGCAGAGTAGCAGCAGTGTGGGGGAGGGGAGGCACTGAGGAGCCCTCAGTCAGTGCTCTATACTGCCTCCTGTTGTCAAAAAGGTGGTGGGTGTGGGTACTAAGCCATTTGGTTCATGCAGTGTTTTTCCCTGGGAATGAAGCTTAAATCTGAATTGCTCAAACTGTTGCATAGGACCTCAATAATCAGTGTAAAAGTACAAGTCGGACACATTTCCTTACAGCAGCTGTAGTCTCGCACCTTTCGTCATGTTCCTTACTGCATTATAAGTCATGGACAGTGGCACACGAACGGCACACAACTATACAACCAGCATCAAACATCCTTTACACTGCGGCTCATGCTGTAGGGTAGATTTATACACTCCAGGGACTAACAATCCCAACTAAATAATCGGAGGTGTTGCAATGTTGCTTTTCAGCACCACTATTTCCTGTAAATACAAGGGCTTTGTGTTCATGTTTCACCTCCACCTGTTTAACCTTTAGAACCCCAGGCCAATTATGTGGGATGTTTTCATAATTTTACGTACTTTTATTTACCAAACAATTTGAAAATGTTTATAGGAGACACACATACCGGATCTTGTCATTTTCGGCTCACAGTTTACTCAAATATGTTTTCATTTGAGATGTAAAAATAAATTGAATTTAGATATTTATATGGATTTGATCACATGTTTACTTGCACCTTTTACATCTTAGAAATTCAGTTGGAAATTGATCATCCAGGGTGTTTCCAAGTTGAAAGTGCAATTATTTACTTTTGAGTTATTTGTAATGACAACATGACAAGGATATTTATGCATACTTCAAAATACTTGACAGTGGTCTAAATAAAATAAAAAAAACCTATTTTTGTTATTTATGTATGCGTCAGCATTATCCCTTATCAGGACTTTTATTCTGAAATTTGAACATTGTATAAGTAATGCTCAATGTTCATTTTCCTGTATAACCCACTATCTGGGTGAGTGATGTCATTAGCCCCGCCCCCTCTAGCTGATGGTTGAGCATGTAGACTTCCAACTTTGACAGAGCAGTAAACAGGCACTGGGAGGCATTTAAACTGGGAAACAAGTGAATTTTAGCTGTTTTCTGAGCTGGATTGCTCACTGATATTTGGTCACACGATGATGGGTGTTTTTCGAGAGGGTAAGTCTCGTAGTTTGTTACGATGTGTGTCATGTCTGTAGGTTACTCTGATCCTGAGATATGAAGCTCAGAAAACAACATGTAACTGTCCGTAAAATGAGGATCTCTGGTTCTAAGAGTTTATTCTCATATGCAGGACATATGTGTGTTATTATGAGTTAAATGAGTAGAAAATGAACTGATCCCTCAAAGCTATAAAGTCTACCGTGTTAAGAGTTTTCATCATTTCAACATTTTTTCATCCTAGGGGCAGCACGATGGCTCAGTGCTTAGAACAGTGTTTCTCATCTGTGGTCCTGGAGGCACCCATGCAGTTTTGTGAATTCCCTGCTTCCCCTGCCACTCTGAAAGGGCTTGTTAATGAGCTGATTAGTTGAATCAGGTGTGGTGGGGGCATGGAAATACTCAGTATACTCAGTGAAAACACTGGGTTAGAAGGTTCACCTCCCTTTGCTGTACAGTTATTTCTAGTAGAGGGGCACCATGCCCTGACTCCTCCTCCTCCTTCCTAAATATACCCCCCATTCTCACTTTAAATTCATGTTGTACAGCATCGCACTCACCACCACCCTGTTTCATTTCTTTTCTTCTATTCTCTTCCATCAGGCACCACTGTGAAGCTGCCCTGATCTCCTGCACAACTCACAGCTTTCCTCCCCATGTCAGCACTAAGGGCATGGTTCTTGCTCGCAATCATTGTTAGAAAATCTTTATAAGTACTCATTTCTCAAACCTCTGACAAGAACATTTGTTCATAATCAAAAAAGTATGTTGCACATTTTGAATTAAAAACACTTCTCCAACTGTTAAACGTGGGGGTGGGTGGATAAGGCTTGTGTTTGCAGCCAGTGGCATAAGAAACGTTGCACTGAATGGACTGGAATAGATTCAGTTAAATATCAGCACACTGGGAAGCAAACATGAAGTGCAGGGGAAATGGAGTTTGATCATTGTCAAGCGTAAAATGTATCGGAGCTGCAATTAACAAGGAAAGCTAAGATGGGAAAACATTGTTACTTGAGCCATTATCCCAGTTTAGCCATGTGCAGTTCCACTTACTAACCAGGTTTCTAACCATCGCTTAATGATACCAAGTTAGGAAGGTGAGGTCCCGTGATGTCCCTGCATCTTTTTGAACTGCCACACATGCAGTGTAACTGGACAGATGATGGTACTTGGGTCATGTCATGTGTGAGCATTTAGGCATTGTAATGAAGTTGGGTACAACCCTATTCATCACCATCTAAAGTCTGTATGTACTTACCTGCGTCCAACCATGTTCTTCTGGAAATGGCAAAAGAGTAATGAATGCATCTCAGAGGAATCCATCCTGTTAGACGGAATTGTGGGACACAAACCAGTAAATGAAACGGGGATAGTCAGCATACATATATTTATATAATTTCTTTTGTAAGCATGCGTATAAATCCGGATTGAACTGTGGGATTGATGGCTTAACTATATGAAGTATTATCATATGCTATTGCCCTTGTTTAAGAGATCAACATGACTTTGCAGTCATTGATCTGTGTTTCTCGGTTTCTAGTTTTGTTTGTTTATTCATTTTTGTTTATTGTATGTAGTGTTGGTGTGTAAACAAATGATGACAGATAAAAGGATACCTGCCTACCTATTCTGCTTTATGCTCTACCTCATACACTCAACCTACACTACCCATAGAGTCTATTTCCTTCCTTTTAAGGTGTGGGAGTGTGCTTTATCACAGGGAGCTTAGGGAGGCCTACGTCTCTCTCTTTGCTCTGTATTTGTAGAGGGAAACGTGTCCTATATGTTCTAAACACAGAGAATTGTTTAAGCATCAAGATGCTTCACATCCTAATGTGCAGAATGTCACCTGGGAGCATGTGCCATAACACTCGAATGGACAAGAACAGCCTGAGACCCTGTCAGGTGCTGATGTTCTTCAGATCTCTTCAAGACTGGGTGGTTGAGGAATGGAGAACAGTGGAATGGTCATAAAAATCCAGGTTCCATTTCCATTGTGCTAAGAAGGATCAGTGTGGTGCTGATCTTGAAAACCACTGAAGAATATCGGAATGGTTTGTGGGAACAGTGAAGATTTAAATTCATCCTTTCATTACTACATTTGTCACAACACACATCACCAAGAACATCCGAGACATGAGAACCCTGCTGAGGATCTTTGGGATGAAGTGGAAAAGCTGTTCACAGAAAGATGTGCAGCCTTCTCTGCCTTCAGTGTCACAGTTACTCGCCCAATGCAATCTGTTCTGTGTTTCTGCATAATACATTTAACATCTTGTAGAATTCATGCATCCATTTTCTGAAGACCAAATGAGGTCTAATGGGGTTCTCCAGCAGTGTTCTTGCTCACAAGCAGTGGCTTCCAGTCACACAGTACTTGTTCAGTGTTTGCCTGGTGGTGAATATTGACATTAGTCAATGGAAGAGAGGCCTGTAGGAAATCCAAGGTTACCCTGCGGTTCTTTGTGACTTTATGTTGTGCTAGTGAAAAAACATGAACGTCCAACTATTTGTATTCATTGCACTGTGGACGAGGTCTGAGTCCTGCTGGAAAAGGAAATCTGATTTGTCAACAGAAGAGCATGAAGTGGTCTAAAATCTCCTGGTAGATGTTGCGACTGTGTGAAACACAGTGGACCAACACCAGCAGATGACATGGCACTCTAAACCATTAGAGGCTGTGTGAACTTTACACTGGACTTCATCAACCCTTGAGTCCGTTCCACTCAAATCTTCCTCCAGATGTCCAAAAGAAATTCAAAAGGTATTTTTATCTACCATTCAGTTCCATTAATATGGTTTTAAAAACACTCTGAAAACAACCAGACTTTTCAGTGTTAACCTTCTGCTTACCCTCTTTGTGGAGGGCGTCAAGTATCATCTTCTGGACAACTGTCAGGTCGGCAGTCTTCTCCACTATTGTGGTTGTGTGAGCTGATCTATACATTCTAATAATCTTAGAAACTGGATTCCTAATTTTCATGAACTATAAGCCATACATAAGTAGAAAAAAACAAAGGCTTTAGATATTTCACTTTATGCATAATGAATGATGTATGTCAGTTTACCTTTCTAAATTAAATGTTCAATTAAATTGAATGAACAAATTCAATTTTTTTAGACACCCTGACATATCTGTAAAACGTACAAGATCCTCAAGGAACCTTTACATGTTTTGTCATTTGAAACTGTGTAGGAACCTCTTAGGTTGCTTCAAGGGTTTCTTGAAGGTTCTTTGAAGCACCTTAAAATGTTCCTCTCAAATTGAAGAACCTGCAAAACTTCCTCAAGGATCTTTTACTTTTTACAGTTTATATTATTTGCCATATTGGATTCACGGAGGCCAGTCTTTTTAGTTTGCAGTTTTTCCAGCTTGGGGCAGTTCTCAGAAATCTCCTTTGTTGAAGGTATGGTGTTCTTCCACAAACCCATATGGTTAAGACTAGACTTTGATAGTTAAGGTCAAGGTTTTTGTTCCTTAAACATGGGAAGGCCTGCTAAACACCTGTTTAAAACATCTGGCTTCAGTTACCTCTTTAAATTCTCTAGACCTCTAGAGGTTTTCTGATATTTAATGTTGAATATTTTTTCTCAATATATAAATATAAATAATAAAAAAAACTATATTATAATATTTAGTTATGTTCTTGTAATTTTATTTATAAGGATGTAGAAAACTAACCACACTACACCTCCACTAAACCCACCCTTCCAATGGTACCTGAAAAAGGAAAATTTGTTTTAAAACCTTCATTCTTAATAATAATACAGCAATATAATATGCAAGTGCTTTTACTTTGCATATTTGTATACAATTAAATGCAAGTACTTTGGATACAAAGTATTTTGGGCTTCACAGTGGCTTGATGGCGCACTGGGGTCTTGAGTTTTAGGCCCTATCTGGGTTTCCATGGTCTTCCCATGAGTGTGTAGGTTTCTTGGGCTCTGCTTGCCTTCCACATTCCAAAAGTGTGGATATGAGGTGAACCGGCTATTTTAAATTGCCCTGGTGTGTGAGTGAATGCATGTTTGTATGCTCAGATAAGGATTGGTACTCTGTCCTGTGTGTTTCAGTACACCAGGTGGATTGTTGTTTCAGGTAGAGAGTACACTGTGTGGGCTTGGCTGCTACTTCTCGCCAGTGTGTGCTGGGTGTGAAGAGTGTTAAGAGTTCTGATTGTAAAGCATCTAAAAAGGTGCTATAAAAGTGTAACTTCATTCATTTATAAGTGCAGAGAATATCCTTATGATATACGGCAGCTGTTCTACTCCATTTCTACTCTAGATATATAGAAGACCTACACTTTCTCTTCCTCTCTGACATTAGATGGCAGTGTTACATCACGAGTCAAGCAGCGGAATCATTTCCTGGTCAGTTGTGGAGGGAGATGGTTGTAACCGTCTATCTCAGGTCGAGTTAGCAGTACCTCATTTATGGTCTGCTTCTTATTTCCCTTTGGACATGATGCAATGCCACGAGTACAAGTACAAATAGCTCACCGGTTTCAAATGGTGTGTTAGTGCAGTTATTCATTGTTTTAATCAGATCTTGATTTGATTGACTACATGGATGAATAATGGTCTTGCAAGGCTTATGGTCAGTAATGTGTTTTTGAATCTCCCTACTCCCCTGATGAATTTGACTGGAGATGTAAAGTGTCTGGTTACAATCCATCCATATCATCACTCTCCAAAACATTCATTCATCCTATCTGGTATATCCTGTTCAGGGTCACAATGGGTCTGGAGATTACCAAGATTGATTGGTTACAAGGCCTCTTTACCCCCAGGTACCAGGGTTCCAGGCCCATCCATTTTCCAGCTTGTAGCTAGGGTAATTTGGAATTGCCAATTTATCTCCCACGTGCATTTTTGGGAGGATGGAGGAAACTAGAGTACCCAGAAGACAAAGGAAGAATGAATCCAAGGTCCTCACAGACACTGACATGAGCAGGGATTGAACCCACAACCCAAGGCCAAAATCAGGTATCTCTAAAATCAACTATATAGTGCAGAGAATATATATATATATATATATATATATATATATATATATATATATATATATATATATATATATATATATATATATATATTTTTTTTTTTTTTTTTTTTTTTTTTTTTTTTTTTTTTTCCTTTCCCAGTTTTCCCACAAGCCCATTAGGACTCTCACATACAATGGTCCCGACACTAGGAGGGTGAAGGCAAGCTCTTTCAAGGTCTAGCCACAGATTTTCAGTGATGTTTAAGATGGCAAAAAGGTCAGCTTGTGTCTCTTTAGGTAGTCCACTGTGGGTTTTGAAGTGTGTTTAGGATCATTATCCTGCTTGAGAAGCCATCCTCTTTTCATTTTCAGCTTTTTATGGAATGTGTTAGCTTGCATTTGTTTCTATTTAGTCAATTCATGTCGCCACCTGTAAAAAGGCATTTTTATGAATCCCTGTGCTTTACAATCTCCATGAAATTCTGCATCCCTTTGCAAATAACACTTGGACTTTTGGAAAGAAAAACAGTTTAGGGTAGAACATTTATAGCAGATATATGCAGCTTGAAAAATTTGAATATTGTGGAAATATTTTTTGTTTTTTGTTCAGAACTGTTTTACTTTTGATCAGTATGGTATCAGTGCATCAAAAAAACCCACACACAGATGATTCCAGGAAGGGGGCTAAAACTGCAGCATTCTTAATATGAAGCCGTTACTGAGCCAGAAATATCAGAAGGGTCTTACCTGGATTAAGAAGGAAAAAAAACTGTTGCTCGGTGCATCAAAGTCCTCTTTACTGATGAAAGTAAATTTTGATTTCCATTTGGAAATCAAGAGTCCAAGAGTGTCAACTCTAGCTCCTTGTGTCTGGAGATGGAGTGGAGAGGCAAAGTCATAACATAAGGAGAAGAAACTGTCTTAACTTTTTACATACAGTGACATGCTGTGAACATACTGTGAATAGTTAAGACCTGATTTCCAAAAGATATAAAGATGACAGTTTGACAGTTGCAATATAACAATAAAGGAAGAAGGCCTGAAGCAAAAGCTTAAGCACCGTGCGTCAATTCTTGTTTGAGAGATTTTCACCCATTCCTCATCGTTATTCTTTTCAGAAGAAAGTAAATTTTGCATTTCAGTTAGAAATCAAGAGTCCTAGAGTCTCAACTCAAGCTCCAAGAGCCTGGAGGAAGAGTGGAGAGGCCCAGAATCTAAGGTGCCTGAAATCCAGTGTGAAGTTTCTGAAGTCAGTGATGGTTTTTTGGAGTCATGTCATCTGCTGGTGTTGGTCCACTGTGTTTTATCAAGTCCCAAGTCAGTGTATCTTCCAGATTTTAGAGCACTTCATGCCTCCATCTTCTGGTGGTGTTTCTGATTTCCTTTTCCAGCAGGACTCAGCACCTTCCCACAGTGCCAAAATGCCTTATATATCTTATGAAATATTCTATTATTGTGAGAAACTGTATTTTTGTGTTTCATTGCCGGCAGATAAAGCATCAGCTTTTGCAAGCAAGTGATCACTAAATCATCTCGTTTCATTTAAAAATTGCTGCATGTAGATTGTTGCCCACCCACAATTTTCAGACCAAATCTGCACCCCTGAAAGAAATGCATAGTTTCTTGCATTCTCTGTGGTCGTATCTGTATTCATTTGAATTTTCTGTCTGCTGTATGATCAGGTTACGCTTGCACTGGCACTAAACTCTACATACCCAAAAATGTACTCAGCCATACAAGTCCATCTGTGTCTGTCAATAAAAGTAGATTTAAAACTGAAAAACATCATGAGCTTATGACAAGCCTAACACATCAAACTGGAGCAAATACGCCTCAGAGGCCCTGCGACACAAGCCAATGTGCTGTCCAACACAGTCACGAAAACACTTGTTTTCTGAATATGGGTCATGCAGCACACTGGATTTTTCTCATTTGCGTTCTTTCTTTGGTAACCAGAAAAGCTCATGAGTGAAATCACTATGATTACTAAGCTCATTAGTGAATTACTAACTTTCTGTTACTGGTTTGTTTGACAGCACTCATTGGATTGACCAGCCTAGAGTACAATAGCTACTATAAGAGATCTTTGCTGAGAAGGTTGGTACTGGTACGGGTATTTCCCCCGCAGGGCCATTACTAAACAACTTTTGTTCTAAAAGAATGGCCTTCTGAACAAAAGTATAATCACCTGATGTATTCAGAACAGAGGTGTAGGGGTCCAGTGTCCCCTAACTGTGTATAAGTAGTTTGACCAGAGGAGGATGGGTCCTCCCCCTTGTGAGCCTGGTTCCTCCCAAGGTTTCTTCCTCCAGCTCCGAGGGAGTTTTCCTTGCTACCGTCACCCTTTTGCTGGCTGACTAGGGGGTCTATTTCTTATCCTTTGTTCATCCGTTGTTCACCTTTTTATTTCTTGATTTCTGTGAAGCTGCTCTGTGACAACTTCAGTTGTGAAAAGTTTTATACACATACATTTTTTGATTTGATTTATGGAGGAGTACAGGTGAAGCATCCAAGAACATTGTACCAGCTGTTAAGCAAGGTGATGGTAGCATTGTGGCCTATTTTACTGCCAGTGAAACTGGTACATTTCACATTCTACAGACAAATGGTCAAATAGCCAATCAGGAACATTTAATCAAATATTAGGCATGCTGCATATGTGTTTGCAATGCTGAAAAAGAACAGTTGAAAGCCCAATATTGCCACGGCAAGGGTGTATGTAAACACCTTACCACAATTGTTGTTCTGTTTTACTTTTGGGTTTCGCTGTTATGAGTAATATTTTCTAGTCATAAAGTGCTCCACTACATTCGGAAGATTGGTGCGTAAAATACAGTTAGGAATTAAGTCAACATGTATACCGGTAATAAAACAAACAAACAAAGAAACACTGGTGTGTAATGTATTTTATGTTCTCTAGCTTCAAAGTTGAATCTACACTTGACTACATTGATCTTTTTTATTTTATTTTTCTGGGAATCTACCGCAGTTTCAGTTTGGCGCATCCCTATAGCAAAAAAAATGGTTCAAATGACTCTGAAACCCCTAAAACTGGGAACTTTAGAGAAATACAATGGTTTGCGAGAACAGAGTTGAAGGTTTGTACATCACCAGATGAATCAATGGCTGTACATACTGTATGGCTGGATGGTCATGCTATAGGTCAAGTTAGACCGCACTGTGCAGTGTGGTTACATAAGGAAAATCACAGTGGGGCTGTCCAACACACAGTTGGAACTTTCTCCACTCAGTTCCTGTTCTGGTCCCTGGCCACAAGAGCAATCTGTGCCCTCTTCTGTCTCCTGGATCACTGTGTCCTCTGTCAATACACTGTTTATGGTGATGAGATCATTTACCAAGATTAGGCACGACAGAGTTTCAGGCAGATTGTGCCTTCTTTCTTTGCAGATTTCCATCTATGCATGTTTATGCATTAAGCTGATCAAGGTGGAGAAAGCCTTTTTGCATATTCAATGGAAAATTAACATTTTAAGATGTCCTTTTAAAAATGCATGATTGATTTCCACTCACTGAGAAATATTCAATCCGAGAAGCTCAAACCCATCAGGCACAGTCCCTGTACATATAGCAGGGAGGATGTGCGCTATATGCATGTGTGGATTTGCGAGCTGATTGAAAACCTTCTTTAAACGGAATACCACTCAAAATCAGCTCCTTTCATTCCACCACACAGCCTCCCTGTCCCCCTCTCTGTAGTTCTGTCTCTATTTGTCTTTTTTCAAACTCTCTGAACACGACTTCCATCTCCAGCCATGCTAACTCTTTATTCCCCATGTAATAAAGCTCAAGGTCGGTGGATTGGCTGGCAAAAGCTGACATACAAAAGCATCTGCTACAGGCCACACTGAGGAAGGTGCTGCTGCAGCTGCTTTTGATACTGTGTGTGTGTGTGTGTGTGTGTGTGTGTGTGTGTGTGTGTGTGTGTGTGTGAGAGAGAGAGAGAGAGAGACACTTAGATAATGTTAAAGATGAGTGTTGCATGTTAAAAAACTAGACGTGTCCATCAGTGAACTCTTCACACTAAAGGCACTTTAATTTCGTAAACCATGCTTCTACTCAAATACTGTGTGTTATTATAGATGATATGTTTATTTTATGCAACACCTTTCCCACTTTATAATAGCCACCATGAAGTAAAGTAGACCTTATGAGTGGTGTAAGCTCTTGAGCTCTAGCCTCAAAGCCCTCACAGCCATGAGGCACAGCTGCTTAACAGCCATCCCAAGTCCAAGTCAAAAGCAGTGAATCAGAGCCAATCAGTCTTCTGAGACACTGTACCTGCAGCAGGTCCAGAAATCCTCAGAACCACGATGTAGTTTCATTCAAATGTAGGACCTCAGAACCTCTGAACCACAGAGTAGGCCCACTCAGCAACAGCCCCAGAGAGCTTCATTAAGTTTCAGTGTTATGAGCTGTAAGTGGCGATGGCTGGGAGGAAGGCTATGGAGAGGTGAGACTGCTTTAGCCATTGAAACCAAAGTTACTAAGCAACAGTTCTCACAAAGTGGGAGATGTTTGAAGAATGTTTGTTCACCTGGTAGCATTTCCTCACAGAAATTAACTCCCTTAAACCTGGAATTTTAGCTAATACAGGGGACATCTGCTGAAAAGGAACTGAATGGCTGCTCTGCCTCTGAGGCAGAACAAATGCAACTGGTTCAGAGAATAACCATTTAAAACTACCAGCAGGTGGAGAATTAGAAATGAGTATCTGCTCCACCATCCTCTAATGGTGCTGGTTACTGCTTACTGGTGATTTCAAATGGTTATTCTCTGGACCACTGCCTCAGAGGAAATTGAGAATGTAGGGGCTCTTTGCTCTGTTTCTTTGCTCACACAGTGTTCAAATTTCAGAATTCAAAGTCTAATAATACTGATACATAGATAAATAACAATAATAATGAGGCGTGTGGCATGTGTGATTGTCTACTATAAATACTTTTTTAATATTTTTTTGGTGAATAAAAGTACAACAAACTGTGAAAATATCCCACAAAAATTGGCCGTGGGCTCTAAAGGTTGCACCCATTCCTGACACAGACTTGTCTAGTTCCTTTAAAAGTGCCAAAAGAATAGGACTCTCTGGAGCAGATAAACTTGAACTTATTGGCACCTGCCTAATGGCAGACATGGTCTAGGTGGGCATAAAGCCCCCCCAATATTGAGCAGTGCTCTCTGGAAAGATGGTGTCTTATCCAGTAGAGACAGTTACTCAAACAAAAGCAAGAACTCTTTTAATACATTGGATTTTGTAAGAAACAATGAATGAGCAAGTGTCAGCAAGAGCAAGAGCCAATACATTTGCCCATATAGTCTATGTAATGGTCAGCAGCATACTAAAACAGCTTAAAAGAGAGATGCTTGTGTATTTCCCCTGCCTTTCTCTGTAAGATAAATGACTTTTTAATGTAACTGTTTGAGCTTTTCATTACTCAGCTGTTTCCAATCCCCTTCCGATCTATGATCTAGTGTCCATCAACCCACACACCTAAACCCTTAATGATGAATGACTGAAAACATCCATTACCATTAGATACCTTTCTCACAAAATGATTGATTGATAGACTTATTAGCCATGTCTACTCTGCTGCAGGACTCGATGCTGCAGAATGATATTATTTATTTCATTCCTGCAAAGTATGCAAATGGAAATGAACACAGTACTGCACCCTTTCCAGAAGGGCCTGCTGAGGAGAAGAATGTCATTTCTGACCCAGTTCATTGTTTCCTTCCTTGTCATTTTATTAATAACCTCTAGAAATCTGGGGGAAAGACTGCTCTGGGCCACAGGTCTTCTTACCCACACACACTCTCAGAGACACCTTATACAGTTGGGTTCATATGTATGACACATTTTTGGTAATTTTGTTGCTGCAGACCACCTCAATAGATTTGAAATGAAGAAATCATCTGAAGAGCGACTGAAGGGTAGAGGTTTGTGCTGTAATTCAAGGGAATTAAAAAGAGCTTATCCTGCTTTTGTTTGAGTATCTGCCTCTACTGTCTACTGCATTTGATTGTATTGAGTGATATGAGCTCGGTCGGGGTCTTGGATGGATACCACTCCACCTCATCGCCAACTCTCCATCTCGTCCCAGCAGTACTGGATGGAGCACCATCATTCCAGAGAACACAGTTCACCTAGAAGACTCTGAGGAGTATGCAGAAGCATCTTATATTTAGGGAGGTGTGGCATTTTCATTAAAAGGGGTGTCCACAAACATTTGGACCTGTAGTGTATCTAATGGGGGGTTGTGTAATGGAAGGATCATAAACTGCTGTAATTGCCTTTTTAAGTCCTTGTATTGAGTCAGTCAAGGTTTACACTTCAGTTGCATCTAGCAGGTCAGAGTGCCAATATTGCTAATCCCTGTGCGCCATCAAAGATCCCTACAGTCAGCACGCAAGCATCTGGAGGGGATTCTGGAGCTACAGAAGATAAGTTGCCTGGTCTGGTGGGTCCAGTTTTTTTGTTTACATAAATTGAATGGCCAGGTATGGTTGTGGAACTACACGTATACACTTCAGGTTGTTGTTTTTTTTGCAAATTATCTTCCAAATGTGGATTGTATAAATTGTGGGGAAAAAAGGTTTTTATGAAATGGGCTCTATAATAGCAGATGCTGCAAACAGAACACGTAGCTGGCATTTCAATCAAATGATTTAGCAAATGGAGAGATACTGAGGGTTGGAACTAATGTCACTCCAAGGACTAATAGTCAGCAATGCAATAAAACCTGCTAAAAGATGTATTTTTCTCATTTATATGCATCTGTTGTCAAGCAGTTGAATCAAAAACATGCATAGACATCCTCATTTTGGGCTAAAAAGACTTCTTTCAGATCACAGGGCATTTAAATGGTTTTTTTTCATCCTGAATAAATGTATGCAATAACAAAGATAAAGACAAATGACTTTAAAACCTCAGTGGGGTTTTACACTAATGACTACAGGTGCATAATGCATAATGCATAAATGCTTAATGGCTGCCGACCTTAGAGTGATTCATTCATTCCAGCTTGAACATGCACCTAGTAGATGTATTGCGCGCTCTCTAACAGTTCTGTCAGTGCACAACAAAGCTTAATCAGTTCCTTACCCCACCAACCAGAGGAGTCTGAAAACTGATGCTCGGAGAGGGTCCTTTTCTTTTTTCCGGGGGGTTATTTTTGGTGTGAAGACGAGAGCTTAGCAAGTTATTGCATGGGCGACTGTGGAAGTGGTTGTGTGTGCGTTTGTGGTTTTCTGAGAACTGCAAGACAAAAGAGCATGCTAATTGGAGACCTTTGTCTAAAGGCGAGACAGCTGAGTGGATAAGGGGTCGGAAATAGCACTGATATTCTGGAAGCTGATAAGGAAAACAACAAGGAATGAAGAAGTAGATATCTCTAAATAGAAATTCTCACCTTTTCCAAAATACCAGCCATCACCCACTAGCCCACTTTTCTCCAGCTTCCTCATGAAGGTGTGATTAATGCAACTGTCCTCACTGACTTTGGTCACTTGCCTGGTAGGTCACTCCAGATGACTCAAACATGTCTCATTCGTCAAGTCTTCAGCAAGAATGACTGTAAATGTGGGTTGTAAAAAGAACTTTTTTGTTGTGCTTGACATTTTTGTTCAATAAACCCATAATCAATTTTATTGATTAGTTCCAAAATGTATACATTTTGTCCTGCAGACAAATAGTATATGCTACGTGCAGGCTAACACTTCTGCATGTGATATTATTTGAAATCACATTGTCAGATGATTTTTTTAGGTTAAGCACATTTTGCTGGTTTTCTATGGTGTCAAAATAGGCCAGAATATTTTGATATACTTTATCTCAAAATAAAGTGTATTTAGTCCTTATAAAAAAAGCACAAATTTGTAGGCACATGTAAATATTCAGTTAAAACATGGTCGGATTTATGCGAATGTGCAAAGTCTCTTACATTTTACATCTCAAATGAAGACAAATTTGAGTAGCATAGGATCTCTAGACAATAATAATATCTGGTATGTGTGATTGTCATAGGGTTGTAAAGGTAGCACATCCTGAAATCTTCCCCTTAAACAAAAAAACCAACAAAGAATGTCTGAAGTCTGTTGATGTCCAAATATGAAATACGTTGTGGACAACTTATGGAAATATGTCCTAGTCTGGGAAATATGTCCTAGACCCCTCACTGAGTCCATCACCTCTAATTAAATATGAGAGTAAAACCCTGCCCTACATCCCCATTCAAATATAGCTTTACAATTAAGGCCATTCAGCTCATGGGGCCATTGTGTCATTAGCATGGGGAATGCTTCAATTTATACATTCTACACATCCATGAATAATCTAGGAAATTAATGGTAAGTACAGTAATGTGACATTTTTGTGACTTCAAATTTCTTCATACTCCTGTTCCTCCATGGTCTTGAAGGCTGCTTTCTTCTTCTTCTTCTTCTTCTTCTTCTTCTTCTTCTTCTTCTTCTTCTTCTTCTTCTTCTTCTTCTTTTTAAAGTACCTTCCAATATTAACATGTGTTGCTATAACATTGATTTTGGAAAGTGTTACAAAGGCAACTATAATAAAAGCAGTTAGTTCAATCTGTATCTCTCTTCACCTTCTCAAAATGTGCTCTGTACATGTGCGTGTGCATACATATAGTCTACACACACCACACATACCACAAACCACCTAACGCACTAATACGCATGCACTGTAGCTCTCTTTAAATGGATGTCATTTTTACAAAGAGAAGAACATTTCACAGACTCAAGGCCACAGGATGAATGTGTGTGGGCATAAATTGCAGACAGCTTTTGCACCAAACGGCAGTCGAAAAAACCAGTGTAGCTGTGTACTAAGAGTCAGCACCATCCAACACTGAGGATCAGAACCCATTGTAATGAAAATAAATAAGCATTGACAGCAGCATAGTTTGCATCTCAGTAATGTTCAATAAAGGACGTTATATAAAAGGCTTATTTTAGCCGGTTTAAAGCTCTTATTATCCTGTGGATGACCATATGCTAGAGAACTATGACCGAATGTTCATTCTCTCTGTGGCGACTGATGATGATAATGATATAGAAATGAAGAAAAAAACAAACAAACAAAAACTAATTCCACATTTGGAGCCGCATGCAATGTGTCAGTGTGGAACAGTAATATGTAATGTGAGAGCACAGTGCTGTGCGCTGAATGGAGTGCCTGTGGGCCGATTATAGGGTGCCTCATAATGGCCTGCCAGTAGACCATCACCAACAGCACCAACACCACCCAGCCAACCCACATCTGACTAATTACACACAGACCTTCATTTCTGGGGCTG
The DNA here is from genome assembly GCA_034509495.1 of Acestrorhynchus altus. Taxonomy (NCBI): domain Eukaryota; kingdom Metazoa; phylum Chordata; class Actinopteri; order Characiformes; family Acestrorhynchidae; genus Acestrorhynchus; species Acestrorhynchus altus. The sequence goes on from CM067518.1 coordinate 17,615,635, forward strand.
TGGGTCAGCAACCAAAATTTTCCTAGTGTAGAATATATAGGAGATATGTCATTCTGCTGGTCTCTCTTTAGAAAATACTGTGCACTAACAGTCAATTTCCTCTTCACTCACTTTGCCAAGGTCAGCCACTAAACTTTGGGTTTTGTCCTCTGCTGCTCTGAGTGGCTGTGGGCTCGAGTGTGAAGGCAGAAAATCTTGGCTGAGGCTTAGTGACATGTTGGGCATGTCAAGGTGAATTGCTAACACTGTGGATGTGAATGGGTTTCTGCTGCAGATGCTCACAGAACATCTGAAGAAATTAGGTTCAGCATAGTTGTCAGTGATTGTTGCAGTGGTTGCAGTGAAGGTTTGGCATGAATTTAATGGGTCACAATTACAAATAACCCTGTGAATAGCCCTGTCATGGTGTAAACCCTGCTAAAACAAACAGCTTGACCAGTTCAAGCTGGTTAAGCTGATTGACCAGTTCTTGACCAAATAACCAGTATGACTAATCTTGGTCATGCTGATTGATCATCAATGTGCTGTTCTTTAGGCGGCAATTGCGAACACTGGCTTTGTAGTAAGTAGGCTTTTGTAATAAGTAGTTTATTGCTATGCGTGTCATACATATAGCTTTGTCCACTTTATTTCAGGTTTGGGAATCAGGTAGGGGGCTCATCAGGCTAACGATAATCTAAGGATCGCAGGTTCGAATCTGGACATGCTGCCAGAGTCTGAGAGCAAAATTTGCCATGCTCTCTCTGGGTTGGTAAAGTAGATGGCGCTCTCTTCTCACATCACACCCAGTATGATGCTGACCAGAGCTGGAGACATGGCTGCCCAACAGTGATGCAGTGGTGGCAGTTAGAAAACAGGTGGTGGCTGGCTTTACATGTATTGGAGGAGTCATGTGCTTGTCTTCACCCTTCACAATGCAGGAGCATTGTATGTGATAGGTACCTTACAGGGTTGGGTAATTAGCACTTCCAAATTGGGGGCTGTATTTTTTTATAAAAGGCAGAAAGCAAATCAGGTAACAATGATTTTTGGGTTCTGCTGCTGAAGTCAAAATATTCTTTCATCCCTTCAACCCACGAAGGCCTCATCTCTCTGACTTCACTAAGTATTAATGAAGTAAAAGTAGTAATCCCATTAAGACTGTCTTTAAAATGTGCAAAGCTACATTAATTTAAGCACTTTATATAATATGATCCTCTAAAAGAAACAAACTCTGATACACTACTGGAAGAAAAGCCCAGATATAAAGGGACAATGTTTGACCTCTGGTGTGAGGCAAGCAGCCAACTAGAAGCTGCCACCAACAGTTTTATCATATTGTTTTCCTAGCAGTCCACAAGCAGTACAGTTGTAGTCAAAATGCTGTATTTTATCACTCATTTTCCAGTAACGGTACAGTTTATTATGGAAAAACAACTCAACACAACCCAAGATCCTTACTATGCTGGTAGTTACAGGCCTGTTTCCTGGGCTTCATAACTCTGGATCAGATTAACAGTCATGATATGCATATCATAACACACTACAGGACTTACCCTATTTAGGACAATACCCACAATAGCGGTCTCATCCTTGTTTGATGCTTATCAGCATGTAATCCAGCTTGGAAAACAGTTAAAATTTCAACCAAATTAAATTCCAGTTTAAATGTCAAAGGAGCTTCCAGTGCATGTTTACTGCTCTGTCCACATGTACATGCTCAACCTGCATGCAGACTCTGACTGATCAGTGAGAAGGGGTGGGGCTATTTAAGTCACTGACAAATTTCAAAATAAAAGTCCCAAGAAGGTGATCATTCTGATACATACATAAATAACAAGAACGTATTATTATAAATGTCCTTGTCGAAGAAAACGTTAGAAACAACTCATCATAATTATTTCAATCTCACCTCATGTATGGTCACAGCTCAAATGAAGAAATGTTTGAGTAGCCTAGGATATCATGAAAATAATATCTGGCATGTGTGACTGTCCCCTATAAATACATAGAAGTAATTTAAACTTCAAGAATATTCCACAAAATTGGCTAAAAAGGTTCTAAAGGTTAATTTGCTTCCAATTTACAATTCATCCATCCATACTTCATTTATTATGTTTGTTTTTCATTCTTAATTTTGTTTAAGTAAATTATTTAGCAGCTGAAGTAATTTATATTCATTATAGCACAGGAAATTCAGATGAAGACTCATGACTAATCTTGAAATCAGTACAGTATAAAAATACAACACGAAAGATGCCTGGGGCAGGATTTAAAAAGCCTGCAAAATAATTTAGAACATGAAGAACATTTAAAACAACTGCCAACATCAAGTTAAGCCCAAGAGCAGGCCACAAGATGTGTAAAGAATATGTAAGGTAGCTTTTGGCACAATTGATGTCAAAGTGCAACATCAATAATCAGAAAGAGATTTCATGGGAGGTGTGCAAGGAGGAAATCTTTGATGTCAAAGAAAAACACCAGGGCAAGACTAATATTTGCCAGAACCCCTAGACAAAGACAAGGACTTCTGAAACAGTGTGTTTTGGACAGATTAAGTTGAATTATTTGGGCACAGTTAGAAACGTTTGGTGCAAAGTAAACAATATTTGATCCCAAGAACCTCATACCAACTGTGAAGCATAGTGTGGGTTTGGGTGATGTGATAGTTTGGGATTTCTTTACTGCAGCAGAGCCTTGCAAGCTCTCCATCATAGAATCCAAAATGAATTCTTAGAAGGTGCTTGAGCAATTGACATGCAACATGTCAATGACCCTAAACATCCCAGTAAATCAACCAAGGAATACCTCAAAAGAAAGAAATGGAGAGTTCTGGAATGGCCAAGTTTTGTGTTGCATTAATAATTCATTAATTTTTGAACTTTTGTCCAAATGACTATATGTAATATGTGATGATATCATGCAAGCAATTCTGTGACATTTCATGCTACATGTGTTACAGCTGGGTCATTAGAAATTGGCCTGTTGGCCAGATGCGGCCTGTAAGCCATTTTTTTCCAGTCTCACCAATCAGCCATAACATTAGCACCACAGGCCCTATACTAAGTAGGCTTCCCTTGTTGACTGTTCGAGGCATGGACTCCAGAAGACCTTATCATCACCAAGACATTAGCTGCAGATCATTTACATCCTGTAAATTTATGTGAGACCTCATGGATCAGGTGAATGATCCTGAGGCACCCACAACCCAGTCATTGTTTCATTGGATCACATTTGGTAGCTACTGATCACTGTCTAGACACATTTTGGCCCTTGTCAAAGTGTCTCAAATTTTTACGCTTCCCCTTTTCTTTCTGCTTAAACACATCAATTTCAAAACTGACTGTTTTCTAGATCACATACAACACCTATTGAAAGGCTGAGGTGAATATAGGTGATATTATAGCAGATACACTATTTAATATGGAAAAGAGTGTCAGGTTGGTTGGTTGGTTGACAGATTGGGTGTTTTGGAATGATGTCACTATAAACTGTTTTTTGATTATCAGCATCAACAAAGGCTATGCTGATTTTAACAAGGTTGGTATGGTTGGTAGAGATCAAGACTAAGAGATTGTGTCTAATTCAGTGTGCGAGGTATGTATGTTGGAGGAGGATGTACACTAAGTTTAAGCTGACATTGTTCAGTCCATGTAGAGGGAGGACTTTTTTGTAGAGGGAGCACATAAACATAACCCTACTGGTTAGTGGGGTATAATGGCTCAGTGCAGTGGCCTATGGAGCGATGGAACTGTGTTCACTGGAAGGATGGTGCTCCACCCAATACTTTTGGGATGAGTTGGGGAGTTGGGGATGAGGTGGGGTTGTGATCATCCAACATCCCTCATTTCTCACTAACCCTCCTGTTGTTGAATGCAATCAAATCCTCACAGCAATACTCCAAATCTAGTAGAAAGCCTTCCCCAGACAGTAGAGACAGTGACTCCAACAAAACTTGTGATTTCAGAAGAAACACTAAATAAGCAGGTGGCCCTACAGTATATTCTGGGGTTCAAGCCCAAAGAGGTTGGCAAAGGTTGGCCCAAAGTAAAATGAATTTGATGACCCCCTGTGTTACAGAATCAGGTTAGGGTTTTTCCTTTCTGATATCTAATTTAGCATCTTCTAGTGGTATTGGCATGATACTGGATATCACATTGCTTTCATCTCATCACAATCTGTCAAAATGACTTTATAGTGATTGATAGTTTTTGATGATTCATAGATTCATAGATCCACACTAGACAGCACAGTTTTGTGCTGCAGAGCCAAAACTGTTTTGCTTTAAGTCTCATCCTAAAGAACAATAGAAAAAGTGACTGTGGTGTTGCATCATGGCCAATTATGCTGAAAGGAGAGAAGAAAGCTGCAGCATATGAAGCATACCATGACTTAGTCATCTCAGCTGCAGAACTTTTTTCAAAGGAATTTTAAGAATATTTAGGCCTCATCAAAGTATTAAACATAGGGCTTGTGATTAAAGCGCATATTTCAGGATATCATTCAGGATTTTAGCTATAGTTTACATTCAGATGATAGCTCTCTTCGACTCTACTGTTATCTATGGCTCAGTATTTAAAGAGCTTGAAAACTAGGAACTGACATTAAAAATCACACACACACACACACACACACACACACACACACACACACACACACACACACACACACACACACGGGTTAGTTTCTGCATAATTACACAGCCATCTGTCTGTAGTCCATTGGCACAGCAGTAGTGTATGATTGCTGCTTTGCTGCAGGGTAGTTCAATGGCCCATCCGCTTAAGCAGAGTCTCACTCTGTTACCCATCATGACCAGATACTCTTAACATCCTCAAAGATCTGTCAGGGACAACCCGCTAATGGCTGAAATGAAAAAGATTTCAAATCACTTCCTCATGAAGTTCATCAACATCTTTGAAGGTCTGCTGTGACATTTCACATTACACTATTAGTAATAAAGGGTCCCTATAGATCATATTTTATACGGTGCAGCATTAGTATGCTTTATATCAACATAGGAAAAGCACTAATCACATGAACTCTAGTGAAAGACTTCAGTGATTATGGCAATGTTTCTTCTTCCTGATGCACAGATAATGCAACGATGTTTGTTGCATTTTAATCCCAGGCACTAATCCTGTCCACTCTCAATCTGCTAGGCGTGGTGATTTTGTGCACGGTCGGTGGACTATGAAATAGGGCTGCTTGGAAACTGGAACATCCCACTCTGTGTTACTCTGCACATGAGTCTCGCTTAAATGAGTAAGTGATGAGTGATTATTAATTTTTCATAGAAACCATGTAACAAAAGTTATCCGAGAGTCAGTCCAAACTTATCTGGGGGCCTTGGCAAAATCCTCCTTCCTACCTTGCGTGATCCAAATTGTGGCCATTCTGACAGTTGCACCTGAGACCCCACTACTATTCTACCTTCTTTTTATTCAAGGAGAGGTATAAACACAAACTAGGTATAAATATTTAATGGAGAGATATAAATAAACTAGGCTACAACTAAAGGTTGAGAGCCTGGACAGCCATCACCTTGTTTTAAACTGAATTTAGCTCCTTCACTATTTAAGGTGGAACAGAAAATAAGCCAATGTAGCTGTTTATTCAACAGTTTGTCCTCCTTTAACTGATTCACTGCTTAAGGTGTAACAAAAACATTTTGAGAGATAGATAGATAGATAGATAGATAGATAGATAGATAGATAGATAGATAGATAGATAGATAGATAGATAGATAGATAGATAGATAGAGAAAGAGACAGACAGACCGAGAGAGAGAGAGAGAGAGATGAAAGCTGGGGTTTTCAGATTAGTTCTTTCTCTCGTGGTGATTGTGGGCGGGGCGGAGGCGGGGCGTCAGAGCGCGAGCAGTTCAGCGCTGTGAGAAACCTGAACACAAACTACAGATAGAGACTGAGACAGAGCAGAGAGACAGAGAGATAGAGAGACAGAGGAACAGAAGACGGAGTACTACAGTCGCCCTCAAAAGTTTGGCCGCTCTGTCGAAGCTTCTGAACGAACCCCGTGTTTCAGCCCGAGCTCTCGACCACTACAGGTAACCCTGTCCCTGTATGTCCCTGTCTTTCCTTGTTCGTGCCTGTCCCTGTCCGTGTTTCTGTCTCTGTCCCTGTCCCTACTCTGTCCCTGTCCCTGTCTCTACTCTGTCCCTTTCTCTACTCTGTCCCTGTCTCTACTCTGCTCAGCCCGGTTCTGTCTCTGCTCTGTCTGTCTCTGTCTCTGCTGTATTTACTGGCTTTATCTGAGAAGCAGAGCCGCTTTCAGAGGACTTTAACCCCCCGTCCCACTGTGAGGGGCCAACTGTTAGACCACCACAGGACTACTGTCCACTACTGTCCACTGGGTCTGACTGCAGCTCTGTGTGGAAGCTGTTTATCATAGCAATGAATATTCAGAGAAGAACATCACAGATAAGTGTTTAAATATGGATGCTGTAGCCTGTAGCCTGGAGTTAACAGTGCTGTTTTCAGTGTCACAAACAAACCCCATCACACCAGTAAAAACTCAGCCAGAGAGAGACTATAGAGACTATAGACAGTATACAAGTATATAGACTATTGAGAGAATATAGAGTATAGAGACTATATCCTATAGAGAGTATATAACATACAGAGTATACAGAGTATAGAGACTATATGGATGGAAGAGAATAGAGAGTATAGAGAATATAGAGAGTATAGATACTATATCCTATAGAGACTTTAGAGAGTATATTGAATAGAGAGCATAGAGACTATAGAGAGTATAGAGATTAGAGACTATATTAAAGAGAGAGTATAGAGACTATATCGAATGGAGACTATAGAGAATATATCGAATAGAGACTATATCCTATAGAGAGTATTTAGAATAGAGAGAATAGAGACTATATTGAATAGAGACTATAGAGTATATCGAATAGAGAGTACAGAGAGTATAGAGACTATATTGAATAGAGTATAGAGACTATAGAGAGCATAGAGAGTATAAAGACTATACCAAAGAGGCTATAGAGAGTATAGAGACTATATCAAATAGAGACTATAGACAGTATATTGTATAGAGAGCAGAGACTATAGAGAGCAGAGACTATATCGAATAGAGAGTATAGAGATTAGAGACTAGAGAATATATAGAGTATAGAGACTATAGAGAGAATAGAGAGTATAGAGACTAGAGAAACTAGAGAGTATATACTAGAGACTATAAAGAGTATATAGACTATAGAGTTGAGAGGCTATATAGACTATATAGAGTATAGAAACTAGAGAGAGTATAGAAACTAGAGAGAGTATAGAGACTAGTGAGAGTATAGAGAGTATAGAGACTAGATACTATAGAGGGTAGAGAGTATAGAGAGCATAGAGACTGAAGAGAGTATACAGAATATATAGATTAGAGCCTATAGAGAGCATAGAGAGTATAGAGACTATAGTTAGAGAGTATAGAGACTATAGTTAGAGAGCATAGAGGCTATAGAGACTGTAGGACTATGGAGTTAGATAGTATAGAGGCTATAGAGTGCATAGAGGATAGAAAGACTGTAGGACTATGGAGTTAGAGATTATAGAGACTATAGAGACTATAGAGACTGCAGGACTATGGAGTTAGAGAGTATAGAGACTATAGAGAACATAGAGACTGTAGAGATTATAGAGTTAAAGTATATAGAGTGTATAGAGAACATAGAGTGTAGAGGTTATAGAGTATAGACAGGTCTTGGTTGTTAGTTGTCAGGTGTGTTAGAATTAGTGAGAACTCTTAAACAAGCAGGGCAGTGGTACTCCAGGAGCAAGTTAGAGAACCACTGGTATAGAATATATAGAGTATATAGACTTTAGAGCGGGGGTCACCATCCATGCTCCTGGAGAGCTACCTTCCAGCAGGTTTCAGCTCCAACCCAGCACTAACAGACCCCCTTCTGGAACTTCTGAAGGCAGTAATTAGTTGGATCAGGTGAGGTGGGTTAGGGTTGAATCTAAGGTCTCCAGGTAGGGAGCTCTCCAGGTACAGGGTTGGTGACCTCTGATATAGAGAATATGGAGTATATGGAGTATATGGAGAGTATATATAGTATATACAGTATTAGAGTATATAGCGTATATACAGTATAAAGTATATGGAGTATAGACAGAAATAGAGATGGAGAAACATTGAAAGTTAAACAGAGTTAAAAGTCTGCAGTTGTTGGGTTTAGATGTGAAGCAGGAGAACATTAATCTAATCTGTCGTCCTCTGTTCTCACACACATACTGTTCTCGGCATCATTTTTCCTCTGTGATTTTCACTCTTTATCTATAACAGCTCTGTTATGTGTAGGATTGTCACAATACTGCAATTTTAATACTGAATTCTAGCTGAATCTATCTATCTATCTATCTATCTATCTATCTATCTATCTATCTATCTATCTATCTATCTAATGTTCTTCAATACGACACTGTACAGGAACCACTTGTTCTTCAATATGACACTGCAGGAACCTCTTAAGATGCTTCAAGGAACATTAAGGAAACATTTGTCCTTTTATTGAGGCTTCAGAGGTTCCTCCACACTTTCAAGAAATTTCTGATGGAGCTGTAAATGTGTAATGTGTTAATGTAAATCTCAGCAGATTTCCTCACAGAACATAAACATAAATGTACACATAAGAAATCAGCATTGGCTCACAGTTATCAGTGATAACCTCTACTAGATAATACATTACAAATAAACTCTCAGTTTCTTGGGCTTGATTAAATTTAGTCTTGGACTAAATTACAGGGTCACTGAATTGCCATTGTAAACTAGGGTGGCACTATATATCGGTTCAGTGTTGTCACCGCTAATAGATACATTACAGGATGTGCAGTGTCATGCAAATTATATCATGCATGTCATTTTAGAACTTGCTTGGTACAAAGGAAAAATTCACACTATTCACATTTTCAATGATATACCTAGAGTATCTTACAGTATTGTTCAGCCTATTTAACTCATATATTTCTGTGATAATACTTATTTGCAACTAGTTATTAAATTATCTAGTTGAACGTTGAAATATTGAATAATTTGTGGAACGGCAGTTGAATCAGATAAAAGAATAAACATTGAAATATATACATATTAAATTCTTCTGAAAAGGCAGTGGCTATAATTTACTATATTGTAATACACTATGTGCCTATGTCTCATAAACAAACAATATAGAGCATAACATTTTTGTTGTTAAGGATTATTTTTTTGGTTTTTGGTTAAAAAAGTTAACTTTATTTTACTTTTAATAATTCATTTTTTACAATCACGACATTAGCGTGTGTTTACACAGTTTCTTAATGCTTAATAATGAAGATTTGCTTTCTCTACATTAACTACTACATTACAGAACTGCTATCTATCTTGTTAAAAAGTACAGAGTAATTAAGTACTCTTCATCCATCTTAATTGTTCTTACCTATTACTTTTGTACTGCTACAGTAATTGCTCCGCAACCCAAAAAGGCCAATTTGACTAATGAGCTACACTGTGTTCATCTATTTGAACGTAACAGAGCAAACACAATGACACGTCTGTCATTAATTAAGCTTTTACAACACATTTTAAATTCTCCATCAACCAAAAAAGCACTCGTTTAAGAAAATCAGTCATACTCTTTCAGACAAAAGTATTGGGACACCTGCTCATTCATTGTTTCTGCTGAAATCAAGGGTATTAAAAAGAGTTTATCCTGCTTTTGTTGGAGTAACTCTCTCCTTTGATTGTGTTCAGTGACAAGTGTTAATGAGGTTAGGATGTTTAATGATCACCACCCCACCCCACCTCATCCCCAACTCCCCAACTCATCTCCAACTCCCCAACTCATTCCAAAACTCAATGTATTAGGTGGAGTGCCATCATTAGGCATGGTGTGCAAATGGGTTCACATTTATCTGCTCCAGAGAGTCCTATTCTGTTCCTAGAAACTTTTTAGATGAAAATAGGACAGCTCTGTAAACTCCAATTCATCAGCTATGACTTATACCTTTAGCATTTTAGAACTTGAAGATAGGTCACAATGCATTGAATCCCGCAACAGGAATGTCATGCCATTTTGTAATCTGTATTTCCATCATTAGAACAGCAATGGCTACATTCCATCAAATACAAATCGTTATCATCTTTATCTCCCCTCTGACCTTACAGTTTATGCCTGTAATAAGAAAGAAAGAATAAAAACCCGTTACCTTGTGTCTGTAAATGTTCTATGGCCTTGTTGCCATGGCTGCTTACACAGCTTTATGTTATGAAATAACTTAATTTTGGGAGGCGGAACATGCCTGAAGCCCCTCCTCTTCGTCCTATAAATTAGATCTCTATCCTGTTCATGTGTCTACGACAGTCTCCACAACCCTCTGTTTCCCCATCTCCTCCCTTATAACATTGTCATTCTTGATTTCTTGCTCTCCTTCTCAGAGGGAGTACTAGCTTCTTACTGCAAGCAGAAGCCATGCCAGCTCCAGCTCAGAAGTTGTCTGAGTCCCCCACGCTTGCAGCCAATGCCAATACCAGTAGAACATTTATCAGCATTGATAAAAGATCGACAGTGGGACTGAGTTCAGAAGTAGCCTTACCGAGAAGCGTAACATTAATTTGGAGAGGATTACAGTCTCAGTGATGCTACCTTCATAGGTACATCTTCAGTACCTTTAGTGAGGGAACATAGCTGTACCTTTATCCCTTTGTAGTTGATTCATTTTAAGCTGCTTTACATCATATACTCTGCATTGACTGTTTAATTTTCTCTTCAAACTTTTAATGAAAAGGTGGTTATGAAATTGATTTATGATTTATAGAATATTTGGAAATAGTTCAACCTGTTATAGCTTTGAGAGTACTTTCACACTTGTGTTAGTGAACAACAGAACACACAAACAGTTAAATGAACAATATGCAGATACACAAGCTGTCCAAATCTTTGTGGACTCTCCTACTAATGAATGCCTTCAGCTACTTTATGTTGCACATTTCTGACACACCATTGGTCTAATCTCTGGAGAAAAGTCTCTGGAATATTAGCAGCATGACAGACTTCAGACCCCAGTATTGAGCTGTGGTAAGAGTGCAACTTCTTTTTGGAATGATGGCGCTCCATCCAGTACAACCATTTTTGGTTAAGGAGCTGGGGATAAGGTGGGTGGTGATCATCTAACATCTTGACCTTAGCTATTTTAGCACAATAACTCAGTATCATCTAAACACTAACTCTTTTGGAGTTCAGTACATAATTACACAATTACACAAGTACACAATTAAATATTGGTTCAAACCTTTGGTCAAATCTCAACATCTGTCCAGTACAGGTCCGTTTTTAAGGACATTGCATTGTTTAAAACTACAAACAATTTAAGGTCCAAGTGTGTATGCTGTATTCAAATTGTATTTACCTTTTTCTTAAATGCATACCTTTTCTGCTTGTTTTAAAAAAAGATATAGCAATTCCTCTAGAAGGTATACTGTATTAGGGCCATGCAGCTTCTACTACCATACATTTGGAGACCCCGACAGTTTTCAACCATTAAAGCAGGCATGGGAAACTCCAGTCCTGGAGGGCTGGATTCCTGCACAGTTCTGTGCTTTTGCTACTCAAGCACACCTGATTCTACTTCTCAGTTAATTACCAGGTGTAGTTTTTGTGTTGGAGCTGGGAAATTAGCAAATTGTGCTGAACCCCTGGCTCTGGGTTTAAAAACACAAGACCAACAGAAAAATTCTTGTACTAGTAGGGATTTTGTCTATTTGTAATTAGTGATACAGTATTTTGGTTCAAACAATATATTTTAATTGTATTGGATACAAACACCATATAGAGATTTCCCAGCATAAGGGCCTGAATGCAGCCCCACACTTCAGTTCAAATCCTCACAGTCTTCCCTGGACAGTAGAGACACTTTCTCCAACAAAAGCAGAACAAACTCTTTTTAATACCCTAAATTTCAGTGCCAGGCATTTGGCTTTCTAAAAGATGGAGTGTTATGTGACAGTTTAAGCATTAGCTCCTTCTGTCTAAACATAGCATAATTGCTCTAAATTGGCTCAGAAATCAAATTTAACGCTCCAAATCAGCCTGTACCCTACCATAACCATGCTACACTCCTATTATTCCATTTATCCCGTTATTATAGGTTTGAAGAAATGTAGGGATGAAGAAATGTTCCAGCTTAACTTCAATTCCACGTTCAGGTCCGATGAATGAGCGGATGTCCCAATACATTTGTCCACATTTTTAATATTGTTATTCAGACATATTCAAGATTTAAATACCAGTATTTGGCTCTGAGTGGCTAATGTACTAGCACTATGGTCCGAGGATTGCAGGTTCAAATCCTGGGTCTAATGCTTGGCAGCCGGAGTCAGAGAGAACAGAATTGCACAGGTGTCTGTTAGTTGTATCCGAGTGTGTTGGTTCCCCAACAGTGATGCACTTCTCGAAAAGAGGTGGTACCTGACTTGACATGTATTGGAGGAAGCATGTGTTTGTCTTCACCCTTGTATTGGTGGGAGCATTGTATATGATGGGTAGAGTCCTAACATATCAAATTATTGATTTGAGTGATTCCATGATTCCAGTTTCATTGTGTGTCCCTAATGTTGCCTTCAGGGAACTGAGATCGAGAAGGTTTATCACACTTACATCCAAAGTGCCTTCAATAATCCTTTTTTAAGCACATACAGTATGCAAGTTTTACTGACAGTATTAGTTGAGTAACAGAAGAGCTGGAGCTTGTGTTTGTGGTGTTGTTTCCATGAGTGTTATATGGGAAATCTTCTAGACTTCCTATCTGTGGGGAGTAGCTGTATAACACATGTTACTGAATATGGCAGCGAGGCTTGGTAGGAAAATGGCTCTCTTCACACTTTCAGCAGCCTGAGAGGTGTTTCTGAGAGTGAGAGATGCACCCACAGGTGAGCTGTGATCTCGACTGAACTCGCACAACACAGCACATCACCTCAGTACATCTCGACTTGGCGCCAAGCAGGATTTCCCAGCACTCTTCCTCTTAGTCCTAACAGCTCTCAGAGGTCAATAGCTGCGATGACCATCATTTATGAAGTACCTATGCCAGAGCAAGCATAGCTTGTGGGGCTGAACACAGGGCATGGCAGATTGGCAGAAAAACAAACAGACAGACAAAAAGTCATATGTGGGATTAGCACAGCAACGCAATCGCATTACACGCTGTCTTTGTCATTAGGGGAAGATGAGGAGGAGAAGGATTCGCATGAGATTAAAATGTTGTCACTGATTTTCTGATGATGAAAATATGGATGAAGCTTATGCTTCTCACTAAAACCACAACTCCAAAGCACATACTAGACCTAACATGTCAGAGGTCATGATGTTTTCATCTTGGTTTCTTTGGTCCATGCTCAGATTTTGATTTCTAAAAGATGGAGTGTTATTTGACAGTTTGAGCATTAGCTCCTGCAGTCTAAACATAGCTTAAATGCTCTAAATTGACTCTGAAATCAAATTAAATGCTCCAATTCAGCCTGTACCCTACCATACACCATGCTACATTCCTCCTATTCCGTATTCCCTGCTAATTACACCTCTTTAGGTTTGTAGGTAGGTCCTGATGAAGAAATGGTCATGCTTAACCTGCAATTTCAGGTCCACATTTTTCAGATAGCATGGTATCATTAGTTTAAGACCATCAACATGAGGATAAAGCCTGGTATGCACTGAGTCACAGAGCAAAATGAAGGGCTATATGCACAGAGTTATTTATAAACATGTTGATACTCATTTGCATGGTGACTGAGAACATTGTTTTCACCTTTTGGAGGATGCCAGTTAATTGGTTATTCAATTCTTCAAGGATCTCACTAATCTCACTATAGCAGCTTCTTCAGAGTCTCTGAATGAGATTATGACAGACATGTTGGTCTCTTACAGAATGCACTCAAAGAAAGAAATCATTTCATGACCTTTAATCATGCTACACATTTCAGTTTAATCAAACCAAGGAGACTAACTATCTGTGAGTCCATTACTATTATAGAGCTGATCCAAACAGTGTTTTACAGGCTTCCAAATAGTATGACCTCAAACCAGTATCGCAATTAATTGGACATTTTATCTTGATAACGATAAATAAATAATTTTATTGACAACATTTAAAATAGACTTTGAAAATATTATTTCATTAGACACTTGTCAGAAACAATGAGTCTAATTCTACTATTAATGCACATAGTTAACAGAAATGTTTTTTGTATTGTGCAAAAAAGAATTAAACAGTAAATAGACAAATCTGTCTTATTGCACACGCATATTTGAAAATTTAAAAACCCTGAAGAAAACAAAAAAAAATAACATGAAGCTTTTAGTTTCTCAACGTGCGCGCGTGTGTGTGTGTGTGTGTGTGTCTGTGTGTGTGTGTGTGTGTGTGTGTGTGAAGAGAGAGAATGAGTAAATTTTTCTTACACTCATCCTGGGCATTAGTCTTGTGATGGGCTTTAAATAATGTTTTTCCTTGGGCATAATGAGTGCACAACACACACTCTTTAATAGAACAAAACAACAATGTGGTGCACAGGTTTTAAAGACCAGCACTAATGATGCAGCAACAACACAGTCTGGTTGTGTGTTTTTTTTTTTTTCAAAGTGTATGACTATGACCAGGGCCTTGGCTGTAGGTACTGTGCTAATGCCATGGTAGAAATATTGGAGGCTGGTGACCAACATGCTAACGCTGCACTGATATGGGCAATATTTATTATTTATAGGACACCTGGTCTTCTGGATGGGTGACGCTTGACAGCAATCCATTGATCTTGGCGCAAACCACAGACCATGATTTGTTGGTTGACACCACCAACACAAAAGCGGAACCCAATACTGAACATGACCTGATGCCATTCATAGTGACTTCATGACTGTCTGGCACAACACCAATGCAGTCATGTATTGCAATCAGTTTATTCCTTCTGTGTGCAACAAATTTTTTTTGTGATGCATGTATGTATCCTTAAGGATATTTCAAAATTCTGTTGGGCTTTAAAGTGTTAATAAGAGGTAGAGCATCCCAATACTACACACTGATACAAATGCATATAAAATAATAACACAGTTTGAATAGCTCAGGCCAGTCCTACCAGTTTGTAAGCCAAACAGTGCTTTTGGTTACTGTCTTTAGGGCTTTGCAGGTGTGCTTAAGTTTAAGTAACCTGTAGGATTGACAGTATGTGGGTTCAGTTACATTTGTAAAAGCAAACGGCACTGTGCTGAATGTTCTGTAGGCCAACATGTGATGCATAGACTAGATATAGACATCACCTTTTCAAGAGGCTGTATTTTGCCTTAGCCTACACACGGCACACCACCCACAGATCCAGAAGTGGAAAGAAGAGAATATGGAGGCTTGTATCTCAAAACTGTGGGCTCCAGAATCTCCCATCTAATATTTAGCTCATAACTTACAGATGCACAGTTTACTGCTAAGCCCTAATGATGTTAGGAGTTATTAATCATAAATCAGCTCTCACTGAATGAACCCGCTCTGAAGATTCATCTCTCCTCATCAGCCTCTCCCCCATAATGACAAATGAAATGAGGTTCATAAAGACTCAGGTCCAGCATTATCCCCTCTAGTGGCAAAGTTCATGTCCAACGACTGTTATTAAGGAGCCATAATGACTATACTGCACTCACTCTACTAGCCTGTAGAGATGTACAGAGGAGATGTGAAGTTAGTAAAGTGAACTACTGCACACATACAATCACACACACACACACACACACACACACACATAAATAAAACACCTGGCTGTGAGACTTATGTAACTGTGAGCTTTACGCCCCACCTCTGCTCGTGAATGAGTGTGTTCATGAGGAAGTAAGACGTTACTAGACAAACTAGAGTGTTTTGATTTCCCTCTAGGGTTAATAAAGTAAATCTGATTCTGATTCATTAGGGACAATATCGTTATGTAGATCTTCACAGTGTACTCCCCTTGCACACCTCTAACCCATCTGTGCCAGCTGAGATGCTTCCCGTTGTCCTCACTGTGAACCCCTGTCCAAGGCCTATAAACAGAATGACATATTTTAGGAGATTATCTGAGCTACTGAGCTAACATGAGGCTGTGAAGAGCCTATATAATTTTCCTTCTCAATAAAGAGAACCAATCAGAGCTTAATAACCCACTTTAGACTATCACAGACTGTAGCTTACTCCAGAGGTGGATAACAGTTAGCTGGACTCATCTTCTGCCCTCTCAAAGATGCTCCCAGTAAGACCAGCTCAGGCCACAAGGGCTACTGCAAAGATAGTGCTTTTAACAGGAACTGAGGGGCAATTACTGTGTAATTGTGAACACATGAATGACCAAACCATTACAGGGATCATGAAGCTTTACTCTACCATTTACACACACAGACTCGCACTCAGGTCCTCACACACAAACACACATTTTCTTTTTTCTCTGCCATCTAATTACTTTTAATAATCAGCAGCACTGTAATTTCAACTCATTTCAAGCCCAAAAGGATCTGATCCAAGGAACATGTGAACAAGCTTGTCCTCACTTAGTTGCCTTTTGTCAGCATTGGTTTGTCTGATCATGTGTGAAAATACTGAACCGTCCACTTTTGCACAGAACAAAACTGCGCAAGAGAGAGAGGCAGCCAGTGGGAGGGAGGGAGAGAGAGATAGAGAGCGCAAGCTTACAGAGAGTGAGAGTACAGGTGAGGCTTTTGCACATTACAATGAAAGCTGGCACTCTTGTAGCTGTTCTTTTCTCTTTTTTCTGATTGGGTTGGAGCATGCCATTGGTTACAAAGCATAGTAAATACATGGGCAAAAAGAGAGGGAGCATGAATTAATGATGAGGGCTCTTCATCCTGCAGCCCCTCTTTGTATGTAAAAGGAGAAGTTGGGATGGAAATAGCGAGAGGCAGAACAAGAAAGAAGAAAACTGAGAATGAAAATGAGGGAGAAGCAGATCCTCCCTTGATCCTTCAGTGCTGTAGTTAACTGTAGGCTTTTCCTGCATTGCCCCTTTGCCAGAGTATCACACTGACACTCTCTCTCTCTCTCTCTCTCTCTCTTTTGTTCTATTCTTTTTCACTTTCTCTGATATCTTGTTTATCTTACCTGGAGATCGAAAGTGCCTTCTTCAGAGCTTATTCAGTGTGTGGTTAAAAATCTGTTTGATGGGGACAGATAAACTAGTGACAGGGGCATAGATAAACTAGAAAAAAAATCATATCCCCATATATTTGAGCTGAATGACTACTTATTATATATGATGTGAAAAACCTTCTTTCATCTTTTGTATTGTATTTAATTTTTTTTAATGTTATTTAATGTTATTTAAAAGCTTTAAAACTCGATAGAAGCAATATTGCTTCAGCCTGTGACATGTTTAGGAGCAGTTGTGGTTAAGGTTAGGGTAAGAATAAGTGTTAGGTGGAGATTTAGGTTGAGGTTGAGGGTACAGGATTCAGGACATTACTCTGGTGGCTCTATTATCTGTTTAAATAGTTTGAGGATAAAACTAGAGTTAATCCATCCTATGATTTCTGAAATGTCTTTCCACACACACACACACACACACACACACACACACACACACACACACACACACACACACATATATATATATATATTATATATATATATATATATATATATATATATATATATATATATATATATATATTGTGCATCTATAATATATTCAGTACACATAAAGGGACATTTCAAGCTTTCATTTTTTCCAGAATCACAAATTTAGACAGGTTTAATTCTAATCTGATAGATTACTAATCACAGTATCAAATTGTACAACAAAAAAGCTTGAAATACATCACTATAAATGTAATGAACATAAAATATATGACAGTTTTATTTTTTAATAAAATTTTCAAAAACCTTTTCACTGAATTCTATTTTATATGTCTATATTCTCTTGAGATCAGTCTGTACAGTTTATATTCATTACATTGAATGAAGTGATTTTTTAAATGTGAGAGAACAGTTCACAGTTAACAGTTCAAATACTCACATATTTAATTTGTTTTACCATGCTTTGTGCATGTGCTCTCAGATATAACCTGCTCCAGTACAATCAGTGTTCTTACATTTCTGTGCTCTCATGCTCAGATTTTCAAATGCAAATAAGGTTCTTGCCAAGCAGCCTCCTCATCCCACCTAGGTCTTCCACATCACATTTGTGATACTGCCTACATATAAACAAATATAATCACACATATCTGTTTTGGCAGTAAAATAACACAATACTTTAATGTTGACAATCTTTGATTAGTAATTTAGTAATTATATTATATTATATTATATTATATTATATTATATTATATTATATTGTCACTGTCACACACAAAAAAACGATTCCATTTTTTTCACTTTTGACGAATGTGAATCTGGCAGGTGTCCTTATATTGTGCTCAGAATTTCATGAGGAAACCAATACAAACAGTATTTCTAGGAAATGGTATGTGGTATTTATATTAACTTCAATTAAAAGTTAAGAAGGCGTTTCTTCTCCTCTGCAAACCAGCCCAGGCCTCGCTATGAAACCCTGCAACATGATGAGCATTGTCGTTTTTAAATTACATTTATACATATTAAAAATGGGCACATAGGCACAATGGACTTGGTTATAGAACACATACAGAGTAATTTGCATGGTTGATACAATTGTACACTTGCAGAGGATGGGTACATTACATACATTATTACATCACATGCGTACATTGAATGTTAAATGTAAACTTATTTACCAACAAAATACTTAGCCTGTGACAGCACCAAAAGAAACTTTGAAAATATGACTCAAAGAAAGAAAATATATGATTTTTTTAGATGCTTAGCTTCTGGCCTCTCCTTACAGTTGGGAAGTGTAATTTGCTTTTTTAGCAGCTTTAGCAGTTCTGAGTGTTGTCCTGCCAGGATATTATGAAACCTTTCAGAACACCTTTGTTAACAACTGATTATCTGTCAGCAAAGAACATCTGGATACAACTAATGCACTAGAACACCCCCAAAAAATAGATTATTGTGAAAAGGTTCATTTTTTATTCAGAATTTATTCCAAAAGGGTTAACTATCAATGCTCAAACTATAGTTTTCTAAAATGAAAAACAAAAATAAGATTTAGAGATATATTGAAATATTTAATTTCACATGCAATGCATATAAAATATTTTAATGTTTATTATATTTAACAAATATTTAACAAAACTTTTTTTGGAAATATACCTGTGACAACCCGTAGGGGGTTTTCTCTCTGTACTCTGGCTTCTTCCCGTCTACCATAAATGCACATGGTAGGTGATTTGGTCATGCTAAATTGCCCATCGGTGCCCCTGTGTGTGGGGATAATTCTTGTGATGGACTAGTCCTGTCCTGTCCAGAGGGTATTCCTGTCTTGCTCCCAATGATTCCAGGTAGGCTCAGGATCCACCGTGACCCTGTTCACTACAAGGCAGATAGAATAACGACTGACTGAATAGTGTATTGCCCTTTTATTTGATTTATTTTTATTTTAAAACTCTCTTTGATTGCAGTATGCAGAGATGTTGAGACTCTTGCTCTCCAGCTGTGAAAACCAATTTTGCATCCATCGTCTGTGCATTTTTCTGGCAAGAATGGTAACATGATTGATGATTTTAATATAACTGTGTCTGGTCAAACATGTCTCTCATTGTAAGACTGCTTAGTTTCTGACTCATGTTGTTGCTTCCTCCCACAGCTCTCCTTCACCCTCTAGCCTCTTGTCTCCTTTCTCCTATCAGGTCTCTCTCTCTCTCTCTCATTCTCTCTCTCTTCTGCCTGTATTCTATGTTTTCCAATCATAGCAAGACTTTACACACAGTAATTTACTCACATGACCATGTCAATGTTTTATTATTCAAAAGAATAAGAAGAGAGGTCACCCTGCTATTTCCCGTCCGTCCCTGAACTTTCCTTAAATAACCAGGCCTTTCATGTCTAAGCTGATGTACTAGATAGGAAGCTGGCGGAGACGATACACTGGAATCGCAGTGGAAGAACTTGGAGAGGAATAGGAGGGGTATTATGCAACAGATTATTGAAGTGTCAAATGAATAGAATGTGAGGGAACAAGAGCAGAGCCTGCCATGCCTTTCCTGACCTGGTTTTAGATAATCCACCTACTTAAACCTCCAAAAACGTCACCTCCATCTACTCTGCTCAGCAGCATTGTATGCAGCTTGCTGACATCCATGAAAGAACTGACGAGGTACTGCATATCTGTCCATGCACTTCAGAGTTCTACACTCTAATGTGACAGAATCAGCTCCAGATCAGTGACAGCATAAGTGCGAGGATGCAACCAAAGCTTCCAGATGGGCGCTATCCAGTGATGACAGAGGGGACTTTAACTGCTACTTGCCCTAGGCCCTCAGCTGGCAATTTGTGCGTGCTTCTTCAGTTTACACATTACTTCACACTGACTTTGAGTCCATGTGCGGCTCATGTACATATGGAATGGCATACAGTTTTCTTCATTTTTGGTAGTCATGACTAATCGTGCTGGATTTTTTTTTTATTTTCAGTTCCCAGCCAATAGTTAGGCCTCCTAAATCACACAGTTGTGCTATCACTGGGAAGGTGCATGTGCTTCCTATAAAGCCAGACACCACTTTTTTCAAACTGCTGCTTACAGAATGTCCTTGGACAGTGAAATGTGCTTGGAGGAGAACCTTTACTTTACAAATTTGTTACATCAGCTAAAAATGCCTGTGCTTGCTCAAATCACATGTCTGGGGCCAATGGAGGCTATCTACCAAGCAACAGAGAATGACTGTGGCATTATTAGGCATTGAACTTACACTCTTAAAAATAAAGGTATATACTATAGATCTTTATAGTTCTTTGAGCGATGCCATAAAAGAACAGTTTGGTTCTCTAGATATCCATGCTTGTAACAGAGATGTAAGAGTGTGAAGAACCCTTTAAAGACTTCGATAAGCTTCATTTGATGAAAGGTTCTTCACATTAACTAAATCACTATGACACATATGGTTCTACTTGAACCATAAGTAGTACTACTATGGCATCACTCAAAGAACCAATTGAAGCATCTTTAATTTTAAGTGTAATTCATTACATTTACGGTTAAATTTATATTCAATATAGACAGGTTTCTGAGAGTATTTGTTTCATTTGGGTCTGTAATGTAGACATGCATAAAAGAACCAAGAACCCAGTTTGTCCTGTAATTTATTTTAGACTAATTCCCTTCCACTAGATTTTAAATCACATTACTGCAATGGACCAAGTTAGGAAGGAGAAGGCTATAAATGGAATCAGACATTCAATCAGATGTTTAAAACTGTAAAATATCCACACATAGAAAGGAACACTGATTATGAAATCAATTCTTGAAATCCCAGACATTTTATAATTTCAAAATCCAGGAAGGACATGGAAAAAAAGAATATACATGCATCATAACTAACAGTAACTTCCTATCAGCATCCTGACAACACAAGCAGTTTGCATGTTAGAGAAGCTGTATAATCATCACGCTAATGTTCTGATACATTTTGGTAGCTCCAGAGCTCCAGTAGTCAAAACTACAGCACATTTCTTCTACAGTTTGAAACAACATTATGTGTGCCATTTGATACTACATTACGTTATGTCTGTATGGGTGTTAAGTCAGAGTGCATAGGCTATGTGTATGAGTACTGAGTGTATTCTGTGTTATGTAGCTTTTCTAAGAGCGTGGGAAATGGGCTGTGTTGAGGTTAATGCTCTTCTGTAGGCAAAAAGAGGATAAATGACACAGAGAGTAACTGCAATTCGGCCACCATTATCTCCACTTCAATCATTAGCTCTCTCGCTTTCGCTCTTCTCTTGGGAGAGGATTTGAGTGCTGAATGTTTCACACTTTTCTACTTTCCTTCCTTTGCCTCGCTTTTTTAAAATGTATTATTATTTTTCGCCTCAATCTTTTTCTCTCCTGGCTAACTTTCTCATGATTCTCCCCTGTTCTTGACATCTGAAGTCGATGCCTCTGCAGCAGTTCTCCCACCATTCTCCCCGAGAGAGTCATAAATGTTCCTGAAGCAGCTTAGCTTTGCAGCATTGATGTTGCCTGGCTCTCTTACTTTAATTGTCCTCAAGTGATTTTGTTCTCCTTAAAGCACTGCTGTCCATACACAGCCTGACATGGACCTTTCAGTGTCCAAAGCTCTGAAGAATCATGATACACTACTAGAAATGTGTGAGACTTGTTTGCTGTATCAGAAGGACATTTCATTCCCAAAAGAGCAGACGCAAGCCAATATCGTGTTCCAGCAATGGTAAAAAAGGTCATTTGCAATGAGTGACTTTTTTTTTTTTTTGGACCTAAAACACAGTTCATAATATAAAAAGTAATCACTCCTTTGATTTATGTATATATATATATATATATATATATATATATATATATATTATATATATATATATATATATATAATTTAAATATATATATATATATAATATATATATATATATATATATATATATATATATATATATATATATATATATATATATATAATTTAAAATATATATATATATATATAATATATAATTTATTTTATAGACACAGTATAGATGGGTTTCTGTGCAACATCATCACATAGATGCACACACCCCCAGGGGGCAGAAAGCAACAAAAGCAGCACTGTTCACACTAAAGGGCAACAATGAAAAGGAGTTGTTGTGCAGTCTGTATGAAATAATTGTATATATTGGGCCATGTGATTGCTGACCACTTGCTGATCCACCCCTAAAGACTGTGATTTTGAGAAAAATATAACCATCACTGAAAGTGAAGGAAACCTGAGGACTGGGGCGGTAGACTAATATTATAAGACCTCAATATGCAGTGCTATGCAGTTCTGTCCTGCCTGCTTCACCAAAGTTACACAGTGCAGTTAGCAGTGTCCCAAGCTTGACATACCGGTGGTATAGAGACTCATCGTCCCATTACAAGTCAGTGGAACACAGGGCTGGACTGGAACCAAAAATTGGCCCTGGCATTAAATTGCCTCTGAAGATTTAACTGACCAGTCTCCACCAATGTTAAAAATGGTTATGATTTTGTTACTGAAGCTGTTATTCTTGGGTAAAAGATGTGAAAGTTTTTGATAGTGGGCTTCCCACAGATTGAAGTGCAATCTCTTTTCCCACCACTGGCATAGATACAGCTCTCCCCCCACAAGAACAAGTGCATTTGTTTGCAAGTTGAAGGATAGTGAAGTCATAGAAACATGTGAACTGATGTGGTGTGTGTAGGGCATTTTACAGGATTTTACACAAATATATCAGGTTACACAGCATTACACAGTTCACAAGTGGTCTTGTGCAGCTCCACCAAAGTTACATAGTGCAGTGGCAGCATTCCAGGTCTGCAGTGACAGAGATGCCTTTCTGTCTATAACAGTTAGTATACCATTTAGAAGTTGCCACTTGTACAATGCAGTTTTAAATGGGTTATTGCAGTTGTGAGCTCTCATGGTTTACTGTAATCCATATACATATTTACTGTACGTTCCATTTTTATATTTGCCTACATGACACATTTTCCGAAGGCCAGCTAGATTCCCATTTGAAGATTATTCCCATTGGAAGGCCCTAAATATTTCATAGTTCTATTCCAGCCACAGCTAATTACCCCAGTACAGTGTCAGGCAGGCCCTACAGTACAAAAAGAGAGAGGGAGGGAGGGAGAGAGAGAACACTATTTGAGAGTGAAAGAGGTGTGAAAACTGGAGGGATGGGTGCAACATCTCTTTTTATCTTTGTTCTGCTATATGAATTGGATAACTGGGTGCTATAGGGTAGATCGTGCTCAGGTTTCTGCTATTTTATTTGGCACAAAGCTGAATCATTGAATCACAACATACTTTTCTTTCTTTCAGCCATGGCTACTCATTATAGGCGTGGAAACAGGGGTCAGAGGCCAGGTCAGTCAGAATATTGAGGCCTAATGTCAGTGTGAGGCTACAGTCTCATGGTTTTCGTACTGTCTTTTCATCTCTAGTTCTGTGTGTCATTCTCTCTTCGTTGTAACCTTCTACTTCTCACCCCATCTTTATCTTCTGTTCTCTCTGTCTCTCTCTCTCGCTCTCTCTCCCTCTCTCTCTCTCTCTCTCTCTCTCTCTCTCTCTCTCTCTCTCTCTATCTATCTCTCGCTCTCTCTCTCTATCTATCTCACTCCCATTCTGGTCTCCAAGGAGCTCAACTGACCTAATTCTCAACCAAAGGCTTGTACTTGCAGAGACACGCTCTCAAATAATCTGGCTCACGCTCACACTGTATACCACCCCAGAATCACCTCAGAAATACTCATAAACAGCACAGTACACAACGTTCCCGCCAACGTAAACCGCTTTGTTATGGTCTATTAAAATGACATTAGCAGCTGAAAAAAGCTTCAATTGTAAAGAATCTTAGTGAGTGTTTCTCCACTTACAGATGCTCTTACTCCAATGGAGAGAGTCTTCATTGGAGTGGAGGCCTGATTTAGTTTCGCTCACCCACGGGAGTAAAGTGGAGATCAGAGGTAGTGCTTAATGAGCAGCTTGGTGTAGTGGGGAGCATGTGCTGAAGTGGCAGTGGTTTGAATGGAGCCTGAGGCTACAGGTGCAATCGTCCAGAGCACTGCATATACTCTGCCTCAGTTGGACAACAGAATTAGAGCATCCAGCTTCTGGTAGTAGCATGAATGCTTTAAAGTCTCTGCATTCTAGATATAGATACAGAGTAGGGTTGCACAATAGAGTGTTTATCATTACCAGCATACTGATAACATGGGTTGGAATGATATTCAATTCAGTTAAAAAACTGGATCCACAATATAATGTTTAAGGGCTATTTAAACTAAATTTGGACCAAAAAAAGATGACTGGATCCAGTCGCTGCATAATATGAGCCTGAGAGGCAGAGAGAGTGTAATATATGATATTTTTAGTGCTTGATGGTGGCATTTGGAGCTGGTTGTATCTCTGTGTCTCCAACACTTGCAACTTCAACTGAAAAGGAAATAGTTGTTTAAGCAGCCGTCATTAAGATTTATTTGTATAAATTGAAAGCTGTAGCAATCCTGAGCGGGGAGGGAACTAAATAATCTAATACAGGGTATCAATGTGGTGGTGCAACCATCCTTCCAATGTCTGATATATTAACTCTAATAACAGAGTGGTCTGGTAGGTTTTGCAGAAGTTCAAGTACTTATGTCATATGCACTGCTTCTGAAAGACGACCTGCTGCTTACCTGAGCAACTGATATGCTGTGAATGGCACTAATATGAACAGAACAGCATTACAAGAATGGCTACGAATATGGAAATATTTGTAGAGCAAACTCAGTCTTTATCTCCTTATTCGCACAGTCAAACCAAACAAAGCAGAATTAGATCTGAAGAAAGCTGTCAAGCCAAAGGAGAGCACAGCAGAATCTGTCCTAAAACCAGGATAAATACTGGATTGGCTTTTGAAAGGTGGTGAGAGTTTCATGCTCTGAAATGATTTAAAAGCAATTTAATGTTTACAAACCTGCAATTTTTAACATTATGCATTTTGTTTCCTCCTTGCGAGAGTAACTGTGACAGTCCTGAGCACAGAAAGTGGAATTGTGTGCACGCTGAACAAAATATTGCTCTCAAGTTTAATTTTTCCCTCTCAAATGTTTTTTTTCTTCACGAAGTACAGTTGTCCTCACTCGAGAAAGCAAATATGGAGGATGATGTGGGTTAGCTATGCTAAACGTCAGCAGAAATGTTTAACAGAGGATTATTTCAATTAACATTTAGAGAAACCCAAGTTGTGGCTTTTAGCCTGGCTAATTCACCTGTTGTAGGCTGGTATGGAACAAACCAGGCTGTTTGAAGTAGGCGGTCAGTCACAAACCTGGAGATATCAGCCAATAACAGACAGAGAAATATGATGGAATTTATTGTTATTTATTGGTTATTGGAAAGTTATGCATATGTCTATTGACTATACTGTAAGCTCAAAAAAGCACAATTAACCAATCTTCCCAGTTTATCCTATAGAGTGGCGAGTCTATAATCCCAACTTTACCCCTCTGATCTTCTCCCAGTTTTGTCTGGGTTATTCCAATTGTGAATTGTTAACATGAAACAGTATTGATGCTTCAATATTTACATCTCAGAATCTTGTATTTTGGTGGGCACCAACTGTCTGGTTTGTCGATCAATGAGAGCTAAGATGAAACAAAGTTTTCAGATATAGTCAGCAGGGCATGAGGTGAATACACACATACATTCTCATACACACATGAGATGAACAAATACAAACAGGCATTGATGCATTACAAAAAAAACCCACTGAATTTCTTGTTTTCAGATTAATATTTGATGTCTTTCGAGCAAGACGTTCGATAGGTTTGGTACTAGAGGTTTCTTCAATGCTCCGAGCCATAGCGTAGATCTCTTCAAACCCACTACTGGCACCGTTTTTATCAATTTTAACAAAAGCAGATAAACTACAGAAAATACTGAGATTCATTAAGACAAAGTTTTATATACACAAAAAGTATTACCTTTGACTTTATTAATTATTCCTTTTTTTCTATTTATTCTAATAGAAGTCTTTAAGTAAATTAATTTTTACTGCCAAGATAAACATCTTGTTTGTTTCTGTGCCATGTAGCAGGTTGCGGCAATGTCTTGTGTGGGTTTGAAGTACGGAGGCATCGGTGTCCTGTATAATCTGAAACTGTGTGGTGTTTAATTCAGGGCAGATCGTGTCGTGTGAGGACTTTGATGACTAACAATGATCAAGGACAGAAATCAGTGAAACAATGTTATGTGGGGTTTAGAAAAAGGCATTCGAAAGAAAACAGATTTATATTTACTTTAGACGAATATAAATGTATTTCAATTTTAGTGCATCTTAAAAACTTTGAATTTCATGCAAAAGTTAATTTATGTTCAAAATTTCTCTTATTATATTCATTACACAAAAAAGTTGTATAGAAACTTGTCATATAATTTTGTTTAGCATTATTACACTAAAAGAGAAAAAATACAACTACAAATCTACTTATTTAATTTCAAATTAATTACGTATTTGCTCCATATTACACAGCCTTAATCCATTTGTTTAGATGACCAGCAAATCATCACTTTTAGGCAAAAACCTTATATATGCATTTTGATATTTTTCAACTTTTACATTGATTTGAACCTGACGGTTGTACTTTTCATTGTTATTAATTTTATGTTAAATATGAGGTTTTTGCATAACACTGAGAGTATACATTGTTCTCTTTTGTTTTACCATTGAATTTTAAAATGAACTTATTGATTTACCAAATGAATGAACAAACCTTTATAAAACAATAAGTGCTGCTTGAGGTGAGGCCTTGTGAAACATCTGGACTTTATTTTCTGTCAATTAAGGCATTATGTTTAAGGAGAGTACAATATGCAACGTGCTGCCCTTGTCCATTCAGATTTAGATCTGAAAATAGAAGCTCTATTGTGATCCATGTTTTAATTGTTCAGGTTAATGTGTGGCACAAACAGTACACACAGATGGAGAGGATACAATCAAACAGAGCTGGAAAAATGAACAATGGTGGAAAAGATCAAAGAGGCTTCATGAACATAGAGTGATAAAGGTTTATGAGCAGTGCTTACAGGCTTGCATGAGGCTGGAATGAATGAAAGTAAGACTTTTCCTGCCTCACTAAAGCCTGATTTTAATATTAAATGAAAAGAATAAAATGATGGGGAAGAGCAGATAAACCGTGGCAGAAGACAGAATCTTTTTTTCTCTTTTCAAACAGAATCTTGAACAGACTACGATGCAAGTTTAGCATCACAGCTGGTGGGGAAGGGTGTGCCAGAGGGATGTGTGTGTGTGTGTGTGTGTGTGTGTGTGTGTGTGTGTGTGTGTGTGTGTGTGTGTGTGTGTGTGAGAGAGAGAGAGAGAGAGGAGAAGAGAGAAAAAGAGATGCTACTTGTCTTGTTTCTATTCTATGTGATATACCAGGTGTTAATGATTTAGCAATCACACATAAGGCTGGGTATGTCTGTGCTGACACATATTTATGCCAGAAAAGGACACCAGCGGAGCAGTAATTATTACCACTAATGAAACAGGACAGAAAAAAGAATGAGTCAGTGCTGGTCCAAAAGGTGTGTTTTTGTGTGTCCTTTTCTGATGACAGGAAATCTAGTGAAGAAAAAAAACAAAAAAACAGGACTGACCTACAGTGTCCACACCTCTTACTCTTACTCTTACTTACTAAAGAGCTTTTTAATGCAAAAGCCAAATGTTTCATATTAACCATTACATTTTATTATTTAGAGTGAGGTCATGGTTAGGTTTTGAATATTATTCAGATTTCGCATACATATTCAAAATGCATAATAAAGAGTCAGAATACGGTTACTTTTTAGGAGAAAACATACTTAATATAGTAATGAAATAACCAAATGAAAGTAAAACCAACATGATTCAACATTTTAATGTTTGTTTATTAACTGTTAAAATCAATATGTGGTAGCAAACATCATTAGAGTGATTGTAAAGAAGAACTGAAGTGAGGGTCAGTGTTACTGAACTCTACTAAAGCATGAGTAGACTGATAAATCACTGTGCTGATCAGTTATTTATCTCAGTGTTACTGAACTCTACTAAACCATGAGTAGACTGATAAATCACTGTGCTGGTCAGTTACTTATCTGTGTTACTGAACTCTACTAAAGCATGAGTAGAATGATAAATCACTGTGCTGGTCAGTTATTTATCTGTGTTACTGAACTCTACTAAAGCATGAGTAGAATGATAAATCACTGTGCTGATCAGTTATTTATCTCAGTGTTACTGAACTCTACTAAAGCATGAGTAGACTGATAAATCACTGTGCTGATCAGTTATTTATCTGTGTTACTGAACTCTACTAAAGCATCAGTAGACTAACCAGTAACAAGTAACAGTGTGATTTTTTTTAATGTATGTATTTTAAAATAAAATATGTGTATATGTTAGGGAGGTGGGTCGATTGGAGTGTGTAGTGTGTTTGGAAGTGTGTGAACATAAACTTTTAAATGAGTGCTTGCTTCCTCAAGATGTGTGGTCCTCTAGCTTTATTCTATACCGTATTTGTCTAATTATTCCCCATGACTAGTACAACATG
This sequence comes from Acestrorhynchus altus, assembly GCA_034509495.1. Taxonomy (NCBI): domain Eukaryota; kingdom Metazoa; phylum Chordata; class Actinopteri; order Characiformes; family Acestrorhynchidae; genus Acestrorhynchus; species Acestrorhynchus altus. Next base: position 17,644,801 of record CM067518.1, read on the forward strand.
CTTTTTGCCTGCATGTCACTTCCAATTCATCAGCTGCCAGGCTGATGTTTCAACCATCCCCTGATGTGATCACAAAATCCCCTAAAGGTGCTCCACAAATGGCATGTTTAAGTGCTTGCTCATGCCCTGCAGCTTCATAAACTGCTGGCATTCATCTTAGTGATCAGTATTTACATACAAATAGGAAGGGCTAAGGTTAAGAACCCTAATCATTGGACTGTATTTCTCTGTGAGTAAGTTAAGGTCTCAAAGGGAGTGCCGGCAATGGCGGTAGCCTGTATGGGTTAATGAAGTGAAAGGTGCTTGAGGAGGAAGCACGGCACCTACTGTATCCTCAGTGTACTCCAGTCCATTAATCCGCTTATCTGACTGAATGTACACTGAAGACACTGTGTGGGTGGTTTTAATTTCTGGGCTGTACTCCCACCCATTCCATACAAACACACACAATGCTGTGAACATTAGACTTTTAAATTATCAATGGCAGGGGAGAAACTGAGTGTATTTCATTTAGTGTTTGTGAGTCAGTTTTTTTTGTTTCATGCCTAACATACAGTACTTATGTTGTTATACATAATTACATTTTAATGTGATTCCATCACAGCTATTACACTTCAGTAATTAACCAACAAAATCATAACATCTATTAACTAAAGAAACCAATAAGCAAGAAAACAAACAAATGTATTCCCTGCCTCGCACGATTTGTTCTGTTAATTTAAAAATCCACGTTCAATTATAATAGTGCACAGCAAACTGCAGGATGCTGGTTTATATGGTACAATAGTCTTACAGTCGATTTTATTTCATTATTTGATGCTGAGTCTGCCTTTCACACACACACAGCAGTCTGTCATCATTATCAATCTATTCTCTCAAACATTGCCAAGCATGCAGCAATTCAGTTAACTCATCCTCATTCCAGGAAATCACATAAAAGTGGCCTAGATTGCATCACCCCCCACTCTCAAGGCCTGCTCTACCTTTAGGGCCTGGCTTATATTACACCATATAGGCAACTGTAAGCCCATTTGATCCCACTCTTGATCATTTACCTCTATATCATCTTTAGAAGCAGCACTTGATGGGCTTACGCCCTGCCTCAGCCCTTACATGCTAACATATACTGTATGTGTTTACTTGTACATTTTGTTTGGAAAATGTTATGGGGAAAAATAATTCAGCCTAATGAATTGTGCAGTTTATTATGTAATATTAAGATTGCAATGCTACTGAGCTAGGATGTTCTATGAAACTAAGTCTATGTCTCCAGAATTGTTCCACCTGCCCCAGTAGTGACCTTTCAGATGCATACAAAAAACAGTCTACATTTCCATTTGAACCAACCTCAGTGGTGCACTACAATTTTTCAGTGGTATAATTACAATTACAGTGGGAATTATCAACTACAGTGATCATATTTTTTTTCCTTTTTTCCACGTTCTTTTTTTCTAGGATATGTCCTTTTTCCAGGACATGTCCTCTTTTTTCAAATATGTCCTCTTTTTTGTGAATATGTCCTCTTTTCGTGTGCATATGTCTGAGATATCACACTGTTTTTACATCAGTGGTTTTACAGCTTCAAACATCTCATTTAGACCCACATTCTCATCATCATACATGGTCTGTATCAACCTGCATATACATGCAACCATTGTAGAGAGAGAGAGAGAGAGAGAGAGAGAGAGAGAGAGAGAGAGAGATCTATGCATTACATATGCTGGGATTGCAATGCTTCATCACTTCCCACTCACAAAATGGGTTAATATGTTAATATTATCATGTACTGAACTGCCAAAGCCTGCAGTTATGCTGATAAATTTAATCTTTGCTGAGATATAGAGACAATTGGAGACCGTTGTTTTTCTATTATGTTGAAGACGGGCCACGACTTTTCAAATGTTAATGGTCTGGTCTGGTTTCCACAGTAATGTAGGAAGCAGAGAAGCATCTGACTGGCTGCTATCTAACCTGCTCACTCCTCACAAAGCCTCACCTCCGCAGACTTTCTGTCGACTTCCTAATGTGCTGAATGGGTAAGAGACCACTCAGCTGGGGATCTTTATGATTAGTACATGGTATTTATCTATCATTATTAATGGGCAGGAGATTGTGTAAGAAGAGCAAATGAAAAGTAAATAAAAACAAATATCATGAAAATAAAACCTGTCCTGTATAAGGAGGTAAACACTTTTTACATTTTTATTTATTTTAACTAAATAATAAAAAAAATATTTTTAATACTTTTAAGAAGATTTTTTTGCCTGTAGTTAGGTTATTAAGGCAATTTATTAGTCTTGGTTAATGGATAAATGTTCAGAATTTAATGTTCATTAACATAGTTCTACATGGTTTTAGAGGTATTTAACTTCTTTCCAAACTCATCCTTACCATAGTCCAAGAACGTAGGCCTACTTGAGGCCCCCTGGCAACAACCTCCAATCCACAGCAGATGTTTTTGTGCCCTCAATGCCCTCGTTTTAAAACAAACCCAAATCCCCTGAACTAATGACTCTGAGATCTAAACCTGCCTACACTTTCAGAGAGCAGGGGATACACGTCCCTAGTGGCCCAGTGTATATACTGTATATTGCAATATGCAGAGCATAGAGAGGTCAATTTCAATTCACCCTAAAATATATTTAACATATTGGTGGGTCAGCAGTGTGGCATGGTTAAAAATCAGCTTGCATTATTTTCACAAAAACAGCTCACTTTTGTTGGATAACATGACCATATTGATTCATCCAAACACCCACGTTAACACTCACCTGTTGAAGATGCTTACAACACACTTGAAAAAACAATGGCACTTACTTTTCAAAGATGTGGACAATTAAATACCATTATAAAATGAGTGCATGCAAATCCCACCGACGTGTGTTATTAATCAGTTTTGTGTAACATCTTGAAAATGTGTTAGTAGTGGAAAGAAAATCAATTAATCAAATATTCATAAAAATGAACAAGAATATGAGCAACAATGTCAATAATAATAAGCTGTGCACAAATCTTACAGTAAGGTAGACATATTTATTTTATGTCCAGGCCGTAATGATTAAGTGATTAACTATTACATTTCCATTTCAAATCACTGTATTTTCACTTCATTTTCACACTGGTACAGCTTATAGTAGTTTACCACATGCATACGTTATTTTTCTACACACTATTATTACAGGGCATGTTTAAGTTGACACAGTTTAGTTTAGTCAAATGTTCAAAAGTGGCAACTGGTCCCTTCACCTTCTTAGCAGCACATATGCAAAAATTCATTTGGGATCATGCTGTGTGGGAATGGGATTCAAGCTGATGATGATGTCTTTGGTCTTTTGACAAGCCACTCTTGTCTGTGAAAACACATCTGTTTCTGTGTCTAAAAAGGACAGAAAGGTAAATTTACTCAGAACTGTGTTAATGTTGTGTGGGTTCATAACTCTAGAGTGGCCCTACAGTCTAACTGCCTGTTCATATAGTTTGAGATCACAATGTCAGTTCCTGTCTGCAGTGCACTTTAAATAAATTGTTGACAAAGCTGTGATGCAGAACTAAAATGTGAGTTAGCACTTGACTCATATTTTGTTAATAAAAACACTATGGAATCAATAATTTTATCACTTGAAGTTGGTCTGACTTTACACTGTTTACTGTGTAATTTGCAATATTCTTGCAGTGTTTTAAGGAAAATATTGCAATACACACATCACTACATAAACAAAACTGCAACTGTGATTTATTTATTTTTAGTGCTCAATGATAAACTTCACCTATGTGGTTTTATTGGCTCAGTAATGAATGCAAACCATATTTATAAGCAAGCATATTGTGGTACTGTGCAATTTTCAAATTATATGTCAATGAGGAATTAGTGTGCTGACTTATTTGCCCAGCCTTGAAAAATAAGAGACACTGTGATTGGTTAGAGGCTTGTTTGCATCTCCAATTATTGTATTGTGATAACAGTTACCAGTAAAGAACACTGTGCAGCCCTACTGTGCAGACACGATTGCGTGCTCATATGGCAAACCCACATGAACTGACTGCTCTATAAACTTTCTATCCATGGCATCTGTGAGTGTGTGTTTACGCAACAGATTTATATAATGCCTGTCCTACTCCTGTGTGTGTGTGTGTGTGTGTGTGTGTGTGTGTGTGTGTGTGTGTGTGTGTGTGTGTGTGTGTGTGTGTGTGTGTGTGTGTGTAAATATATATGGGCAGCTGTGGCTGCTCATCTCCCCCTGATTAATTTCTGCTCCCTGCTCTCTTCAGGTAGCTGGCGGCTTTGTCCGGCAGTGCCCACTGACCAAAGGTTACGTGCTAAGGCCCCCCCTCTCTGCGAGATGGAACTAAAGCGGCTCCAGTAGCGAGGGAGAAAAGGTAATGATGTGGATGTCCTATAGGGCCCTGGCGGCGCGGGCCCTTGGGGACCTCATTTAGACCTGCAGACAAACAGCAGCCAGGACATGAGCAGTCAGCAGTGCTTTGCAGAGAGAGGGTCTCATAAAGGGCCACTGTGCTCCCAGGCCCGCATTTACAGCCTTTATTAGCCAGATCGAGGCATGCAGAGATGTCTCAAGCTCCTTGAATAAGGACAAGGGGAGATGTCTGTCCCCTTTTAAGCAGACCGATATGGGCATTAGGACTCTTGATTTGTGACAACGCTGGTATCTAAGTGCATGGTGCATTAAAAAAAGCTTGTTATTCCAAAAGTGCAAGTGTCATTCGCAGCTCCCATGTGCTGTGAGACACAGTGCAGGTACAGTAATCCAAGGCTTTGTTTGTAGGTGGATTGCTGCAACGTTTTAAAATGATGCCCATAATTCTGCGAAAAAGTACACTGGGGTTTCACTCGGATGCTATGGATTTGCATCACTGCACTCACTGCAGACTTTCCTTATTAAAAAGGAATGTGTCCATTATTTTCTGCTCTGTGAATTGCCTGCAGTCAGAGCCATGATGAGGGACGCGGTCTTCTGTGCAAACGAGGAGCTAACTGATTATACTTGGGTGAATTGTGCTCACATGCAGTTCGTCAACAAAGGGAAAACAGAATGAAAGGAGAGCAGTTGGAGTGTGTGTGTGTGTGTGTGTGTGTGTGTGTGTGTGTGTGTGTGTGTGTGTGTGTGTGTGTGAGAGAGAGAGAGAGAGAGAGAGAGAGAGCATGTGTGAGCATGTGTGCGCATGTGTGCATGTTTCCGTAGAGATGCCTGCAGGAGTGTTCTTCATTTGTGCTTTTGTTGTTTTTGCAGCACCGATGCCTAAATCAGAGCTATAGCAATTAAAGGTAATAAAACTGCAGCGATCTATTCTTCCAATAGATGAATGAAGGATTTCATCATCCTTGTCATTTTAAGTGAATACAGTCTCCCCCTGCCCAGTAGTGCTGTTCAGTATACAGTCTCCTTGCCTGTATGTTCTATAATTGTGGAAATAATTGCCGGTACAGAAACCACAATGCTTCCCGATTGTCGAGCAAAAACAGCAGTTTTGCATTTACCTCTTTGCATTCACCTCCAGTTTTCTCCACAATTCTGTCCTTGACAGCTATCCACTGGGTGAGCACATGCATCATCTGAATCTCACAAAGTGCTAGCACGATCATTGGACAGCTTTCAGGTGCCATAGTATGCCTTTGTTCTATATTTTAAAACGTCAATCCCAATCCTGACTGGTGTGCTTGTATACAGCTTTTCAATAACTGCAATAGTTTTCATTAAAAATGCATCCGAACAAAAATAAAGGTACAAAACTGTACCATAGGAATGCATTGAAAAATTATGAAAATTCAAACATAGACAGAGCGCAATTTCCGAGCTACAACCATCAAAGTCTGCATAATTGTAGAGCTCTTAGAGTAGTTTTAGGCATTCTGCTTTTAATAGTGATCTGACTTGGATGTTGTACAGTGTACATTTCATTGTAAATATCATTGTACATAATTTTCCATAGGAATGAATGGCAGAATGTTCAGAGATGATGTCACAATAGGCAGCACTGCCACACACCAGCTGAGATTTCCACATGGCAAACCTTCTCTCCATTGCTCTCTAGTACTGTCACAGTATTGTATAGACTGTATATAAGAGTCTAGTGTCTGTGCTTAGAGGAGCTGTTAGACCAACCACCTTTTGAGCAAATGTTTTTGCACCCCACATTGGCCAAAGGTTTGTTGACTCAGCTTTTGAGTAAATGTTTGGGGACACAGCTAAGAGTAAAAGAGTATTTAACTCCATAAAGATTTATACTGAGTCTTGTTAGTCCCCAATGTGACATTTGATTTCAACAGCATCTAAGCGTGAGGAATCTCTGGATTCTAGCCTCATCTACTAGCTAAGAATATTTTCTGAGTGAACAGCAAAGCACTTTTGTAAGTCGCTCTGGATAAGGGTGTCTGCTAAATGCAATAAATGTAAATGTAATCTTAGCAACCAACAGTATAGTTTATGACTCATGAAATCCAGTATCTCAAATTTCCATAAAGCTCATCAGTAGTGCTCTAAAATCTGACATCACAGATTGCAGAATCTTGACACACTGGACTTAGACACCTTGGATTTGGTAACTCTGCACCCCTCCTCCAGACTCTAGGAGCTTGAGTTGATACTCTAGGACTCTTGATTTCCAAATGAAAAACGAAAATTACTTTGATCTGAAAAGAGGACTTTGTAGCACTGAGCAATAGTCCCGTTATTTTTCTTTCTAGTGTATGTAAGACACTTCTGATATTGTCTCTACTTCAAGAGGGGCTTGATATTAGCAATGCTGCAGCTGTAGCCACTTTCCTGGAAACCACTTTGTGTGGTGGCTCTTAATGCACCAGCCTCAGTCCACTCCTTGAGAAGCTCTCCCAAGTTCTTGAATTAACTTTTCTTGACAATTCTCTCAAGGCTGTGGTCATCTCTTCTTCATGAACCTTTCCCCAGAACATTTTCTTCTTCCATTCAATTTTCCATTAAAATGCTTGACCTTCTTTCTTGTTCACCCTCTTTGTGGAGGGTGTTGATGATTGTCTTCTATCAGGTCAGCAGTCTTCCCCATGATTGGTGAACACACAGTATTTATACTGTCTGAATAATAATTTACTCAGTCAAAATGTCAAAATGAAATTCTTTAAATAATGAAATAAAAAGGCACACACTTCTGTACTCTACATTGCACTACATTACATTTTAAACATACTGTTTGGGGAATGCCCTCTCCAGGTTGGGAAAAAGTTCCTGCTTCAAGTGGAGGAGTTCAAGTATCTCAGAATTTTGTTCAGAAGTGTGGGAAAGATGGAGGTGGACAGGCAGATAGGTGCAGCCTCTGCAGTGTTGAAGAGCGAGCTGAGCTTAAAGGGAAGGCTTTCAATTGACTGGTTCCATCCCTCACTAGTAGCTACGAGGGTAATGACCAAAAGAATGAGATCCTGTGTATAAGTAACTGAAATTAATTTCCTCCAAGAAGATGTCTGTACTCTCCCTTAGAGATAGGGTGAGGAGTTCAGTAATACGGGAGGGGCTCGGAGTAGAGCCGCTGCTCCTCCACATCAAGAGGATCCAGCCGAGGTGGCTCAGGCTTCTGGTTTGAATGACTCTTACACACCTGCCTGATGAGGTGTTCCTGGCATGTCTGAGGCTCCGGGGAAGACCCAGGACACACTGAAAAGATCCTGTCCTTCAGCTGGCCTGGGAACATCCCTGAATCCTGCCAGAAGAGCTGTAAGATGTGGCTAGGGAGAAGGAGGTCTGGGCCTCTTTGCTTAGGCTGCTTTCCCCACAAATCGGACCCTACATAAGCAGCAGAAGACAGATGGATGAATGAATGGATGGTTGAACATTATGAAGGTTATAATGGTTCATAGGGTAGTAGTAGTATGTAGATTGGGACATGGCTTTAGCAATATTATCTTATTTCTGTTGTTTAATCTACTAATCTACTCTATTAATGACACGATGGCTCACTGATAAAGATGAAAATTCTGTTTTACAGATTATCACTTTTAACGAGAAGAGACATAAATAAGAATATAAGTTGCATAAACAATAATAAATACTTGAAACCAAACCAAATGAGCTTGCACACTCTCCTCATGCATCTTTTATAAGCAAAAAAAAAACCCACATCAGCAAACAGAAACACTGATTATACATGGTGATCTATTTTACTCTGTGCTGAATGAATATGTATGTTGTAAATCTGCTAATTTAAACCATTCGATACCTCTGGTGGAAAAGCCACTAGGGGGCCTGTGGAAAGAGGTTAAATGGGGCACTGCCCATCTTGGAACTATTAGGGCTACAGCCATGTACTGCATATATTCCTCCATTGTAAAAACCACACAATTAGCAATATTCTTAATTAACCTGCACATAATAGCAGCTCATGGAAAATCAGCTTAATTCACATTTTCTTTTACCAGCCTTTTCATGAAATCTTTGAATGAAAAACCTGCTACTGGCTGCTGTCAATGTATATGCACTAGAATTAACAATACCTGTTGTCAGTCTTAGCCATTATACTCACAATATGTATATCTCAGCAATTCTTGGTATTTCCATTTGTTAGAGTTGTCCTCCTGCAATCACCCGGCTTTATATACTTCATTAATTTTCTTGACGCCCTCCTATGCTCACCTACATCAAGTGACACTGTGCATAACAGTTCTTAATGTGGGTAGCAATCATGCATTTCAGCCATGAGTGTATGACCTTCAAAAATAAAGAAAAATCCCAAAAATGCATGTGTCAGTTCCACTCAGATACCAGCACTCCCACTGGGTGGGTGGGGGTTCATTGATTTATTCTTGGCCTCCACTGCCCTTCCTCCATGGAGGCTGTCTTTTTGCATCAAGTCCAAGTTTGTAAGGAAGAGACAGGTTGGATAAGGAGTGTGGTACTGGATGAAACCACACAAAGCCCCCCTGTGTTTTCTGAGTGTCCAGCCACTTCATACACAACAGGACGTGATGACTCCTCACCTGCTCACCCTGCACATGCTGTGCCCTCGTCACATTCAGAGAATCCTTTTTCTGTCTGTCTGTGACCTATCCACTAATTGACGTACCCACTAACTTGTTTCATACCACCCTTTACCATGACTCTCTTTCAGTATAAAATTTAAAAAATGCTAGGTATGGATGGGCAGTATGATTGTATTGATCATGATTAATTATTTAATATTTCATCACACACATATTACACAGAATACTTGAGTTGCATGAGTTGTTCAGAACTTGCCTAATTCAAGTTTTCTGTAATTTTCATCAGAAAATAGCAGCTTCAAAATGCTCCACTGACCTGTAATGTGAAGAATGTTGCCTCTATCATTGCCACTCTGGGCTCAGCCAGTACTTGCACAATGTAAATTTGGTAAAGCAGGCAGAACAACAATCAAAAGAACTGACAATTACTCAGACAGTTCTAGCCAGATGCCAACAGTCTTGATTATTACCACCCACTGCGGTGTCCATTGTAGGTGGTAATGCCTTCTATAATGTATTCCCAGCACACATGTGATGCTGTGGATTGAGGAGTGTTAAATGGAGATGTCCCATCCATGTGGTAACCACTACCATGCTCAAATTCACACCTCCTTTCCATGTTCCTTGACATGTTTGCTCCTTATAATGGTGTGGGCACTCCCAAGCCATCCTCTGTGGTAATGCTTCCTAATCAGTTTACATACTGTGAGCTCATGACTTTTGGCATACTGATGTATTTGATGAAAAGATTAACTCTTCATCTTGATTCTGTCCTTTTTGGTTAGTGTTGTTTGGTTATTAATGTGTTAGGCTGGAAACGTGTGCATTCTGATTGGCTGTTACTGAGAAAATATTTCAGTGATAAGAGATATGCTGGTGACTTCTTCTGTAACTTTATGAACCTTTATCATAAAGCAGATTAATAGACATCTGGGGAAACATCTTTAATGAACATCCTGAGGATGACCAAAGCAAGAAGAAGGTCTTGAGAGTATGAAGAAAAAAACACTGAGAAGAAGTGAGACTCAAAAGGTCCATTTTCTTCTTAGCTGCAGAGGACAGCAATGTGATAAACAAATGAGAGTTATCAGAGCTATAATTAAAGAAAAGAGATTAAACACTAAACTGAGACATTCAGATAGGACAGATGGGAGATCTGTGGGATAAACCAATGACTAATGTTAGAAGTCTATCAAAGATGAACAGAACAGGAGTGTATGAAGTATGTTTGGTGGACCAAGTGTCAGATATGTGAGTGGAAATTCATAATTATTAATATTAATAAAAATGCATTACAATTTATTTTATTTATTTTTAGTCATTTCCAATCCACACCCACTAGTTAGGACCCCCCCACCCCACCCTCTAATCATATAACTTGAGCAACTTGAGCTTTGTGACTTGAATGAGCTGTATCTGGCATCATCTATACTGTGTGTCTGAACATATTTGAATGTTACTTTCCATTTCTATCCAAGTTCAAATTATGTTGTGTATGAATGACAATGCCTGGACCTCAGTCGTGCCTCTGTTTCTCCCCAGTTCAATTGTTAAGGATAGGATAGGATAGAACTTTATTGATCCCTTGGGTTCCCTTAGGGAAATTAAGGTTCCAGCAGTCAAGAAGTCAAGAAGAGTAGTTAAAAGTGGTCCAAACCTTTTTGCTCATATGTGGCACAAATATGTTGTCTTTGTGGCAGTGTGAATGGGAAAAATACACTGAATTTCAATTTCAAACGAAGTTTGGGCCACTCCAACTGTTAACATACCTGATATGTAGCAATGTGACTGATTCTGAACAGCCAGATTGGAATTCATGTAACCTATCATCAATTCAAATTTTTATTCCTTATAAATGCACAAGTGCAGTGAGATTTTCAGTGGTGGGATAGCGAGGTAACAGACCTCATAAATATTTAGGTGAATTCTCTGTTCAGATTAATTAGGAGGCACATTTCTGAAGAAATGGACAAATGCAGCCACTGGAGGATGTGGTTGCAGTGGTAAATGAAAATAAAAAGCTTAAAAGTGAAGTTCAAAAAGTGTTTGTGGCCTTTTTATACATTCTTGGTGATAAGCCCAGCTGTCACCACGGGAAATCACTGATTGTGCCTGTCATTGCTGGACTGGGAACTTAATTCACCCCCGTTTTTTTATTCTGACCGGCTCAGATTCAGTGAGCGGGGTGGGGTGGTGGTGATGGTGGGGGGTTGGTCCCTTTTCATTGATTTTGTTTTGTCCAGGGGGTGGGGTATCTTCTGTCTGGTTCCATTTTGTTGACCAAGAAGGGCAGAGGCGACCGGACCTTTGACTGTCTGTGCAGCCCACTATTCCCCAGATGCTAACAAAAATTAAACTAACTGGGAGCGGATTCTTTGCACATGCACATCAGTTTAGGAGTGCGGCCTAGATGAACAATGGATAAAGGTCATATTAAAATGAGAGTGTGAACAGCCTAAAAATGATTTTTGTGAGAAAACTGGATTTGGGCTGTTTTACATGTTGTGTGAATATAGCCTGTGTTCTAGTCCAAAACTAAATTTCCACACATTTCTGATTCTGATGTGAACATAACTATCAAAAAGTGAAGCCAAAACTATTACACTGTAAATCAAAATGGGGAAAAAACTTGCCCTGACACACACCTGACTGTGAATATCAAGTTCACATTTGATATTTGATGGTGCAGCTTTCTACAAAGATTAAACTGCAGTAATTCACTGTCCTTGCTGATTTGGCACAGGATTTTTTTCAGTGCTTTCCATTCTTTGTTTAAGATTAATCCAAATCAAAGAAAAGACATGATTGGAACAATGTTTTCTTCCTTTGTTTCATTTTTTGTGTGTCTCTCCTCCAACTGCGTTGACTGTATCTTACAAGCTCTGAGTGCACTGAGAGCTCGGTAAGGTGATGATTATTAGAATACATCACTCTGTGGGATGTTCTGTGGTAATTTAGCAGCAGATTAAGTAGGGAGAAGACAGCTGAGGGGGGCAAGACAGTAGTGTTAGTGAACCTCTAACCTCTCTATTGTTGCATGCATCCACTAGAGCTTATTGATGTGTGTGTCTGTGTGTGTGTATGTGTGTGTATGCGCACAGTTTGTTGCATGCCTTGGGTTCAAATATGTTGTGAGAACAGTGTGGCTCCTCACATCCATCCTGTGGGATTCGGTGTGGTGTTTAATGTGTGTGTCTCTAGAGATGAAGATTCATTGCTTTAATAAGAGCAGTCTCAGACAGGGGAAAGAGGAGCGAGAGCACCATTAGAGAAAGCTAGCCTTGAAAGGGAGGGTGGGTGGGGGCTCTCTTTGCTCTCATAGCCTTTAATGATGGGGGGGTGGAGGGTGGTGGGCATCTGTTCTCTTCCAATCTCTGCGGAAGGCTTCCTCTCGGACCTTCTGAGCCACTCACATGTTTGCTTCCGTCTCTCTCTTTAACTTCGTCTCTGGTGGACATGCCTTCTGCTGCTGAGTACGGCCACTGATTGCTAATATTACAGTGATGGATGAGTGTGACTGTGAGAATGTGTGTTTTTGAAAGAGTGAGAGATAGAAATACTGTGAAAGGGATGTAAAGCATCCTATGAATATTCATGTCCCTAATCAAATCTGAATGTATTACTAGTGGAACTGATCTTGACATATTATGAGAGCTGTAGAAATGGCACCAGTCTGATACCCAGTACAAAATCTGTAATCAGCTTTGGATACTGGAGAGAAAGAATCAAAGTGGGTCAAATGGTAAGAAAAGTAGCCCTGTCAATGGAAGAACCAGCAGCTAGCATAGGGGCACCTGTCATCGGCTGGTCCAAAAATTTGCCCAATTTTGGCCACTTGGGAGTAACGCCTAGTTCCCCTTGTTTCCTTAGGGAGAGAGGGGAGTTGAACAAGACTCCAAAGTGGGTGATATTTGGACCGGTCCATGGTGGGGTTTTTTTAAGGGTAATTTTACACAAATTTTAACTGTAGCTTAGGTTTTTTTAGGGCGGAAGTTGGCGACACAAGCAGTCGCAGCGGCCACTCTGGGAACAAAAACGGTGCTTTTTTGTTTGTTTTTGCAAGAGTTCAATCACTTCATTGTAGCACTCGGTATTGTACTGTCCTGTCCTGTCTGTTAAACTGTCTCTTGTTTACTGTATTTATTGTATTTATTGTAGTGTTTGCACTTTATGTTGTCATACTGTTGCTGCTCCATGTTGCACCTTGGTTCCGGAGGAACATAATTTCATTGCACTGTGTACCTGTACTCGGTTGTAATGACAATAAAAAAGCCTTGACCTTGACCATGACCTAATCTGAAGTCATATTGTTATTGTTGCTCTACTCTACCTATTACAGGTCAGTGGATCATGACATTGATTTTAAAGCTGTAATTTTAAGGTAAACCTACTACATGATACTGCTCTATAGTATATCATATTGATGCACTAGTCAAGTTCTGTCAGCGCTCCGTTTGTAGACCAATGACCAAAACAATGGGAGGTGCATGGCTGTGATGCACCTGCATTCCACTGTATAGTGAGTAGTTCTATATGTGTAACTAACAAGGGCAGCTGTCAGACCTAATCTGCTCATCTCATGCATGACAACCATCAGACGCAATATATTCATGTCACCTCATGTGTTTTCATGCATGTCTGCAGGGAGGCCATCGCATGCAGCAGGTCTTCCATGAGCATTATGCTTTTCGTGACCTCACCGAGCAGGTATTCTGGTCTCCTGGGGAAAGTGAGGAGATGCACTCTTGTTAGTACCAGCAGGAGTTCACAGTGGCAAAACAGTGGAAGCTGGACTATTATCGTTACCACTGCCATGTTGAGGAAACATATACAGTGATCTCACCATGATCCAATAACTGTGTAAAACACCATCTAACAACACCATAGTAATCAATAAACAACGTCATAGCTACCACCTTGTCACCGTGTAGTGTACAGCCAGAGATTTTCTGTCAGATGCATTCACACTATAGGAAATGTTCTGTGTGATTTAGGCAAGGGGTGGTGCCAGTGTAGTGTATGAAGGAGGTGTGGCATGACCCACTGTGAATTCTTCAGAACATTCCCTGCTCTATGCACACATTGGCTAACTCAGATATTACCTGGACTTTGTACTAGAGGGCTGGCAGGATAACTCTCTGGTACAACCTGTGACACCATAGAAACCCCCCTGCCCCCAGCAACCCCTTAGCACTATAAGAACCACCTAGAATCATCATTATAGCAACCACCCTAGAGGCCACATAGCAAAACCATAGTATGTGTCTGGAAGTAGGAACAACTTAAACTGCCCATCCACCATAGCAACCACCTAGCAACGCCCAGACCTCACCTATTAACCCCTTAGCAACCAGATAGCAACCACTTGAGACTATATCAACCACCTAGCAACACGATAGCAATCACCTGTGATACCTTACCAACCACGCTGTAACACCATTACATCAACCACTTGAAATACCATGGCAAACATGTAGCAACAGTGGTACCCTTTTGGCCGTGTAGTGTAAAAAGTGCCTGTAATTGGGGACAACTTAAACTGCACAACCACCACAGCAACCACCTAGCATCAACACAGGAAACACCTAGCAACCTGATAGCAACCACCTGAGACACAATACCAAATATGTAGCAACACTATAGCAGTAACCTTTGATACCATAGCACCTAGCAACAACATCAAGCGCCTAAAATACCATAGTAACCATGTAGCAATATGAAATCAACCATCTAGCAAAAACACTTAACTTATTGGCCACATAGCTAAAGCCTACCAAGTACCTGAAAATGGGAACAACTGAAACTGCATTACCATTCCCTTTTCCTTCAGGGATGCTCTTTTCCAGTTATTATTATTTCTGCCACTCATAAAGATTGCAATCAAAGTTCTTATGTAGTCCCTTGTAAATCCTTCGATATCTCTTAGTGAGTTGCAGTTAAGCCCTTCACTGTGTGCAGTTATGCCCAGGGTGCATCATAATACAGAAGCTGAATAACGAACAAACAGAATTTTCACAGATGTTGCACACATGCAGTGAAATCACCAGTGTTTAATATAATCCCTGCAGAGATAAACTGATCTCCAACATAGACTACACAGTTACACTGTCCAAATGTCTGTGCACACCTCCTGCTTGACCATCAGGCCCTTGGCATTTATAGCAGTGTGCCGCCAGTTTCTATCTTATAGGCTGTTCAGCTGTTCACAAAACATCTTTTGCCAAATCAGTAAGCGAGATCACGCAGGCATTAGAGCTTAAGGAAGCCTCTGCAGATGCACAGCTGTGCAGCCTGCCTCCGGGTGAAATGTACTTCCTCTCCTTCAGACTGAGTGCATGCACATTACCCATCTCAGCACCAGGAGAACAGAGGGCATAATGCCCAATCCTTCACTGCTGTCAGTGCAGCAGCTCCCCAAAGTCAATTTAATAAAATATGATTATGTAATATATCGCTTCGTCCCTCCACCACCAGCCCTTGGCCAAGCCAGGTCACCCCATCCCATCCAATCTGCGTGCCGGATTCAGATTAGGGATTAGCGGTAGGAGCAGGATTACACAGCTACGGGACAGAGTTCACAACCGTCCACTCCTCTCCACAGATGATGCAGATTTTTTTTTCACTTCTCATTACACTCTTCATCGGTGTTAACGGTAGCCACTGTTTTTTAACCAGACCATCTTGCACACTCTTACACACATCAGCAAAACATCTGCTGGAATGATTTCATGCAGTCTGTGCAACTGATACGTCATCACCCTGGCCTGGCATTCATGTGATGACTGGAAAAAAATTGAGCTACAGATGGTTATGTATTGCAGTGGAAAATGTCTGATCAATCATTAGAGGAAGTGTTAACAACAGTACAAGGTAGAATAATATTATACTAGAATTACCCACCTTTATGTCACATCAACACATTTTGAACTTTGCACACATTTTCAGGTTACGGAATATTACAGTTCTTTTTTAAACCCTTTTATTATGTTTACACATGCAAGCTGTCCAACATATTAGCATGACTTCAGACTAACATCTTGGATAACCATCCATATTTCTTCTGCATTTATTTATGTATTTGTATATAGGCTGTATATGGAGCTTTGGCGTTATCATTCAGAATGTTTCACCAGCACCACCATCATCATCATCATCATCATCATCATCATCATCATCATCATCATCATCATCATCATCATTTGTGCATGCATGAGCTTTTGCATAAGTTTGCCAACACAAACACTTTTTGTGTTTTACCAAAGTCCACATTGGCTTGTTCACTAACTGACCATTTTTACCATGGGGCTGGGCAGTAAACAGCAAGCTGATTGGCTCTTTTTGTATAAGGGTGGGGGTTTGTCTGAAAAAGATGACATTTTTGCAATGCTGACTTGCATTAAGCAGCAAGCTCTTCTGTTGAAGAGTGTCTGTTGAGTGTACCAGTTGGTGGTTTCCTCATTTACAATGTCTCTGCTTTGACTGCATTTTTTCATATATTTATACTGGCTGTGAGACGACAGGATGGCATTAGTCTGGAGCCCTGATTAGTGGAGTGAGGACTGAGAATCAAGGAGTTTATGCAGGCATTTTACAGTTGTTTTAAAAAGCTCCACTATTCAAACCACATTTTGTTGATTTTCAACAAAAATGACACCCTTCTGTACATTTAAATTCACAGTTACTGTTTATTTGCTTAATTGAAAGCACCGCTGTAGAGAATTAGTATTGCTACATCCTGGGCTTCTCCAACAGTATTGAAGTGTAATTCATGCTTTGAGCCACGCCTAGAGTCCACACATTTCTGGACAAGCTAAGAGAAGCTGCATCTGAAATAAAAGAAGCATGTGGACTGAAGTGGCAGAGATATATTACAATATTACTCCGGTCACACAGTGTTGCGCAGTTACGCAGAAGTAATGTCCTGGCTGCTCTACCAGAGTTACCTATTGCACTAGCAGCATTCCAGTGGGAAAAAAAATATTAGTCAGTGGAGAATTAACATATTTTTAAAGTCATTCAGGTAATTGTACACTAACCATCGAAAGTTTTAGAACACCAGCATTAGTGAGCCACCCGTTACACAAGCTGATGAGTCTCAGAAACTTGTCTTCTGATGCTCTTTGTTTGATGTGTGTCCGATCTCTTCAAGTATCAGAAGTTTCCAAGAGTTTTTTAATGGAGTAGGAAACTGTACTCAGCACACGTTGACTTCATTTGGAATTTCTCTAAAGGAAAGAGTTTCATTTTTAAAAGTTAAATTGCTCTGTCTATGCTTCTTCGTGACACTTATTTTTCTAGCAATCCAGATGAGGTGTTCTGTAAATAATGTGGAGTATCAGTAGCAGTCTGTTCCGACACTGCTTTTATACTATAATTGTAAATTGTTTGCTATCATTTTCAAAGCTTAATGTATTATCATTCTACAAATCAATAGTATGTTTTTAACAAATGACTTGTCACTAAACTTTGCACCATGTCTGGTTATTAACTGGACTTGAACTATTCAAAAGTCAATAAAAACTGGACAACTGGGGTGTTCTAAAACTTTTGACTGGTTATATAAAGCAGTAGTTCCCTCCCTGGACCTGGAGGATCCCCAGTTATACACATTATTGCTAACCCTGCTCCCAGTACACCTGATTCAGCTAAACAGTTATTTTCCCAACCGCTTTCTTAAGAGAGCAGTATTAGAACAGGAAACCATTAACATGTGCAGGTCAGTGGGGACTGTCAGAGTTTAGAATTCCTGATGTGGAGTATTGAATTTATTTTCACTTGGGAAATCAACTGAACATGGAATTGAAACAGTGTCTACATTGTTGTAAACAACTGTCATTTGTCATGTTGATCAGACACTATTTGAGCAGAATGAGTGTGGTATTTTAGATGTCCATTAAATGGCAGGTTAAATTAAGTGTTTTAGTTTGAAGGCCCAATTTTAAAGTTTGGTAAAGCTCAGAATCAAGTGTAGAAATTATATAGGTGGCATTTCACCATTCACTCAGTCAATGTCATGGTTTGAATCAATGTTGAATAAACTTTTAGTTTTGAAAAGTAAGTCAACATTTATATCATATTACTATTATATTACCTTAATTTCCGGACTATAAGCCGCTACTTTTTTTTCATGCTTTAAACCATGCGGCTTATAATTAGGTGCAGCTTTTTCTTCTTATATATGTTATTTTCCAGGGTTTTTTTTTTTAAACTTTGCGGGTGCTTCCTATATTCCGGTGCGGCTTATAGTCTGGAAAATACGGTACTTTTATTCCACACAACTGAATTTCATCTACATTTCAACATTGCAGGTCAGTGATGTGACAGCAGGGAAGGCTTGGTTTTTTCAATTTTCCAAATGAAAACAGTATTTTATAAAAAGAAAGATAAGGCTTTTCATCAAATGTTTACAATTTGACTAAACAGCACACTGCAAATGGCTCATATGGTGAGAAGTCAGAAAAAGAAATGGTAGATAAAATACAAATAGGACAAAAAAGATTTGTCTTCACTGTTCTCATTAAGAAATATTTAATTAAATAATATGAAATAAACATTGTGAGAGTTAATGTTTTCTGTCATCTTTTAAAAAAAACATTTGAAAGTTAACCAATTTAAGATGTTTTGATTTTGTCTCCCCAAGTGCAAGAATTAATGTTCCAGATAATGTTCGGGGCTCAGGCACAGTCTCAATCTTCAAGTCTAGGTTGAAAACTTGTTCAGTGTAGCATTTGGTTATTAATGTCTTAGCTTAGTTACAGGCTGCAGAGGCAGGGGTTCATAGGGATTTATGGTAAACTGGGATGCTGGTGCTGCCGCCTGAATCCTATCTTCTGGTTCTGTCCTTAGTTAGGCTGTTATAATCAGATCTGCTGGAACTACAACTTTACACTGGTTTTCCACCTTCTGGCTACTGGACCTGGACTAGTTTCCCACCCTGCCATGGACTAGTTGCTCACCCACCATCACCAACTATGTAGAAATGTACTGTTAATATTATGTCCACCAGCGAACTAACATTACTTCAGTAAACCCGAGTGTTAGAACAGAGGTGTCCAGTGTCACCTAACTGTGTATAAGTAGTTTGACCAGAGGAGGATGGGTCCTCCCCCTTGTGAGCCTGGTTCCTCCCAAGGTTTCTTCCAGCTCCAGGGAGTTTTTCCTTGACAGTGTCGCCCTTTGGCTTGCTCACTAGGGGATCAATCTATTATCCTTTGTTCATCTGTTGTTCACCTTTTTATTTCTTGATTTCTGTGAAGCTGCTCTATGACAACTTCAGTTGTGAAAAGTGCTATACAAATAAATTTTGATTTGATTTAAATGTTATTTCAAAATATATATATTTTAAAGACAATTATTTTGGTAAATACAGAGGTTGTAGTCATTGCATTAAAGAAATGTGAAAGCTATTCATATTCACTTTTTTATTAACTTTGAACTAAGCTAATATTAAAAACTAATGAATGTTG
This sequence comes from Acestrorhynchus altus, assembly GCA_034509495.1. Lineage (NCBI taxonomy): Eukaryota > Metazoa > Chordata > Actinopteri > Characiformes > Acestrorhynchidae > Acestrorhynchus > Acestrorhynchus altus. Next base: position 17,664,229 of record CM067518.1, read on the forward strand.
TTCATTTATGGATTGATTCACAATTCTGAGAGCACAGTGAACACTGGGAGCACTTACGGAAATCTTTGGCCCTCAGGGAGTGGACTGGTATTGCATTGTATATGGATGCTGCCCTCAGTCTTCAGTGAAGCTAAGTTGTTGAGACGTGTGATGCTGGATGAATGATGCAAGTTTTATTGAGATGGGCATATTTTTTTTCCTCTCTTCCTGCATTGCATAGGTGGATGCTGTCATGCCATTTGGGTGCCTTGCCCTACGAGATGGGCGGACATACCACAGCCTATCAGACATTACAGACAAATACGAGATTGGACAGGTCCTGAAAGCGTGAGTGTCAATACACAAATCATTATCTCCCTGTAAACTGCAACCTGCCTGTTATGGTCAAATGACCTCATTACAGTGACAGATGTTCATTGTGAATCGTTTGATTAATTATTTAAATATGTATTGAATACACTGTATATTGCATCTTCAATTATTATTTTGACCACACAGGAGAACTTTGTAGTTCTTTAATTAGACTGCTGCCCATTTGTTTCTCTGCATACCTTGTTTGCCTTCTTTCACCCTGTATCATCCCACAGTATAATAATAATAATACCTGCTCTGTGTTGGTCCTGTGGGATCCTGAACATTAAAGAACAGGATGAATGAAGGTATGTAGAGAAACAAATGAACAGCAATCTAATTATAGGACTAGAACTATAGAACAAAGTGCTCCTGTGTGGAAAATTAAGCTAATAAAAGTAAACAGGTTGAGTGTAGAAACAAGGAGGTTCATAATGTTGTGGTTTACTGTAATCAAGCAAAACAAATCAAATTCAGACAGTCATTGCACTGTGATGTGATCTGTTGTTTAACCACATGTCGCTGCACAAATATACACAATATACAGTCTGTTTGTACACTTGATGCACGAGGCAGGAAAAATGGTCAAGTGTTAAGAAGTTTGGGCCCCCTCGATGAGCGACAAGGCTAGGCATCTTGGGTGTTTCCAGTGTGCAGTGGTCAGTACCTACCAAGAGTGTTCCAAGAAAGGACAACCAGTGAACCAGCGGGGTCATGGGCATTTAAGTCTCATTGAGCAAAGGATCTGCTGCTACCATCTAGGTGCAAGATACCACAGGCCACCTTCAGAGGTCTTGTGGAGTCTATGCCTTGAATGGTCAGATTTGTTGTGGTGATCAGTGTGTGTATATGTGTGTGTGTGTGTGTGTGTGTAGTTTGTCATGATTAAATCATTAGATTACTGTTTAAAAACAACCCAGTACTATTCTCTCTGCAGGAAGGAGTTTTGTGAGCTGTGCCTGGTAAAAGAACGACAGACGGACAAGGTCTATGCATGCAAGAAATTCCTCAAGAAGGATGGCAAGAAAGTACGGAAGGCAGCCAAGAACGAGATCATGATCCTGAAAATGTACGGGATAATTCAAAACATCAACAGCTGATGATGCATTTGTTAGAGTGTGGGTCTGAGGGAGGGAGAGGGAGAGAGAGGGAGGGGGGAGAGAGAGATGAAAAATAGAGAGAAAGGAAAAGAACAAGAGGAGAGATAGATATTGAATTGACTGGGAGAAAAGAAACAGAGGAAATAAAGGTGGAGAGAGACAAAAAAAGCCAAAAAGTAGATAAAAGAGGGACAGAGAAAGAGTAGAGAGGCAAAAGAAAGGGGAATGTGGGGAAAATAAAATGGAATGAGGGAGGGAGAACATAGATACAGAAAAGTAAAAAAGGAGAAATAGAGTGAGACAAAACTAAAATGAGAAGATGGAGGGAGGAGAAAGAAAGGTAGACAGAGAGGGAGAGAGACAGTGTGGGAGAGAGATGAGAAAGAATGAGGGAGGGAGGAGACAGAAAGATGAGTTAAGAAAGCAAAGTAAATGAATTAGAGAAAGACCATGAGACAAAAGTAAAATGAAAAGAGTGTGTGGACAGAGAGACAGGCAGGGAGAAAGGTAGAGGAAGGGAGAGAGAGAAGAGGCAGGGAGATAAAAGGCAGGGAGAGAGAAGAGGCAGGGAGAGAGACAGATGTAGTGAGAGAGAAAGAGAAAGGGAGAGAGACGAGGCAGTGAGAGAAAAGAGAGGGAGGGAGGGATCAGTGGGGCAGGTGAGTTGTAAGAAAGGAAAGGGCTGCTTCTGTGTGCTTCTTTCTTCATGCAGGGCCGACTGCACAGCAGGTTGCTATTTTTGAAGCACCTCTCTCTATTAGTTAGAAAATAAGGCCACTCTTTGCTGTGATCTCTTCTTTGCAGGATGAACCACCCAAACATTCTAAAGCTGATAGATGCGTTTGAGACCAGGAAAGAGTTCTACATCATCCAAGAGCTGTGAGTGTGACCTGTGATCATTCGTAATTCCCTCAGTGTCACCCAGAGCCAGGTGACTAATCTGTCAGATGTCTAATATTTAAGGGGTCATGTGATTCTGTAAGAGTTCTTAAAGCTGAGTGACACTCTACAGTTTGAAGACCACACATTAAATAGGTCTAATGACCTCATCAGGGTTAGCGTGGGTGATGACAGATAGATCTTGCTTTTATGAAACCGTGAAGCCCCACAGATACTAATATTTTCATTAGTCAAAGCCATAAAACATAGACATTCATTCAAATCTAATGTTAGAGGATTTCCTTTATTTTAATTCCAAAAGAAAAAAGTCCACACACTGATGGAATGCAAGTACATCATGTTTTACAAAGTGTGTGTGTGTGTGTGTGTGTGTGTGTGTGTCACAGGGCCACAGGTGGGGATGTGTTTGATTGGATCCTGGACCAGGGGAACTACACAGAGAGAGATGCTGCCAACGTAATCCGGCAGGTCCTAGAGGCAGTGGCTTACCTCCACTCCCTCAACATAGTCCACAGAAATTTAAAGGTGGGTTTGTGAAATGTTTCTGTTTTGTACCTTTTCCTTAAACAGGCCAGATTCAACACACTGTGAGACTGTAATGAGGTGTGGACTCTGGAGCTCTGGTGGCATCTGCTTTGTGGCAGGAAACCAGTCCCCCCCTCTAAAAAGCAGAGCCAGAAATGAGAGGTGACGACTTTGTTGCAGACAGATTGACAAGTAGAGATATTTTGTCTCTTTTAAAACGTTTGTCAAGTCTTAACGCATGTATAAACACTCAGCTGCAGTTTTGATCTGTTTGGTTTGAGCACCATCCAACTGCCACTGATTTTTTTTAGAAGGATTTCAGATGTATGCTATATGGACAAAAAATGTGATAGCTACTCATTAATTGTCTTCATGTACCTTATTCTAGAAACAAAAACACTTTTAAACAGATAAGCAATGTAAATACAGTGTAATCTATACAGTCTATGAATATACATATGGTGTTACATAAAATGCTATATTAATTCTAAATTAAACGAAACAAAACAAACATATACAGCAATTAAATAATTATAAAGTTAGTAATAATACAGGACGATGACAAAATCCTGCACCTAACAACTGGAGTTATACATAGTGCCCACCATTTTTAAAATCTAAAGTTTATCTAAATTTGCTGTGGCTGTTTATGATTCAATCAGCAATATTTCCATTACCAACTGTCTTTAAACAATACTACAAACAAGCACCTTCCCTACACCAAACCACTAAAGTTGATGTGGCTGTTTACGATCTGATCAGCAACAATTCAATTAGCCAATGCTACAGAAAGATAATACTTACTGGGTTTAACCTTCATCCTTGCCATCCTAAGATTTTCATTTAATTTCTCCAGTAGCTGTCGGGTATATGGGAGAGTGGTAGTAAACATTGTTATATCATATATGTAAGCCCTAATTGGTGGGAGCCGGGTGCATCCTCTCCTCACCAATCACCTACTTCTTCTATTACTGTTATTGTTAACAGTGAAATTGTGCACCCTGCCATATTCCTATTTCTAGCCATTGCCAAGATGTGACGTCTTGCACATTACCCTGTTCTACAACCAAATCCTAAAACGTCACATGGAGATCTCTCCTCTCTGCCTTTGCTGTCTGAATCTGATGCCAAATGCTACTACTGTGCTCTGAATACTGATAAAACCTGAAACCACTTACCCTCCACATTTAGTAAACGTATAGGACAAAACTGCTCAATAACTATAGAATCTTTCTATTTTGGAATGAGGCTGCCCTCCTGCCCTTTTCCATTCCTTTGGAATATTTCCCTTCTATCTCACCATAGTTATCATTTTCCATAAGAAGCTCAAGACATCAGGAGCACTTTTATACACTCAATGTGGCACTCCATGATGCAGAGTCTGCTTTTGCACACAGCAGCACATCCTGTACTTCACCCCACCAAGGGGCATCTTTTTGGCACTCTGCCACCTACTGGTGGCATATCTGCTGGCAGCTCAAGCATGTTGGCCCTTTTCCTCCTCTGTATACATGGTCTGAAAATGCTTCTCTAAATTTTTCTTCTCTACCTTAAGTCTTCCAGACTTCTTATTACTAAACAGGGTCTTAACAAACTTGAAAGGATAATAAATGAGAAAAAATGACAGAAACCAGTGCAATAAGCCCTATTCAGATTTGATTATTTTTACAAGTAATTTTACTACATAACATCTCACTAAGGCTACCATACAGATACCATACATATCAGAAACGCCACATCTTAGAAGTCATTTGTCTTGAGGTTTGCCGTGCTCAGTCACCTACCTGAGATAAAATGCTCCTTTTCCAAAGGAGTAACACACATATCTTATAACCTGAAGTTATAATTATGTTTCATTTTATGGAAGATAAATGGTGCTGGGATCTTTACCGAAACAGGAGTGCGCACACTGATTTATCAGGGGGATGTCTGGGGAATGCACATATCTTAGTAAATGTTAGAGATAGTGTATATTATATATGATAGTTTCTATATAGACTACATAATAAGAGCCCCATGCCTCCTTCAATCAGCATATCTCCTTCCTACCTTGTTACAAAAATCCTCTAAATCTTGTGCTTAGGGGGCTTGGTATATGGACATTTTGAGTCATTTCGGCCCATTTTACCATATTTAATTATAACAAATAGAATAAATGTCCTGGGAAGGGATAATACTGACACATAAATAACAAAAATAATAAATTACATTGTTTTCTTATTTTATTTGGACTAATGTCAAGTGTTTTGAAGAAATTATTATATTTGTTAATCTGATCATTACAAACACCTCACCAAAATTGTTGCATTTTCAGCTCACAAACACTGTGGATAATCAGTTCATAGTAGGGTTTCTGAGATATAAAAAACACAACAAATTTTAGGTGCTGGTAAATTTTTGCTGAAAACAATATCAGGCATGTGTGACTGTCTCCTATAATACTTTTCTTTTTTTTGTGAATAAATGAACATCAAACTATGAAAACATCCCACAAAATTGGCCTGGGGTTCTAAAGGTACATTCAGAGCTGTTCACACCAGTTAAAAGACATAGCAGGACAGTGATCACATAGATCTTATTGTTCTCCACTCACAAACATGGCTTCCACAAACCAGCAGGGTATATCCAGGTCACATATCAAAAATGTTGTGTGCGTTAGTTTCCAGTTGTATACGCCTAAAACTGAGAGTAATTATGAGTTTGAGGCTGTGATTCATAAGTTGTTAAGAGGAGTTTTAGGGTGGTGGGCCATGTGTGCCACCGCACATAAAAACTCCATCACTGCAGGGTATTAGAAAGAGTAATCAGAGATATTAACCAAACACTTAGCCCTGTTTGACTCATGAAGCTGCACAACTGTGATAATACAGATGGCCCCTTATGGTTAGTTTTAATGTGCAAAACTAATGCGAATGGAACAAATAGTGTTATAGTCTCTAATGGCCCTAATCCATCTCTCAGTAGTCATTAATGTGATCTCACCCCACTGCTGAAGAGCTTGATGTGTATCTAGTGCCCTCTAGTGCACAGGCCTGCAGCTTATTTGCTGTACTGATTCTACAGCTGTTGTACTTTTTCAGCTGCCTTCAAATTCATAAATGAAAAACATTATTGGCAGAAAAAAGGTGTATATTTGACCAACTATTCAAACTAATATTTCTTGTATCCTGATTTATGTATCTTGTCCGGATTTCAGCTGGAGAACTTGATGTACTACACAGAGAATAATCACAACAAAGTGGTGCTACGGGATTTCTACCTGTCCAGATTTGAGAACGGCTCCATTACTGAACCCTGTGGAACACCGGAGTACCTGGGTAATTACAAATTACAGCTGATGACCAATAAGTATCATATTATTGAATATTTCAGTGTTTTTTGTTCTTTGATATTTTTTTTATCATTCCTTTGTCATTCCTTCCAGCCCCAGAGGTGGTGGCTCGGCATCGGTATGGAAGGCCAGTGGACTGCTGGGCTGTAGGGGTCATTATGTATATGCTGTAAGCAAGCATAATTCTAAGTACAAAGAGCAGTAAATGCAGTAAAACATACATTAGTATATAGAATAATCTGTTTTGCATGGAAAATGTCTGCAGACTGCATACATTTTATAGGTACATATGTTTAATTCTACTAACAACTCATTTTGCAGGTTGTCAGGAAATCCACCATTCTATGATGAGACAGAAGAGGAGAACACAGACATGCACAATCGTATCATCTTCTGCCGTATTGTTGCTGGAGACTTTGAGTTTGACTCTCCTTACTGGGATGACATATCACCTGCTGGTACACAAAAAGTCCACATATTTTATAACCTATACTGGAAAAAGGTGATAGTGACATTTTAAAGTAGGCCTGTGACAAACACTATTTTTGTTTGGATGATTTACTGTCTCAGAAATAAATGTGATGAACTATATTATGGTCATTTTCAGACCAATATTTGCAACAAATATAATGATAACATAATAATGTATAGAATAGAAAGTATAATAATGCAATTGTACCCATTTAAAGAGCAGTTCAGTTTGAACAAAATAAAATGTCCTAAATGAATTAAACAGAAATAAAATAAAAATATTTCATAGCAGCTTATTAACATTAATGTGCTCTCCATGCTAAGAAAAAGTAACTCAAACATCCATAAATGTTCATATTCATTTTAATACAGTGAATCCAGAAGGTATTCACAGTGCTTCACTTTTTGGTCATTTTATAATGTCACAGCCTTATTCTAGAATAGATTCAATTGATTTTTTCCCCTCAAAATTCACAGCCTTTGCTTTGAAACCTGATGAATCTTGACTCCACTGATCATCCTTCAGATATTTCTACAGTTTGATTGGATTAAACCTGTGGTAAATTCAAATGATTGGACATGATTTGGAAAGACACACACCTGTTTATATACAGACACTGCATGTCATACCACAAACAAGCCATAAAGTCTAAGGACTTGTCTGAGACAGGTCTGAGGAAGGGTGCAGAACAATTTCTGCTGCATTTAAGGTCCCAGTGAGCACAGTGGCCTCCATCATCAATAAATGGAAGAAATTTAGAACAAGCAGGACTCTTCCTAGAGCTGGCCACCTGGCCAAACTGAGTGACTGAGGTAGAAGGCCCTTAGTCAGGTAGGTGACTAAGGACCCAATGGTCACTCTGACAGAGCTTCACCATTGCTCTGTGGAGAGAGAACCTTCTAGAAGGACAACCATTTCTGCAGACCATTTCTGAGAAACAAAATTATCCAGTCTGATGAAACACATCTCTTTGGCCTCAATACCAAGCGTCATGTCTAGAGGAAACCAGCCACTGCTTATCACCTAGCCAATATCATTCCTACAGTAAGGCATGGTTGTGGCAGCATCATGCTGTGGGGATGTTATTCTGCATCAGGAACTGGGAGACTAATTAGGGTTGAGGGAAAGATGACTGCAGTGATGTACAGAGACATCCTTGATAATAACTTGCTCCAGAATGCTCTGGACCACAGACTGGGGTGAAGGTATATCTTCCAACAGGACTATGAGCCTAAGCACACAGCCAAGATAACAGGAGTGGTTTTGGGACAACTCTTTGAATGTCCGTGAATGGAACCTGATTTAACATCTCAGGAGATATCTAAAAATGGCTGTGCACCATCGAATCTAATGAAGCTTGAGACGTTCTGCAAAAAAGAATGGGTGAAACTCCCCAAAAACAGGTGCTAAGACTTGAGGCTGTAATTGCTGCTAAAAGGTGATGAACAAAGGCTGTGAATATGTTAGATTTTTGTGTTTTATTTTTATTACATTTGCAAAGACTTCAAACTAACTTTTCTCTCATTGTGGGATATTTATCTATAGAATTTTGAGGGAAGTAACTAATTTAATCCATTTTGGAATAAGGTTATAGCATAATGTGCAAAAAGTGCTGTGAATACTTTGCGGATGCACTATATAAATATATATACTGGCAAAAAAAACTTAATGTGTGGTATCAAAAGCACATTTCTTTCAGTCATAAAGATTTAGTAAATGAAGCACTGATACTTAATATATATTTATAGAAATATAATAACCAATGTGAAGTTGAACAGATTAGATTAATTCTTGTCACAAAAAGTAACAATTTTACATTTCAGAAGTGACCAATATATATCTTAGTGCTTGCTGTACCACACTTTTCCATGGTAAGATGTTTAAATTTAGTAAAATTGTCTTGTAGTGCTTTAAATCCAAATTACTTAATAGTGTTGGATGCTTTAATGACATTTCCCAAATTTTATAATGGGGCTTCCAGTGGCTGCTCCATCAGTGGGGGATTGCAAATTCAATTCTCAGTAATGCAGTTCACAAGAGGATAATTGCCCTTGCTCTGTCTGGGCGATAGGTTCCATCTCTCCCTATCACTCATTGTGATACAGACACAAGTGTTAAGAGTTCTCCACCAATAACACTGTGTTTATCTGGTTATGAAGAAGTACATGGTAAACTTCACCCTCCCCGGGACAAGTGGCATCATGTGATCAGGAGACCTAGCTAGTAAGTGTGCATTTGTAGTGGTAGAATGGTGGGGAAAAAAATCTTAATTCATAAGAAATATTATTTTTACCATTTCACTTATGTACATTTTTTCCCTTACAAACCTTTACAGCCTACTCTGATGAATAAAATCAATCTCCTTTTTTCTTCATTCATTTCTCCTACTCCTCCAGCGAAAGAGCTAGTGTGTAGGCTGATGGAGGTTGACCAAATGCTAAGAATTACAGCACAGGATGCACTGTGGCATGAGTGGTAAGCTGCATATAGATTACTCACACTAACCCAGATGACTTATCTTTCAAATATGCTGAGAGTTATTGTATGTCACTGACAGGATTGCTGGAAATGGTGCCTCAGAAAAGAACTTGAAGGATGGAGTGTGTGCTCAGTTTGAGAAGAACTTTGCCAAGGCGAAGTGGAGGGTAAGAAGAGTCTCGCAGCTCAAAAATCAGCCCCTGTGCCTGTAAACAAATTATTTTACGCCATTCACTGTTCTTGTAAACACTGTAAATAATACAGGTGGACAAGGACATTGATGAGGATGTGCATGACAGCAATGCTGGTGATTAGTGTGACAGTAAGCATTCTGATCGCTCTGTTGATCATTTCCTTTCCCCTTGCATGGGATACCCAGGAGTTGAAGGTACTGTTGATCTTCGCAAGACAGTACGGAGGCCTGAACTCTTTTCTTTGCCAAGACAATCACAGACTTGAGCACTTAAATGTCTCGTAGTGAAAGCACAGTGTACCAGCACTGCAAAACATGATACTGGACAACAAAAGTATCTTAAATATAGGCAATGAAAATTTTATTGAATGAAATTGTTTTAGGCATATTATTAGATCATGTGGACATTTTATTGACATTATTACTTATTTGAAGTAAAATTCTCAGTGAACTTTCCAGAATGAAATTTTGTTGTAGAAGCCAAACCCAAAATGGGTTCTGAAACTTTCGACTGGTAGAGTACATATAATATGCAGCGGCATGTTGTTAATCAAGAGACCTCATCACAGCACAATGACTGTCTGAAATGTTTTTGGTTTACTGGTTTACAGTCATCCACAACATTATGACCACCTCCTTGTTTCTACAGTTTCTGTTCATTTTTATCAACTTCACTTACCACACAGAGTTCTGTAATTAAACTACTGTCCATTTGTTTTTCTGCATACCTTGTTAGCATTCTTTCACCCTGTTCTTCAATGTTCAGGACCTCACAGGACCACCACAGGGCAGGTATTATGTGGGTGGTGGGTCATTCCCAGGGTCACACTGATATAGTAGTGGTGAAAGAATACTAACAGTGTATGCAGAGAAAGAAATGGACAGCAGTATTCTTCCAATAACCACATAATGAGAAATATTGCATATTGCCGATGCCACACAAAACCCTTTATAGGAGAAGGAAAACTAAGTTTAAATAGAATTCATTACAAAAAGATTTTATCCCAAGTCTTTTCATGTCTATTGGTCCATGAAAATTTGGTACAATGTATACAACCATGGCCAGATTCACATTGTCATAAAAATTGTAGGTTTTTGTGTGACAGCAACAATATATTGTCTACATGTCAGATGCATTCTGTTGCCCAGATATCATTTTCTGCAGTGCCATGGCTTCAGTGCCTGTTTTTGTGTCAGCGGTCACTGTGAGGAGACATGGAGTTCAAGTCTGATTGTCGAAAAGAGTCTCTCTCTTTTGAAGCCTCCTTCTGTCCATAAGTGGCAAGCCTATCACTGCCCGGCTGCTCCCATATGCCTCCAGTCATATGCAGCCTGGCTGTACCCACACTGTCCTAGATAGAGTTCTCCTCAGCCCTCCACTTTCTCAGATTAAACTCCAGACTAAAGTTCCATTGAAGCGTCACATGTATGTGTGAATGAGAAGCTACCGTATGTTTGTGTATCTGTGTGTCCATTGAAGTCATATAAATTAAGGACAGAGAAGAAAATAAAAAGAAAAGGAGAGAAAGAACCGAATGTCATCACTACATGATTGACTGTGTCCCTGATCCATTGATCCAGTTCACCTTGTGCTTCAGTGAGATTTCAGTTACGTACATAAATGTAACAGGGTCTGTTGTACAATGAAAAAAGTGATGCACTGAACTGACTTGACTTAAATGTGTCTATCATTTGCATGTGAATAAAATAAGCCTCCCAGACAAAGAATTAGTCACTTGGAGACCCTAAGGTGGCAGTAACTTGCAGATAGCTCCAGTAGATGGTGTTACACAAAGAAGATTGGGTTATAAATACCTGCAGGGTGTGCAGCAGGATCCACAAGGAGTCTCGTTCAGTGTGTGAAAAATGGGTTGCAAAACAAAAGTTAATAGTGGGAAGGGAGTAACTGAATTTGCAGCATTGAAGTGTATAGTCATACCAGTCTCTCAGCAGTGGCAGAAATCCCAGTGTACTGGAAATTCTCATTAGAATTGCAGCTGAAAAACAAAGCTGGCAGACAGGGACTGACCTAAACATTCTCTACAGGGAACAAAGTTGCCGACAAGAGGCTTTTGCTCAGTTTCATATTTCTGACAAGAATTTCTTGTAGACTGAGATTTTTGCCATTGCTGGTAGACTTGATGTACGCTTTGATATTAATACAAATTCAACTACATCCCTCATACTATGGCCTTTGGCACATCCAAATGTGATCACTCCTTTTGCTAATCATTAACATTTGATTTGAAACCCATTTTCCACACATCTCTTCTAAATCTATGAATCCTGTCACACACCCTGCATGTATTTATAGCCTAATTATCTTTGTGCAATGCCATCTGAAGGAGCCTTAATTTACTACCACCTTATAAACACTCATTTCTTTTGGCAATAATTATGTTAATGTAATGCAGTACTGTAAAAAACATCAAATTTATTTAATGTGTAGGCTATATTTGGGCAGGTATGTCTAGGAACGTGACAGGACAATAAACGAGTATAAATAAATGAGAAAAACAGGAGCTTGCGGACCAAAATACAGAGAAAATGATAACCATGCAGGAACTAGTAGTCCACCAAAATTGTCCCAAACATATAAACCACACTTTCATCTGTTTATCAATTTCAAACACATGTTCATATTTAAGAAAGATGTGTAAATCCAGGACGACTGCAGGAATATGGAACTGATCAAGAAACTCTTACTGAGAAAAGGGAACAAAAAAGACAAAATATGCAAATCAAACTGCTCAAGCTGATAATGCTTTCAGCATAATGGACTGACCAAACCCACAGACCCAGATCATTAAATGTGAAGTCAAAAATTACTCCAGCTTCTAAGGACATTTCCACAATTGCCCTGAAAACACCAGTCCACACCCAGGACCAACTCTGGGCTGGTTTGTAGGAGGGGCTATTTTTTGCTAGTTAGCTTTCACACAGAACAATTCAATATAAGCCTTGGATCGATTGCAGAATTTTAATTGCACTAGGTTCATTCATTTATCACATATCATTCCCTTGGATGCAAACAGTCAAGCCTGAAGAACAATGCTTTCTGGAGCCATGGCATTTCACTGTGCAGGAACACCTGCAAACAACAAGCTGTTCTCTGAGGTGGAGTATTTTTAGCCATCTAGGTGATATGTTGAAGCAGCCAAGTGACAAAATGAACCAGTCATGCAAATCAGTGCCAGGAGCAGATAGTCTCCACAATCACAGTGGACAGAATCACACCACCAATTTTAGGAGGAGCAGAGATCGGTTCTCTGAACTACTCTCGGGTTCAAAAGCAGCTTTCACACCTGACTAAACATACCAATCCCTCATAGAAGGCACTCCTAAAAAAAATGAAGAACAGTCTATGGCTTTTGTATGGCTCTGTATTGTATGCATGTGGAAATGATGTCCACATATAAAATCAAGTCAATTCAATGCATTAGAAATAAAGCAGCCTTCACATTTTACCTTTATAATCTACAATGATAACTACTGTACTCAGATATTCCCATGATAAGTGCATTGAAGTTTGAAGTATGAAGTCTGAGTCATGCACTGAATGAAAGCTCACTGTCTGCTCTGTATATTGGCTTTTCTATTTTCTAGAAAGCAATCAGAGTTACCACATTCATGCAACGTCTTCGCGCTTCAGAGATGGGATCTACGGAAGGGAATCCGGAGGGGAAGGGCGAGGGGGTGAAAGCTGATGGAGTCGAGAATAAGGGTGTCTGCGCTGAATCTGTGAGTGTATCACACAAGATCACAGTGGAAAACAGACCGGGTGATGATCAAGAGGGGAACAAAGGACAGGAGGCGCAAGAACAAGTAGTCACTCAGTCAGCAGTTGAGGACAAAAATGCAGAAGAGGAGAAAGAACAAGAAATTACTCCATCACCCTCTGAAACTGTGAAGCACTGCACCCAATCAAGCTCTTCAACCCAAACACAAAGGCAGGAGCAGGGCAACGTTGAGGAAAAGAAAGTGGCTATGGATGGCTCTCATAAAACGGTGACTTCTTTAGGTCAGGACAAACCTGTGGCAGAGGCGAGTCAAAAACTCAGCAACACTGAGCCCGTTAAACTTTCTGACGGTCAAGGAAACAAAGTCACATCAGAGAAAGAAACATCCACTGTTGGTACTGCAGAAAAGAAAGTCACATCTTCCCCTGATAACCCCAACCGTCGAAAAATGGCAGCCAACCTCTCCCTGGATCATGGCTCAGGTCCTGGAGCCAAACCCAGCAGTCCAACCGTGGTTGCAGGCAAGGAACAATCTGGAAAAGCAACTGAGGAGAAAACAGAGGTAGCAAGAAAGCAGCAAGATATGTCTCCTAGCAGCTGGTGTCAGACTCAGCTTCCAGAGGCAGTAGCAGAGAGGCCGGTGGGGACAAGTCCAAGGGCCAGAGACAGGGAAGGAGGCAGAACAGACAGGTCTACTCAGTCAGGTCAGTCTGGAAAACAGGTACATTGCCCTTATGGAGCGTTAGGTTCTTCAAGTTTGGGCCGTAACAAGACCGTATACGTGCAAGATCAGAGAGAGCTCAGCCATGGAACTTCCTATGGCAGTTCATGCTGCTCTCCCTATTCCATGGGCAGTGGGGCAATGTATGGTGGTCTAGAACAAACAGGAGGAATCAGTTCTGACTGGCAGATGGACAGTGTGATTGAACAAATCGAAAAGCAAATGGCTGCCGTGCTTGAGAAGATCGAAGGTGACATGCCCTCACTGCTGGAGCAGATAAGCGACTGTCCCGAGACCCTTCCAAGGGCCAAAAGTGCCCACTCTTCTCCCTCAACCCGTACTCGCTCCTACCAACATCATTCCACCCTGCCTCCTCTTCCCACCACCCCCCGGCCGGCCATGCCCTCTCTGCCGCACCTATCCATCCCTCCTCCCTCATACCCACCTCCGTCACCACCTACCCACATCCAGGTGCACAATCAACCAGCTACAAGCCAGGAAGAGAGAGATGGGCAAAGAAGTACGGTGAAACAGGATCAGTCGCCACGGGGAGGGGCGTCAGGGAGGGGTTTATGAAGCCTGACTGAACACAGGGATAAATCACAGTAGGTAAACCATAAAACAGACTTAAATGAATACTCCAGGCAGTTTTGTATTGTCATAATGTCTGTCTGCTGCACTGAGTACTGTTATTTATGTTTGCAATGCATTTCTCAATTAGTTCAAGAACAGTAATTGTACAAAACTTGCACCATTGTTCAAAGGTTTGGAATTAGTGGTTCAGTATTTTTGAAGTAATAGTCTGTAAGTTTGGGGGATGTGTTGATTTAGAGAGCTCTCTGGAGAGAATGTGTAATTGCACTAAGCATCTGGTAGTCAACTTTTAATACTGTTTAAGTGCAAATGATAAAGACAGTAAAAACAATTAATTATGACTTTTTTTAAATAAAGCTGCATAAACATGGTTAAAAAAGTTAAAAACAAACAAGATTATGACATGCCCCAAGTGCTTTCCACGGATGAGATGCATTATGAATAAGAAAGATTAGCAGATGTCAGGACTGTCATAGGTGTAGAATTGGGTCAGTACTCACACAATTTACGCAAACTATTTATACAATGGGCGATTCCAAACTTTTAAACAGTAGTGTGTCAGTCGAACCAAAGGCCAGAGGCTGAAATGTCTTTGCATTGGCTTCTGCTACACATGTGTTTTCTTTTGCAACTGCAAGGAAACAGATTAAAATTGATTTTTGCTGCTAATCAGCTGTAAGCTATGGAGGTGGCAGATAGATTAGTGTGAAAAACACTGGAGCATTCCTTTAAATGTGAGTCATGCATCTCAAAGTAGCAGCTAATATTTTGAGGCTGTACAAACTTTTATTTATTTATTTATTTATTTATTGATTGTGGGTGGAGGCATACTCGAACCCAAATGATAGAATAGCTCTGTTTTCTTAGCATTTTGTTGAGTCATGTGCAGCTGTGTTTGTGGGGAAGGTTGCTCCGAGCACAAAGGGACAATTACATGTTTGAGGCTTTGGGGACTGTTACTAACACAAAATTACAGTGTAACATCTCTTTGTGTGCATGTTCTGACCTACACCACCTACACGAAAAACTCTGAAACTTACTCTGAAACAGCTGTAAATATGTCTATTCTGGTAGCAAATGCTGATCAGACTATTTGATATTCTACAGTCACAACAAAGCGTATGAATGCAACTCCCATGTAGACTTGTACAGTCTAGCATAACCTTTACCCTAAAACATCATGATTATATATTCTTCTTAATGTATTTATATTTTTACTGTACTATCCATTCGAGATTTTACTTCTGAGGCTGCCGAAGCACCAGTGATAGCTGTCATTCATTCTTCAAGATATTGTTAATGAAATGAACCACATGGGGGTGCTACAGACTACTGTAAGATAAATAAGATTCTTCTGTAGGCCCAGTCTCAAAAATTCATGGCCTATTTGCAATATCTGAGGAAATACCTGTCAGTGTATTCTTCATATTGTACAGCTCATGCTATACAGACCTTTTATGCATGTCTTTCTACGCTCTTCTCTCTCTGTTATTAAACTGTATCATTATGTGTGTCCTAATCAGTAGTAGAATCAGGCTAACTTCAGGAGGCTAACCAGGACAAACACTCTCCTTTGTTTCCTGTGATGTTAGTACATCCTACACATTTGGTCAATGTTCTTTTTCTCTCTTTTGTTATAATAAATAACATTTTCATTTTATGAAATGTATAGTTATGTATTATACTCTTCCCAAAACAGAATTTATAAGTGTTTCAGCCTTGCTTCTGTGTTCTGTAACTCTTAACGTCTTCTTTACGACTATTTTGTCTTGGTGATGTGAATAAATACTCTTCCAAGCTACTTTTGCACTCTTTCTGCCAAGAATTCAATAAAAGGTAGACTGTATCACACACACTCTTATTATTTTGTGTGCTTTATCTAACTTGACAAGACCATATTGGTGTACTAAATATGTCAAAATCTAAAACTCAAAGTCTACCACTTTCAGAAGAGTAGTAAACGTACTTTAGTAGTCCATTAAGGCTGCACAATATATCATTTCAGTATAGTTATCACAGTGTGTGCACGGGCAATAGACACACCACTGTGCATCAATGTGCAGTCTCCATCCATCATTGTATCAATTTCTTGCTGTTCAGGGTTGTGGTGGTTCCAACCACAAGTCAAGAATACCTCCTGAACAGGGTACTAATCCATTGTATGGTACAGGGCACAATTTAGTATGGTCAAGTCAGCTACCACCTTTCAGGAGGCAGGAGGAAACTGGCTACCTGTAAGAAACCCACACAGACATGAAGAACACTACACAAACTCCTCACAAGCAGCGACCCATGCAGATATTGAACCCACAATCTTACCTAACCACCTTGATGCCCCAAGTGCAGTGTCATGTGACACAAATTAAATTCACACTGTTCTCATCTACATCTCAACCTGAGGCAGGTTAGATCTAGATCTAGCTAGATTATTAAACTCCAATCCTTGATACTCTGTGCACTATTAATATGGGGGCTCATTTCCTTTTGGAGAATTCTGCTGAAATTTTATTTTCTTAATATCACAATATATTTCACAGAACAACAGTATATTGCAAAGTCTTTTTTCCCAATATTGTGCATTTAAAGGCTATTTACTAACAAATGGGCTGATATTTAAAATTGTACAGATTTGGTAATATCATCTAAGGTTTATTATCATTTTTGAATCTAGTTGCATTTTTGAATTATGAGATTTATGGCCCGCCCACACACACACACCATCCCCACCACCACGTTTAAGCAACAATCTGCATCATTGTTCATACATATCAGAGGACTTAATGAAACAATAATAAGCTGTAAATAAGAATTATTAGACACATACAGATTTAACTTGCTTTTTTAGGGAGGTTCGAATAACAATTTGACATTAAAGCCACACCACCTCCACTTCTGCTTGATTTGCACATCCTACTTTGAATCCAGCACAGAAAACACTCGTCATTTGATGAGCTCGAGAGGAGT
This sequence comes from Acestrorhynchus altus, assembly GCA_034509495.1. Classification (NCBI taxonomy): domain Eukaryota; kingdom Metazoa; phylum Chordata; class Actinopteri; order Characiformes; family Acestrorhynchidae; genus Acestrorhynchus; species Acestrorhynchus altus. The sequence continues at coordinate 17,681,598 of CM067518.1, forward strand.
GAAGTGTATTTCACACACGTTCACCTCCACCGCTTTCTTCCGCTCTCCTCCTCAGAAAACAAACTCCAGCACTGGGCGGGATACTACATTTCCCGCCCTGCCCCGCGCCCTCGAACACCCTGGACGAGTCCATTTGTAGAGGCGGGGGGTGATCCCAGTGTTCCCGGGAACGGCAGAGTCCCGTTCGACATTTTCCATCAGCGAGGCGTTGGCTGTTTGCATCCTATGATGGGTTGGTGTGTTTGCTCGAGTGAGCGTCAGGCCGGAGGGGCGTGGGTGCGGGGTGTGTGCGGTGTGTGTGAGCGCAACCCCCCGCTCGTTCCCTCGTCCCGGACTCCGGGTCCGCACATGTTGCTGCTCCGCTCGCGCACAAGTGAAGAATAGAAGCGAGCGCTTCAGCCGCTAACGGTCGCTCTCCGCTCAGCTCATCGCGCAGGAGAGTCCAGGCGCGCGCGCCACGTCGATACGGTGCCCCGGTGTCCCGGTGTGGGTTGGGCCGCTTGTGTTCGTGTTGAGTACCGCGGAGAGGCGCGCTTATGTCGGATGTGGTGAGTTGTGCTCAGTCAGAGCCCGGCTGAGGAGGACGGGCGGCCGCGTCCTCGTTAGCTGTAGCTCCTCGCGCAAGCGGTTTAAACGTAAACAGCGGCGCTGAGGACACTCCTCAGGACAGCGCGACCGTTAGAAGTGCCTCTGGAGGGGCTCTTCTCTGCGGGGTGAGGGGCTTTTAATGGGGGAAGAGGGGGTTTACTGTGCTGGGCTAGCTAACGAGCTACCCGGGTCTCTCTCTCTCTCTCTCTCTCTCTCTCTCTCTCTCTCTCTCCAGTCCTCCCAGTCTCCTTCCCTGTCTAAACTGGGACACACGCAGTTAGCAGGACTGTGTCGCTGTAGATAAGCGGGCAGCTGATGTTGAGGAGGTTCCTCTGTCCTCCTCCCTCCAGGAGCTCGTTAGCTGCAGAGCTAACAGCCGCTGTGGTCTCGCGCCGGCCGGACAGTCCCCCACCCCCCCGGGTGACCGCCCCCCCCGGGTGACCGGCTGGTCATGCCGGAGAGGGCTGTGGAAGTTGCTCGTGTCGTTCACACAGAGAACGGGAGCCTCGGTTCCCCTCACACCCGAGAATAAACGGCCTCCTGGGCCTTTGTCACCCCCCTCCTCTTTTCCCCTCCCCCAACCTCTACTGCTCCTGACATGTTTGATCATTTCTGGATCCAGGACCCAAATCCACTGCCCTGTGGTCAGTCTTCATCCAGCCTGAGTCCACTAGCAGTGATCTGACATCCAAAAGCTGCGACACACTGCTTACAGAGTGCTTCACTCACCTCTCTGGGGTTTGCTTTGCTGGATTCCTGTCCCTAAAACCCAGGATTTCATTCCTGTCCAGAGTTCTGATGGTTTGCTACCAGGATGGAGGGATGTAACAATACTCATGGTGATGCTTTTGTTTCTATGCCTCGATTGTCTGTGTATGGCATATAGATGTTTTAATCAAATAAACATCCTGGTGATATTTTATACGGATTGGCCTTTTTATGTTAGTAAAGTTACAAATAGGATTTTTAGTGCCTGCCTGAAAATAAGCAAAGATGCACGCTGATCTGGAAGACTGTATGTGGATGTGGCCAAACTTGTATCCTGAAATCTCAACCATTTGGGGATGAATGAAGTTATGTGTCACAAATTCCTTTAGCAACTCAGAAAACAGTCATCAACCAGTGCAAGAAAACGTCTCCCTGAGTTTGTCAATTGTAGTGACAGTACAGAGTTTTTGTGAAATTATCATATTATTACATGTGTGTTACAGAATACAGAAATTGGGTAGATTTGCTTTGTTTGTTTTGATGGCAATGTAAATTTATTCATGTCATAAGAACATTGTTTTATGCACTTTTTCACCTAGAATGATAATGACACTTGGCAGACTTGTATCTTGTGCTTTTTGCATTGTGTAGAGCAGGTGTGCTCTTTCCTGATACTGGAGTGTTGAGATGCAATTTATGTGCCTTCAGTATTTGGATGCCCTGAAGGCTGTTGTTGAATCAAGTTTGTTTTTAAATCAGGGCTGGAGTGAAACTTTTGTTATTACCATACCAGGACTGAATTACACAGTAGCTGCAGGTCCAAATAGCAGACACTTTGGGGTCTTATTCAATTCCTCTTTCTCCCTTCACCAATTGACTGGAGAAAATTCCAACTAATTCCCAGTTTACTCAAATCGATTGGCTAAGGAACCAAGAGGAACTAGGTTGTACTCTCAAGTGACTGAAATTGGGCAACTTTTTGGACAGGCCAATCATGGGTGACCTTATGCTAGTGTTTCATTGAGTAAATGCACAGCTGCTATAATAAAAAGTAAAAGTAGTCTTCTTTCTGAGCTCCTGTTTCTGCATGTTCTTCCCAGTTAATATTGTGTAGTGTAAACCCTATGAAGAATCAGCATCAGACAGATGATTGGGTTTGCTCAATATTTGGTGTATTTATTGCCCCTGCAAGTGTAGAGCATTCTGTCTGATCTAGGTGGATGTTGACCCAATTTCTCTATTCTAGTGTTGGTATCATCAGGTATGCACATGAAAAATATCAACATTACCCATGAATGCCATATACCACGAATGTGCTTGTATGTCTACTAGTGCAGGTGAGTGATTGATCTTCTGTAGTCCTACTGCTAAACTGAACAGTTCTCCTTTTGTTGCATATTGCATACTTGGTACTACACTCTACACCTACTTGAACATTTAGATAGTTTCAGTTTTCAGGATAAAGTCCTATGGATTACAAAACTTTACATTAATTGTCATCTTTTAGATACTCATTTGTCTATAAAGCCTTTATCACCTGTGAATCTGGTCCAGATGTTATCAGGATGTTACCTTTAACACATAGCATGCAGTATTTCAAATGCATTCTTGGTACAGAAAATGTTTCGCGTGATTTGGGCATGGCGCTGTGCCTGTGTAGTGCATGAAGGAGGGACAGCATGACCCACTGTGAGTTCTCTGGAAAAATACCTGCTCTATTCACTCACTCAGATGTTATATAAGGGTGCTGGCAGGATGAAGATAAATTATGGTAACAGTGATTTGGATAACAATCACACAAACAGCTTTCCTGGTAATTAACAGTTCTAGGATACCATGCAGATGTGAAAGGGGTTTAAGAATGGGCCACTTTATAGATAGCACAGCACTTTTCATTTGAATTCTGCAGTATTTGTATATGAAATTAATATCAAGGTTAAAAACTTTTCTTCATGCAAACTGTTATATCTCTCAGGGTTATCCAGGGGAAATATTGCTGAAGTGTTGCAATAGTCAGGTTAATATTTGAGACAATGGCTTTGATAAAAATGAATGTGATGTTCAGGACCCTATAATCTCCCACAGTTCACTGGGAAAAACAACATAATCAAGGACTATTCCATAAACAGCACAGAGCTTTACTAACTTTAATTCAGAATTCAGATTGTGTGTCCTGAGCTTCAGCACATCTCAGACACTCACGTCTTTGTTTATGGGACCAGAGTTGTCAGTCTGAAATCTACGCGTCTACTGTTACTTAATACTGTTAATTAAGTAGTCTATCCAAATATAGCGCAATACTAATGAGGGTCAGTGTATGGAAAAAGCTTACATCAGCATGGGTCATATCAGGCTAGTCCCATTCAGTGCCATGAGGGGTACACTGAGGTCTTTAAGCAAATACTTCAGGAATATAATGGCTTTAATTCTTACATGCATTGAGGTGCTTTTGTATTTATGGAATTACCAGACATGTTCTGCTTCAGTGTGTAGTTTGGTAACTGTTTACGTGTCTGCAGTTGCTGTGTTGAGGGTCACTTTGCCCCAAAATGTGTTGCTCTGGTGGGGGTCAGCAGGTCAGTGGTCTGTTTAGTAGTGTGTGTAAGTCGGGTCAACTGCTTTCTTGTTCCCAACACACACACACACAGTGAGAGAGAAGTCAGTCAGTCACACTCGTTCAACGTACTGGTTGACGTTCCAGTAGACTGTCAGCAGTCCTGCCTTTGATTGACAGCCCGCACTCCCAAGGGCGGGCGTTTCCGCAGCCTCAGCGCCGATAGCCAATCAGTGGGCGCGTGTCTCGGGCTCGGGGTCCTCCTCTTCCTGTTCAATGAGTGCGCAGCTCCGCCCCTGCGCCGCAGCTGCCATTTTGGTTTTGTTCGGTGCGGGTAGTGAAGGCCGACAGGCTGAGAGAGCGGGGCGCGGGCGACCACAGTGACTCGGCAGGATAGCGAGGAGCTGCTTCTTCCTCACAGTGTGTCCTACCGCAGCGGGACCCTTCTCTCCTCCTCCGCTCCGTCGACGGCTGAGCTCAGTTAGTCAGGAGGGAGCGCTTTGCCGACGCTGAGAGAGTGGACAGAGAAGGGTTATTGGTAAGACACGGAAGCTGCTGTGGGATCCAGAGACCCTCTCTCTCATTCTCCGTTTAGGTTTCGGAGCTCCGGCTCATCCGGTAGGCCTCAGACCTGCTTAGCCCGCCGCTGCTCCGACTTTACTCACTCCTGACTTTGATTTCTGCCGCTACTACAGCCAGGCCAGAACCACTCTTACAGAAAGAGTGAAAATAAGCAGTTAGAAAGTCGTCTCACTGATTTCTGTCGCCATGGCAGCAGAACTGCCTTAACGCCAGGCTTTACTGCTTGTTTGTGTGATTTTGTTTTTAATGACGGACCTAATCTGAGCTGGAGTCCCTGACTCCCGTCTCCTCCTCTAATCCGACCTGCCGTTCCCCAGCCTTCTCTTTGCTGGGAATGAGCTGAAATTCCAGTTCAGCTGCCCTAGCCGAAGGCGAAAGGCGCTGGTTTGCAGTTGTAAGGAGAGGATCGGGAGTATAAGGAATATAAGGAATAGGTTGGTGTCCGCGCTGTGAGCAGCTGAGAGTGAAGTTGAAGAAGCGGTTTTGGTGAATCAGCGCTTTTTCGTGCGGCAGAATGGGCGAGTCCGAGCAACCAACAAAGCGTTTGTGTCCCTGAGCTATTTATAGCAGCCCGGTTACCTACAGCTTGCGGCAGAAAGGCAGGACCTGCCCATACTGTGTTGATACTCTGTGGGTTGTAGGCCATGTGCGGTTTAAATGTCCTGAAGACCAGTCAAAGCAGACGTTCATTCCACTGTCTGATCGCTGTGAAGCTCTAGTGTTGAGCCTGAACACTAGATCCGAGTTATGTGGTTGTCACAACATGGCTTGAATAATTTATCCCTTCTTTTACCTTTGGTGCACCTTTGACATGCCCAATATTCCCGCTTCTCTTCTTTATGGTTTATTTCTAATTATGGTTGTGTGCTGGACCTAGTTTGGACCTCTACATGCTGTGATGGTCCTCTATTCCAGGAACTGTCCAGTGCTGAAACCCAATCTGCACAGGTCCAGATTGTTCTTATTTATGTACCAGTTACACCTGTTCCCAGATTAGAAGGCCACTGGCTGTTTAGGACAAGAAACGGTTAATGCCTTGGTAGTTTCCGGCTTGATGGAAGTCTTGCAAAGCCGTCTGGTAGATTAACGAAGCTCTCTCTGATTTTGCACAACCAGAGTGGCTTCTTGGACTTTTTGCTTATAAATGGTGTTAATTTTGTAAATTGAGTTCGTTATATTTTAGTGCCATTGCTTAGAAGGTTATTGCTTTTACTGCTAACCTTCATACTAGCACAGTACGATCTGAACCAATGTCCTGATTGAATAGATTTTCGCATTGTGTGGAATGAATTCTGGCCAGCTGCCTGTGTTCCTGACTCAGGACTTGACATGATGTTTCAACCAGACTTTGATATAACATGCCTTATTACATTCATGAAAAGGTGGAAAGATGTTTTTCAGTTCTACAGCCTTTCTCTTACCTGAAAATGTAACGTTAAGAATGTAAAATTTTAATTCAGTTTTGCATACACAGCTTAAGCTGATAGTTGTCATGATTGTTGTGCTTTGTGGATTTTGAAGTGTCAGTCTTTAAAGGTTTGTGATTTGTCTGTAGATGTCCAGCTCGCCGCTGTCCAAGAAGCGTCGCGTGTCCGGATCAGAGACGAAGACGGAATCCCACTGCTCCTCTACAAACTCTGTCAGAACTGAACTATCCCACACACCAGCAAACGTAAGTGCCAGTCTCAGTGTTGTACGAAGTACCATCTTAATGTCTAATCACTTTCCTCAAACGTGGTGAATGTTGATATCTTCATTCAGGTGTTTGATTGGCCACAGTTAGTGTGTTCAAGGTGTTCGTTTACAGATAGCTCTTGTGAGGTGGGCAGTATTTATACAGCAGAAGTCATTGTTAAACAGTATTGCTCTTTCTTTGACTTGTACTTAAGTAAGAAGTGTGCATGTTATGTCCTGAAATGTAAAATAATTTATAAGTGAAAATCTTAGAATAGCAAAATTGCCTCTGAAAATGTCAAATTTGACATGTTTCCAACCCCAAATCCTTACCCAGTTAATTTGGGTAGAGAAGCATTGCAGAAGGTGGCAGCCTGGTCTGACTGCAGCTAAATCAGCCAGTTCAGTATATGGTGCACTAACTGCTGTGTTGTTTTCCCACAGGGCATGGCTAAGAATGGAAATGATGCTGAAATTGATGAGGGCCTGTACTCCAGACAGCTGTAAGTTCTTACACTGAATATTTTATAGTTTGGTTCATTTCTGTCCTCCTGACACATCCTCAGTATGCTTGATGGAAAGCAGAGAAAGAGCCTTTACACTACAGTACAGGTTAAACTTAGAATCTCCAAATTTGGGTTAAATTATGACAGAATTCAGGTCTCTGTGGATCAGGTTCATCTTGTGACAAATGTTCTTGGTTCAGGTCTGCTCCATTTGAAAGAAAAGGCTGTGAAACTGCAGTAACTGCAAAATCCATGCTGTGCAAAAGGGTTTTTGTATTTCACTGATGTATTTCCTTTTTCGCTTTAGTTGTGTTAGTGCATGATGTTAGTTTAGGGATGGATGTAAAACAGTGTATTGTTTACCAGGTACGTGTTGGGTCACGATGCAATGAAACGCATGCAGAGCTCCAATGTGCTGATCTCAGGACTTCGTGGCCTTGGTGTAGAGATTGCTAAGAATGTCATCCTTGGAGGAGTGAAGACCGTTACTCTACATGATCAGGGTGTTGCTGAGTGGCAAGACCTTTCCTCTCAGGTCAGTGTGCAACTCTCACCAGAAGCACTTCACTGCAGTGTTGTGAAAGGAGCACAACGTTTAAGTCACTGTTGTATACAGGCCAACACCATACAAATCAAGATAAGTAATGGGAGTTTTACCTACGTGATAAATAGTTGTGCATATTTAATGTCCAGATATAATGTGTGTTTACATACAAAAGTGCTCCTCCAAAGGTGTTTGAAAGTAAGGATAATAATGCATAATAATACAGTAAGACATTCTCATTTTTCTGATATGTATGTATAAAACATTTTGCCACAATGGTAGGTGTCACATGCAGTTGGTAAAGACATTTCCATTAAGCATGTCACCAGGTAAAAGCAAGTGCTCTAAAATCTCTTGGTAGACATTGTGTTTACTCTGGACTTGAATAAACCCAACAGACTAATGCCTGCAGCTAAACCATCACAGAAACTTTACAGTGGACTTCAGACCCCTTGGGTTCTGTGCCTTCTCCACTTTGATGCACTGACACCAGCATCAGTCCACTTCTTTTAAAGCTCTCCCAAGTTCTTGAATTGTGTTTTTGACAGTTCTTGGTCATCCCAGTTGCTTGTGTAGCTTTTCCCACCACATTTTTGTCTTCTAGACAACTTTCTTTTAATGTTTTATGATACAGCATTTTGAGAACAGCCAGCCTTGTCAGCAATGTGGACCCCTCTGAGGTTAACTTTTTTTAACAGTGAAATGTAATAATTTGAGAAACTGGATTTCTAGTTTTAATGCACTAAATAAAAACACTAGCTGTGTAATGCAATTAAGTTTATATTTTTTTTTAAGAAGTGAAGGTGTCTTTTTAGTAATGTCATTCTGTGGTAATATAACATGCAAGCTAGATGCTGGTGTCACTAATGGATGCACTATAAAGCAGTGTCTGGTTACTTTTGTTTGTATAGCATATAAAACTGATGGTGAATGTTTTGTGTGTTCTAGTTTTACCTGCGTGAAGAAGACTTGGGAAAGAATCGCGCTGAGGTCAGTCAAGGGCGACTGGCAGAACTTAACAGCTATGTGCCTGTGACAGCCTACACTGGAGCACTCACCAATGACTTCCTGACAGATTTTCAGGTACTGTGCAACACTTTCTTCTAAGTAAAGTTCTGTATAGATCCAGTTTTCCTAAGGCTAAATTCTTTTGGATGAATTGTGCTTAGATTTTAGGCTGTGATATGTTGTTAGCAGTGTTGATGAATGAAGCCGTTACGGTTAATATTGTTTCTCTTTGTCATAAAGTAAATGCGTAAGCATGTTCTGTGAATGTCTTTCAAAATAACGTTTCCCAAAGAAAATGACTGGATGTCGGTTGTTGGCTTAGAGAGCATCATTTTCATTTGTGTTAAAAATGATTTGTGAAATCTGAAGCATTTATCGTTTTCCATATGTCCAAATGACCATAGGTCAGCTATTAGATTAGTACTGAATGGCCAAAACATATTTGGCAAAGGTTTAAATGTGACACTTATCTATTGTTTGAACTGAATGTCCTGATCCATAGCAGCTTTTTTAATTAACTATGTGGATATTTTATGTGGATAAAATCAATGTACTGGAGACTTAAAGACAAAACATCAGGGCCGTCTTTGACTTTTTTCTGTCTGCTGGTTCAGGTGGTGGTGCTGACCGGTTCCACACTTGATGAGCAAACGCGCATTGGTGAATTCTGCCATAGCAAAGGCATCAAACTGATTATTGCTGACACACGCGGTTTGTTTGGGTGAGTGCAGGACAAATGGCAAGCATTTTGTTACAGCTTTTATAAAGTCTGAAGGCTCAGATTACTTGGAATTACGATGTGAAAACTGCACATGCCTACATTGTGATGACAATGCTGAAACGATATATTGTGCATGTAAATTTGCTTTTTGAGAGGTAAGCTTTTTTTGTGACCAACATGATTTTGGGGGCTTATTAACATGCAGTGATATTTGTTTTTGTTCAGGCAACTTTTCTGTGATTTTGGGGATGAGATGATTGTATATGACACCAATGGAGAGCAACCTCTAAGTGCCATGATCTCCATGATCACCAAGGTAACCACTGAACACTTGATTCATTAATGTAACAACTAGGATAACTTGTTTTAAAATGGTTATTGATGATGGGTTGTAGCAAAGAATAATGTTTTAGTTTTTAATACAACAAGTTTCAGTTTATATAATATATCTGTCTGTCTGATTACTAGTGTCGTTTTTTTAACCTGTGGCTGTATGTTAACAGGACACTGCTGGTGTGGTAACATGTCTTGATGAGGCAAGGCATGGCTTTGAGAGCGGAGACTTTGTCACCTTCACAGAAGTGCAGGGTATGACTGAACTTAACGGCTGCAAGCCAGTTGAAATCAAAGCCCTTGGTGAGTCTGAGTTCACTCAACACATCTTGTTTGTGAATTTTTAAAAACACTGTACATAATTTATAATAATGAAGTGGTTTAATTATAGCTAATGACAGGGAAAGGTCCTACACACGGATTGTTTATCAGAACACTGCTGAAATGTTAATGAGCTTTTCTTGACGTATGTTTCCTCATGGTTAAAAATGGCAATGTCTTTGCAGGGCCGTACACCTTCAGTATCTGTGACACCACCTCTTTCTCTGACTATGTCAGGGGCGGTATTGTGACACAGGTCAAGATGCCTAAGAAAGTTGCCTTTGTAAGTCAAATTAAATTTTTATTTTACAATAAACTAAAAGGCACTGTGGACTCTAGTAAGGAATGACTTATTAATTTTTTTATCTTTTCTTACCATTTTCAGAAATCTTTTCCCTCCTCGCTATCTGAGCCTGAGTTTTTGCTGACAGATTTCGCCAAGTTTGATCGCCCCGGCCAGCTTCACGTGGGCTTCCAGGCTCTGCATGCCTTTGAGAAGAAAAACAGTCGTTCCCCCAAGCCATGGAATCAGGTTAGACTGCTGCAGTTTAGAAATTCTCATTCTGTACATTTTTTTCCCTTTGTTTCAAGTGAATTTTGTAATGTTAAGTATACCTCTGAAAATTGGTAATTTCTGGGACTTCATTTGTGATCTACACAAAACTGCATAATAATCCCTGTATTTTGGAGGTTGTTTGGTGCATTTCCTGCTGTTTTTTTGCTGGAATGTGCTGTGATGTGGCTAACTGACTCAGCAGTGTTGTCCTCTATCTGCTCTGTACTGCAGTCGGATGCTGACGAGCTGGTGGCTCTGGCCAACGAGGTGAATGCAGCACAGTCTGGCTCTGCCAAGCAGGAGGAGCTAGACCAAGGACTGCTTAAAAAGCTCTCCTATGTTGCCGCCGGAGATCTGGCCCCAGTCAATGCCTTCATTGGTGGGCTCGCTGCCCAGGAGGTTATGAAGGTAATAAAGTTTTCCATTATCTTCTCTTATGCACCACTCTGGATATGAAGAGCTGCCTGAGCTAACCAGAAATTCTCTTAATGAGAAATTGTATATATGAAACATAATCCTAACATTTTTATATGTATATGAATGTAATCTAATCTGTCTTGTGCCAGGGAATTTGTGTTTGTTCATCTAACCACACTGTCTTTTATTTCTCAGGCATGCACAGGCAAGTTCATGCCAATCATGCAGTGGCTTTACTTTGATGCTCTGGAGTGCTTACCTGAAGCTGAGGACGCAGTTCCCACAGAGGAGGAATGTGCACCTGTGAGTTTCTTTCTGAATGTGTTGCCTATTCTTTGTCACTCTCTTCAGGAGATAAATATCTGTTACTATTTTCAAAATGTCGACTTATCGTTTCTTTCTCAGAGAAGCTGTCGATACGATGGACAGATTGCTGTTTTTGGGTCCAAAATGCAAGAACTTTTAGCCAAGCAGCACTACTTTTTGGTAAGGGTTTTCTTTAATGGATAGAAGTGCAGAAATAATACTGCATACACCTTGTTGAAAACAGGCCAACTGTGAACTTTCCTGCCTGTATTCTTTTTCCTCTTCTATGATTTGGACATACTATAATGAATATCTGTGTCTGCGGTCTCTGAAGTATTGTGGTTATGTTTAGGTTGGTGCCGGAGCTATTGGTTGTGAGCTGCTAAAGAATTTTGCTATGATGGGCCTAGCCAGTGGGGAAGGAGAGGTCATTGTCACAGACATGGACACCATTGAAAAATCAAACCTCAACCGTCAGTTCCTCTTCAGGCCATGGGATGTCACGGTAAGTAAAAGTGCTAAGTTTTAAAGTTACCTTTAATTTTGGCCAGTATCAAACAAAATATGTTTGTTTTACAAAGGCTCATTTTGTGGAGAGGATTTCCTTGTGTGCAGTCACAAAGAAATGGTATAGAACTATAGTTAATATTTGTGCTTGGAGCCAGTGTTTTCTCTCCAGATAGCAGGGAGTTTGGAATGCTTAGGATTAAATGTAATGGCAGAATATAATGAATGGGGATATTCTTCTCATTCTGAGTCACATTGCTGTACACATGAAACTGAACAGCAGTGGGTCATAGGGCTTTGAAGAGTCATTCTGAAAGTGTCAACTCGCAGGAGGAATAACTAATGTCAGGTGATAATTGGCCCTTGTGTGTCATTTCCTTTTGATGAGCAGAAGATGAAGAGCGAGACTGCTGCTGCTGCCGTGAAGCAGATGAATCCGTCTGTCCGCATTACAGGCCACCAGAACCGTGTCGGGCCTGACACAGAAAAAATCTATGATGACGACTTCTTTGAAAACTTGGATGGTGTGGCCAATGCCCTGGACAATGTTGATGCTCGTGAGTAAATAGATGAAGAAATGTTATTGTATGTTGTAAATAATGTTGTATATTACTAATAAGGTGATGTGTGTTGCATTGAACAGTAGGTTTCATATTGTTGGCATTTAAAAAAAAAAAATTCTATTCTGCTATACTCCAGTAATGGAGACTTTTTGAAGTTAATGACAGTGATGGAGTCATGTAAGTTGCTTTAACCCGTCTCGCTCAATTTAAAATGTTTGTCTTTCTCAGGTATGTATATGGACCGTAGGTGTGTTTACTACCGGAAACCATTGCTGGAATCTGGAACTCTTGGCACTAAAGGGAATGTACAGGTGGTCATCCCGTTCCTCACAGAGTCCTACAGCTCCAGTCAAGATCCCCCAGAGAAGTCCATCCCTATCTGCACCTTAAAGAACTTCCCCAATGCCATTGAACACACACTCCAGGTAAGACTTTTAATGCTTTAATTTTTCCTTCGGAACCAAGTGTGAGTTTCGCTTTCATGGGCACATATACTTACTTTTTAATGTGAACCTATTTGTGGTCAGTCAAATTCTTCCTCTCACTTCCTTTGTTAGTGGGCTCGTGATGAGTTTGAAGGACTTTTCAAACAGCCTGCAGAGAATGCCATGCAGTATCTGACGTAGGTCATTTATGCCTTTCTTTTATTGCCCATGCTTTGTTTATCTTAGTAGTTTACATTTGAGTCCAGTGCTGAAGTTGGATACAAGTGAGCCTTTATTAATAGGATTATATTTCCATTTTTTGGGTAATTGACATTTTAGAGATCCTAAGTTCATGGAACGCACTCTGAAGCTACCTGGTGCCCAGCCCCTAGAGGTCCTGGAAGCAGTATATAAGAGTCTGGTGACAGACTGTCCTCGTAGATGGGAGGACTGCGTAACCTGGGCTCGCAATCATTGGCAGTGCCAATACAATAACAACATCCGTCAGTTACTGCACAACTTTCCTCCTGACCAGGTAAAAACTGTCCCCTTGTTTCTGTATTTCTTCTGAAAGCTTGTAAATCGCAGTTGCAGTGAGGTTTTATTCATTACACATTTTAAGCTAGTATTGTAATGACCCATGCTTATTGTACTCTTCTCCTTCATTCAACACTAATTTTGAAAAGAATGCTAATCATATTTACCCTCCATTCCTATTTAAGCTCACAAGCTCTGGAGCTCCATTCTGGTCAGGTCCCAAAAGATGTCCTCATCCACTAGAATTTAGCACTAGCAATGTGAGTATTATGTGGTGAGCTAACCTAGAATTTCCATACACCATTTGCTTGTGCAGTGCAACACTGAACATTCCTTGGTTAATTCCATTTCTCATAATCCTTAGGACCTGCACATGGACTACGTTATGGCTGGAGCCAACTTGTATGCCCAGACATATGGCCTGCAGGGCTCAACTGACCGTGCAGCTCTTGCCAAGCTGTTGCAGGATATCAAAGTACCAGAGTTTACTCCCAAATCAGGAGTTAAAATCCATGTGTCTGATCAGGAGCTGCAGAGTGCCAATGCTTCTGTTGGTAAGGAACTTTAACTTGTTGTTTGCAAGAAAAGATCTCTTGGAAAAAAGTGTTAAATGTTGCTGGTTTATATATTTTGTTGAGCACCTTGGTTCAATTTTGGAACTCTGACACAGATGACTCAAGACTTGAAGAACTGAAGACCCTTCTCCCTGCTGTGGAAGCTGCATCCCAGTTCAAACTGTGTCCAATAGACTTTGAAAAGGTACTTCTCTTTTTATTTCTACTAAACCGCTTTTCATGGTGGGAGCTTTGTAAAATGAAATACTGTTTCTTCTTCAGGATGATGACACTAACTTCCACATGGACTTCATAGTAGCAGCATCCAATCTGAGAGCAGAGAACTATGACATTCCTCCAGCAGACAGACATAAGGTGAGCAGTCATCATCAGATGCCTGTGACATGTAAACTAGCCGTTTCAACTAGGAAATGCTTACTCATTTTTATCTCTACCACAGAGCAAACTTATTGCTGGTAAGATCATTCCTGCCATTGCCACAACAACAGCCGCTGTAGTAGGCCTGGTTTGTCTGGAGCTGCTCAAGATTGTTCAGGGCCACAAGAAGTTGGAGGCATATAAGAACGGCTTCATGAACCTTGCCCTGCCATTCTTCGCTTTCTCCGAACCCATTGCAGCTCCCAAGCACAAGGTACATTCTTAGAATTATGTTTAATTACAAAATCAGTAACTAGTGAAGAATATTTGTCTTGATATTGTCCTCATTTTTGGTTTTCTTGGACAGTACTATGAGATTGACTGGACACTATGGGACCGCTTTGAAGTGAAGGGCATTCAGCCAAGCGGAGAGGAAATGACCCTCCGACAGTTCTTGGACTACTTCAAGGTTTGTAGTTTCAAAGCTTTCCCTCATGTTAATTTGCAATCAACTTCTGGTGTACTGAGTCCCTCTCCTATTCTGTGCCTCAGAATGAACACAAGCTGGAGATCACAATGCTTTCTCAGGGTGTCTCGATGCTCTACTCTTTCTTCATGCCTGCTGCCAAGCTCAAAGAAAGACTGGAGCTGCCGTGAGTATCTGATTCATATGTTTTTAAAGGACACAATACTCAAGATGTCTGGAGAATCTCATCTGGACACTACCTGGAATTGCCCTTTTACTGTACGGCTGGAGATCCATGTTCACATTAAAGGAAATGTGCTGTACTGTTAATCCCAGTCAATCAAAAGTACAGGCTTTAATCTGGGGAGAGATCAAAATACTTAAACCTGAAAGTAACTGAATGATTCACCTTCAACAAAAACAGCCAGAATTTATCTGTAAACAGATGCCATTTTGAGCAATACTACAACTTTCAAACAGTGACCAGTCTTCCCTTTAAATGCCACTGGCATGACCCACCAGGATGTTATCTTTTTTTTTTTTTTTTTTTTTTTTTTTTTTTTTTTTTAATATTCAGACAGGCTCACTTGGACACAACCCAGACATTGTACCTCTGGGCTGGAAGTATAAAGTCTGGGTAATGTCAGGTACAAATGATCTGGACAGTTGTGTTCACACATACAGCTCTTCTGGTTACTATGCACAATAGAATTTGTGTCGCAACAAATGTAATAAGAAAGCAACTTTAAAGATTTAAAGTTAAAGCCTTTTCTGAGTAAGCCATGCATGATGCTGTTAAAAAAAACTTCCTGATATTGACGAAAAAGAAACATTGCAAAGAACCAGGGCTAATTTGGAAATCCCAACCACATTTGGTTGACACAGTAAATTCAAAATATGAAAGCACCACTATCAGCACCTGTGCTTTACTATTTTTATGCCACTTCATCAGATCATTTCTATTTGAGCAATGCCTCCTCTGTGTTTCTTTTTAAAGTACTGTTTCTGTTGGTTCTCAAATACTTGAAGTATTTTGTCTGTTTTTTGTCCCAGTCAGTGAAGTGTTCACACGTATAGATTTAGCTTGAATGGTTCACCTAATCTCTCTGGAACCCATCATAATCAGTTTGTGTTTAGGTTGCCTAATTCCACATTAACACCACACTTTTTGAAATTAAAATAGCTGTACATTTACTGTGACCAAAAATTTGGACGTAGTGGTGTGCTTACTGCCTGATCAGTTGCAGACAAGGATCCCTCGCATGAAGTCATTCATGTCCAAAGTACATCTCATCACAGTGTAACTCTTGGCCAATGTTCAAACTACAGGCAAAGTGGATTTGTTACTCAGATAAGCCGAAATCACTGACTATGCTGCTTTTTTTCAAGTGACATCACAATCCTATCTGCATGAGTTATACACATGGAACATGTATATACACCTTTGGTGCTCTTCTGGCTTGCCAGAGCATTCAGACTGACCTGGATACAAGCTACATGTTCCAAAAATTGCGTTTGGACTAGCAATCTGAACTCAGGCTTAGTCTAATATTTACCTGTTGGCATTTTAAAAAAACTGGTGCAATGGTTCTATTTTTTTAGTTTAGCATTGTATTTTAGCACTCTTGTAATGTGATGGTTTCTGAAGTTTTTTCCCCCCTTCATTTCAGGATGACTGAGATTGTGACCAAGGTGTCAAAGAAGAAGCTGGGCAAGCACGTTAAAGCACTAGTGTTTGAACTTTGCTGCAATGACATGTCTGATGAGGATGTTGAGGTGCCCTACGTCAGATACACCATTCGCTGAGAAGTCGTCCAGTGGCTACAGGGTCGGGGGGGTTGGGGTAGGGAGGGAGGGGGGGCGGGGGGGGCGACACTAGGGGTTTCAGGAGGTGGAGAAAAACAAGTTGGCACTTGAGATGATGAGAGCCCAAAGTTTAAATAAAGATGGTGATAATAAAACAAATTAAGTGGTGATGCATTGGGATGGTTATTGGCTCCACAAATCTGTATGTTTTTAAACCTTGCTTGACACCAGTGGTCCATACGCCCATATTTTAAATGTCTTAGGCCTGTTAGGCAGCGGGATTTGGAGGGGTGAGCAGGTAAAGGGGACCTTCTGACTGTAGCTCTTATTTAAAACTGGTTGTACTAAAGCCTCAGTGTATGGATTTATCAGTATGCTTATCAGCCCTCTCCCTGTGTACAGAAAAAGGCGACTCTCATCTTTTTACAAGTGTTTCTGATCCTCTCTACTGCACTCTCTCCCGTTCCCTCTATGATGGGCAGTCTTGCTTCATGTTTCTTTATAGCCACTTTCTAATAGCAACTTTAACATGACTACCATTGAATGATGCCAAAAAGAAAACAATCTGGAGATGATTAAAGTAACATTTAAACATTTGATCTTTTTTTTTTCCATTTGTTGACACCATTTGGTAAATGTGTCATGATCTCAACTTGGAAGTACTTGGAAATTCTCCACTATAGGATAGTGGCACCTTACACATGCCATTAAGGGAAGCTGTGGGTGTTTTGTGGTCAAGGTCTCAAAATGTGTTGGTCCTCATAGGTTGAACCCTTTTTTCTTTACTGGTCCCAGTGGGAGTATATTTTTGCCTCTGGTTTCTCTGGGTTGGGCTTAGGGTACCTGCACATTGAGAGTGTGATCTTTGTCTTTTTTATTATTATTTTTATTTTTTCCCTTCCCTTCTTATTCTCATTTATTTTTTGGACTTGCACACACCTTGTAGAACAAACTCTTTATTCTTTCTACTTTGTTAAACTCCAGGAAACATTACAGTAAAGTGATTTTAATCTGTAATGGGAGTACTTAGTGTGATAGTGAATAAAGTTGTAAAAGCTTCTGTCTTTTTTTTTTTGTATTGTTTTGTTTGTCAATATTAATGAGTGCAAATTCGTATGACTTTTAGAGCTGAATTATAATAAACTGACCACACCCACCTGTTTTCTCACTCAAACATGCCTATCAGGCATGACTTGATTCTATTGAATTCAAAATGAAAGGCTGTTGTAGGAAAAAAAATGTCTTGGGAAAACAATCTTCCTAACTGGTCCAAAAGTATTGGATGGGGCACCATCATGCTCTTCTGCTCCAGAGTTCAGTGCTCTAACCCATATCTTGCATTAGGGACACAAAACAAAAAGTAGAATTCAAGATTTTGTAAATACAGAGTACTTTATTAAATTGATAGTTCATGTATTATAGTATCCAAGCACTAAATAATGTTTACATTTCAGCATTTATACAGGTGTAAAACAGTCAAACCTTGTAGATGTTGGGATTCCTAGAGGGAGAAGTGGTGCAGTGAATGCCTGGTTCATTGTGTGGAAAATGTGTCACATTTTCAAATGCCATAGTGTGAAGGAAGTTGCTGAATTTGCAGGCATAGAAGTGTATGGTCTACTGGACATTGCATCCTTAACACTGGCACACACAAATTGTTAAGGAATTGTTAAGACTGGTTATCTTTGTGCAATGCCATATGCAGGAGGTGATATTTTAATAAAAGGTTTATTTGATATAACATTTTGGTAATAACATTGTAATGGAAAATAGGCCCCAAAGAAACCATTATTTTATAATCAATTGGGGCATGAATAAACTTGCAAAACACTAGGTTGACTGATGGATTAAGATTGTAAATAAAAGCCCTTGTTACTGTGACCCTCAGTGTAAAGAAAGAAACATTTATAAGCTACTGATATAAGCAAAGGTCAGACCACTCTGACTGATTACATCTCAACTTTAGAATTACTGTAGAATGTGCTATCTTTTGACAGAGTGGAGTTCCTCGTCACGTACTGTGCAAAGAAAGTCTTGTATAATTTGACATCTCCATGATTCGTGCTGATATTAACTTGGCACTTAACCACTGCTTGCTGCCATGTTGCATTTCGTCACATTCACAGCATTCCGTTCCACATGGATGCCTAAGCTGTGCCCTTGTATTCCCTACATATTAATCTTGATATCTGCTTAGGTAGGGGTAGACAACCCTAACCCCTAGGCTGTGACTGAAATGTACGAAATGTGTCTGACGTACAGTATTTGTAAGCAATAAGACCTCAAGTTGTATATGAATCACATTGTATGCTATTGGGTGAAAATGCAAAGGAAACTAAATGCTCATATTAAGTGTGCCATCAACACTGCCAACATCAGAATGTCTTGTTGCCTTCGTGGTTTAGTTGCAGAGGCTTTTGTCATTAACTTCCTTTTTGAGACACCTTGGCAACAAGACATTAAGTCAGGTATTTTCAGTTCAAGACAGCGCTTAGGCAGCCAGACTGCACAGTGCTATTGCTTTTGCTGCTCAAGCACACCTGATTCAGCACATCGCTTAGTTGCCAAGTGTAGTAGGTCTGTTAGAGCAGGGTAATTTGTAAATTGTGCAGGAGTTGGTGCTCTAGAACTAGGGTTGCCTACCTCTAGGCTGAGGGAATTTCAGTGGGTAAAAAACCCTTAATATGGAAAGTTTTTTAACATCGTCATATTAAAGAGTGCTTAACATATACAGGGTTTGGACAATGAAACTGAAACACCTGTCATTTTAGTGTGGGAGGTTTCATGGCTAAATTGGACCAGCCTGGTGGCCAATCTTCATTAATTGCACATTGCACCAGTAAGAGCAGAGTGTGAAGGTTCAATTATCAGGGTAAGAGCTTTGCTCAAAATATTGCAATGCACACAACATTATGGGTGACATACCAGAGTTCAAAAGAGGACAAATTGTTTGTGCACGTCTTGCTGGCGCACCTATGACCAGACAGCAAGTCTTTGTGATGTATCAAGAGCCACAGTATCCAGGGTCATGTCAGCAGACCACCAGGAAGGACCAACCACATCCAACCAGATTAACTGTGGACGCAAGAGGAAGCTGTCTGAAAGGGATGTTTGGGTGCTGACTCGGATTGTATCCAAAAAATGTCATTCCCAAGAAGAACTGACACTGTATTGGCCACAAAAGGAGGCCCTAGTTCACCATACTAATTATTGTGGTCTAAAACCAGGTGTTTCAGTTTCATTGTCCAACCCGTGTAAATGTCTATCTTTTACCTCTCCCAGCAAACTAGTAATTCTGTAGCCATGTATCAATTTTTTGTATGTAATACAGGGATGAATGAGATTTACTGGCCATACAGCAGGTCATGTTTCCATTGTGTTATTGCTCATAATGAGATAGCTGAGTGATGGGTAAACTTGTGGGTACTGTCAGGTTAAACCATTACTGACTACTCTCTGTGCAGTTTGACATTCCTTTTGAAATGAACACTTTAACTCCCCGTGGTTTGGAATCTAACTTAAACCGTCCAAATATCCTCAATAGTCCACTTCACAGGGATTTGCTGGGGTGATTGGAATATACCTATTTGCGCGTATTAGCTTGAGTAATGTAAGGATACCTGTGGGTATCTGTGCAACACAATGTGTGTGTTGTTATCCAAAAGGATATTAAGAATTTTATTGCTCAACTGAGCCTCTTCACCTGCACTATCACAGCTGGTGCTAAAGGTTCTGTGTTGTCTTTGTAACAATATGACCGCCTCCTTGTGTTTGTATCTACATTTGCTACCTATTTTTTCAGCTCCACTGACCATGGCCAGGACACAGGACCACCACAGAGCAGGTATTTTGTGGTTGGTGGGTCATTCTCAGTATCTGAGAATCAGTCAATCAGATAAGCTGTGCTGGTGGAGTATTTAAACCACTCACTGCTGTTTCTCTGCTGGACTGAGAACAGTTCACTAACCAGAAATATCCAGCCAACAGTGTTCTGTGGGCAGCATCCTGTGAGCACAGTACAGAAATAGATTCTGCCACTAGGTGGACCAGCTAGGGAGGAGTATCTAATAGAGCGGACACAGTGTAAACACTCCAGCAGCACTGCTGTGTCTGATCCATATCCACTTATATCAGCACAACACACATTAACATGCCATCATGTCAGTGTCTGCAGTGTTGAGAATGACCCACCAAACACATAATACCTGCTCTGTGGTGGTCCTATGAAGAACAGGGTGAAAGGATACTAACAAAGCATGCAGAGAAACAGATGGACTACTGTCTGTAATTATAGAGCTACAAAGTGCAACAATAGCGAGTGCCGTGGCAAGGTCATAATGTTATGGTTGATCAGTTTAGGTCCAAATGTTTGTGGACACCCCTTCTAATGAATGCATTTAGCTCATTGATT
The DNA here is from genome assembly GCA_034509495.1 of Acestrorhynchus altus. Classification (NCBI taxonomy): domain Eukaryota; kingdom Metazoa; phylum Chordata; class Actinopteri; order Characiformes; family Acestrorhynchidae; genus Acestrorhynchus; species Acestrorhynchus altus. The sequence goes on from CM067518.1 coordinate 17,702,063, forward strand.
GTCTAACTTGTCTAGTCCCTATGGAGATGTCCTGCCAATAGAATAGGAATAATAGGACACGTAAGCATGACCCTATTGGCATCATGCTTAATGCCAGGTGTGGACTAGAATGCAGTCACTAAATGCAATCAAATCCTCACAGCAGTGCTCCAGAAAGCCTTCCATGGACAGTATAGACAGTGCAACTTCAGCAAGAGAGACTCATTAATACCCTTGATTTCTGTAGAAACAGTGAACAAGCAGGTGTCCCAATACTTTTGTCCATACGGTGAACCTGGCCCTTTCCTTTACAAAGCCTGGCACTGCAATCCATGCCATTTGCAGTGTACTTTGAGAACCTAACACTATTATTTTATTCAGATGTGTGACGTTCACGATAGACTGATCATTTTGACAGGTTGTGTAATTCTGGTAAAATGGGTCAGTAGGTTTTAACTTCCTGTTCAGTTTACTCTCTGCTGTTTGTGAATGTATTATAAAGGCAAAGCTTCATCAGGCTTGGGAGAAAAGAGTGCTAAATTAGTTGTGTGTTAACAGGAAGCAAGAACTTTTTCACATACAGGATGTGGGTTTCAGACATGCAAGTGTATGAGGAAGAGAGGAGAGTAGAGTGAGGGTGCACCTCACAATTCTGCTGTCTTCTAATTTCCACGAAGAGGTGGAACAGGTGTTCTTGAGGGGACCAGACCAGCAGATTGCTTAAGCTGCCTTTTATCGTCTAGTTGGGATTTGCTGGTGTGTAAACCATTTCGTTTGAAGATGATATGAAAGATACCAAGATGGAGCCCGAAGAGACGGAGGCTGATTCATCACTGTCCTGGTAAAAAAAAATATCATTTTGCAATCTTTTTTGGATCTGGATGCTCTGGTCTTGTAGCAGTAGGTCATTGTTTGTTTGTTTTTTTCTCATTATAATCAATCCATTGCATTCGATTTGATCTTCTGACTGAAAGTGCTTATAGGTCTTGTAGTAAATCCACTGATATGGTTCTCTAAATTGTCTTGACACTTTCATATTTGATCAAGATCTTCCTCCTTGGCCCTAATAAGGCCTTAATGACAGTGGTTGCTTTCAATAGTAACACATACAGGTTTGAAAGGACAGATCTGCCAGATCTCCAAATTGAATCTTCTTGTATTTTCTGGATTTCTGAAGGTCTCCCATATCGCGAGATAGACTCCTCACATATGCCAACCTCTCAGACATTGCTGGGGTAAGTCTCTTCCTTTCTACACACAGACACACAACCGTAACTGACAAACTTTGAAGGGTAGGCTTAAAGTGTCTGCTCCTTTGAGGCAACTCATGATGTTGTCTGTTGCTTTCTGAGCAGAAGAAAAGGAAACAGGACCCAAGCAGTGATGCTGAAATTTCAGCCCGAGCCTCAGACGACTATGTGAGTTCTTGCTGAGTGTGGAATTTCAGTAAATCTGCTGAAATCATTGGGGAGACTTGATCCCATTCACTTCTTTAATTTGTGAACTACAATGTAATATAGCAAAAACTTTGGTAGGAGGGTCTCTAGTGCAGGATTTGCTTTTTGATTCCACCAATCATCAATCCTTGTTCCATCAATCCAATCAGTGTCGCAGTGACTCTTTCTCACTGTCAGTTACTCGGTCTCTACGTTTAACCTCCTCTTGCCTTTTGCTTTCAGCTTCCTCTGCTTTGTAACGGAAATTTAGGCCACAGGTTTTGCTGCTGAGGCAGGTGTGTGCGTGATTTACAGCACAAGCCATGGTTTTCACACTCCTTCTTTAACACCAATTGAACCTGATATCATTTCAGTACTTGAGACTTGAGAAAGGAGTATGTTTAATCTGCAGCAATTATCAAGAATCAAGCCACTGTTACTCATTAGTGTGTTAGTAACTTGACATTTTTACAACTCTGCTTCCTGTCTTATACCGGAAAGAGGTCTCTCTCTCTCTCTCTCTCTCTCTCTCTCTCTCTCATGCACAGTTATCTGCTCTGCCTCTCGCTTGCTTACCCTACCATTTCGACTGAACAGCAACACCCATTACGCTCAGTCATGCTTCTTTTACCATAAACACTTTGGTAAAGAGCTTTCACACTGGTCTGACTGTGCAGTACCATCAAGGGTTTAAATGCATTGGGCCTCATTCACCAACACACCAGTTTTCAACAAAAGGTCTACATCACTCCGATGTGTTTTTAAGCATACACGTCTTTGCAGCTCTTCTCTTATAATGATGAATCCCATTGCCCTCATTAACTGAACAGATTCCAAATTAGAACATTGGTGATGGCCAGAAACTGTGAAAACTGTGGAAGTCTTCTGAATGATGGTTGGTGAATGAGGCCCAGCGTTTCTTTCTGTTGATTAAATTGAATTTTGTTGTCATCCAAAAAAGCCTGTCCCAAATAAATGCATACTTGCACTTTTCTTAGCATTTTATTGACTCATTTGATCACAACAGAATCTTTTTCACATTTTTGGACAGTGATTTAAGATTTGAGAATGATCTTTTTTTAATGATGTTTTTGAGAGTAGTTGTTATTGCATTTGACTTCTCCATCAGTATATTTACCACTGTGTGTGTGTGTGTGTGTGTGTGTGTGTGTGTGTGTGTGTGTGTGTGTGTGTGTGTGTGTCTTTGTGTGGCCCCTTCTTGAGTAATCTCCGATGTTTACCCATGATGATGTTTATGTGCTGCCAGTGACTTTCAGGATGAAGATGATTTTCCCTGTGATCACCTGCAAGACTCTGAGGTATAGTGAGGTTTAAGAATGTAACAGTTTAGAAACAGTAACCAATATATGGAAATAACAGTCAAAACCAGTCAATTGAAATGTAGGTTCTGACAAAACCAGGCTGTAAATAATCAGAGCACATAAAATATGGAAAATCTTGAATTAAAACCTTAAAATATGTGTACTTTTACAACTCTAGAGAAGCTATAATTAGCTCTGTTCTATCTCTCATAACCAGAAATATATAGTCAATAAAGTAGATTTCTGCACATCCAGATACATTTACTTACAGGTTAGTATAGAGCCGAGTTTTCTGTCATTTGAACCTCATCTGCAACTTGTACATAAAATGCAGCAGTATGATGTTTAACCCCTTTATATTCCCTGGAACCACTGAACAATATCTCAAAAAATCGTGATGTGCGTATATGCAATAATCACGTCACAGAATGTGCAATGTCTTGTTTAATGTAAACATTTAAAACATACACAAATTCACACTGTTCTTATTTGTATGACAGAGCTTCTCAAGCTAGTTTCTGTCTACTTAGTATAATTAATTTTACTGCAGTATAGGAAACACAAAGTGCTTTATTAGATCATAAGTTGGATCTTTGACACTTTGTAAATGATAGATTCTCCAAATTCCATTTACCAAATATCTTTGTTTTTTCATTATTTGTTTCTTTCCCATTTAGATTTTTAGGCGTTTCTATTCATTTTCTTGTCCTTTAAAAATAACACATTATCAAATAGTATGTTCTGCATAATGTTACCAGACATTATGGGGCCCATACATAGTGAAAATATTTTATCTTTTTATTATCTGCAATATATATTGCACAACAACAAATCATGCCAATTTACCATTTAAAATGACATATTTCAAATCTTTATTTAAATGTTGATACTGATTAGTAATTTATAAATGAGAGATTCTGGATAATGAAGCCATACTGATCCAACAGTAAAACAATGACTTAGTATTTCCTTCATATAATGGATATAAAACATAAGCGATTTCCTCATTTTGAGACCCACTAATATTTACTGATTATTAATTCTTGGGAGATGTAACTGACCTAATCACTAAGCACAAGGTTTAAAAAGAATTGCACTGGTTAACTACGTATCTTTTAGGAGGGTTTTAATTTATTTTACTCCTAAATGTCTGTTTATTCCAGTATGCGATCGTACATCAGAGCATTAGGACTTTATTCAAATTCCCTCCATAAATTTCAGGAAAATGTTATTATTCTTCTAAACTTTGGAACTTAATTTCACTTCTCATTAGACAATCATGGTTTTCACCATGATTTCTGAATAATGTCAATGTAATTAGCTTTTGACGGTTACTGAACTTTATGCTGCTACCTCAACAAACATTCTCCATAAATAAGCTTTTGTGTGTGTGTTCTTATTATTGTCATGTAATTTTCACATAGAGAGTTCGGTTCATAATAAACCTGAGTGTTACAGTGATAACATGTATCATGTGTTACTGTGCTTCTGATGGTAGGGGCCTTGTAATAAAAGGGTCAAACCAGTGGACCAGAAGTAGTGAACTTTTACAGGCATTATAACACCAGTGAAGACCCCTGCCCTGAAAGCGCTTGGGACAGTCCATCCCAGGTAAACTTGTCTGGCCTTGCAACATAATTTCTTGCCTCATTAATCAAGAGTGTCACACTTAAACCTTGTTTCTCCAAAATAACAACCTTACAGAAGAAAAAACGTCTTACTTTACAATAGAAGTCATAAAACATTTAGCCCAAGTCATTTTAGAGCATTTATTGGTCCACATTAATTAATACATTACAATTGCAAAAACAGCACAAATGGAGATATGAGGTTTTTGCATGACATAATATTATATTTCATAACTCTGTATGTACATGTTTGTTAGCCTATCAGGGTCAGGTTCAATCTCTAACTTCCATTTTTCCTGAAGCACCTCCAGCGGTCCATCAGCCTTCCGTGCAAGCCCGTCCGTTTACCCCCCAATGCCAATCCGCTTTTACGTCGAAGGCCTCCCTCGTTCCCCCCCGGCACGCTTGTCAGTTGTGGAGTGACACAGTGGACAGCATGAGCCCAGGATATGAGTGCCAGAGATTAGAGGGCAGGAGGTATGGCAGGGCTGCTTCTGTAGATTAAGATCAGCAAGCAAGCAAACAGCCAGTGTCAGCCCAGCATAAAAAAGTCCTTACTCTAAATGCTACATTAAGGCCATGAGACCGAGGGATGATGAGTTGTTTGTCAGGCTAACTCGCTCACTTTACAGCTTTTATTGTGTTATGAAACAGGAAGTGAAGCTGGCTCCAGAAAAACCATGTTCTCTTTTGGATTTCATCGATCCTTTCCAACTTTACCACAGCAGTTAGCACTTACTTGGTGTAAACATTCACAGCTATTTAATGGCCTTTAAAGTGCTGTCCCTGAGGCAGTATTCCTCATCCTTGTTCTGGAGTCAACGTGCCTACTTTATTTATTGTTTTCCTTTGTTCCAACACCTTGATTCAACTAATCAGCTCATTAACAGACCCTTTCAGAGTTGCAGGGGGTGTGTTAAAGCAGGGGATTTACTAGAATGTCAAAGTGCTTCCAGGATCAGGGTTGAGAAACACTGGCTTCATCAAATGTTTGAGGACTTTCACTGCTTTTTATAATGGATAAGATGTGGTTTTTGATATTTTTATTTCTTTTACTAAGGAACAACTGGGTTTGAATTTCCTTACAACAGTTGCTGTTTAGTGAACTTTGGAAATATCTTTTTAAACTAGCTAGCTTCATCACAGTATCTTACTTGGTATGAGTTGAAGGTTTGAGTTTACTACTGCTAAAGCAAATTTCTCATTCAATAAAAATAGGTATGCTCAAATGGATTTGTTGCTGCCTTGTATGCAGGTCTTCTTTACTGCTGAGACCCAGTTCATGAAATAAACAAAGATATGAACACAAAATCACAGCTACTGTCTGGGCTAATCTCAGATAGAACTACAAAGATAGAAATTTGAAAACAAACAAACAAACAAACAAAGCATAAAACAATGAATAAAGAGACTTTTTCCAGAACTGCATACTACAGTCAGTCTGACCAAATACAGACTAGTGCATATTCACCCATATATATATATATGTGTGTGTGTGTGTGTGTGTGTGTGTGGTGTGTGTGTGTGTGTGTGTGTGTGTGTGTGTGTGTGTGTGTGTGTGGACTTATATGGACAAGTATTTGGTTTGAGTGGGTATATACATATGTATATGTAAAGCAAATAGTTGTCCACTTGAGAAGGAAGACAAAGCTTATCGGGAACATATGGGAAATATTTATTGAGCTCTCAATATTTGTCTCTCAGTAGGGCATCAGGTACAGACGTCTTGGAATGGAGTTCTCAAGGTTTCTGATGGTCTCCTGTGACAATCCATCCCATGCAGCTTGAATATTCTCACTCATTTCCTGTAGATTTTGCAGTAGATTGAGGCACTGATAGTGTGCCTTCAATCAGGGATAAATCTGGCAGTGTGTAGACTGTTTGTTGGTCGTTTCCTTCAAGACAACAGTGTGACTCACCGAAAATGACCCTCTACCATTCTAAGTGACTCCATGAGAGTCTCACATGACACAACTGCAGTCTTTGGTGACATGGTGTTAATTCACAGGGAAGTCATCATAACCGTCTGCGTGCATGTCCTGCATCATGCCATCTGCCATTGGTGCTGGCACTAACAGAATGACTCATGAAGGGCATCATTGCTTGCTGAATGTCTGCAATCTTGGCTGTTGGGTCACTTTGCACATATTGGACAATCTATCAGTTATCACTCTCTGTGGTTCATGTAGGTCTTCCATATCCTTCATGTCACTGCTGTATACCTTGTTCTGTCCACTTCTGCCAATTGCATGGTATGTTAAAATTTGTATGACCAGTAGGGTGTGTGTAAGACTTTCCTGGAACCCTATGATATAACCCCCCTGAAACTCTTCCAACAATTCCTTTTGAACTCTTCTCCATACTTTACTTGGAAAATGAGTGTAGAAACACTGATACTAGGTGCGTATTACTCTGAAGGCAGTATTATTTCTTTGTGCCATGGATTCCATAAGATGTTGGAAAAAAAAACATCTGGTCCACATTGTCATGAGAGATATGAGATGCTAAATGTATTGGGTCAGCGTATCTCCTGTTCTACCACATCCCAATGGCATTCTCCTGGATTCAGTAACTGGGAATGCCACTGAAGAATACCCATGAAATTGTCCTGTTCATGAAACCAGTATGAGATGACTCTTACTTTGTGACAAGCTACTGTATATTATCATGCTGGAATCATTACCCCACCTCCACCAGCATGAACTGTTGACACAAGGCAGGTTAGGTCCATGAAATCAAGCTGTTGGCACCAAATTTAGACCCTACCATCTATAAGCCTGAACAGAAATCAAACCCATGCCACTTTTTGCATTGCACTGCCACCACATCATTCAAACCTTTTTTTTTTCACACCTTTTTTTTGCATCATCAGCTGAACCGTCCCAGATCTCTAGCCCTAGTTTCTCGGGTTACTGTTCCTTGCCTCAACCACTGTGAGTGTGGTCTGCACTTCACAAGTGATCTTTTTCATGATATTTTGAGATGCACTATTACCAGCGAGTGAGCATCATTCTAATACATTTCTTGGTGATTGTACATGTACTGTAAAATGATGAATGGAATTGAACTGTAATTAATGTAAAAGCAGGCTGATATAAAATTCTGTATGTAATAAAAGCCGTTCCTTATCAGGATCTCATCTATTATGCAGTGTTAGCCCTGGCCACATAGCAGGCAAAAGCTTAATGATGTGCCTTAACCACTGAAAGACACACTCCATCACAGAGTTTTCACACCCAACATTTTGAACAACACTCAAAACCCAGTGTCAGCATCCCTTGTTTCAAAGCTTGCTAACAGTCCCTAATCATTACAGTTCTAATCATTTATCCTAAAGTTCATGGTGAATTTGTAATTGCAAAATGTTGGGAAAATACTTGTCCTCCCAGCTGATGATGTACTGATTTGAGAGATCTGCATTGTTAATGCCTATACTGTACTTTTTTGTCAACATGTATTGAAGCTCCTGACTTGTTTTGCACTGTAGGTGATATATGAATTGACCCAGGGAGAACGACAGCTGATAGAAGACCTCAGTTTAGTCAAGAAGGTATGCTGCATATCTTGCTTCACAAGTAACATCTTACCCATGTTCTGCTGGTAAACAATTTGAACTCCTTTGTGGTCCCAGGTTTACTATGAGCCCATGCTGAAATTGGACATCATGACTGAAAGTGAACTGGGGCAGATATTTGGAACTCTAGATTCTTTGATTCCTCTCCATGAAGGTGAGCATCAGTAGTTTCATCTAGTAGAAGCAGAAATCCCTGGACTACAATTTAATCTAGTATTTTTTTTCCATCTGCTGGCTCGTGTCTGTGTGCAGATTTCTTGGCACGACTGGAGGGGCTGCGAGGATCAGAGAAGACTGTGGGGGAGGTGGGACCAACCCTGCTGGATTGGGTGAGTGTTTCCAGGGAAACGCTACAAAGTGAAGATGTAATAGTTTCAGAAACAGACCTTGAAAAAAAGCGTTTAGAAACCAACCACAGTATGTAGTTATGTGAAAAGATTAGGACACCTCATGAAAACCTTGGTCTTTTGGCTCTTTTTTAACATAGTTGAACAAATGGACATTTGAAATTTCATTTTAACAATATTGAGGGAAGACGTCAACAGTTATAACATGTCATGACATGTTATGACCTATATGTCCATGCATCTACCATCAGAAATAGATGAAACAAGTTTTTCATGGGAGTGTGCAAGGAGGAAATCACTGCTGTAAAAAAAAAAATGCCAGAACACCTAGACAAAGATCAGACCAGAGGACCACCAACGAGGAGGTATTTTTTTGTTGATGGGTCATTGTTAGCACTGAAACACTGAAATGGTGGTGGCACATTAGTACACTAGTATGAGTGGGGTCCTGACTATTGAAGAATGGGGTTGAAAGGAAATGCAGATGGACTACAGTCTGTAATACAAAGTGCTCTATAGTAAATAGAGCTGATACAATGGACAAGTAATATAATTACTAAGAGGTTTTAATGTTATTGTCTGTTGATGTTCAAGGTTCAAGGTTCAAGGTTCGGTTTATTCGTCACATACATAGTTATACACAGTACAACCTGCAGTGAAATGCTTTTTTACAACTGTCTGCACCCACAGATCAAAAGGGTTGAAGGGAGAAGGTGGGAAGAGGATAAACAGAATAACCAGTATAAACAGAATAAACAGAATAAACAGAATAAATATGTGTAATCTAAGTATAAAAATAAATAAATAAAACAAATAAGAAGACTAACTAAATAACTAAAACTCTGGGACTGATTATGAAGAAGGAAATAATAATAAATGAGGTAGGTGTGTGAATAGTTCCAGTTGTATAGGAACCCTGAGAGATGAATAAAGTGTAATGTGCAATGTTTTGCTACATGATGTTGTATAGATAGAGTGTTGGTGAATATGTGAGTCCGTTGATGACTTATGAGAGTTCAGTGTGTGAGATGTGGGATTTGGGCTAAGAATGAACTTGGATCTGGTTCAGAGTTCGAATAGCCTGAGGGAAGAAGCTCAGTCTCATCCTTTCTGTGGTGGATCTCAATGAGCAGAACCACTTTCCTGATGGCAGCAAAGTGAAAAGCCCATTATTGGGATGACTGAGGTCCATCACGATCTTCATGGCTTGTTATAGATAGTCTGCAGTTGTATACTATGTATGCGACATATTTTCACCCTGCTCTGTTCAACCTTCCCAGTTTCCTTGCTTGGAGGCCTACATCACCTACTGCTGTAACCAGGTGGGTGCTAAAGCTCTGCTGGACCAGAAGAAGCAGGTGCGTCGCGTGGAGGAGTTCCTGCGCCTGTGCCAGGAATCATCCTTCAGCAGAAAGCTAGACCTGTGGAACTTCCTGGACCTGCCCCGCAGCCGCCTGGTGAAGTACCCTCTGCTGCTGAAGGAGATCCAAAAGACCACTCCACCTGACCACCCAGATGAGGAGACACTGCCACAGGCTGTGAGTTTCATCCAGACTCACTGTCAGCAGCAAAAGGAAAATGGAGAGCTTGTTTATTCTGCTGTTAGAGCGTCCATTAAGTCTCTTCATGTTCCATATCGATCTCTGATGTAGATCAGATTTGTGCACTGGCTAAGTAAGTGTCCTGCACTCTCCACTCTCTGCAGATGGAGCTGATCCAGAGTATTATTACTGAGGTAAACAGTAAGACCGGGGAAGCTGAGTGTCAGTTTTATAGACGAGGCCTGACATACCCAGAAGAAGGCCAGAGAGTTTCTGAGATTCAGGCTTCACGCTTCCTATATTGCCACGGGGAACTCAAAAACACCAAAGGACAGGTGAATTCACTTACTCTTCTTAACTTAAACTTCTTCAAGTCTCTTCAGCTCTCTATATTCAACACATGCATGACTGTTTGCTTGTGTTATTTATCAGAATTCATCATTGATCACAGAAAACTGAAACTGTAACTTTATATGAGAAGGAAATAAGGTCAAGGTCAAGGTCAAGGCTTTTTTATTGTCATTGCATCTGAGTACAGGTACACAGTGTAACGAAATTACGTTCCTCCGGGACCAAGGTGCGACATGGAGCAGCAAGAACAATAGGACAACAAAGTGCAAACACTACAATAAATACAATAAATACAGTAAAACAAGTTTCACAGACAGGACAGGACAGTGCAATACTGGTGGTGAGGATAAGGATAGTCCAGGCAAGAGCAGAATAGCTAAAAGTAGATAAAAGCTACACATTTAAAATACATATTTTAATAAATATTATATTTCAAGTAATATTTCATTAGAATGATTCCATATACAACCATGAACACTTAAAGAACCCTGAGTTCTTTGCACTGTGAAAAGGCTCTTCAGATTGATGGAGAATGTAGTGTAGAGGCACCAAAAAGGGTACTATTGTTACGAGTTTCCCATGATGACATTAGTATAACCAGTTTTGGTGCCATATAGAACCCTTTTTAAATAAGTTCCATATAGAACCCTATTCAGATTCATTTCACTTGAAGTGACATTATATTGTCTGATACTATCTGATTAGTTATTTATTCAAACTCAATATTAAGTAATGTAATAATCTTAGATTCTGTGTTTCTGATTTTCATGAGCCATACTGATCAACAGTAAAACAAATGTAATGTAATATGTAATATGACAGTGGTTTAGGTTTAATCATAAATTAGACACATAAATTAACTCCCTATGTAGAGATCTTCACAATTCACAAAATGATGGATTGTGAATCTACATAAAGTATTATATATTTACAATATAAATATACATTTATTCACATATGGAACTCTGAAATGTAGTGCTATCTGTGTTTATACATGGTGTAGTTCACTATATAGGGAGTCAGGATGTATTTGAGATTCCGATAAAAACATGTTGTGACATTAGGGTTTTCACAGAGCTCACTTTTCCCGGTCCACACAACAACACTGAAAAGAGAGTTTTCAGAAACCTCTACCTCCACATTTTCAGTTAGCCAGAATACCTGTGTTTGTGTGGACAGAGCCTAAGAGTAACATGAAAGCTAGCATGAAAGTATTGATAATTAAATATGGCAATGTAATGCATGCTGGGTTTTGTGTGAGAATATTGCTGAATAAAAGCATGAAAACAGCATAAAACCGTGAAATCTGTAAACCTGAGGCTGATGGCTATAATATTCTGCTATGGAATATGATCTATAAAATATACTACATACTATAATCAAAACTGCACTTTCTGCACTTAGAGTAAAAATGCTCTTGAGAACTGCAGTGTGAGTGGGTGCGGCTAAACTGGGGCTGAATAGGAGGAAATATGTCAATGAGGTGGTTCTTTTGACAATTTTCCACATATGAAGTGATGAGTGAATGGTACAGTGAGCAAGTAAACTGTACTTAATATTTACAAGTTAATTCAAACTTGATGTAATTGCCAGCTGACATTTGACATTGGTGTAATACATTATTTAATGGGTTTTCTTTTGACTGTTATTTGTTCTGTTTTTATCCTACAGAATTTGCTTTGTCTTAGTTTACAGCCCCCTGTAATTTCATCCTTTTCTCATCTACAGAAGCTGCACGTGTTCTTGTTCGAGCTGGTGCTAGTATTGACCCGGCCAGTAGTGCAGGACAAGGACAGTATGGTTCAGTTCCAGGTTTACCGTCAGCCCCTGCCTGCTGCCCAAATCTTACTGGAAGACTTGCCCGATGGAGAGGCCAGTAGTTCTGGATCTTTCCGTGGTGCCTTCACTGGCAATGACAGAGGTAATGAAGACTAATACATGAAACTAGGCCCTATTGACTGTATAGCTTGCTTTTTTTGCATGGGTGTGCACAGTTGTCATGCATGTGCACTCTTAGAGCTTCATACTGCACTATATGTGGGTAATGTAATAAAAAAGAAACATAGCAGAGCAGACAGAATACTGCTATATCCGTATGTGTTAGAATGTGTCTACTGTCACAGAGGCTATTTACACCTTGCGTCAGTATGTATTTTCAACAGATCACAATTTCATTTGTAAACAGACCCAAGACCAGTGCTGTGGTCTGATTATGAATGGATCATTCAAGTCACATTTGGAGGTGGTCAGACACGTACCTTGACCACCTTCAACACAAGAGTAAATACAATACATTTACTGTATCTGCATACAGTTGAAGTGCATGAAAGTGAAACCAGGCACAATTATGCTGATCTCTCTGCAGCATGCTGATTGGCTCTTTTTGTTGAACAATGGGACATTTTCTATAACCAGAAAGCTAATTGACTTCTTTTTTCTTGAAAAGCATGACTTTATCCATAACCAGCCAGCTGATTGGCTGTTGTTTTGAAAGGTGTGGAAGTGCTAATTTCCTGCAGAGAATGATTATTTTATTTTTAATTCTGCAGAATATCAGCAAAACAGCAGTAAAAAAGCTTCATGCTTTAATGCCCGTTTAAACAAATTTCTGATATTCGACATTGTTTGCTACACTAGCAGTGACTGTGTGAATTAGATTACAAGATGTAAAACATGGAATATGCTATAAGATTAAGTTCCTAATATTCTCAATCAGTTTCTGCAGATTTTGTGGTGGGGTGGAGTGTTGTTAGCACGTCCAATTGCATCCCACACAATTTCAGTCATGGTGATTCAGCTGTGGGAATGACATGGATGTCAGACAATCTATTGGTGCTCCTGCACAGTGGCCTGGGTTGGTCTCCTTGATCCTTCATGTCACTGGTGAATTCTTTGCTATGGCACAACCAGTACAGCATGCAATACCACCCAAAAATAAAAAAAAGTAAGACCACCCTGCTTCTAGAACCTCTACTGTGTGACCCTTCTCGAACTCTTACTCAAATTGGTTTTGAACTCTTCTCACAGTGACCTTATATATTCATTCAGACACAGCGATAAGCTAAAGTCCTTATTCTTTCTGGGTGCAGTATTTTTGAGTGCATATCCAGACACAAGCCAGACACTAAACACATGTTAATGCAACTTGTAAACAAGGTCACAAGGCTGCTGAGCATATCTGGTCAAAATACTTTTCTGTATAGTTTTCCTAATTAGTGTTTAAGGGAACTTTGAGAATATAAACTTTTGCATCTAACCACATGTTTTGGATAATAATAAATCTCAAAATAAATAATCGCACAAAAAGAAAATACAGCATTGAGATTCAAGGTGGAAAACGGAGATGCAAGATTTCTCCCAGTGATATTCTGGGTGTACATTCATTTCCTGTATTGAACAAATGAGCAAGCAAGAGCAAGAAGAGCCACACACACCATGTCAAACTATGTTGTAACCCCCCCCCCCTCCCCCATCTCTCTCTCTCTCTCTCTCTCTCTCTCTCCTCCTCAGTGAAGAACTGTTTCCGTGTGAGCAGCAGAGGGCGCACCAAGGCCCAGTCACACAGCCTGCAGGCCAATGACTCTTTCAACAAGCAACAGTGGATTTCCTGCCTACGCCAAGCCATCGTCCAATCACGGGACAGATACTCTCAAGCCAACCATTCCAATGCCTCAGCCAGGCTAAGCCCTGATCCTGCCCTTGATCACATTGCTGAACTAAGCCTCAGTTCTGATGTGGAGATGCCAGACACATAGGCTAGGTCTATTAGACATCATATAACTAAGAGGACAAATCACATTTTCCATACTCTCTCCCTCTCTCTTTCTCTCTCTCACCCACCTACCCACACACACACACACACACACACACACACACACACACACACACACACACACAAAATTTACTCCATCCCAGGAACTGGTGACATTTGCATTTTACATACATTTTCTTCTGAAAGTGAAAAATATTTATATGAGTGTTTGTTTTGTCACTCATCTCTGTGTAAGACGAGTGTGACTGATTTGTACTCTGAGCCTTAACCTCCAGAAATACCTGGAGAATGTCTAAAACTATGACGTTAATGAAGTTGAGTGTTTAGTCAGATTATAAGACCAGGTACTCACACTTGTAATATGTGATCCTTATGCACCTCCACTGGTTTATAATGTGATGCAATGTGGACTTTATGTAAATAATAGTACAGTCCACAAATGAAGAGATAAACCTGAACAGATTGAAGAAAGATAATATCATTGTAATCTTCCAAAAAACTTCCAACTTTACAGGAGATGAAATAACCTGAGCTTGAAACGGAAGTCTGTAAAAATATGTTATTCAAAGTAATCAGAATTATAAAATTCTGCCACCGAGTATAGAATGCCAATGACAATACCAGAATGCCATACAATTTAAATTTCAATTTATGTAAAAAAGTGAAAAACAGCAAAAATTCTAAATGATTTTGTGTTACAGCAACATTAAGGGCTGTAGATGCCTCCAGGCAGAAGTATTCCATTATATACTTTTCTAGTTAAGATCCTACCATGCTTGACGTTAATCTATAAAGTTCAAAGCAGATCTATGTGACCTTATTGGGACCAAGAAGTCTTTAGAAATGGGTTCATTAGTAGAGTAGAGACTGATGACAAGAGATAAGGCTATGTTCAGACTGCTAGCCCAAATCCATTTTTTGTGCATTCAGACTGATTTTTGAAAGAAAAGAAAAAAAAAAAACACACATGAAATCCAATTTCTGCAAATCGTAACCGAAACCACATTTGGAGGTAGTTTGAAATCTGATTGCAATCTAATGTATCCAGGTGCATCTCAGTCTGGATGCTCTTGCTGCTAAAATTAGGTGTCAAAGTGTCTTGGGCATCACAGTGTAACAAACAATGACGATGTCCAGTTCAGAGTGACAGAAGTGTGGGCACCCAAAAAGGCTGTGGCACCAGCATGGTTATGTAGCTACTGATGCCTGACCCTTGCAAGTATGTTTTTGATGCCCAGACATATAAATCCAATATGATCACTTGCAAATTACAGTGTGGACATCTAAGCAGATCTAATTTGAGAAATAAATTTGATTTGCCTGCAATCTGAACATAGCCCAAGGCTGCTCAGGTTATCTGCATCTACATTAATGGGAAATGCATCAGTAAACAGGTTTGGAAACAATCATTCAGTGACCCTGATGCTCATGCAGTAGTGTCATATTTAAGAATAAAATAGGAACAACTGTTCCTCAGCTCAACAGTTCCTACACTTTATAAAGATAGAGACAGATGATCTGGTTGGAGTCATCCTTCACCATGGTCTCCACAAGTGGACGAGTTGATTTGTGGCATACACAAAGAGCGCATCTCAGGGTTGAAAGTTTCATCCTTACAATGATGGCAGGCTTTTTGTTGGCATGGATTGGGTTCACTTCCCTGCTATTCTGACTTATTACATTTATCCTATGATGAATCATTTCTGTCCTGATGGGAATTCCAATTTTCCCATCCACAGGGCATGAGGGGTCCCTCAATGGTTTAATGAGTAAGAAAATTCTGTGCATCAAACATTATGGCCTTCACAGTTACCTAGTTGAATGTCTGAGATTTTGGGCCAAACAGTGTTCATCAAAACACCAGCTGAGGCAGGGCTGGGCGATATGCATTTAAAAATGATTTACTGATATGTTTTCGATGAATGGCGATATACAATAAATGATACGATACATAATGTGGAAAATTCTACGTGAAAAAATCACGACACCCCGTGAAATCTTAACCCCTTCAGTGTGTATGAGAGAGTATGAATGGAGGGGAACAGATTAGCTGAGAGCAGGAGGTGGAGCAAAATAAAGATTCTACAAAGTTGGAGTTGTTTAAAAACCTTAAAACTCGATATAAACATATCATCTTTTTGTATCCCAATATCATAATATATAAATATTGATAGCTCAGCCCTAGCTGAGGGTACATCATTTAGTATAATGGTGTTCTTTCCCTTCAGCGATGTGCACTGATGGGAAGTGGATGGGCTACGGTGGTGCAACACCATATTAAGACACTTTTATGCTGTTTTTTCCTTTAATTTGTCACTGATCTATATTGAATGTCGGACATTTGATGGTATGATTTTGTTGAAAGTTGATGCTGATGTATTGTACCATAAACCTGAAGAGTAGTGAACATAAATATTTTATTATATATTCTTTTGTTTTTTGTTTCTACTGAACTGACAGTTTGTGTTGACCAATTCAGTTCTGAGGCTAATATGAGAAAGTAGCAGAGAATATGAGATATTTACTTTTGTATGATGAACCCTGTTATGCACTGTTGTTATTATGTAGCGCATAGACCTATAATTCAACTGGTTTATATAAAAATATGCATAATTTTGTACTTATGAACATGTTTCTTTATTTGCATATGGGCCCGCCACTGTGAGTTATGGGGTCCAGCTCACCAGTTTAAGCTTCTCCAGCTATAGTGAGAAGGCTAAGTATAGACGGTCGCACAGGGAGAGAGGAAAGATTAGCGGTGATTAAGGGTCACTCTCTGTAAGGTGGCCAGGTGAGCAGCAGCCTGAAGTGAAAGTGGGAACATCTAGTGACCAAAAACCATATCCTTCTTCAGAGAAGTTCTCTGCAGAAAAAAGCAGATGTTGGATAAGTGACTTTCAACTTCTACTGAAACGCAAGTGGAGCAAGACCACTGGAGCCAAGACTGTGTGAGTAATGTGTGTGTGGTTCTTTCTTTCAATTATTATGAGCTTTCTTTAGCTGTATTTGGAATACTCCATATTCTACCTGCTGTGGTCATGTTTAAAGCTATAATTCCCCCAGAAAATGAATTTTGACAGACTTTAAGTTACATAACACACTTCAAGATTGTGCAGTAAATTATGTGTTGATATTCAGTAGTTATTGCTTTGCCAATAGACATTATTAGACCTTCAGAAACCAAATAATGTGAACAAATATTTAGTTATCAAATCATTCAACTGACCTTGACAGGGAGAGTTACTCATACTTTCATATCTCATAATAGTGAATTTGAAAATATATAAAATAAAAATATAAATATTGTTATAGACAGTGGATGTTTGTTTTTTATTGGTATTCAAATAAAATGAATTAAAGGGTTGTGTAAGTTAGCAATTTTCAATATGGTTGCCAAAATCCTGAATCTCAAATAATTTGAATATTAATTTTACAGTTTGTATGAATTGCTTGAGTATATTGATCAGACGGTGTTGACTTTAAATGTCACTTTAAATGAAATGATATCATATATAAAATAAAATACAATGGTTATAATATCATCACTGTTATGAAAATCACTTTTTTAAATGGGTCAACAGAATTGCTACAGACAGACATGAAATAAAATCTTTTATATTTACTCTGTCTTTTTTGCCATTTTGGGAGTTTTTTTTTTTTGCATTGCATTGAAGATATCCCATGATTTTATTTCTATGCAAAAAAGTATCCAGTATGATAACTGTAACTGTTGGAGATGATGGAGATGATGAAGATGATTCTAAAGCTGAAAATCACCAAGAATTAATTATTAAGTGATTATACATTTTACCATAATTATTTATTAATATTTATCATATTTTCAGTGTGGCATGTTGTACCACATAGTACCAGAGGCTTGGGATTATGGGTCTGATCTGGTCTTTGTGAGGAGTTTGGTGTGTTGTCACTGCATGCCGGTGGGCTTCCACCCTAAACAGCATGAATGAGAAAAGTGTGTTTGGTATTGGTGCTCTATCCAGTGGGTATTCCTGCCTATCCAATTTTATGTGATTTCAAACTTGTCACAATTAGTGTAAATTAGTAGTTGTGTAAAAATAATTCTGATTAAAAATATGAAAAATCTGAATTTGAATGTATAAACAGGAATCTGTTTCTTTACAGGTGATTCAAGCCAGTGTTCCCTGACGGCTCCATTCATACTCATCTCTCTCCGGTCTGCCTGGCTTGAGTATACTCTGCATTAGGGCCAAATGCCAAGAGCTGCCTCTGACCACATGGATAACTCCTGCCAGGCACTGTGCCGCTCTCTGCTGAGCCAGAAGGGCCTCCAGCATGAAGGCACAGACATCTCCCAGTCGGTGCTCTACACATCCCTTATGGGCCTGTTGCTGGTGGCCGACAGGGAGGTGAGACACACAGAGCTTTGCTCTAAATGAGTTTGTACAGATGGAGTAGAATGCTTTAGTTATGCTAGCCAAGCATGGATTCACAGGGGAAGAGGAGTCAAATCCCCCCCAAAAATGTGTTTCTTTTGTTAACAAAAACTTGTTAACTATACATTATGTCCACATTGTAAAATTGCCTCCACCTGTAGAGACACCCAGAGGAGATCCCTAGCCCTCCCTTTCCCTGCCAGATAAACGCCTTTGCTCTTGACCTCAGTGATGTCTAAGTTTGTGTCTTCCCTGCCTGAGATAATGGGATCAGAGATTTATAAATAGAAATATCCTAGACAGGCCCTGTTCCAGAGTGCACTCCAGAATGTGCTCCAGGTGAAGTATAGCTTTTAAGGAATATTTTAAAATGGTATAGAAATATATATGTTGTACAAGTAGTTGGAATTTATTCCAAATATTGATCAGTATTCTTGAATCTTTGAAACATTGTTACAGATTTTGAAGAGATATTAACAGAAAATCATTAAAAATGAAAAAACGTCTTAATAAAATTAAAATCCAAAAAACTCACTCAAAGGGTTTATATAATAAAGCTTTTTTAAATAAAGAGAATGTTGTGACACATTTTAGCTCTGCCCATATATGGAAAAACTACAAAAATGGCCTATGGAGAATTAATTGTTACTCTGAAAAAGAACATATTTACATAAAATATTTGACTTTTAGTTTAAGAAGTGTTGTCATAAGACAGTCAGTTAAAATTGTTATAAGGTGCTGATAAAATAATAATCATAACAATAACAACAACAACAACAATAATAATAATAATAATAATAATAATAATAATAACAATAATAATAATAAAGCACTACAAGATATGAATACATACATAGCATACATCAATTCAACTGTTTTCCAGCATTCTAAGAAGGTAAGAAAGAGAGGGCCAAGGTACAGCAGAGTCTGTTCATTTCTCTGTTTCATATAACTATCTAAACCCAGTAAATCTTTGATGAGAGTACAATCAGGCTTATAT
Source organism: Acestrorhynchus altus (assembly GCA_034509495.1). Lineage (NCBI taxonomy): Eukaryota > Metazoa > Chordata > Actinopteri > Characiformes > Acestrorhynchidae > Acestrorhynchus > Acestrorhynchus altus. Next base: position 17,721,428 of record CM067518.1, read on the forward strand.
GAGCAGGAAAATCACCACACTGTGCAAAGCACTGGCCCAGAAGAAAGATGTACCCATCAAGTGGTGTAAGGAATGGAGACTCAGGGGACACTAGGACCTTCTACAATCTTCTATCCTCTTCTACAAGCAATAATAACAGGGTGAAAATAAGAAAGTTACCTTGAAATAATTACCTACCTTTATTATAATTAATAAATCTTAGACAATCTTATATGTTTGTATGCTCACCATTGCTGTGTTTCGACCATTTTGATGTTCTGAGGTTGGATAGCTAAAGTTTGGTATTAAATTGTGGAAAACATTGCACATTGCATTTTTATGATGTAATTTTCTGAGTATTATTTATTTTTAATCATTTTAATCCAAATATCTTCCATATTTTGAGCAGTTATTATTGTTTTAGTTATTGAAATTATTTAAAGAAGTATTTTAAAATGTTGAAATTATTCCACAATTGGAACATGTATTAAAAATTAAAACAGGTGTTCCAGAGGTTTGATCAGTAATTCCAAGTTTTAAATGTGTATTCCAAAATTTGAGCAGATATTCCATGTGATTAAAAAGTTATTCCAGATTTTGAACAGATATTCCAACCCTTTGATCAGTATTGGCATTTTATCAGGATGGGCATCGGTAGTGTAAGCTCCCTTGTTGTTATAGGTGCCAGTACAGCTGTTTTGATACTGTACACGTGGTAGTTTGACCAGTGTCTAATTTTGAAGTTTATTGTATAATATTCATTCCACAGAGGGTGTTAACTTTGGGCAGTGGACAAGTTGGATTGCAGAATGTGGGGAATACAGTACGTTGTAATTCAAATACGTTTTTGAATTTTTGAATTGTTTAAAATTTAAACAGATTTTCCTTTCTATGTATACTCAAAATCTCATTCTCTCTTTAAACACATGTGTATGCTGTCACTGGCAGTGTTTCCTGAACGCCATTGTGCAGTGTCTCTCACACACTCGGAGTCTTAGAGATTACTGTCTGACTAAGGCCTACCAACAGGACATGTGCTCCAGCCAGGAGCCAGAGCTGATGAATGGTGAGCCCATATTTACACTAATCCCTTCTTTCTCAACCAGTTTCACAAACCAAGCCATTAACTGAATAACTTCATTAGCTGATTAATTAGCCACTGGGTTGAGTAGGTGAAGTGACCTGACTGTTTATACCTAAGCAAAATGTGCACATTCAAAATATTATATAGAACCATGAACACTCAAAGAATCCTTTGCATGAATAAAGTGATCTTTGCATAATGAAAGTGTTCTTCAGATTAATGCATAAAGTTCTGTATAGGGTTCTATATAGGACCATTATGAAAAGGGTTGGCACCAAAAAGGGTTTGACTATTATTGCAAGTTTGGAATCGTAACAATAATAGAACCTTTTTGGTGCCATAAAGACCCCCTTTCAAAATGGTTATATATAGAACCCTCTACAGTACATTCTATGTCAATCTGAAGTTCTTTTTGAATGTTCATGGTTCAAAAACCCTCATTTTTAAATGTATAGTTACTTCCTTTGTACAGCTTTCTGGACTGCTGAAACCCTCTGTCCTCAACTGTTTTACAGAATTCACTAAAGTTCTGGAAGGTCTGTGGGATGTAAATGAAGCAGCTCTTAAAATCAATCCTGGGAAGTTCTACCGTGTCTTTAAAGAGGCAGTGCCTTACTTCAGTGGTTACAGGTGTGTATTATGCTGAATTGAGGCTGATTTTGCCCCTTGTGTCCCCAAATCTAATCAAATGCATTTGCATTCTTTGAAGACCATTGTTTGCTATAGCTCCCATTACCCCACAACCCACTCCATCCAGCATGTTTATATCAAATCCCACACTCCTTCCACCTTCCGGTCTCATTAATAGATTATGTATTAACATAAATAAAATTATCATTTTCACCAGTTAAATAAAAAACAATATAGTAATATATATATATATATATATATATAGGCTCTCTCTCAATCTCTCACTCTCACAGTCAGCAGGATGCTCAGGAGTTCTTGCGTTTCCTCTTGGACCAGCTGCATACAGAAATAAACCGCCGGCCAGCTCAGCGCCCCTCCATCACCACAACTGAGACCACCTACACCCGATTCAGGTACACAGAGAAAGAAATCTTAAACAGAAGCAAATCATTCACTCACATAGTCATTCACTTTCTAATCATTCATTTCTAATCATTCACATAGTCATTCATTTCTAATCATTCACATAATCATTCATTTCTAATCATTCACTAGGATTTCAGAGGAGGCCTGTGCTATGTGGAAGAGGCATCTTGACAGAGATAGCAGCGTGATTGTAGGTAAGCACTCTTTGTCAGGTTGTTGGATTTAAAGATGCTCTAACACAGGTTACTGGACAGTGTAGTCCTTCACTTTGATTTAATCAAACCTATTGGTATAATTGCGCCTGTATGTCTGTAACGTGGAGCTGTGAGCTTTTCAGTTCAGAATTTTTAGCTGGTAGAAGGTGTATAAAATCTATGGTTTATACAAGTGTTTGGGAGAGCATAGAATCATGGTCATATATACATTCATTATCAAAAGAATAGTTGTATCTTGAAGGAATCAGCCGATTACCATCATGCCACACTGTCATGGAGTCATTAATAATGGTACTGACAAGTCTGGTCTTGTTCGTATACTGCTGCAGTCTGAAGAGTGTTGTTCCTGGTCACTTTTATCTTCCTTCTGAATTGCATTGCAGTTCCACACTTCCTCCTAGAAGAAACTATTTATGCAACATTTTTGACCATGAGACAATGTATAATACAATAAAAATAAACTATGCTTATGCTTGTTATTATACCTTATGCTATCACACCATATGTGATATAGTCTGGGGTGTGTTTATATGTGATTGCATTTTGCTTTTTCAGAGGAACATCTACACCCCTAGTTCACTAACTGTCGGCATAACGTGCCTGCAGCTGCCTTGTCTGTGACATGTTATGTTTACTTTTTTTACACACAGACTTTTATGATTTAAACTGCCATTACCAATCCACTATGATCTAGAGTGCTTCAAGGTCCACTGGGGATTCCCGGCCCACTGGTTGAGAACCCATTTTCTATAGTCTATTCTGTCTATACTTGTCTTTAGAATATTAGTGTTCTTGAAAAAATGAAGAATAAATACACAATCAATCAGATGAGTAGTCTAGGTAAGTTCTCCAGTTTCCAAGAGAACTACACATCGTAACTTTTTTTTTCGTGTTTATAGCCAGATCACATTGGGAAAGATGAGAACTGTACTTAAATGATCTTTAAAGCTGGGTGCTGAGGATCTCAGGTTCAAATCCAGGTTATGCTGCTTACCATCAGCAGCCAGAGTCAGAGAGAGCAACATTAGCTATGCTCTCTCTGGGTGGGTAGATGGGTGATCTCTCCCCATATCACAGTGTAATGTTAATCAGCACAGGCATCTGTTAGCCATTGTATTTCCTCCAAATGCGTTGGCTCCCCAGCAATAATGCAATGGTTGCAGTTCGAAAAGGGGCTGTGGCTGACTTTACATGTATCAGAGGAAGCAAGTGCTTGTCTTTAGCTTCCTAGTATTGGGAGCATTGTATGTGATAGGGAAGAGTTCCCAAAGGGTTGCGAATTTGACAAAATAGGGGAAAAATGGGAGGACATAAACAAACAAACCAAATACCAGGTGTGAGAAGAACGTTTTTGGTTCATTTACACTTAAACCAAGTGTCTAGAGTCAGCAGAATATTTTCATTCCCTATATTCCACCTTCATTGTCTTGAATCTCAGCAATATTTTTCTCTCTCTTTTCTCACAGATCTGTTCGGAGGGCAGCTGCGCAGCTCCCTCCACTGCTCTGTCTGCTCCCACTACTCCAACACGTTTGACGTCTTCTGTGATCTGTCACTGCCAATCCCAAAGGTAACTCACACCCACTGCTCTTTCAAACCCAGGCAGAGATATGTGCCAACCTGCTCTCATCCATTTTCATCTCTGCTGTTTCAGAGGGCTGACTCCAGGGCAGTTGTCACATTGAGAGATTGTTTGGATCTGTTTTCGCAGGAGGAGAAACTAGAACAAGAGAATTCACCTGTATGTATTATGAGTGTATATTTTTGAGTTCAGATGTTCAGACATTTGTGTACATGTGATATGCTGTGTAAATGTATTAATCAGTTACTTTCATTTCTCTGCTTTTAGATGTGTGAGAGGTGTAACCGCCGCACAGAGAGCACGAAAAGGCTATCCATCCAGAGATTCCCCAGAATATTGGTCATACGTATCCTTTACATGTCAACATGCTGGCAGTAATGTGCACTTATTAGGGGTGTATATCAGTACTAAAATTTAAATTAACACTGATTAATTTGGTTGTTTCAACATGATTTAAAAAGATTTACACTGAATAAACTGATGTGACTGAAAGAACTACACCATATTTCCAAATGTTTGTGGTCAACCCTACTAATGAATACATTCAGCCTGTTATGAGCCTGCTGGCAACATGTCTAATGTCAGGCATTGGCTAGAGGGGTATAAAGCCCCCCAGCATTGAGCTGTGTAGCAGTGGAACTGTGTTCTCTGGAATGATGGTGCTCCATCCAGTACTTTTGGGATCAGTTGGCTAGATAGGATGAGGTGAGGTGGTAATCATCCAACATCCTGATCTCACTAATGCTCATCACTGAATTCAGCCAAAGTCAGCAATATTATACAGTAGCACAGAATACATATAGCTAAACATAGTCCACCAATATTTATGGCCTAAAACGTGCCAATATTTGTAGGATGTTATTGTAATATTATGATGTAATTAATTAAATTTATTGTAAGCATTTTGTAGCTGAGTACTCATGATGGAATGTTTTGCTAACTTGCTAATTGTTAACTTAACTAACCGTCTCAGATTTAAACCGGTTCACCATGACAAGGTTCTCATTCTGTAAAAGCACAGTGCAAGTGTCATTCCCTCTCACAGATTTGGACTTGGGACCATTTGGACCAGCTGACTGTGGTGGGTAGGGTGTATGGGCAAATTATGTTCATATATTCATTTCCCAGATGTAGGGGAGAGCACGAAACAATCTGACTGTTTATTTTTGGGTCAATAATTATTGAGCGGGAAAAATATATTTTTTCATGTCACTAGTGATGTGAGACAATCAGAAGGTACCATTCTCATATATGTCCCACATTAATGCTTCACTCAATTACTCTGGATACAGGAGCAAGTACAGATTATATTGATCCTAGTAATCACAAGCCAAAAGAACAGAGAAGGACAAGTCCAGCATAAAATTGACAGCAAAACACAAATGCCAGAGGGCTGGCGAAAGTCAAACAAAGACAAAGAGTGCAAAAATCCAGTAAATCCAAAATACAAACACAAAGGGAAACTAGGTGGTACCCAGGGATGGACTGGCCATCAGGAGAAGCGGGAAAAATCCCAGTGTGCCACTATGAGAGTGAACCTCCCCCTGATGGACCCCCCGCTGACAAAACAATACAGATCAAAAGGGACCCCCAACCCTTAATGAAGTAAGGTACTTTCATATAAACATGGATAAAACCTAGAAAATAATAAATATTATATACAATAAAATAAATTAATAAATAAACATACCCCTTAACATGTTTATACAAACACATCTATTATATAATAAACAAATAAAATAACTATCATGATTTTAAAATATATTCACTAACTAAATTGTTAGTTATTTGTTAATTATTTTCAGGATTTACTGATCACATGCAGCTGTATAACAGGTTACACAGGCCTAATGTACACATTAAAATATCTCATTAGACTGGAAAGCTTCAATGCACCATTTACATTTATGTTGCATTTAACAGACGCCCTTATCCAGAGCGACTTACAAACGTGCTTTGCTGTTCACTCAGAAAAAATCCTTAGCTAGTACATGAGGCTAGATTCCTCGTGCTTAGATCCTGGCGAAAAACAAATTTCAGATTGGGGACTAACGAGATTAAATAAATCTCTATGGAGTTGAATACTCTTGATAGATGGGTATTCAGTCTGGGTTTGAAGACAGTGAGGGACTCAGCTGTTCGGACACACAGGGGAAGTTCAGTTCCACCATTTTGTGCCAGAACAGAAAAGAGTCTGGATGCATGTTTTCCTTGCAGTTTGAGGGATGGTGAGTCAAGCCAAGCTGTACTTGAAGCTCGAGGGGCTCTTAGTACAGCTCGGGTTTTGACCATTGCCATCATGTATGGAGATGCTGGTCCATTTTGTCCATATTTGATCCACTTTGTAGGCCAGCATCAAGGTTTAAAATCTACAGGAAGCCAATGAAGGGAATGCAGCAGAGGAGTTACATGACTGAATTTGGGGACATTGAAGACAAGCTGAGCCACTGCATTCTGGATGAGTTGCAATGGTCTGATGGTCTTCATAGGAAGGCAAGCTAGAAGGGAGTTGCAGTAGTCTAGTCTTGAAATGAATAGTGAACAAGGATGTTATGGACTACTGCCTCCCCCTAAGTATGAGCCTAGAGACCACTAGTGCTACATGGCCTACTGGTGGTCCCTAACCCACAGGTTGAGAAACCCTGCTTTAGACCATAGTTTTAGTGTGAATGTGAACAGAGGTGTATTACTGTGTGTGCAGGCCCAGTGCTGTATGACCTGTATGCGCTGTGCAACCATGTGGGCACAGTGAACATGGGACACTACACAGCTGCCTGTCGAGAGGAGGAAGGCTGGTGCTGCTATAATGACTCATGGTGAGTGTGGTGCTTTTTCCTGCAGTGCAGTGCCCTACAAAACTCAATGGGGTCACACTGTTAGCTGGGATTTGACAGTTTTTGCATAGCAACTAGGGTACTGCTTTGTACTGCTTATGTCCAGTGATGTGCAACATTTTATATGTACCTTTTTATGACACTACTGCACTATATGTCTATAATTGTTTGTGGACACCTCTTCTAATGAAAGCATTCAGGTAATGCACCCATTGCTGACCCAGATGTGCACATGCAAGCACACACACACACACACACACACACACACACACACACACACACATCCTATCTAGTCCCGGTAAAGACATATTGCCAATATAATAGGTGTAAATAAACCTCCTAAACAATGTCAAGTGGACTGGAATGACGATGCTCCATCAACAGGGAAAGGTGGAGATGAGGTGGGTTGATGATAATACAACATCCTGACCTCACTCTTGTTGCAGAAAGCAATAAATTCCTCACAGCAGTGTGCCAAGATCTAGTAGAAAACCTTTCCTGGACAGTAGAGACTGTTACTCCACTAAAAACAGGATGAACTCTTTTTAATATCCCTGATTCCAGAAGAAACAAAGAATGAGCAGGTGTCCTAATACTTTTGTCCATATCATATAGAATTCGGTGAAGGCCACCTGCTGTCCGGTAGTTTGTTTTAAAGCAAAGTGCAGTTTAGATTCTAAACTCTTTTCATGCTCTGATTCTTTTGCAGTGTTACCCAAATATCTGAAGACCAGCTCCAGTCCAGTCAGGCGTATGTTCTCTTTTACCAGCTTAAAAACAGCATGGCCCCCAGGAAATGAATCTGTTTCAACAGAGTTCAGCAGCCAGAACGGCTAGTTCATGTGGCTCACTCCAGCAAGAGCTTTCCATTAGGAACCAAGGGGAAAGTCATTTATGGACTGAGCAAAGTTGAACATAAGCAAATAGAAGGCATCTGGTTCATTTGATCCAATCAATCACCTCAACCTTCAGTTTAATGTTAGTCATACTTTTATCTAACATTTTTAAACATTTCAGTTTTCTACTAGAACACAGTCATTCTGTCCAAAAGACTTTTGCTGCATTGCAGATATTGTAACCTTTTTTTATGTCAGATACTATAGCAGACAGAATGCTAGCTAATACAGTTCTTTATAGATATCAGATGTTTTTTGTGTGTTTCCAAGTTCTTTGCATGCAACACATTTAAAATAAATGTTTATTTATAAATGTCTTCTCTCTATATGACTTGTATAGTAGGACATTAATTTTTTTATATTTTTCTGCTAACATGTTTATTTATTTATATCTATAGCACATCTTATATTTTGTATATTTGTATACGTGCATCTTTGTCTATTAACTGCTCTTAATCTTCTTACAGTGTATTCTGCTGTAACAATGCAAATGTTCCCCCCCTGTGGGATAATAAAAGGTGATCTTATCTTAAAATGAAAAAGTGAAGAATTTGGAGCAGCCTTGTTTAAGTCCTGAAGTTAGTAAGAAGCATGACCTTCTAACAGGCAATTTATGCTTGTAAGCTCTTGTAAGAATTAAAGCAGTTTTGCCGAATAAGCCAGCATCTCTCCACATCAGTGTGACTGAATGAATCTTCATAAGAATAATTTGATCGCAGTTGTTGCTGCTAAAGGTGATTCGATCAGTTATTGAGTTTAGAAAGACATGATTAAGACGCTTGTGTATTTTTTTTAGCAATAAATGAAATGACTACTTGAAAACTGTTTTTATGTTTTTTCTTATATTGTGTTTATATTTATTTTAAGTGTACATGTTTGTGAAGCTGGCACATAGTCTGACACTTGCATTGCTGAATGGTACTCAGGAACACACCAACCACCACATCTTACAGCAGCAGGTTCCTACTCTAAATTCTCTCTTATTGATCAAAGACAGGTGCCTAAATACTCTGTGTGCATGTGTATGTGTTAGTATGAGTGTGTTTGCATGAGTGTGTATGTATGTGAGTGTGTGTATATGGGTATGTGAGGGTGTGTGTGAGAGAGTGTGTGTGTGTATGTGCATGTGAGTGTGTGTGTGTGTGTGTGAGAGAGAGAGAGAGAGAGAGTGAGTGTGTGTGTGTGTGTGTGTAGCTGCAGCGCCCCCTGTTGGAGACCAGTAGTCAGGTGGTCAGACTCGGACTCCCCCTCTGAGGCTGAGCGGATGGTTTATTCCGTTTCCAGGGAGCTCGGCCCAAACTCCACACACACTCTTCACACTCCACACGCACTCCTCACACACTGCTCCCACTGCTCCAGCTTCTCCTCTCAGTCAGAGTAGAGCCTCTCAGACTCCCTGAGCAGCTACGAAGAGCTCCAGACTCACCGGCACCTTTCTACACACTCGACCTGAAGAGCTGCTTAAGACCTTCACACCAGCTTCACACCACCTGTGTGCTTCAGAAAGCGCCATTTCGGAGTGTGTGACCAGCAGCTGCTTCAGCAGGGCTGGTGGAACCACTGAGAGAGCTGCAGATGAGTGTGAGTGTGTACTCTCAGTGGACTCTCCCAGGAAGGAATTTGCCATGAAAGGCTGGTGATCAGGAGCTGCTTTGGTAACCAAATGTTGTGAAGGATCTTGTCTGACTGCACTGACCCAGACACTGAGCTCCTTCACAAGGGATGCAAGCACTGCTGCTCAGCTTCACTGGGCTATGGAGCACAGAGAGGTAAGCAGAGTCCCCTTTTACACACTTCTGACACAACAGAGCTGTCAGTGTTGTGAGGAACTCATGGGCTTGTTTATGTACTGAGCATGCACTTTAAACCCCAACTTCCTTTCACTTAACCTTTAAACTCTAGGCACATACCAGATGTTGCTATCTTCAGGAGATCCTGGGCTTCCCATCTTCAGCTGAGATGTACAAAAGATCAGAAACGGAATATTTGTATCGAACCATCAACTTTCATTCACGCTTTGGTTTTGCATTTCAACACTTTAGAGATCCTCAGATTTAGAAACACTGCGATCCTGTTGGAAGTTGATCGTCCAGAGTGTTTTTTGAGCTGCAAGCATTAAAGATTGTAATAAAGAACCGGAATTGCATTTATTATTTGTGTTATGTATGTATGTGTAGGCTTGCACACTATCAGGACTTTTATTTTGAAACTTGAACACTGTGTGAGCAAAGAAAGCCCCTCCCTTTTCATTTTCCTCTATAATCCAATGTCCTTTTCAGTGATGTCATCAGCCCCACCCCCTCTGAGCAGTCAGAGTCTGTATGCAGGTTAAGCGTGTACATGTGGACAGTGTGTTTGCAGTGTACTTTCCTGAAAGATAGTTTCACCAAAATGACTTCAAATGATTACAGATGTCTAGAAAACAATTTCATAATGAGTAATATTAATTTTAAATGCCTATATTTAAGATATTTTTGCTGTCCGGTATCATGTTTTGCAGTGCTGGTACACTGTGCTTTCACTACGAGACATTTAAGTGCTCAAGTCTGTGATTGTCTTGGCAAAGAAAAGAGTTCAGGCCTCCGTACTGTCTTGCGAAGATCAACAGTACCTTCAACTCCTGGGTATCCCATGCAAGGGGAAAGGAAATGATCAACAGAGCGATCAGAATGCTTACTGTCACACTAATCACCAGCATTGCTGTCATGCACATCTTCATCAATGTCCTTGTCCACCTGTATTATTTACAGTGTTGTTTACAAGAACAGTGAATGGCGTAAAATACTTTGTTTACAGGCACAGGGGCTGATTTGTCAGTTGTGAGACTCTTCTTACCCTCCAGTTTGTCATGGCAAAGTTTATTTGCAACAAGTGGTCCGACAACATGTTATTTAAATAGTGTTTAAATAACGTGTTTAATTATTATTATGTTATTATCTACTGTCTTCCGTTCATTACCTGTAAAGGAAAAAGCCGAGCTGCAGGAGCTCTCTATGCGCTTGCAGAAGGATGGCCTGTCCAGCGAGGCTACAGCGGATGAGCGACAGTGTCACCTGTGGCGTCTGCTCCAGTGCAGTGAAGGCAGCCTGGTCTCAGCTACAGATGAACTGCAGGTGCTTCGCACACAGCAGGCCAGCGAGATGAGAGAGGTGAGACTCCAGATGGCAAGCTGGGGGAGCCGTTGTAAAGCATAGCTAATGATCACCGCTTCCTTCAACATTTTATCATGACCATAAAGTCTTCCAACAAAGAGTTCACAATTTGTTGCTTTTCTAACTGCTGAACATGTCAGGAATTAATACAGAATGTTTTAAGTGTGATTGTAAAGTCTGAGATTTCCCTTTCACTCAGGTGGAGAATTACGTGGAGCACATTCGAAACATGCTGGAGGAGCGCGAATGTCTGACAGCTGAGTACGAACGAGACAACGAGCAGCTCCGTGCTGAGCTTGCACAGATGAAGCACCAGCAAGGTAAGCTTACTATGATAATCTGCTCATGTTCTTGTTGGTTATAGAGTCTTAAGATAAGATCAGATCTATGGGGGATGCTTAAATTGCCCTAAGTATCCCCCATGGTCTCTCCATGTATGTTTATCAAAACTAATATGGATCAGCCACATATGATGATGTCCTGACTGCTGTATTCCAGAGTGCCAGAGTAAGGAGGTGCTGGAGATGCTGGAGCAAGAGGGTCTATCTGAGATCAGTCACAGCAGTGCCAGCGAGCAGGTGGCCTATCTGCTGGTGGAGAGAGTTACCCTCCTGGAGAGGCTGGAGGCTGCAGAGAGGAAGCTTGATACACAGACCCTCACTGGAAACCTCAGGGAGGTCCATCTTCAGGTACTCTTCAACAGATCTCCTCTAATGAACATTGTGATGTTCACAAACTTGGCCAACAAGCTATCTAATGGATTTTAATCTTTTTTGTTTAATCGTTAGGGCTGCACAATATATCGTTTCAGCATTGTCCTCGCACTGTGGGCAAGCATACTATCGATGTTGCAGGACCTGCAGTGTCATTTAAGGCTAAATTGATTTAATGGTATATAATGCTATAAAATATGTGACATGCACTGTTATGATGTTATGTATATGAAGTGCACTGTTATGAATTTGTATTAATCTACTGAGGAGCTGGATGGTCTTTTACGGCTGGTTTATTTAGTATTTTCATTTGAGCGTATGCTGTGCCTTTCTTTGCTCAGCCAGTTTATAACTGGGTTTCACAATTTCAGTTAGAGGTGCTCTCTCTCAAATTTACATTCACACTTGCTGCCATCGTTGTTTAGAAAAAGATAAGCACTCACTCCCTTTAGTTAGCACATACTCATTAACCCCTGCAACACACACACACACACACACACACACACACACACACACACACACACACACACACACACACACACAATATAACACAAAGTTCCAGTGTTTTTTCAGGACTAAATTATCCAGTCACTGTTATATTTTAGCACTACAGAAAAGCACTAAAGCAAGGGAAATTCCTTTCAGTTATTCCTGATAGAAATGCCTGATAAAATGCTTTACTTAGTATACTGTGACGAATGAGCTCGTTTTACATATTATTTGAGACAATTGTAAATTATAAAACGTAGCTCATAGCATTAGTCTTATTACAGCTGTTACGATCTTGTTACTACTGTACTGATTGTCGGTTCACATGTCATCAGCCTATCATGTCTGTCTGATGGGGAAACAAACATTTTTGCAAAAAACGGCCTGCTCTGAGCTCAGATGCTGCATTCAGAAATGTTAAAAGTACAATCACTGACAAATAATATATAAAGCACCAAGATGGAGTGGTTGGCATCAAACGAAACCATATTTGTGTGAATGTGGTGATGTATGTAAGCGATTATTGGGGGGAAAACGATTGAAAGGAGGCTCTAGTACCCCGATCAGCCACCTCTAGCCTGGATACATGATGAAATATGATTGGGTATAAAGGCATACAGGTTCCATATGGTATCCTTCCTGTGTGTGCACAAGCATTATCCTACTGAAAAATTTCAATTGGAAGCCCCATGATGGGTAAGATATGACCACAGGATGTCCTGCATATATCACAGCTCTCAGTACCCATCATATCACTACTAGGGGTGACCGACTGTCATGTGCAATGGCTCCCCAGATCATCACACCGGCAGCTGGGGGCTTGTGTCTCTCAACAGCCGAGGCAGAACTAAAGTGCTCACTATAAGGCCTCTATTTTGAAGCCCGACTGTTGTGGGATCCCAGACAGAACTTGGATTTGTCACTAAAGAGGATACGGTTCCAGTATGGAGCACTTTTTTCTTTTGGAAGTGCCATTGCGTCATCGGAGAGTACCATGTGTCTGGCTCCCAGGTCAGATGCAACAGCTAACAGACCCACAGAGAACATGGCCAATTTTGCTCTCCCGCTGCCCAGGTTTCTTGGCACCACTACAAACTGGCCTGGTCAGAATGGTGTAAATGGTAGGCAGTTTGTTGAAACTGCCATTCAGCTTCTCCTCTCAAAGTCTGCCAACTGGGCAAAAGGTCTATTGATTGCTTTGTAGATGCATATTTAGCAGTCAGAGATCTTTGTCCAGTGTGGTACGTGACTCACAACTAACCTCTTAGAAACTTTTTATAGGGCAGTGGAGGCAGCACTCTTACACCGTATTCAGACCACACCTGTAATCATTTACATATCTGCCCGAGACATAACGGCGAGCTGAGTTTTGCAGCAATCTGAAGGCAGTGAGTGTGGAATATTGCATCAGAATACGATAAAGAATATGAGCTTTTTGATGAAAAACTCGTGTTTAATTATTAAACTGGTGTTTTAATTATTCTGACTGCTCTCTCTTTTGGGAATCAGGAGGAACTGGACCATATCCGGCACACTCTGGAGGAGGAGCTCAAGCAGCAAAGGGAAACCATGCATCACACCAAAGAGAGCATGAACAAGGTGAGGATATCTCAGCAGGTCTGTGGTGCTAGGCCTATGCAAACAATATGGACTTTGATACCATTGGTCTTGTCCATGTATATTGGAGACTTTTGTTATCCAATAAACTTCATGACTTTTAAATCCCTGGTTTGTATCCCAAGGAACAGGAATCTCCAGCACAGAGCCCCTGGAGGAAACTCTTTGGTGTGTGCAAGGCTACACACAGGGCACAGAGTCTTGCTCCTGTATGTTCCTGAACCTAATGAATTTATTTCTCACCAGTTGTCATGTTGAGCAAGAATGAATAATCAGTGTAAAGCAGAGCAGTACTTTGCTAGCATTGTGCTTGAGATGATCTCCTTGGAACAGATTAAACATCCCTCACCTGCCCCCATCCGCATATCTCACTTGGCCTCAAGAAGCCAAATATATTTTCTTCTGCTTGTGCAATTTCTGGCTCCTTCTGGCACCTTCTGGCATGACCACTCTAACTTGGCAGATTCCTCAAGTCTATTCATGCAAACTTACTTTTAGAAGATACTAATCTGAGCTACTATTTTCCTTGTGACGTCTTTTGTGAATATATGGGCCAGTGGTGGTGAATACAGGCACTGTTCACTCTAAAGCATGTTTCCCCATTTAGCTTCTCTCCAGCACATGCATGGTGAACACAAGCATGCACACTGACCTTGCTTTTATCAACTACCTCTTGGGCAAGGATCTTCTGTATTCTCATCTGTAGTGCCACAGTGAGGTATTGGATAAAGAGCGCGTGGAGCGTCAGAAGCTGGAGAGGGACATGGAGGAGGCTTCCAGCAGACTTGCAATGGCTCATAAAGAGATTCGTAACCTGACTGATGAGCTAGATCTGGCCCGGAAGGCCCAGGCTGTTTGTGGTGAGTGAACCATGAATTTAAAGAAATCATTAAATTTCCGAATAACTGATTGTATTTTTTTTGAACATCAAAAACTTGTATACATGTCAGGGCCTGACCTACAGACAACGGGAGAAGAAGTGGCACAGCTGAAGGAAGAAGTGGAAAAGCTAAAACAGTGTGGTAAATAACCATTGAATGTCTAATACTATCCACACAGTTCAATCCTTTAAGCCTCATTCATATTATACAGTTAATATTTAAAGACCTACTATTAATTAATATTTATTTATTTTTTAATTTAATGTTAGCATTTATGACTTGTAAGAACACACTAAATTAATCCTGAATCATCCCCTAGGGCCTGCAGCATTTTTCCATTCTTGTTCAAGGACATTGTGCTTTTGATTTAGTTTGTGAGTTTTCATTTTTACTAGTCTGGACTTTTTGCTAAGTTTAATTTGAAATAAGTAGTAATAGTTAATATTATAATAATATTATAACCTTGTTATGAAACTAATCTAAGTTGTGTAGTTAGGGCCTCTTGCAGGCTCTTTAAAATGTAAGGGCTTAAGAAAAGGCTGCTGCTTCTAAATAGCTCATATTTGGCAGATATGGTGGAGCTACAGAAGGCCAAAGAACGCAATGAAAGACTCGACACAGAGATTCGAGTGCTGAGGGATAGAGTACGCTCTTTGGACAATGAGAAGAAGACTCTTTTGAAAATGGTGGGTTTAGTATTTGAGATTTTTTAGCTCTGACGCCATTCAGAAGTTGCTTAGAGACCATGTATTACCAGCATATAATTTTTGTCATCTAGGATAAATAGGTCACATTATTCATTCAAATTATTCACACATATTGTTTTGTCATTTCTCGTTAGACGCATGAACACATGCACTGAATGAGCGAAACTAATCTTAATACTGTAACTTCTTGTCTCTAATACAGATTGAAAATTCTAAGATACATTCCAATCATGGAGGCAGCACAGAACATGGTTCAAATCACTCTGTACAGGTGAATTAGATGCAATATTAATAAAATGAAGTTAGTTTCACTAACTCTACTAACTCACATAACTATTTGGTGCTCAGGGAAGTGCAATAAATACACGTAAAAGTTACCTTGGAAAAACATAGACTGTACTCTCACCAGCTGATGTCTGTCTCAGGCTGATGGAAATGACAATCCAGAGCTCTCATATAGACTGCTAAATGATGATGAAGAGAAACTCCATAAAAGGTATTTAACAGCTGTTCATGTTGTTTTGGCTTTATGGCATTAACAATGTTGAGTTTTCAATTTGGTTAAAATATTTAAAATATGGAGAGTCTCCTGTTCTGCATAGATGTTTGTATCTTCATTTAGGGCTGGGTGATATATCAATATTTATGTCTATGTTGGGATATAAACAGTGCGAAATGGGCTGAAATTCTTTATATCGAGTTTTAAATAATGTTTACATTACCTGCTGTCAGCTGCTCCTCTACTCTGCGCCCCTTCAGCCCCACTAGTTTTGTCACACATGCCCAATAGAGCATAAGTCAGAACTCTGGCACAAAGATGACATGTATGTATAAAGAAGAAATGAAGATCAAATTTCAGTTTGCGTAAATTCGGTAATTATTTGTGTAAAAACAGCCATTAAGCTAAAATATATTTGGGATATGATCCCTATCGTCCAGCCTGATCTTCATCAGTAATTTAGAGAAGGTGTGCAGGACATGTGTGATGTCCACTGTGTTTGGTTGTGTGCATGGCTGTAGGTGTCGAAGGGAGTCTGAAGATAAGGACTGCCGTCTGCGGGAGCTGCAGAGGAGGCTGCAGAAACAGCAACAGGAGCACGAGGAGCTGGTAGAGAGGAACGAGGAGCTGGAGGCACTTCTGGGAGAGGTGCAGAACAAGGCAAAAGAGGAGCAAGAACTCCATGAGTGTGAGATGGAGGGCTTGCAAAGAAAGGTTAGGATGCTGTGAACCTGTTCCAGTACTTTTTGTTTTATTTATTTTTTATTTCATTTTATGCTTTTTATCCAATACAGTCCTGTTTTATTTACCTTTTGTCCTGGTTGAATTTAAGACATGTTATTGCTATCACAGATTAAAAATTTGGAGGAACAACTGGATAAGAAGAGCACTTCAAAACTAGAGGAAAAGGGGGGTCAGGACAAAGACTCTGAGGTAACCTGTCCAATTCTGTTTGTAGGCATTGTTGTACCATTGGACCTGCACACCTGTCCTGTGCGGAATTTTTATAATACGTTTTATCCCAAAGATAAAAGATGGTGGCGTTCAAGAGAGGCTGACATTTCTTGAGAACCGTCTTGCAGAAGAGAAGGACTGGAGGAAGCAGTTAGAGGTGGACCTAGCTGTAGCCCAGTCTTCTCTCAAAAAAGAAAAACAGGTAATACAGTTATGATCATTTACAGGCGTGTACTATGGTCATCTAGAGCCTCTGATAAAAGAGAGTATGTTGATTCTGTGGTCTTTCTCAGGCAGTGCTCAGAGACCACGAGGAGCTGAAGAGATTGCGTATAGAAGTGCAGAGTTTACAGGCTGCATGCCAGCAAGAGAAATCCCTCAACAAGAATCTCACACAAATTAAGGGAGAAAAGGGAATTTTGGAAGAAAAGGTAATAACCAACGTTGTTCATACTGATTTGAATATTAATGAAGTTTCGTTGTAAATTCTTCACGTTCTGATCCTAGAGGACAAGCACTGTTTGATGTTAGTGTCCAGTTCTGTTTAATGATTCCTTCTTCTTTTTTTTTGTAATAAATGTGAAATACCAAAATGGCGACTCCCCTTCCAAACTAGAAGTGGAAACCTTGAGTTTAAAATATCTAATGCACAGAACCAGTGGCCTTTTTTTATTTTTTTATTTTTTTTTGTCTGTCATTTTGAAGGTGGCCCAGTTGGAGCGGGCTCAAACACGACTTCAGGACAACCTGGCACAACAGACGGAGAACAGTAAAGTGCAGGAGGACCTAAGAGACAGCATGAAGCAGGTGATACAGCTTAAGGCTCAGGTTGAACAGCTGAGATTGGAGCAGTCTGCACTGGAGAAAGAGCACAGCATTTTGAGGTAAGGCACTCTTTTGAATATTATTGGCTGTAATCTTAAAAGGGTTGTGTCATATTGTACTATACAGGTCAGTTTGTTGCTATGTAGGTAACTGTGTACAGTATTTTGTTTTGAGTAGCTACATATCGACGTTCAGATCAAATCAAAATGTGTTTTTAGCGCTCTTCACAACTGATGTCACAGAGCAGCTTTACAGAAATCAAAAAATATAAAAGGTTAACAACACAGGAACAAGGGATAAGAAATAAACCCCCTAGTGAGCAAGCCAACAGGTGACAGTGCCAAGGAAAAACTCCCTCAGAGCTGGAGGAAGCAACCTTGGGAGGAACCAGGCTCACAGGGGTGTGGGGGGGTTAGTTCTGCAATGATTTAAATTTGAAGACTGGCAACAGGGTTCACTGTTTTGTGTTTTAGGGATGAGCTTGTGGAGAAGCGTAAGCAGGTTATGGAGCTACAGACTGAACTGAGCATCAGAGCCCATGAGAGGCTGCAAACCAAAGGCCAGACAGAGCGGCTCAGTCTGGAACTGCAGCACGTAAAGGAGCAGCTCCACAGTGCAAATCAGGAGAAAGCACTTGACCCTAATCCTAAACCTCTTGCAGGAGAGAATGAAGGGCTCCAGGTGAGCCAGGTAAGACTCTGATACATTGTCTGAGCTAAAGAGGAAATTGTTTATCTAAAGGGGAATATTGGTAACACTTTTTAAGGAACAATTATTGTTTGTAGTTAATTACGCTGCTTTAACTTAGAGTTTACTGTGCTATGTTAAAGCAGATTTGGAATCTTTATAATAGATTATAAAGATTGGGATGGAGCACCACTAATTCAATATACAGGGGTTGGACAATGGAACTGAAACACCTGTCATTTTAGTGTGTGAGGTTTCATGGCTAAATTTTGTTTGTAATGTCAGCACACCACCAAGAAGGACAAACCACATCCAACAGGATTAACTGTGGATGCAAGAGGAAGCTGTCTGTAAGGGATGTTCGTGTGCTAACCCAGATTGTATCCAAAAAAATGTCATTCACAAGATGATTTGATGCTGTATTGGCTGCAAAAGGAGGCCCTAGTACACCAAACTAATAAGTCATTGTGGTCTGAAACCAGGTGTTTCACTTTCATTGTCCAACCCCTGTATGTGAGTCATATTTGTGCAAATAATTTGAATATTGCTCTCCCACCTCGGTTTAAATGCTACTTTTACTTCAAATGCCAGTTCTGAATTTTTCAGCTTGTAAAGAAAATCCATGCATACAACTGTCCATGAGGGGGAGCTGTATTTACTACAGCTGTGTAAAATTAAATGACTCTACAAGAATACCAGCTCTTGTATAAGGCACTGTTTTAGGACCTTGCTTTGCAATTGTTGTGCATGTGACATCTAAATTTACATTAGTGTATAATTGGCAGGATTTCTGGATTGCTTTAGGGTTATGTTTTTTAAAATACAGCTTTATACGAATTGAGGCTAAAATGTGCTTAAAATGTTATTATACACACTATATGTCCAAATGTTTGTGGATACCCCCATTGATGACACAGGTGAGCAAATGTGCTTGTCTAGTGTCTGTAGAGAAATATGGCCTCTAGAATAGGACTCTGATGCAGATAAACATGAAGCTGTTGGCTTGAATGATGGAATGATCGTGCTTGATCCAATGTTTTTTGGATTAGTTGGAGGTTTGGGGAGGTGGAGTGGTGATCATCCAACATGATGACTGAATACAATCAAATCCTCACAGTGGTGCATCAGAATAGAATAGAAAGCCTCCCCTGGACAGGCGAGAATATTACTGCAACAAAAACACGATAAACTCTTGATTTTTGAAGAAACATGAGGTGGGCTGTCCCAGAAGTGGGGCAGGCTATTTGGAGGGGGAGTTGAGTGGACTGCTGAGGGCCAGTAGCAGAGGAGTCAGGATGGAGGAGGACAGAGCTTGCAGTGTCAAATCTGTTAAAGAACAGATTAAGTTTGTTGGTCCTGTCCATGCTGCCCTCAGCTTTTCTGTTTTTGCTGGACCTGAAACTGATGATGTTCCTCATTCCACTCCAAATGTTCTGCATACTGTTTGGTTGGAGTTTCCACTCCACAAATATAAGAGGAAGCTGCTTAGTCTCACTGAGAGATATCTTCAGATTCCTCTGGATCATTCTCACCTCCTCCTTGTCTCCTGCTCTGAAAGCCCTCTTCTTTTTATTAAGGAGAGCTTTAATGTCCTTTGTTACCCACAGCTTGTTGTTTAGGTAGCATTGATGTAGTCTGTAATGCATTCTGTAAGCCTGTCAACTTCCTCTATGTGCGGCTAGTCTGTAGTCTCAAAGCAGTCCCGGAGTGCCTCATAGGGGCAACTCTGTAAATGTCCTTGAGTGGCCCAGCAAGAGCCCAGACCTGAACCCGAATGGACATATATGGAAATATTTAAAAATGGCACAGACATTCACCATCCAATCTGGTGGAGCTTGAGAGGTTCTGCAAAGAAGAATGGGACAAACTTCCCAAAAATCGGTGCCAAGCTTGTAGCATCAAACTCAAAAAGACTTGAGGCTGTAATTGCTGCCAAAGGAGCTTCAACAAACTACTGAGCAAATGCTGTGAATACTTATGTACATGCTATATTTTTGTGTTTAAGTAAAATTTGCAAAGATGGGGGGGAAATGCATTGAATCCATAAGGCAAAGTGCTCTGACCCATCGAGACAAGCACGCTACCATACTAAGACATTAGCAACAGATCTTGAAAGATGGTGCCTTGAAGTGTTTGCATGCAACTTTAGGTCTTTTCAGTGGTGGAGAGGTGTTAGCATGGGTATTCTGGTCTGCAGCTGCACAGCCTCATGTACAAGTGATGATATCTGTGTGTTGTGACACATTCCTCCTATAAATATTCAAGATTCCTGTGAATTGGTCAGACCTCAGCCATTAAATTATAACAAAATATAAAGAACAACAATCCGATTGTCAAAAAGGAAAATGGCAAAAATGGAGACATATATATATATATATATATATATATATATATATATATATATAATAAATAGATAAAATATATAAATGCAAATAAATATTAAATAATTTATATTTATTTAATAAGCATATATATATATATATATTTGAGGCTGCAGTCTATTCCTGGTATTGCTTATATAAGGGGTGGCTGTTGATCAGCTGGTGTGTAACTTTGTGCTAATATGTGTTTCCCAGGTGGTGTGTGTGAGGTCAGAGATGAACATGCTGCACTCCACCCTGGAAGAGGAGAGACAGCTGGCCAGCCAGCACCAGCTGGCTCTACAGGCTCAGATCTGCGAGGCCCAGGCACGGACCAAGGTCAGCCAAATTATCCACATACAAACGCACTCCCATACACTCAGGCATACAGGCACCATCTTACAGGCACACAGGACAAATACCATTGAACTGTCTCTTAAGTTGTGAATAGCTGTATTCTAAACTCATCCTAAATGCTCAGTTGAAGTTGTAGCATAAACTAAGCAAGCAGTGTTTACTCTTTGCAGTCAGTGCAACCACTGTGTTTGTCTGGCTACAGGCACAGGACTCTGTCCTTCAACAGAAGGCAGAGGAGAGTAAGCAGCTGAAGCAAGACCTCCAAAGGACGCAGCACCTTTTCACTTCAGCTGAGCGAGAGCTGCGCTATGAGAGAGAGAAAAACCTTGACCTTAAGAGACACAATGCTCTTTTAGACCAAGAGAAGATGAAGGTATTGTACAAAAAATGAATTGTGTAGATTAGATATACAATGGAGAAAGTAAGTATTTGATACACTGCCGATTTTGCAAGTTTTCCCACCAACAAAGAATGGAGAGGCCTGTAATTTGTATGTACACTTCAACTGTGAGACAGAATGTAAAAGTAAAATCCAGAAAATCACATTCTATGATATTTAAATAATTAGTTTACATGAAAAATGTGTATTTTATTGCATGGAATAAGTATTTAATACAATAGAAAAACAGAACTTAACATTTGATACAGAAACCTTTGTTTGCAAGTACAGAGGTCAGACGTTTCCTGTAGTTCTTGAACAAGTTTGCACACACTGCAGCAGTGCACACACTGGCCCAGTCCTTCATGCAGCTCTTATCCAGATCTTTCAGGTTTTTGGGCAACATTGAGTTTCAGCTCCCTCCAAAGATTTTCTACTGGGTTCAGTTCTGGAGACTTGCTAGGCCTCTCCCAGTTGTACTCATCCGTCTTCTTCCTCCAAACATGGCAAGACTCACAGTTGAAGTGAACCTATGATACAAATTACAGAGCACTACATTCTTTGTGGGAAACTTTGCAGTGTATCAAATGTTGCCCACTGTAGCTCTGTTCACATATTGAACATAGGGCTGGGAAATATGGATAAAAAAAAAATCATATCTGAATATATTGTAGCTGAATGGTGATTTATGATATATGATGTAAAAAATACAATGTGAAAAATTAGGACACCCCATGAAATCCTTTAATCTCTTAATTTCTTCTGTATACACTCCTAGTCAGCTTCATGCCAGAGATCTGTCTAATGCTACCTCCACTGTGTGTGTGTGTCTGTCTGTGTCTGTCTGTGTGTGTGTGTGAGAGAGAGAGAGAGAGAGAGAGAGAGAAAGAATGCTAGTGGGGGTGGAGGGAAGGAGAGTGTAGGAGGAGCTGAAAGCAGGGGGTATGAAGAATGAGGAATCTTTGTTTTCTGCAAGATTGATTTGATTTCAAAACTTTGTATAATATATATAAACAATATCACCTCAACTCATATCCCGCTCTGTTTATATTCTGATATCGATAGAAATATCAGTACATTACCCAGTCATAACTCAAAATGTCCTTAGCCAGTTTTATAAACCTGTCCCTGGCTGTTGTGATGAATATTAACAGTGCTGTACACTTCAGCTGTGTGCTGAACTTAAGCAGGCCCAGGCGAAACTGGCCCAGCTGGAGACCAGTACCACAGGGCAAACTGCAGAACTGGAGCAACTGCATCAGAGAACAAGGGACCTGGAGTTGGAGCTGGCCAGGAGCAGCCAGAACAAACAAACCAGCAGCAGCCTCAGGGAGGAGCTCAGTGCAGAAAGAGCCCGTGTGATCTCCGCTGATAAGAAGGTTAGTGTTGAGGGGTGAAGCACTTGTTAATGCATGGTCATCAGGCACAAGCTGATGTTTCACAGAGAATTTAAATGCCTTGCAGGAACAGGAAGGTGTCATTTTGTAAAGTATTTCTGCTCTGGAGGTAGATTTCATCATTGGTATGTTTCAAAAGATATAGAATTTTTTCCTGCTGGTGGGTTGGGATACAATTCCAGTTAATTAACAAAAAAATCAACAGGAAATTGATGATTTGTGTGAAATCCTTTGGCTTATTGTAATGGACATGCAATACTTGCCCAATCCTTGTGAAATTGCATAGGGATTGAAATATAGCTTTAATTCTACCACAATTTTACATGCATTCAAATGTTTTTTCGTAATTAAAAAGGTGTTGGTGCTGACTAATTTTCTGCTTTGGTGCTGCACATTTTTGCTATAAGTTGTTGTATGTTATATATACCTTATGTTATAATATGTGGTATGCTTGTTTTGAGGTCTTGGAGCTTCAGCAGCAGCTGAAGAACACACTGCATCAGTTACGTCTGGAGGAAGCCAGAGCAGGAGAGACCAGCAAGCTGGAAAGAGAAACCAGAGATATGTCTGATAACCTGTCTGCTCTCCGAGCCAAATTGCAGGAGGAACAACTCCAGAGGTGAGCTAGCATTATGCATCATTACACAGTGAATGTACACTTGTCAACAAAAAAATGTTGCACCCAGAAGGAATGAACCAACTGAAATGCACGACTCCGGTGATGTCATGCCAGACTGTCATGGAGTCATTCAGAATGATCAGGTCATCTTCAGGGACACGTCCCACCTTTGTCTCTTCGTGGCGAGGACCAACGGATCTGTGTGGTGGCACCATCTGGGTTTCATCACAGGCACTTTGACAGCTCAACATAGTGTTAATGAGGTCCTGAAACCAGTACCCCTACCTTTTGTGAACACACACCCTGAATCGTTATTCCAGCAGATCACAGAGCAACAGAGCATACTGCTGCTGTCTCAAGAGCTTGCTTTGAAGATACAGATATTATGCCATGGCCAGCTGCATAACCAGATTTGTCCCTGACTTAAATATTTGGGATGCTATTGGACAAGCTATAAACAGTCCACCTATACAGCAAAATCTGAAGGAACCGAGTCAGAACATTTAAGCTGCATGAGATGGAATAACACAACTTCATACTGAGAGAAACTACTTCAGTGTGTAGCTCAGTAAATATTGTCCATATCAGTCTAAACTTTAATATTTTGTTGTTCCTGGTAACCATCATCTTCCTTCAAAATAGCACAGCAACCTGACACTTCCTTCTGGGTGCAACTATTTGTGCATTTTATTTATTTATTTATTTATTTTTACAATGACCGTATATAAATGTTCAGAACCCTGTTTTACACACAGTTTAAATGCTTAGTTGGCTCACCTGGCTCACTCCTTGCATATAGGAAGCTGCTGGAGCAGAGAGAAGAAGAGCTGCAGCAGCAGGTGCGCTCTCTGCGCATGAAGGAGGCCACTCTCTGCCGAACTAACTCCGAGTTCTCTCACCGCTCTCAGCAACTGGACACACGGCTGGATGTACTAGAGAATGAACTGAGTGCTGCCAGAGAGCAGGTTGGTATTCAGAGTGAAGGACGCTGTTCAACTTTGGACGTTTCCGGGTTCAATGCTACGACACGTCTGTTCTGCTAGAAATAAGGGCTTAAACTGGCTAACATCTCGACGAAACTGGTTATCGTAAGTTTGCAAGGTGCTTGGTGTGAGTTATGGAAGTCTCAGTCTGTATGGCTTCTTTATTGCTGACGTCTGGCATCTCCTGTAGCAGAGGCTCAGTCAGAAAACCTGCCACGATCTGGAAGAGCAACTCCTGTCTTCTCATCAGGATTCTGAGAGGCTGCAGGAAGAGCTGCAGCAGGCCCTCCACCAGCTCGACATGAACATCAGGTAGAGACTTTATAGCCTTTTTTTTTCATAATTATACCCAAACTTCTATTAATCACATTATGACCGTATTGGTTGAATGTAGGAGATACAATGAAAAGCAGACTCTGCACAAAACCAAGCTGCGCAGAGCAAAGCAGCTTTTCTTGAAGGCAACCGCCCAACGAGACCTGAGAATTCAGAAGCTGGAAAGTGATCTGGCCCTTGCAACAAGTCTGTCAGAAAAAGTGAGATGCCTCCATGTTTATACATTAGATTAAAAGTATGTGAGACTAGAATCCAAGTTCTTCCTTATAACTGCCTTTGAACTGATTTGGAAAGGAAAAAGACTGGATCAGGACTGTGACAGAAGAGAATGACCAGCTCCTGCTCGAACGGCGAGAGTTGCTGAAGAGGATGACTGAGGCTGAGGAGATGGGGAACAATGGAATGAGAACAGCTACAACCACACAGCAGAGGTATATTAGTCTATACAGGTATATTAGAATATGAAAAACTCATTCTGAAAGCTAAACTGTCCCATTTAAAATTCATTACGTATAAAGTGAAATATTTCAATCCTTTTTCTTTTTACTTTTCAATGTTTCTTACAGTCAACAAAGAGAACAGGCTACACTCATGAGTCCTTTGAAAGAGTACTGTGTCATAGTGTTTCAACCAAACAGTACTATATATAGAGCACCGAAACATCTGTGTTTTTATGAGTCCAATAAATATATTGAAGACTATATGTTTGATACTGACACTGTTTCCCTGATTCAGTGTTGCTTATAGATAAA
The DNA here is from genome assembly GCA_034509495.1 of Acestrorhynchus altus. Taxonomy (NCBI): domain Eukaryota; kingdom Metazoa; phylum Chordata; class Actinopteri; order Characiformes; family Acestrorhynchidae; genus Acestrorhynchus; species Acestrorhynchus altus. The sequence continues at coordinate 17,746,781 of CM067518.1, forward strand.
ATAAAAGAGAAGCTCAAATGATTAGAATTTAGTTTTAATAAATTGCTAATGAGACAGTATTAGCAATCAACAGTAAAATTAAAATGGTTGAAATATGTCTTTTGAGATGCACTAGTAGATATGTGCTCACACTCTACTGCAAACCTAGAACCACAGGTACATTTTTGTGTTTTTTTTTTTTAGATTCATTGTCCCTCCTCTGTCTCTTAGGGTTAAGTTTCTGGAAATGGAGAATAAGCAGCTTCAGGAAAAAACCCTAAAGCTGGCCAATCAGATTGGCGTTTTGGAACGTGCACTGAGAAATCTGCAGTCAGTGTGTACTGTTGAGGTGAGTGTCATTTTTATTTATTCATTTATTTATGTTCAGTTGCTTTGGTGCATTTCTCGAATCATTAATATTTGTACAATAGTTAGTGTATTTCTCAAAACATTGTACAAACAGCACCACACAGTGTATTACCATCAAAATCCTCAGTTCCCATCCCCAAATTAATCATACAAGTCGATGAGCAGGACCGTGTCATCAGAACGAGACTGAAATGGATCCCTATTTCCACTTTCTAGGGATAGGTGATTTTGTTGACTAAGTAGTGGTAGAAACACAGATGAATTTGGATACGTCCTCATCAGTAATGTGCATCAGCACTGGTCACATAAACAAACACCTGAGTGTCTAATCTGTGTTTAAGCTCTGTACATACACACAAACTGAATTCTGGAAAAAAAAAATTAAAGCTCTGTGCTGTTCATGGAATTTGATTATGTTGCTTACAAACATAAGCCTCTCATTAAACTAACGTTACATGGGAAACATCTGAACTCCAGCATCCAGTGGCTTCTAAATACTGGGTTAGCAAGCTGAGCTGAGCAAACATTGTCAGCTCCATTTGTTCCATTGTGTTGCTTAGTATTAGAATTGTGGGAGATTATATTGTCCTTCAGATTCCACCTTAAGATTTGGACTCTTAGGAAAATGACCTAAAACGTACATAGGGTTCCATTGTGGTCACAGCCTTGGTGTCATTGATTATGAACAACACAGCCAAAATGCTTAGCCATGTTATCAATATATCAGTTTATACTCTTAGACAAAAAATGACAAAGTGTGTTTTTTAACTGATAGTTTTAGATTTTGTTGTTTAAAGAAAATGGAAAATAGTTCATCTTACTTTTTGTAACTTATTACTGTATTTAGACTGAATATGTACTCAATCGAAGATCATAGTTTTGGCATTTTATGATTGGTCCTTTTTGAGCCCAGGATATACTTTTAAGTATTTTCTGATGGCTGATGAAGGTTTTGATGATCTGTTCAGCAGAACAGAGTTATACATTACTGCCTGTGGGAGTCTAATTACAAGTGATTGGACAGGATTCACATTCATATTTTACTGTTTGTATTGTCATTTATTAGACAATGTCATTGAAATCTTTGTTCATCCTTTGTCTGAAAGTGTGTTGCTCTTCAAATGAGTTAATGATAAATAAATGTTTTTGACAGGAGGTGAAGAAAATCTTTCCTTCTGGGACACACGGTGATGGTCTGTTGCGGACATCAACTCCAAGGTATACAGCGAGGATTTGTGAATGTGTGGTATAAACAATTTAAACTTTATGAAAGAAATGTGTATCATTCTGTGCTTTAAAATATACAGTACAAATTGTGGCATTCTGTGTTTTGAAATCTTGATGTAGTCCAAAGCCAGGGCTGTGTGACTCGTGGGGACTTTTGGACGCCATCCGCAGAGTTAAAGTGGGGGACCATGCCAAAAGCCTGGAGTCCTCTCTTTCCTTGCCCATCTCCCAGCCCTCAGAGATTGGCTATCTAAACGTAAGCTCTCCTATGGTCCCCAGCGCCACAGTGGATCAAGAGGAGAACCACAGCACAACCAGTGAAGATGCCTGAGGAAACCGCACTGTCTTCATTATTTTATTACAGAGAGTAATAATCCCCAGATTCATAGTCTGTAAGCCCATAAAACGATTAAATTACTGGAACAGAAGTTGCCTGTGCTTAACACAGTTGATTAATTCCTGCCATTAGGATCCTGGTGAGATCAGCTTGCTGTGATATAGCCTAATTTCACAGTTGGAAATGGAGTGAGTAATGACAGAATAATCAGCCTTTTTTAAGCAAATGAAAAAAAGGACTTTCCTTTCCACTTTAAGTTAGGACTGATTCCTTGCAGTGCTGCTGTCTTGTGTGGTCAGTAGCCAGATCATGTAGACAACCATTCCACGAGTGGTGGCCCATTGCAGCGTTTGGCACTGTGGCACTGTGATTGAATATATATATATATATATATATATATATAATTTTTTTTTTTGTTTTGTTTATGTAATGAACCACATTTGCCCATGCTTTTACTCAGGGTCATTGCTGTTGAGCTGAGTTGATTGCCTTTACCACACACATCTATTAGATTAGTGGTGTCCATTCTAGTGTTTGAGGACCCTCAGCCAGATCACATATTTCTTCTCTTCCAGCTAACCACATACCTGAGATTGACTCTGATGTGTTAGGTTCTGACTAAGATTCTGTAGGACGGAAGTGAGAACCTTTGAGATGGAGCATGAAGATGAAACAACGCCATGCATTTATTCATAGTTTGATGCCTTTTGCTGCTCTCCCCCCTTCAGACTGCAGAGTAGAGGATTGATTGAGCTGGACTGATGCAAAGGCAGAAGAAAATGCTCAAGGCTATGAGGAATCTGCAAGCAATACTTCAATGGATATCAAGGCCAAAGTAGAATGTACAGCCTTAAAAAAAGCTGGGGGAAAATTGAGGTACATTTTCTGAAACAGTTGTTACATGCCATGTATGTGTGCTTTTTTTACTTCTTCTTTTTTGAAATACTGACAATCCACGGAGGGAGAAAGGGTGCAAAACTGGGATTAGTTTAAGCACTTTTCATTTGTTTAGAGATTTAATTGTGAAGATGTTTACAACAGAAAACACGATTGCCTTTGTATGTGGTTGAAATCAATGCCTGAATGAATGCCACTGGATTATAAATGTAATTGCAATGGTTGAAAAACTTAATTTACTGTAGGTTTCAACATTTGACAGTTATGCCCAGATGCTCACTCTTAGGGACATGAGATTAACATTCAGAGCTTATTCAAGGCTTATTTAGTGTCACAACACCATTGTAGTATCTTAATTGCATACCATCATGCTAAGCAATATGTCAAAGTAAGTACAACACTATTTAGGGCTGGGCGATAACGATATTTATTGCGATATTGGGATATAAACAGAGCAGAATATGGGCTGAGGTGATATGATTTATTTTGAGTTTTAAAGTTTTTAAATATTGTTCGGTTTCAGTCTTGCAGAAACCTTTTTTCTGCTCCCTCAGTCTACTCTGCCCCCTACTCTCAGGTCCTCCTCTAACCTGCTCCCCTCTGCCCCCTTTTGCAATTTCTATCGAGGGGGCATAAGAGTTTGTGTGTATAGAAAAAATAAAGATCAAATTCCAATATATTAAAATGTAGTAAAAAAAGACAGAAGGATTCCATGGGATGTCCTATTTTTTTCACATTATGTTTTGTATTGTATATTGCCAGTCAGCTAAAATATATTGGGATTTTTTTTCCCACATCGCCCAGCTCTAACACCATTAGAAGTGCACTGATTGCTGTAGTCATTTTAATAAAGTCATATGTGGTTTTAGATGGAGCTGTTTCACCTTTCACATTTCCTAGTTCACTGCGGGTCTATTCTCAGACCATTGCTGCATGTTTTAAAGAGGCATTCCCGAGCCTTGGTCCTGCCTTGTGATCTTGACCACAACACTAGGATAAGGAAAAGTAGGAATTTAAAGTTTCTACAGGTGAGTGATGTTTTCACCCTTAAAATGACTTCACACACAAACCAGTTTACTGTTAAGATTTGAGACAATTAATGAGCCATTTTTGCATATAGTGTTGGGAGCAAAATTAGATCAATAGCTTAGGGTAGCATGGGACCTGTGTCCCATTGCTGCTAATATCAGAAGTCCTTTGGGGTATCGTGTGTAATCATGAGGTCTGATTGATATGAACAGCCTTACAGTGTTTGACTGACTGGTCAGAACGATGGATACTGGGTTTTTTTTGGGTGTACTTCCTTTTGTGCAAATGATCTTACACTGATGGTTCTCTCACAGTATGTACTCAAAGGTAGTTCACACACGTTTTGTACTGTATATTGAACTGCTCTGACCACTTGAGACCGAAGTCTTTAATTAAATAAATTGTTAAAAATGAAGTGCTTATTGTATGACAGATGGTGATGCCATTTATACACTGCTGCTGATCAACTTTAGTCCACTGTGTTGTCATTTTCACACATTCAAATAAGCACTATGTGAAAACAGAACAATTAAACACCACTTTATATGTAACAAATGAACCAAATGATGTATTTTCTTATTAAATGTTTATATTTTTATTCTACAGAGACTAATGCATTTGATTTCATGTTGAGCAGAACTTTGAGCTTTGACTGACATTCTTGACATCAGTGTTCATAAAATACTGTATTCAAAAAAATTTGTAAAGCCAAACATGCACTGTGATTTTAGCCCAATTTGGTTGTAGCCAACTGAATTTCAGATTTTGGAACAATCAGCTGACATTTGACACTTGGTGTAAGAGCTGCGAGAGGTTTGGATGGGTTCCTGGGCATGTCTGAAGTTTTGTTTGATTTTCTCACAGTTTGAGTGGTCTCATCACTACCAGACTACTCAAAATTCATAGTACATCTACCCCATGTAAACAATAAGTAATGATGGCAAGACAACTTATTGTATGGGCAAGGCTAGTGGAGCTTTGGCAACAATTGTAAACCTATTACCATGACAGACACACATAAAAATCATTGGCAAAATGATCAGGGCTGCATTTGCTGTGCAGTAGGAGTAACCTCGTCAATCGAACAGACTACTTTCATACAGTGTGAGCTGAAATTGCAGGCAGGGTCCGTATACAAAGAACAGTTCAAATGTGCAGTGCCAGTTATCACCAATTCAGAAGACGTCCAAAGTCACCAGAGTATGTCTGGCTTAAAACTGTTTAAGACAAGAAATTGCCAATTAGGTACTGTCTGAAGGGAAAAATGCAAATTAGGGTTATTTTTCTTCTCCATGTAGCTCTTAAAATGACATTTTGAATGAAATACAAATACAAATAATGATTGTATAGGTTTAGACATTTGCTTGTTAAATACAGTATATAGTATTTTAAGGGCTCCTAAAGTCAGTCTTGCACAATGCATGCTGTCCACTCTAACACCCTTGACCTGGCTTTTAATTAGTAATTAAAATGGAAATGATAAAGGAATACCTAAAATATCTTTCGAAAGCCTTGATATAAAAGGTTGTACATTGAAAACTCCTGTGACGTATTATACAATTTAGTTCCTATAACTAAAACGGTTCTACCAAACATTGATCAATAGCTTTTGCTAGTTTAAATGAAAGGGAAAAAAAACTGGTTTGGGCACATATTTAACAGTCGGAGTTTATTAAACAAGATAAAGATACAAAGTGTCCTCAACATTGATATTTTCTAAATTCATTTTGCTGTATTGTCTGTGCATATTGAGCCAAATCCTGGAGACCATAATGCAAGACAAATGAAGAAAAAGAAAAGGAACAATTTCTAGACATATATAACAATATGTTAACAGTTAATAACGATTACGGTCGGGGAATTCCATGCGGAAAAATGAAAAAGGCGTAACAGAATACTGAAAACATCAACGTGGAAAAAAAATAAAACGAAATACATCTCTCATTCAATGATAGTAAAATTAAGGCTTACAAATAAATGCAAAAAAGGATGGATAGTAAAAACAACAATCAGTACTTACAGAGAAAATCATTAATAACTGGAAATACAGATACAAAAATGAACAAAGTACAGTATCTTAACCTTTTATTTTGCACTATTAATGAATAAATGGTATATTTTATAGTAAATGTACACATTTGATTTAGGGAGATTAGCAAGTTGGTTCAGCTCAACGTGTATTGTTTCCAGACAAGTGGTCAACCGGCTAAAGTAATCTGGACTTCTACATTTAAAGCCCCAGTTAGGATGTATTGTCTAAAATGTCAAATTAAATTGGTGGCAACCTGCTGGGAGTAATGTACAAAAAGAAAATAAACATTTAGCAGTCTGTGAAAGCAAACACCCCAAACATCTTAACTGGGGCTTCGATATGTAAACATACTTGAGTTCCACCATATAGCTTTCTACTGAAACTTTATAACACAATGAGAACATTCTTCTTAGGTCTCAGACACAGCAATCATTCAATGTAGATTCATGATTATGAATGAACTCTGGTCTGCCCTCTCCTTTACAGTTAAGGAAAAATGAGGGTGTAACAGACAGGAACTCTGCTGAGGTTTTAAAACTTTTTTTTTTTTAAATATACAGCGGGTAATGTAAGTGTTGAACATATCACCAGTTCTCTAAGTAAACATTTGAGCCCTAGCTACACAAGTTGTGTGTTTTTGTCATCGCCTCTTTTTTTTTGTAGTAACACAGTAATTACATGAGAGTCACATGGCATACGATATCTTTATGGAAGGCCTTTGGCATCTTAAATATGTAATTACTTGATGTGTACATACTATCAGAAGTTTAATATCTTGATGGTTATCAAAAATTGCCAAACGATTTTTTTTTAATTATTTTTGAATGTGGAGACTTTGCATTCAACATGTAGACTAGATTTCTGAACAAAAAAGTTGCAGATTGGTGTCTATAAGTTGAGAATCAAAAAAATATGACACTTTATAATGTAGCTTATTACTGTGACAAAATGTATTCAAAAATTCAGGCGGTCTTAAGTGTTTGGCTGATTTTGCCTCTTGGATCCATGCCAATCTTTAAAACTGCTTGTCATAGCAGCCCAAAACTTGAAATTATTTGTTCAGGGCCAACTTGACCAACATCTCAGGTAATAAAAACTGCTTTATTATATTGGATTTTAATAACAGGAGCTTCTAAAAACAGTTATAAATTTTATAAAAGTATGATTTTCCACAATGAATTACTCTCAGATGCTTCACTGCACTACAAGATCACAACTGTAGAAAAGAGTAGGTTCTGCAGTTTCTAACCGTATGTGATTTGTGCTGGTGTGTAAAGGAATTCCTGACTTACAAAGCTAAGAACACAAGGTGTGATTCTGTCCTCACAGTGAGGGCTGAGGGCCGAAAGGGCTACAGGTGCTATTGACATCACATTTTCACCACGTCTATGACAGCCCCTTCAACCCATACATGCAAAGAAATCTCTCATGATGGGTAAAACCAGTGATCTCTCAAGTCTCAAGATCTCTCTTATTGTTGCAAAACGTACTGAAGGCATTGTTTACAGAAGATTTTCGAAACTATTGAATGGCCATAATTCAGAAGCCGTCTACAACTAGGTGCTCCCAGCCTGATTTCAGGCAGAGGTGGGAAAAGAATTATTAGAAGGAGCCCAAGGAACCTTCAGGATTTGAAGAGTGTTTGTTTGGAAGAATGGGCCAAAATCACAGCTGAGCAAAGCATGTGACTAGTTTCTCCATACAGGAGGTTTCGTGAAGCTGTCCTCACCAACAAAGGCATCAAATAAATATCAGTACACATGTTCAATAACTTTTCTGTCATTTCTCATCTTTTCTCTCATTTATCGTCTGATTTTTTTTTTCATGTGTAGATTGGATGGGTTATTTCTGACATCTGGTGAGAATTTCATGTCAATAGCACATTAGAAATATGTTTACTTAGAAACTTGATGACGTGCTCAATACTTTTCACCTGCTGTAAGCACCAAGAAAACAGCTGAAACAGATGAAAGCAAAAATAGGCTAATTGAAGGTAACACATTGATCACACTTACGAACGTTTAAAAATGTGTATGAATCAGTAAACCTTTGCTGTACAAATCATTATTCAGGACAATTTATATGGGAAGTATCAGGGAACAACAATGGATGGTCCTATAAAATAAAAAGTAGAACAATAACAGTAATAATAAACATGTTAAAACATAAGTCTGGCAGTTTCTTAAATGTTCATGAATGAAACCGTATGAGCTTAACAAGTGACTGGTATGGTATGACTGAAGACAAAACAACAATGGAAGTGATGTAGCTGCTGTTGTCTGACAACATACGAAAAACAAATCTGACACACCAACAATTCAAAAGACTAGTTATACTGCACTGCATTAGTTAAATGCAATCTTCTGATAAAAATATTGGTCTGGTGTATTTTTTATGGAAATTGAATATGTATATGAAACTGAATTAACAGAGCTATACATTTAAAGATGTATTTAAAAAAAAAAAAAAAAAAAAAGTGTAGAACGTCATTACCAGTAAGCACATTCATTTGTTAACAGGCTCTTTGGGCCCACCTTCAGGGGAATTTCTGCAAAATACTGAATACTAATAACTCCACACTAACTATACCATATACTGCATCACACAAGAAAAACAATGAACATACTAAAATCTAAACATGGAAATCACTCCTCACTTTTTTTTGCTGCCATAACTGCAATGGTTTGGATCACATCAGTGAGGCCACATGGAAAATAAGGCTAGAGAGAACCCCAAGGTCCCTTTATTTAAATTTTTTTCACTTTCAGCAAAATTGTGCTCATAATTAAAGATACTGAGAGGGGAACCTTTTAAATGTAATTGTAATCTTATAACAAATAGAAAAATTAAACAAGCATACACAATAGTGTAAAGTGAGTCAGTACCATTTTTGCCTGGGGCTTTAACTAGCACCCTTAAGCCCTATTCAGACAAAACGTTTTACATGGGGAGGTAATTTTACTACAGGACATTTCAGTGACATTTATGAAAAAGTCACACAGGATAGGAAATAATGGTCTGAATGATCTAAGTATTACAGTATTAGATGTCCAATCTTCTAAGTTCTTAGTTTGAAAATAACAAGAGAGTTTGCGTTAAGTGCGCAGCAGCCTTGTCCACACCAGTACATTGTACACACCCATCAAAAGCACCTCTGCAGGCGGATGTTTCATCCATAATTTTGGCCGTGCCTGCAGTAAGCATACATATTTATCTCAGACTTGTTCAACTCAAGGAATCTGTGCCATATACAACAAAACCAAATACCTACTGGAACTTCAGAGTATTGAGAATTAAATTCCTCCGGATGGGAGATGATATTTACTGATGCACATGGGATAAACATAACCTGAGTTTAGTTTTACAGCTCATTTTATAGGGGGAAGAGTCCAGAATTTTGACTGATGCAGTAATGCGCTGTTGGGTAATATGACAGATGACGTGTTTTAACTGGACTAAAATCAAAGAAAATCCAAACTACTTTACCTTCCCATATTAAAACGAATCCCATCCGAATAGGGCTTTAGTTACATTTGGCAGTAATTTAATGTTTCCCTTTTAATACTGTTAGATGCATTCTTCTGCTACAATACTTCAAAGTACTCAAAGTATTCAATCTAAGGTATTTTAAATGCTAAATTATTTAACTATAGGTGCAATCTTTAAAGCCACAATGAGGAAGGATCTGCAGAGCCTGTTGTGTTTGTCACAAGAGCTGACATTTTAAACATAACATGCAAATCACCATGAACTGATACACATGGTTCTGTGTAAACAGCCTTTTAGTTTTTTTTTTCTACAAAAGTGCCATATTTCTGCTGTCACTAAAAAACGGGTGTCCAAAATACTTAAATTTGGAAGGAGCAACAAAAAAGGCCCAACAGAATACAGAACATGTCACAGCTTGTCCAGAGCATGTGGTTCTGGTTATGACATTTCACACTGAACTAGCACCACTGTGTCTTGACATTGAACCATTTAATGGACAATGCAATATTGCAACTAGCAATATGTGATCGTCAAGTGCTACAAAATTTAGGAAAAAATATGCCCTATATATACACACACACATTGCATATATATATATATATATATATATATATATATATATATATATATATATATATATATATATATATATATATATATATGGGAGAGCAAAGGAAATCCAATTGATTTCCATAACATTGCACAAAAAGATAAGTACATCTGTGATGTAAATAATGAAATAATGCAAGCAGTTATTTTAGAGAGCACCCAGTCACACAGATGCTCTTATCTTTGCAGAATTTCTGTGGAGTCTTCAAATTGTAAATGTTTTGAGGCAATATAAAAATAAAAGGAGCTATTACAACGCAGCCTTGGCCCACAATATCTGCTTTCTACAGTCCTTGGGAGCTGGGGTTATAGAATTTAATGTTTATATATATATAATGTGGATAAAAATGGCTAAAAATGTACTGTTGTACAATGTGTTATGTTAATGACATAGTTCTGCACATATTCAACTGTGCCTACACTTCAAATACTATATTCCTTGGTTACCTCCCAGGAGCCATATATCTTCTGATTTAATCTACCCAAAACATTACTCACCAACTTTTTTAATTTGTATCCCATTGCCTGATATCTGCAAATCAAGAACTAAAGAAGCTTATAGTGGAGGAATTGTCAAGTCCACCCTCAAATTAAAACACTACCCTGTAAAACCAGATGGTGCCGTAACTTTAAAAAAAATGGAGACAGAAAATGACCAACAGCCATTCTACTTTCTAAAACAATTAGCCCCAAAGCTAAGGCCTTACTTCCCCTCTGAAAACAATTCAGACTTCTGAGCTGAAACCCCAAAACTGGAAAGTGCTTAAAGTTTATCTTTGGATGTCTCCCTAACACACCCTTGATAACAATGTGGAACAAGTAAGTAGGAAACAGCTTTTGTTCTGTTCTTGGGATGCATTTCTAGATTCCCATTTAAACTGGTGACTGGTGTTGACTCACCTTGGCCACCAGATCATGAGATGGTAGCCAGTCAAGCAGCTACATCAGTTATTACTAAATGGCTAAAATATCAGAATATAGCAGACACAGTGTCCTTTGAGAACTGAGGTTCTGCATATTCCATTTCTGTCTTCTTATTTCTCAATAGAAGAGCAGCCTGGCACACAAAAGACAAAACCAAAATAAAAACACCTTTTTGAAAGGAAGAGGAGGTAAAGAGAAGAGCATACGGAAGCTCAGATGAGAGAGACACGTATGGGGATACTAGGAGATTCTGTTCTCTGCGGCGAATGGTGGCTAACCAGATGCTCAACCACTGTGTGTTTGGACATGTGCTTCATAAGGTAGGTTTCCTGAAAATGAGAACAAGGATTGGTTTATTATGTTAACAGCAGGGCTAACTTGGTACTGAAGCATAAACATATTTGAATGCACTTTGTATTTTTATGCTGGTTTGAAACTTTTTAAATGTACAGAGAAGGTAAACTCAGGGTAGGTGAGTAGAAGAAAAACTTTTTTTTTCCCATTTCAATTGCAATTCGTTATGCAGATGGTGGAGCTTCCTGAGGTAACCTTTAAGTACAGGCATGCCTTGTATGAAACAGCAGTGTTCAAATGTGAAAGTCGTCCACTGTTGTACTGTGTATTTTGTACATTTTAATAGACCAGTGTTTCTCAGCCCTGGTCCAGGAGACACCCCTGCCCTTCACACACTTTTGTGAATTCCTTGTTTTACACCCCCCCACCCGGCCTGCAATTCTGAAAGGTGTGTTGAACAAGGTGTGTTGAGAGCAGAGCAGGGGTTCCTTCACGACAAGTACTGAGAAACACTTGTTTAGTTTATATATATATATATATATATATATATATATCCCTTCATGAGTAGAAAGGCTAGTACTCACTGATGTGTACGCACGGCCACACATACTGCAGCAATAGGCTTTAGCATTCTTCACAGCATGTGCTGACAGGTGGATCTGTAGGGAGGCCGAGTCTGTGTAGGCACGGTAGCAGTTCGGACACTTGTACGGTTTGTCTTTGTTGTGCTGCCTCTGATGGGACTAAGACGCCAAAGAACAGTTGTTACTATGCAGTATTACAGCACTTGGATACAACTAACATTATCATCTCAGTTTTGTTGTTGTTTTTTTTTACATTTACGTTTGACAGGTTAAAGAATCTGATGGCAAACAGAATTACATTCTCTATGAACGGGAAGAAACCAAGCCTCTGGTCGTGTCTATGGGTTGCAGACTTCAGGAAGGTAATATAATGATATTTCTATCAATATTAGGATATAAACAGAGTGGAAAATGGGTTGGTTATATCAAGTTATCAAATTTTTAAGTAACGTCTGTTTCAATCTTTGTGTGTGTTATACATACCTGTAAATTTGATAGCTGTGTGAATGCTTTTTCACATCCCGGTTGAGCACACTTATATGGCCTATCCCCAGTATGAATCCTACGAGAATAAAAAATATAGATCATCATAAATAAACCAGTAAATCTTCATGGTGCATTGGAAAAACACTGTTATACAGTGTTAATCATTTGTGGTTGAGATGAGTGAATCTTGAGAGCAGGGATCACCAATCTTATTTGCAAAAGGCTGGTATGGATGCAGGTTTTCCAACTAAGCAGGAGTGGAATCAGGTGTGCTCCAGTTTCAGTGGGATAAAAACCTGCTTTTTGGAAAACGTGGGTGCATTAGAAGCACTGACCTGGTGTGCTGTTGCAGGTGAGACAGCTGGCGGAAGGAGTTCTCACAGTAGGAGCAGTGGTAAGGCTTGATCCCTAAGTGAATTCGGAGGTGCTGCGCTAAATATGAAGCGTTGGCAAATGACTTTGAACAATGAGGACACTTATGCGGTTTGGCCTCTGTGTGGGATTTGGAATGAATCTGCATCTCTGACTTGTTGAAGAAGGTGAGTGGACACACTTTACACCTGTACAAAATACACACATTCAAGATGTCAAACGTTATCCTGGGGAACACTGCTACAAACACGATTCTTGTGCCAAATGTTGATTAATCAACGTGACCTTACTGTACACTCATACTTATAATGTTGGCCTTTAAGAGACCAAAGATCCTACAACCTTCAACTGGACCTTTAGCATCCACACCTGTATGTTTTCCCCTCTTTGGCGATGGTAACTGATTGGTCAGGGCCTGAGGCCAAGATTGGGTAGGGTACCACCAACAAGGGGCCAGTGTTGTTCTCTGCTTTGATCTTCTTACGGCCACGTGGGGCTTTTGGCTGTGGTCCCAGCATCCCTGCCAAGCTCCCGCTTTTCACTTGGTCCATACCAGGAGCACTAGCCAGGCCCGAGATCACGTTCAGGGAGGGAGCTCCTCCTAGCCGGTTTTGACTACTGCTGGATGTGGGAGTCGTGGGGGTCATGGCCTCAGAAGTGCTGTGACTGTCTGTTCGAGAAGATGGTGCCAGGCCTGTATTTAGAAAAGGTGGAACGTAATTATGTGCTACTTTATCTCCTATTATAATTTATTAATAGATATTAATGATAATTTGACCCCCTAAAGCCTTAGGGACGGTAAGTGGGCCTACACTTTAATTCATGACCCATAACTGCCACCAAATAATTCATACTAATTAAATAATAAAAATTAAAGTTAATAAATTATTAATAAACCTGTAGTTTAAGTACAGTTCTTGTCATTCCTGTGAATGAATAACATTCCTGAGAAACGTAGTAAGCTGGGTTTTTTGTACCTGATCGATGGTTGATTCTAGCAGCCTGGTCTACAGCTTGACGCATGTGCCAGTCTTCCCATAATCCTTTAGCTTTCACAGCTGACTTGTCATCCATGTTCAGATCTGTATCATCAAAGAAATGTATTACTTGTTACCACTCCTGGCAATGAAGCTTAAACTCCCAAACCCCTACTTAATTTGTGCACTCTATGAATAACAGAGCTTATAGGAGCTTCATAGTAATTACTATGTAAATAATATGAATAAAGAATAATTATGTACAGTGGTATGCGAAAGCAACCTTGGTCAAAATGACTGGTTCTATGAATAATTAAGCAAGCTGAAGATGAAATGATCTCCAAAAGGCATGAAGTTCAAGATGACACATTTTCTATGTTTTTTCAAGTATGATAAGCAAACACATTATTTTATTTTCATCTTTTACATTTTCATAATTACAAAAAGGGCCCAGAGCCCAGAGCAAACTTTTGGGCACCCTGCAGTTATCCCTAGAATAACTGTAAACACTTTTTGTAGCTAGCAAAGAGTTTTTCAATCATTGTTTTGAGAAATTTTCATTAATTCTTCCAGTTCTGTGAGACTCCTGGGCTGCACTTCCTGCACTTCTCTTTTGAGGTCAATCCACAGATTTTCAGTGATGTTTAGATCAGGGAATTAGGCCAAGACAGCTGCTTAAAAGAACCCATGGCTGATGACTTTTGGGACAAGGTTAGAGGAGTCTGGGTAATTATCAAGCTTTGAAATGTGCATCACATGACCTTTCCAAACAATGATTTTGAGCCATAACCCAAACAGGCTCATTAAGAGTGCTCAAATATCTTAGGCAAGTTAAAACTTTTGCAAGTCTACTCCTTTCCTTTTTTCATTCTAATATTGTACAAAACCAAAATAATACACTGGTATTGTGTCATCTTTAACGTTATGCCTTTTGGAGATCACCTCAACTTGCTTAACCGTTCTGTTAACAGTAACAATTTTAAACAGGGGTGCCCAAACTTTAGCATGCCACTGTACTTAATAATTATGTACTTAAATATACCTGCCACCGTGCTGGAGGCTGGGCGGGCATGCAGAGCGATGTCCGGCTGGGAGGAGTTGTGGGCCTGCAGCCCCGGCACCTGCTGCAGCTTAGGGATGGACATCACATGCTGGCCAGCATCCGAGGGCGGCGAGGCCACCAGCAGGGTCTGCTGAGAGGGAACATTGGTGGATGGCAAATGCGGAGGTCTGATCTTTTCTGCCATCAGCTGCTCTTTGATCTTGTTGATTAGAACCAGGTTATCCAGCTGTAAGAATCATTCATTATGCTCAACTGGGGACATGGACATTACTTGGTATGAGCGGTCTATGGTCACAAGTTAGAGGGACTTGTGTCAATGGGGCACAATGGTATGCCACTTGTAATGGTATTTACAAACAAGTTCAAAGTTCAAAGCTTATTTGATATATAGTAATATACGGTATAAGTGGTAGTGAAATGCTTCCTTTGGTGATGTATATTTGGCGTAATTCAGTGCAAAGTGCATGCAGTATTCAGCACATATTGTACAAATGGTTTTTATTCATTCAACCACTGTGGCTCCCTCTAGTGATGAGATTAGAAACGGTTGTTACATTTACCTATGAAATTGGTAATAAGAGAGAGAGCTATTAAATCCTTCCTATATCTAAAACTTGTTCAGGAAATTGTTGATGAATTAGCAAAAGTAACACCAGAATCAAAAACTAGTTGAACTCTGACATGAAAGAGAAATAAAGTGAGCTCACCTGACCAGGCATAGAAGGAGGCGGTGGCCAGAAGTAAGGATTATTAAATCGAGGCTCTGCCATCCCTTCAAAAAAAAGAAGACAAAAAACTTTAACTTTTTTTTAAACATCACAGTGCAGCTAAAATTCCACCACATTACTTCATAATAGTGTGAAATATATTAATGGCACTCAAAAGTTTGACCTCCAAACAGTATAATGTTAAAAGATGAAACACTCTTTTCAACATTTTAAAGCAAATTTAAAAAGGCATTATTTTTATTTGTATAATTTAGAGTAAAAAAGTGAAAGACCATGCAAAGAGATGTGAACTCATTTCTTTTCCCATGCAAAATTCAATGCTTTATAAATACTCAATCAGCTGCCAAGGACGCTATTCTAAACAGCTGGATTGACCACAGATAATGTACAAGAGGATGATTTACAGATGGTTCTGGTTCACACTAGGTATAAACCAGCCTGTAAAAAACCTCGCACCCAGTCCTCCAAAGCACCTCTGTGCATGGCCTTTTTATCCACACTTTTGATTGCATATCCAGTAGGGATCATTGTTTGCCTCAGACTTGATTGGCCTGAGGCATATATCATGCACAATAAAATAAAATGCCTTCTGGAGCTACTCCGTACTGAAGAATCCTGTAAGACAAAGGATATAAGGGGAATGTACTCGTATGTTGTGTTGCATGGGATTTAATATTACTTGAGGTGACAGTCTGGGGAAAAATGCCTGATCTGGTGTATTCAGACAGGACTTAAATAACCAACCCCACCTCCACATTAAACTGGTCCATACATCTTTCAGACTGAACCGCTTGTAGGATTGCTAGGAAGGCAAAACCCCTTTCACTGTCAAAAACCTTTAATAAGATTAAATTATTAAATAAAATTGTGTTTTTATTTAAAAAATAAATTATTAAATAAGATTAAATTATACAAATTTAAATTGTGCAGCAATTCCTGCTCTAATATAACGTTAACATTGTTATGATGTGACATTTCATGAAAAGACCACCTCTCCAACTGTTAACCAAGAAGGTGGATTGATCAAGCTTTGAGCTGGTGTTGCAGCCAGTGGCACAGATAATATGTCACTGGTAGAGGGAAGAATACATTAAAGACCAATTAAATAAAAATATACACAAACATAACTGAAATTCTGTGAACAGAGCAAAACTCCACAGTAAAATAGTACCCAACCACTCCCTGTTCGGTCAACCTTTGCTGTAAGTCCTTTGATTTTCCATGGTTTATTTGCTTTTCAGGCCAGCACACATATCTCAGTTTTCTAGTTCAGTTGTCTTCCAGATCTTCCCTTCCATAGTTTCCTTTAACTGCCATTTCATTATGACATTTTTGACAGGGAGCTGGAAGCATTTATATATCTTTTTATAGCTTCCCCTGCTTTGTAGACATCAATTAGCTTCATTTTCAGTGCCTCAGCCCGATGCTTAGAGCCTATATGAGTGTTAACACAAGGTTAGAGAAGTCAGAGAAGGTTTTAGGCTCTGAAACTGCCATCAGCTGACAATTCCTAATAACAGTTCTTGATTTATCTAATCAATTAAGGCCTAAGAATTGAGTAAGTTCTGAGGATTTATAACTGGAATGGTGTCAAAATTACTATTCTTTTTTAATAAAATGTGCTTTGATGGAAAAAACACCATTTTAACATGTCTTTTACTTGATAATGGTGTGGCTATCAAGAAAAAGAAAATCCAAATAAAATTTAAACTAACACATAAAATGCTTTAAGATGCTGGGACATCACAAGCTGTCAGAACAACTTTAATGTGCTTTAGCACCAATTCTGCTCAACTGTGGTACTGAACTATTTTGAGATATAAACACAGGTGGGATGCTCAGAAAAAATAATTTATACCAAGTTTTAAAGTTTTTAAATAATGTTCAGTTTCAATCTTGTGGAAACCTTTTCTCTGCTCCCTTCTGCCCAACTCACATTCTCATGTAAATACAATGGAGCATGTATATAAAGAAGAAATGAAGATCAAATTTCAGTATGTTTAAATATATTAAAAAAGATGGAAGAAGGATTTCATGGGGTGTATTTTTTTTTTATTTTATTTTTCACATCATATATATTGTATTGTATATTGCCATTCAGCTTAAACATATTGGGACGTGATGTTCAACTAGTTAAAGAGCTGGTGATTTTGAAGCCTGCGGCATATTATTTGCATCATTTAATTTCTTATTTAACCTCAAGTGATTGCTCACTGGGAAAAAGACCTGCCATTAAGTACAATCCACCCCTGTGCTTAATGGTTTGAGAGCTTTTCTTTTCATAATATTCTCCAAAAAATAAAAAAATAATAAAAAAATCAATTCACTGGACTAATCTCTTTCATAAGTGTTCAATGGGGTTGAAATTGGGTACCTGTGAAGGCTACAGCATATTATTTACATTACTTTAATTTTCATCAAACCAGTCAGGTTACCTTAACAGGCTTAAGGCACTCAAATTCGATTTTTTTGCCATAATGTGACCTAAATCTTTATTTTTTTTTATCAAGGCCATGTGGACATATCAAATTGAATCTTTTCAAATTGGATTTGAGACACTTTCATATGTGGTCATAGATAGAATACATTTTATTTGTGGGCATGTGACATGAATGTGAATGGTCAGTTTAGATTTCATGCATCGTTTTGCCTGCACGCATGTTCATAGCGTGCTGATGATGGAGGACAAAGACCCCGTAGAAAAGTCTGTTCACTCACTCTCTACATTTTCCATCCCCAGTAAAAATCTGACCAAAACACTGTGAACAGTTTAGAGTTCGGTTTAACACACGGAACACGTACTTTTTTGGCTCGTTCTGTCTACTGTGCTTGAGCATATCTCCATATTGAAATGGGGCTTCCTCACATCCACATCAACATGCCTCTTCCCTGAGGAAGGGGGCACAATCATCCTGGAAGAGAGTGCTCTCCTCAGGATAGTAATTTTTATTGTACAATAAAGTTGACAGAATTACTTTGTAGGCCTGTACTGCTGTCTTGGTGTATACTACACGTTCTCGCCCACTTGTGGACAACGTGGTGAAGAATGACTCATTTGACCATCTCACTTGTTTCCACATCTCTGTGCCTGTGGTTTTTACACCTCAATAACTCTCAAATGTTTACTGTTAGCCCTTCTTTAGTTGTGGACAGATAATCTACATTCCAATCTCATCACATTCTGCACTGACAGGATTCTGAACAGCTGCTCTTCAGCTTTTCCTTACAATAATACACAAACATCAACCTACTTGAACGTACATCAAAAACAATTTGCAACATTATTAACTGAGATCATTCCTCAGTAATTTCCCTCTGGGATTAATAAAGTCATTCTGATTCCTTAGGTTCAGCTATCGCTCATCACTTTAGTCTCTGCTCCTATTGAAACACTGGCCAGTTGTGCTCTTTGTGACTGAAACTCTTTCCATCCACCCACTTTTACGGTCACTTGCATCTTGTCCTCAAAATCGGGGTCATTTGGGTCTGTATAGTGGTTTTCTACCCAACACAGAGCGTCTTTTCTACAGGAAGATCAGGGTGTTTATCCGCACCACAGAATTAATGTTTTTGTGTCAGCAAAGCCAAACAGTGTGTGTGTGTGTGTGCATTTTTATTTTTGTGTGGTGTGATTATTATGATTCATAATTTTATAGTTAAAAATGCAGCTGAAATTGTTTCAGAACAAAATAAATACAGAGAACAAAGAGAAAAATATCCAAATGAAAGATATTAATAAAACGAAGGCACAAGATAAAAGCATTCATTAGCAATGATAAATAATACAACTTAAAAAAGAAAGGTATTCATTCAGTAGAAACAAAGTATATATATATATATATATATATATATATATATATATATATATATGTGTGTGTGTTTAAACATTTCGTCGAAGGAGTGTGATAGAGGTTTAGTTGTAATATTTCCCAGATCTCTGGACCACTTTTATTTGTACTGTTTAGTTCTTTATTTTAATCATTTTTAGTTTTGTTTGCTGCTGTTTTATTGATAGTAATCTTTATTTCACAGAACCCTCTGAATAACTGTGTCTGTGCTGTGTTTAATGGTGTTTTCAGTTGGAGGAGTTTGTTTTGAGCCCTATTTTAAAGTGTGAACTCAGTCACACTGACTCTTCTCTCACTTCAGCAGTGAAGGAGGAGGAGTGTGGAGATTCTGACAGGAGGAGCAGGGGGAGGCAGAATTCGGCAGGCGCAGGTTTTGGTGTAACACCGGCGTTAATATGTAATAAACATTGAGTAAACATGCTCGTTCAGTAAACAAGCACACAGGAGTTGCTTTAGTCAACTTTGTGTTTGCAGGATCAGTGAGAGACCCGCAGCGAGTCTGAGATCACAGATTTCACACAAAAGAAGAGAAAACGACTAAAATGGCAGCCTGTCTTTATTTTCAGAAGGAAGGGCGCCATATTCTGCAGAGCCCACATTTACCCCACGAGTCCTGTAGGACAGGAGGGGACAGCCGAGACCGGGCCGCGTGTGCGTGTGTGCGCGTGCGTGTGTGTGTGTGTGTGTGTGTGTTTGTTTATGAAGAGGAATTGCACCTTTGAATTGCCCGGCCCCTCTAAAAAAAAAAAAGACACTTCCTACAGCCGCCCCGCCGCTCTGCTGCCCCTCCGTCTGCTCTGCCGCCCCTCTGTCTGCTCTGCTGCCCCTCTCTCTGCACCATCAGTAAGCCAGTCTCCCCGTTTTGGTGTTCAGAGGCTCGGTGTGAAGCCCGGGTCTCGATGTGAGCGCAGTCAGAGCCGCGCGGCGCAGAAGAAGAAGGAGTGAAAATGTCGGACACACCTTTATTCCGGCTGCAGTTTCTCCCCCGAAGAATAAAAAGCTAAAAGCTCCTGATGCTTTATGTGCTCCTCCACCTTCCACTGCTTCCGGGTCACAACTCATTCACTTCTGGGTTCTCCTCTCTCTCGCTCGCTCTCTCTCTCTCTCTCTCTCTCTCTCTCTCTCTCTCTCTCTCTCTCTCTCTGTCTGTTTCTCTCGCTCTGTGTGTCTATCTGTGTCTGTTTCTCTTTCTCTCTCTCTGTCTGTGTGTGTGTCTCTCTGTTTATCTGTGTCTGTCTCACTGTCTGTCAATATCTCTCTCTCCCTGCATCTGTCTCTCTCTATCTGTGTGTCTGTCTGTTTATCTGTCTGTCTCTCTCTCTCTCTCTCTCTCTCTCTCTCTCTCTCTCTCTCTCTCTCTCTCTCTGATTTTAATAATAATTCATAACTCAGGATCAGAGTAACATACAGACGTGATACACATATCATTGCAAATTACAAGACTTACCCTCTCTAACCATTGTCTCATCAGTGTGTGATGAATAATCAGAAAATAATTCAGCTCAGAAAACCTCTCAAACTCACTCATTTCCAAGTGCATACAGACTCTGACTGATCAGTGAGAGGGGGCTGGGCTGATGATGTCACTGATCCAGATATTGGCTTAGAGAGAAACATGAGAAGGGAGGGGCTGTTTGTTCTTTGCTCATGCAGTGTTCTGATTTCAGAATAAAAGCCCTGAAAAGAGTTAATAATGATAATCATACATAATAATAAACATAATATAATTGATGTAATAAATGAATAGATGGAGAAACACACAGATACATACAGAGAGAGAGAGAGAGACAGACAGAGAGACAGAAATAAATATGTATAAATAATCATACATAATTAACATAATATAATGGACATGCATTAATAATAAAAAATAATAATGAATATTCATGATTTTTATTTTATTTGGACCACTGTCAAATATTTTGAAGAACTTATTTTTATACATATCCTGGTCAATCCAATTTTTACAAATACCCCATCAAAATTCTTGCATTTTTAGCTGATAAACATTCTGGATGATTGATTTCCAACATAATTTCTAAGATTTAAAGTGTCTCCTGAAATGAATGAGAGGGAGGAGAATTAGAATTATTTGTCACATTTATAAATGTAACGTTGGAACTGCAAAACCTATCTTGGAGATCATTTCCCAAGCAAAGATAATTATTTCTGCAAGTGGCTGATCCATCACTCACCACTAGATGTCGTTGTGAGCCCTGCAGATTGAGAATTGTAATTAACTGTGTTTGTCACAGTGGTGGTGAAAGCCTCTTGTACTCCTCTTGACCACCTCACCTCACCCCACTTTAAGATAAGCACTACAACATACATTTTTAAATTTACAGCGGAGAGTTACATACAGAGTGTTCTAAGGAAAAATAACACATATTTCACTAATGTCCCTGCTGAAAAATGATGGTCTATGATGATGATCTCCATCTTTCCATGCTCTCAACACACCTGATTCAACTAATGAGCTCATTAACAAGCCCTTCAGAGTTGTTGGGGTGTGTTCAAGTTAAAACATGCAGTGTAGGGCTGCCTCCAGGACCAGGGTTGAGAAACACAGGTCTAAGCTGTTCTTTGATAGTGAATATGGTTGAAAGCTGGTCATTCGGGGAAAAACACGATAAATTTGTAAACTAGCTGATTAAATCTTAGAATCTGGGAGCCACCCTTTGGCGACAGTTACATGCCTTTTTCTAGGGTTCATATGTCAGGAATTTACAAGGATTATCATATCTATGCATTCTCATCACTTCCCATCCTTGGAACATTTGCCCATAGATGTTGTAAATCCTGTAGATCCTGCACTCACTTAGCCTGCCAAGGTTGGCATCCCAGCAGGCCTCATTAATGCTTAATTGCCGATAAATCTAGAGAACAGGCCTGACGAGGAATTGTTGCAATCAGATATTCCTGAGAAATACTTGCTGTGTGTAAGTGAGCAAAATCACTATCCTAAAAAATCTAAATAATACAAATGGCAGTTGGAAGCCCTGCCATGAGAGACAACACATGAGGCCACAGGATGTCCTGCACATATTGCTGAGCTGTTGGTGTCTCTTGTTTCATTACTATGGGAGACTGATTGTCCAGGTGTCTCATTCGCAACACAGTGGCTTCCCAAAATTAGTCTCAGAGAGACTTTTTATTGGGCAGTGAGGAAATAACAAAACAGTTTAAGTGGTACAAATAGTACAAATAATTTTAATGCTAATGGAACTAATGATTGTTATTCAAATTCTACATACCAGATGTTCTGTAAGGAGAAGTAGGCCACAATTCCTCAATGGCATTGTGGGACAGAAACTAAGTAAAAAATATACCTACTGAAAGCATTTACTTGTATTTATGCATCTCAAAAAATGAATATCATGAAAAAGTTCATTTTTATTCTTGTTTTACTTTTGATAAGAAAGGCTTCATGGAAACTAGAAATCTTTTTCTGAATTTTACAATGTTTAATTTTGGGCATGAGTAAATTGCTATTCAAACAGTATAAATACTATTTCTGTTTCAAAACATGCAGCCACAATCAGGGGCAAGGCTGCTGACCTGACAGTTGTCCAGTAGATCATCATTGACAGCCTCCACAAAGATGGAAAGTCATAGAATGTCGTTGCTGATAAGGCTGACTGTTCTCAGAGTGCTGGATCAAAACATATTGATGTAAAGTTGTCTGGAAGGGGTGCATAAGCAACAGAGATGACCACACCCAAAAAAGCTGATTCAAGAACTTGGGAGATCTTCACAAGGAGTGGACTGAGGCTGACGTCAGTGTGTCAAGAACCATCACACTACAAATCTTGCATTCCTGACATCAGACCTTTCCTGAAGCAGAGAATATCATGAATGAATTACCTGCACTAAGGAGAAATGAACTGGAGGAAAAAGTCCTCTTTTCTTTACATTTTCCATTTCATTTGGAAATCAGAGTCATGGAGTCTGTCAACTCACGCTCCTCTTCCTCCTGTGGAGGGACACAGATTCTAAGATGTCTGGACCTCAGTTTCCACAGTCTGTGGTGGCTTAGGGTGCCATATCACCTCCTGGTGTTTTGGTTCAGTGTTCTATAAAGTCAATGCAATGCATGATTTAACTGTGCTTGATAGGCTTTTCGACAGACCTGAAGCCCATAGAGAATATATGAGGTATTTTCAAGGGGAAGATGAGTAACATTCGATCTAGCAATAAAGACAAGTTTAAGAACACTATCAAAGGAACCTGGGTTTCAATAACATCTCAGCGGTGTTACAAGTTGTTTTCCTCCATGCCATGCGTCACTGATGTAGAAATGCATAGTAAAGGAACTCCAGCCAAGTACTGAGTGTATAAATTAACATGTCAGAAGTTTCTGTATTGTTATGAAATATTTGAATAATTTATGATACTGATTTTCACGAGCCATAAGCCATGCTTGTTTTTGTTAATGTGCTCAAAACACAGCACTCTTTAGCATTGTTTCCCATATTACCATAATTCTTTCAGTACTGCTTAACATCTGACTCCCTGAGTTCACCCCACCTAGCTGAGGTTCTTTGAAAGTTTATTACAAGAAATCATGCCACAACACTCTTCCTTTTATAGAGGAACCTAAGCATCGTAGGCTGTGTCACAAAACTTCCTCTGTAATAGTGCAAACCTAGCTTACCTTCCCAACCCAAAAGGCAGGTTGGTTTGCTGACGTATTTTCCTGTCTCTCAGATCTGAGTGCTTCTTTTTGCATTTCCACCACATAAAGAGTCAGGTCGTCATGACACTGTCTGCTCTTTTGTGGAGAATCACAGCTACAGATGCATACTTCTGAGGCTGTAATGTAGGCTTGCAAAGTCAAATAATGATTTTGGATATTTACTTATATTTATTTATTTGTTTGTTTTATGTTCAAATGTGATTTCAGTCTATGTTTCGGTTCACAGTAACTAGACATTTAAAATGACCGTGAATGCAGCAGTTCTTTTTCTGGTAAGTAAGATAACACTTCTGGACTCCTTACCAAATGCTGTTGATTTAGATAGAGTTAGATCTACAATAATTAAATTTAAATATTTAAAAATCTCCTTTTTTATATTTCCATTTATAACAATATTTTGAAATGTAGAAATTGATCTAATTTATTTGGTTTTATTTGGTTAGTTAGACTTAAATGTTTCTGATTTTCTGGTGTTTACAGATTATACCATTGTACTGTTACTTAAATTACAGTCTGTGGGTTTCACAGTTGTTACATTTTAACCACCCTAATCTAACCATTCAGTAATCCAATAATGAGTATACAACACAGTTATGTAACACACATCTTGATAGTGATCATTCTATTCTAGCTATTATTAAATGTGTGTATGTTTTACTTACCATCACAGTACTGGTGTGGTAGTTAATAAACAGTAATATGTTGTAAATTAAAATAAACATTGCTGTAAATATCAATAGATATCATTAGCCATGAGCCAAACTACATACCGTACTACATATGAATTCCATGGTTGAATTATAGAATCATTCAGAATAGACGTTACTGGATAACAACCTTTAAGCTTAAAAACAGAATAATTAAATTGGAGTTTATAGGGGCAAATTGACGTTCATCACAAATCACAGTGTCATGATATCATTTCATTTCACACAGTCAGTATGATATCATTTCATGTGTGTATTCTTTTTTCTACAGGCACTGCTTCTGAATGCAGTCTCTCTGTGCCAGACAAATGAGAGCCTTAAACACCAAACATTACCACCTGGACAACTGTTGATTAAGAAACCCAAAATGTGTCCAGCAGGTAAACAAAATCTCTCATCTTGGATTGAGCAGTATTTAGTTAATTGAAAACACTGTTTGAACATTTTCCTTGGCTGAAACTTTTCACAATCCTGTCATCCTGTTTCCACATGAAATCCAAGTCTTTGAAGCTCAGGACAGTTTTCACTGAGACTGCAGCAGGGGGTGTAAATGTGTTTCATATTTTAAAGTAAAAGTATAGTCATATAGTCAGGAGGTTCCTACTTTTACAACTCGTGGCTCACTTAAGCCAACACAAAATGTTCTGCGGCACACACACACACACACACACACACACACACACACACACACACACACTCACACACACACACACACACACACACAAATAGATCACTTAAATTATGAACAAATATTGATGTATCAAAATCATATTAAATTTGATCAAATCAGGCATGTTTTACCAATTTAAGGCTGTAATAGCTTGTATAAGCCTGTGTATGTGTGACACATCCATATGACCCATAGATCTAAAATTACAGGGACACATCTGACAATGATTTAATAGAAAACAATGTCTTAATTCTGAGTACTCTGTGAAATGGAACAATAGGGAAATTTTGGCAGATTATATTGATTGTGGTTTGTTCTCTGTTTGACCACAAAAATTAAATTGTATTTTCAGAAATAGTCCAAATAATGAAATGTTAATGTATGCTGAATATCCAATATGAATCCAGCTTCATATTGGATATTCAGTAGTTGCTCATGTTCTGCTGCTACATGTAAAGCCAGATATGTGTATTTCCTTTATTTTGGTTTATGTTTGGTTTTCTTGGTCAGAGATAAAGTGACCATTATTATTAAGTGTTGCATCTTAAATTGCATTTATTGAAATATCTGTATGTAAAGGAATTTTACATAACAGAAAACGGAAACGGAAAAAAGAAAGTAATTTGGCCAGCGGCCCCTTGCAGTAAATCCCACTGTATTAGGCAAAGATAATTTGACGAGATCATCATTACATCAACTCTACACACAATACCCCATGATGACAAATGCAACATTTTCTTTTATTTCTTAAAAATAAAAACACAAAAATACAACATGTACATAAGTATTCATAGTCATGGCCCTCAAAATTGAACTCAGGTGCATCTTGTTTCCACTGATCATCCTTCAGATGTTTCTACAGCTTGATTGGAGCACATTGGAGCACATTATCTTACAGTAGGACAAACATTTCTGCAGTCCACCAACTCCACCAACGGAAGCCACTCCTCAGTAAAAGGGACATGACAGTCCATCTGGAGTTTGCCAAAAGGCACCTAAAGGACTCCCAGACCATGAAAAACAAAATCTTTTTGTACTGAATGCCAAGCATCATGTCTGGAGGAAACCAGGCACTGCTCATCACATAGCCAATACCATTCCTTCAGTGAAGCAGGGTGGTGGCAGCATCATGCTGAGGGGATGTTTTCATGCAGCAGGGACTGTGAGACTAGTCAAACATGAATGCAGCAATGTATAAAAACATCCTTGATTGAAACATGCTCCAGAGTGCTCTTGAACCCTTGAACATCTCTGGAGATATAGAAAAATGGCTGTGCACTGAGGCTACCCATCCATTCTGATGGAACATGAGTTTCTGCAAAGAAGAATTGTAGAAACTTCCCAAAAACTGGTGTACCAAGCTTATAGCATCAAAAATAAGGTGATTTAACAAAATATTGAGAAAAGGCTGTGACCATTTACTTATGTATGTTACATTTTTGTGTTTTATTATTTTTTCTTTTTTTGCAAAGATTTCAAAGAAACTTTTCTCACTTTGTCAGTGAGGAAAAAAATATATATTCAATCCATTTTGAAATAAGGCAGTAACAAAAAAATGTGCAAAACGTGAAGCGCTGTGAATACTTTCCAGATGCACCGTATATAAATTGTGTTGCATATGATGCATCTGCTTTGTTTCTGATCATTCAGGCTATCACAAATGTAAAGACTGCCCAGTGAACCAGCACTTGATCTGCAAGAAGTGTGGTCCCAATACATTCACAGAAGTAGACAATGTATTAGAGGACTGTTTACCCTGCATCAACTGTGATAGCATGAGTGAGTAAACCATTGTATTATATTTTAATTTCAGTTACTCATAGATGTTAACTTGATTTATAAGGTTGCATTGGGATCTTTCGGTTTACAGTAAATCAGGTTGTTACAACTGAATGTGCAACTCATAAGAACCGGGAATGTGGCTGCAGAAATGGCTTTTACAGTAAGACCTATGGATCTAACTTTTTCTGTGAAGACTGCACAAAGTGCACAAACTGCAGCATATGTAAGTATTCGAAGCTCATTTTTGTTGTCATAATAAGCGATACACTTGTACAGCTTCCTAAATGTATGCACTGATGAAAGGCCATCACACACCAAAACTAGGAACCATTGTTTTTAATGGAAGTACACCACCTCCCTACATTTACTGTCTATTTTATGAGGAGCATTTTGTAGTTTTATAATTACAACCTGTAGTCCATCTGTTTACATTATTAGCTTCCTTTCACCCTGATCACCCAATGATCAGGACATCAGGTATTATGTGGGTGATGGGTCATTCTCAGTACTCAATGACACTGACATGTTGTATGTTAGTATGTATCCCACTGGTACAAGTGGATCAGACACAGCAGTGCTGCTGGAGTGTTTTAACAATGTGTCTACTCACTCTCCTCCTACCTAGTTGATCCACCTTGTAGATGTAAAGTCTCGTTGCCTGGATATTTCTGGTTGGTGAGCTGGTCTTAGAACAGCAGTGACTCTAAGGGGTTTAAACATTCAAGCAGCATGCTGTTGATCCACATGTACCAGCATAACACACACTAACATGCCACCACCATGCAAGTATCACTGCAGCACTGGGAATGACCCACTGTCCACAAAATACCTGCTCTGTAGTGGTCCTGGCCTGTAGTGAACCAGTTGAAAGGAAGATAACAAAGTATGCAGAGAAACAGATGGACTACAGTCTGTTATTATAGAACTACAAAGTGATACTGATAAAATGGTCAGTGTAGAAACAAGGAAGTGGTCATAATATTACGGTTGATTGGTGTATGTATGCCCAGTGGCTCCAAGCTGTTCCTCAGCTGTTCCTGCAGGATTTTCATTATTGCAACAAATTAAAATCCAAAATGATACTATAAAATTATCTGAATGGCCAGCTTTTCAACCATCTAGACCAGTTTAAACCATCTGAAATCAGCTACACCCAAAAGTTGGTCTTGAGTATAATTTTTCAGCAGGGAGGTTTACTTTAGTTTTTTGCTTATTGTAGACAATACATAGTCTTCAATTATTGTCAGCTTGCTTGGTCTACCTTAATGCCTTTAATGTAAACAGCTCGTCCATATAACTAGTAAAATTTTACAACATAACTTTGATTTAACCTATTTTATTTAGAGAACAGTAGGTTGGTCAGTAGAGACAAGACAGAATACACGTGTGTGAATGAGAGGAAGGCAGGTGGAAAAGCGAAGATGCAAGTAGTAGAGGTCGTAATGGTGGATGACTTCAAATATCTTGGGTCAACCATCCAGAGCAATGGACTTCGCAGAAAAGAGATGAAGAAGAGGGTGCAGGCAGGATGGAGTGGGAGGAGACGGGTGTCAGGGCTGATGTGTGACAGAAGGATAGCAGCAAGAGTGAAAGGGAAGGTGGAGCTGCCGGGCAGAAGAAGAAGAGGAAGACCTCAGAGAAGGTTTATGGATGTAGTGAAGGTGGACATGGAGATGGTTGGTGTAACAGTAGAGGAGGCAGGGGATAGGGCAAGATGGAGGCAGATGATCCACTGTGGCGACCCCTAACGGGAGCAGCTGAAAGAAGAAGAGTTAGAGAACAGTGAGTTACTGGTCCATACATTCTCTGAATTAAGAGAATAAAAAAAATACTCTGAATCAATAAAAGAAGAGTATTAAAGACATATTCAGCCTGTAGTCCAGTCTGAACCTGATCAGGAGTGTGCATATTGAAAGTTCATTGATGTGTCAATGTGTGGAACATCTGCTGTGTGATGGCCTTAATTCTATTCATTTCTGTTGTAAGTTCACCATATTCCTTTTGTCATGCTTCCGTAGGCCCAACATGTAACAATTTGTGCAAAGAGCCTTGCAAGCATGGCCAGTACTGGGATAAAGGGAAATGCCAGTCATGTGCTGAGTAAGAATGTTTATGGAATTTTCTACAGCTTTTCCGCTTTCCTTAATGGCTTGGTCAGCTCCTGTCACAGGCTATTGTCTTCTAAAAAGGAGCTGAACAAGATGTATAGAACTGTGTAAATAACCAGGTAAACAACTTTGCAATGTAAAATAAAATAATTGAAATACATCAGTTGAAAGTGTATTTTGGCTTAAAATGAATGTTATTGAGTTTCAAGGCTGAATTTCCGTTCACTCTTTCGTTGTGGGCAAAGCCGAAACTTTCTAATCCTTAAGTGTTTTGTTTGAACTTCGAACTAATGTTAGATGAGCACTGAACATTGAGCGGTGGCCACTTCAAAAGTTCAGAAGAATTTGTAAAAAATGTTTCAGGTTCTGTTTAACTCTTCAAAGTGAAAACTTGAAGCATATAGGTTAGTGGGTTGTGGGTTTCCTGTATGAAGGAGCAAGAAGTTCCTGCCATTTTACTGTTAATCAGCACTCCTGAAGAAATGTCACAACCATAAAATCTTGAAAGTACACACAGTGACGTTACACCTCCTCCTATGTCTGTGGCTAATAGTTTATGATACATTTTACAGTCAAGGGTAACCCACACTTTTGTCACCACACAGACTGTGCTGTCCTGTACATCATGCCAAATCAGCCTTTTGCCAGTTTCATTTGTGATTGGTCTGCTTTGCACCAAAGGACTTGGGTAGATTAATATTTATAATACATTTGTAAAATGTGCTTTAACTACTGGTGTAGTGTAGTGTGAACACTACACAAAAACAGTTGGCCCATTATTTGCTATATATTCACTTTCCATTACAAATCTCTAAAACTGTGACAGCCTAGGGATTGGAGGTTTGTGCTTACAGATGGAATATATGACAAAATACTGTGCCTGACGTTCCCCTAAATGTAGGCACCTAATAATTATAATTATCCAATTTATAATTGGATTTCTGCAGTTATCTAATTCCTCAAATGAGAGACATTATGTGAAATTATTGTCCGGTTTCACAGCAGAAACCCAATTGCTGTCTGACTCATGCAGACCCAGAGTTTTCCATTATCTGACTATTCAAATGCATGTAAATGTGTTGATCGGATTACTGACAAAATTTCATTTTCTGCAGTTATCTCATTATCGAGTACACGTAAACACACGCACTGTTGTACACTTCTATAAATGTTTCTTTAACTGAGCACATTGCTATACTTCTCATAGTGTGATCCCTGCAATACTGAAGCTGTTCTGGTCTTATAAACCAACGAGACAAGCAGATTTCAGTAGGACAATCACTGTGTTAAATGTTTGCGCTGTTCCATAGGCTTTGAGGCATTAACACTTTATAGCCAGCCAGTAGCACAGTATGAATAGGAATTGCTCTCCAGCTTTCCAGTCACATTTCTTCATTGTCTTCAGTATCTCTTTGCTCTTCACTAGTTCATCTAAACATTTCTGCCCATTGAGTTGTCTCTCTTGGCCCTGGGTGTATGTAAAGTTGCTATCTGACAACAGCCATTGGAAAAAAGCACTATGGCTCCAAGAGCTACTGTAGATGGTTGCAGTAGTAGATCTTGTAGTTTCCATAAGCCATAAGAAAATATGACAACACCCAGGTGACTGAGAATTGCTATGTATGATGTGATTAATCTGTGCCACTAAGAACAGTCTGTCTGCATCTACACAGAGAGTGTAGTAGGGTTACTCAACATGAATGTACTTGAGAGTCCAGTGCTGCTTCTGTCAGTTTGGTAATGCTGTTCTTCCCCTGCCTGAATACTTAAACATTTACAGTCATTTAGTTGTGGTCTGATTTGGCAAGCATTTTGGTGGTGTAGTTTGGGTCTACTTTCTGCATGATTATGGGGCTTTTAATAAACCTTAGTTGAGTATAAAAATAGTGCCAAGAAATGTGCATTGCAACTTTAAACCATTGACTACTCGTTTATTTATTGAACATGCTTAAGACTCCTGATTTTATCTTGTATGCACTGTTAACAGCATTTTCTGCCAATCATTCTGTAAATTTTAGAGCATTTTACTACAAATAAATTGCACTTATATAGAATTGTATAT
Source organism: Acestrorhynchus altus (assembly GCA_034509495.1). Taxonomy (NCBI): domain Eukaryota; kingdom Metazoa; phylum Chordata; class Actinopteri; order Characiformes; family Acestrorhynchidae; genus Acestrorhynchus; species Acestrorhynchus altus. The sequence goes on from CM067518.1 coordinate 17,778,050, forward strand.
TAAATATAACATTGGCGAATTCTTAATTCGTTGCATTTGTTCAGGATAAAAATATGAAATATTTTTTGTGGATATTTAAAATCACTAAGCAAGGGCTTTAAAATTTGTATGGAAGCTTGTCACATTTTCATTTGTGGCATTTGTGAGACACGCTTATCCATAATGTAATCAGGTTACAGAAGTAGTTGAACTTGCCCACATACTCTGTTTCTACAACATGAGGGGATGTATATCTTATAAAGTAACATTTGTATCTCTCATTGTTGTCTTAGCAACTTCTGCAATGACAAAGCCTGTACATCTTTTTGTAGAAAAGGTAAGATCACACACATACACACACCAGCTTTGATACATTTCAGAACTTTCTCATATCTCCACATGCTGTCTTTTGCTCTGTGGAGAAATCTGGAATGGTCCGTAGCCCCTTTGTGTGTACATATCCATCCTATATTTATTCATAGGTATTACCCGACACCTGCTTTGGTAAATCAGTGCTTAATAATGTTAAATCAGGTGATGGAGTTGAACACATAAACATGCTGGCTGGGGGCATCCAGAAGAAATGTGGATCTAAACTTTGATCTCACAAGCTACTGTGTTCAAAATGATATTTTTTGTTCCATTTAACTGTATTTATGTTTACCTACATCTCCTCTCCTATGTGATTTTGTATTTTTACAGTAAAGACTTGTTTTTTATAGAATTTGCTTAAAATAAAATGTGCTTAAACCTTTTAAAGTGAAGGTGTTACAAAGGGTTTTTTTTATATTATAATTATAATTATTCTTTCTTTTTTTTATAAGAACATTTTAAAAGCTTCTTTATCAATTTATTGGTTCTTTCCACTCACCTGTGTTTAAAAAAAAGTTATTCTATGGCATTGACCAAAGAAGCACTTGTAGCATCTTTATTTTCTAAGAGTGTACTGTAAATCCAATGTTTGGCAGCATATATGCTTTGTGTTTCCAAAATATAACCAGAGTTTATATATTATAATATCAATATCTTCACTTGTTTAGAACAGCATGAAATTTGGAAGCTGGCACTTGTGATCATTCTACCAATTTTGCTGCTGATGTTTCCTGTTGTCCTCCTTCTTCACTGGATCTGTAAGAAGAGAAAGTGTTGCATCTTGGTACGGAAAAATAATTTTACCCTACCAAATGGGCAGGAACCTGGTAAATATATTTTTTAGTATATCTTTAGTATTATGTAAAGTTATTGGGAAGTCATAACTTTATTTAGTCATGTTGAATGTACTGAATTGAAGTATTATGTTAAATATATACCAATCAGCCAAAACATTAGTGCTGGTTGAAGTGAAATACATTGATAAACATTATCTTCATCTACAGTGGCATCTGTCAAAGGGTTTATTAGGCAACATATGAACAGGAAAAATGGGCAAGAGCAAGAATGTGGTCCACTTCGACCAGGGTCAAATTATGATGTCAGAACATCTCAAAACCTTTAGTCTGTTCTTGTGGGGTGTTCTACATATGCAATGGTTGGCATCTATCAGAAGCTTTGAGGATGGATAAGCAGTAAACCAGCAACCTTTAGCGATCTTGTGGAGTCCATATCTCAAATGGGCAGAGCTCTTGATGTGGTACAAGGGATGTACTCAATATTAAGCTAGTAGGCCTGTGTTTTGGCATGGACCTGTAATATAACCTGATACAGGTTATATTATGTTATATTATTTTAAATATATTATATCATGATTTATATTATAATACTGCAGACTACCTAGGCCAATTCTGCTGGATGCTTTGATACTTTTTGATCATTTGATGTACAACAACAACAACAACAACAACTATTATTATTATTATTATTATTATTATTATTATTATTATTATTATTATTATTATTATTATTATTATTATTATTGTAGTAGTAGTAGTAGTAGTAGTAGTAGTAGTTATATGGCTTAACCCTGTCCCCTTCTCCCTTGTCTGCATTCAGTGTGTATATGTCTCTGTGTGTGTTTTAGCTGTATTTTGAGTGTTTTTTAGCTGTTTTCTGCACTGATGGTTGATGACAGGTTGATGGCACCATATGATGTAGACAGGGTAGGGTCTGATGTTGTTTATCATTTGTGTAGGTGACTCTGAACCAGATTTATGAAGCTTAGAATACCAGCATTTAGCTGAAACCACAACTGGCAAGTTGCTAGTCTCATGGTTAAAGGGTGAAGTAAAAATCAATATTGTGTTTTTGAGAATCAATATAGATTGCAGAAGGTAATATTAAAGTACACAGGTTTATCTATATTTTCTTACACCCCTGTAGGCCAGTGGTGCTAAAGTTATGGCTGATCATTTTGAAGGCAGACATACTTATATTTCATTGTTATGTTTTGCTTGAACAGTTGAGCTGGCTAGAAACTTCAACCTTCAGCCACCACTGGTTTGTATCACCTTGAAAACTTTTATGCCTGTTTCTGTGTCCTGGAAGAAGCTTGAAAAATGATGTTTATTTTTTTCTTTATTTTTTAAAGACTGTAAATGTGCAACCCGTCAGAGATCCAGAGACCAGCCAAGCCCAGAGACTTCTCAGCCCAAACTTCCACATCACATCTATTGTCAATGGCAACACAAAAGGCACAGTAATTGTATTTGTATCCTGTAGTTTTTTCTCTGCTCACGTTTGAGTAGCCTTATCATGATAATTGTGGTATCGATATATAAATAATTTCAATATCAATATATTAAATAATAAAACAATATTATAATGATTGAATAGGATCTATGCCTAACCCGTAACCCTATCCCTGTTGTATAGTACACTACAAATTATATGACTAAATAACCTATAACCTAAACCTAAATAACCATAACCTCCCACCTATACTAATAGGTTAGTCACTTCTTTATTATTCTGCTGTGGGTGTCTAAAATGTACATTTCTTGTAGTTACTTTCTGGTGTAGCAGTTCATGTCATATCAGAAATCATATGAGAAAACACACCCTTTTCTGTCAGCTCTGAACTTTATCCTGATACTAATCAGGAAGATGTATGTGAGTGTGTCAGCTAAGCTGGAGGCATAGTGATGAAAGTGATAGGACTACAGAAAAGCTGATACATCAGATAGGGGACAGAGCATTCTGCCCTATTTCTCTCACACTTCCTGTGGCCTCTCTACACAGCTCACAGTTTTATTATCAGTCAACCAAATTAACTTCTGTAGAAAGAATGACTTTGCTTCCCAAAAAGGCCTCATACAGTTAAAAATTCTGTAGTAGTTCAAGGGACTCTGTAGGTGTTACTTAGCTATTTAGCTTATAAATAATTACATGGTTTAATGTTGTACTACAGGTTTTAAGTTTATAATGGTCAAAATTTTATAAGTGAAAACAATTTTACCAAGAGTGAAAAGTGGTTAGTTTTAAAGACTAAAAGTGCTTGAGTAGAATTTTCTAGGCTATCCAGACGATCACATATTGTCATTATTTTCTGATCTGTTTTCAGCACATACAACCTCAGTTCTAACCATGTGCTGGGAGACAACAAATTACAGCAACTTTTCTAGCTCAGAGAGGTAGCTGATATTAAATTCTCATGATAAACACAATTGGTTTTGTGCACCGTGTGGTTTTCAAGGCATCAGATTTTCAAAGTCTTAAAGTAGATAAGGATAACCAAATCAAACAAGTGAGACTAAATATTACACTTGCTCATTTATTTCATGAAAATTTTCAAATGTTACATATCGGTGAGTGGCACAAGTATGTGAACTTTTAGAATTAGCAGATAGTTTGAAGGTGAAATTAGAGTCAGGTGTTCTGAATCAATGGAGTGACAATCAGGCCTGATCGTCATAACGTTTGTGACAGTTTATCATGGCACAAACAAAGGAGATTCCAGCCCATCTGCAGGTTGCTAAAGAGTACATGGACAAGCCAGAAGGCTATTGGAACAATATTTTGTGGATGGATGAGACCAATATAATACCGATCTTTTTGATTTAAGTGTGCTATGAAAGGAAAACTGCATTCCACCACATAAACCTTATCTCCGGCACATGGTGGTGGTAGGATCAGGATACTTTTTCCTCCATCTGGCCCAGAAAGGCTTCTGAATTATATCAACAAATCCTAAAGGGAAATGTCAGGACTTCTGTGAACCAAATCTCAAGGCAGTGTGGGTCATGCAGTAAGACAACAACCCTAAGTGCACAAGTCATTCTACCAAAGAATGACACAAGAATGTTACAGAAGTTAATATTAATAATGTTAATGTTAATATGCAAAATATATTGAATGTAATCCAATAGAAATGTTGTGGAAGGGCCTGCTGCAAGCAGGTCATGGGAGAAAACCCACCACCATGACAAAGCTGAAGCTGTTTAGTATGGAGAAATGGACTAACACTAGTTACGGTTACTGGAAATGTTTAGTTGCAGTTATTGCTTCATAAGGAGTTCACACCAGATGTTAGAAACAAAGATTCACATACCTTTGCCACTCTCATATTGCTTATGTAATACATGTTCAAGCATCACTGTACATATTGAACAGTCATTTTATTGCAGTTCATAAAGAATTTCTAAAGATTTTTGCATAATAAACCATTTAGATTATTAACTAATGTTAATATTAATAGAAAAGAGTATTAACTAAATAAGACTCTGTGAGAAGGTAAAATAATGGTTTGTTTAAAAAATTTACTGACAGAATATATAACCAATAGCATTTAATGAAAACATGTTAAGAAATTTGTGTTGGCTGTTGTTAATGTTAACATTTACTAGAATTTGAACAAACAAAATGTATCACCTTGTGGCTGATGCCTCTTTAGCATCTTACAAATGAATCACGTTGAGTGCATGTCCACATGATTAATGTAACAGTTGACTAACAGGCAAGTGAAACAATGGAGTTTTCAACAGAATATGCCTGAGCACCCACACTACGATGCATCTAAATCTTTGAAGTCATGCCATCGTTTCTGGTTTTCAGTTATCAATCCATTTCTTCCATGTTTGGTTAGCGATAAGACCTAGATGATCTAGATGCTTGCCTTGTTGATTAATTTTGGTCAAAAAAACCCAAAAGAGTATGAAATGAGTTTGAAGCCAGACTTGGAATTTCACTACTATAGTTGTCAGTTCTGCGGTTAAGCAATGATGGCTAATCTTCAGGTGAATTCAGGGTGACTGAGACATGGCCAAATGGAACAGTATAGCTGTTTAAAGTTTAAATATGATAGATATTATATTATAGGGCTATTTCTTTTATTTACGGCAAGGAAGCTTAGGAAAAGTAGACACTTTCATAAACTGTACCATTCACCCTTTATTAACCCTACTTAAAGATTAGGGTTAGAGAGAGAGAGAGTTCCTCTCTCCTTTCCATATATATTTTTTTTCAAATATGTTGTAAGCTTGACTAATGTTAAGATAAGTGGAGGAATGCAAAAGTTCTGACACTAAGGACATAAAGATAACACATTTCTACAAAAAGGTAAATTGCAGAGAGCAGCTGACAATACTGATATTTAAACATTGAATCTGTTTTTTATTTTATTATGCTTATGTTTTTAATTTTATTTACTTATTTATTTTATTCTATTTTTACTAGATCTATATTTGGAAACGTATCAAGTTTACCAATCATTCCATGCTGTTACATTGTGTATCATATATTATTTAAACTGTAGTTTCAATTTAATATTTAATTTAATATATATATATATATATAAATTTGAGTCTTGAAGATATAGAAGACTTTAACAGATAGCCTGTTAAAACTGTTATAACACAACTGCTCTATTTAGAACATTGCTGAAAAAGCATTTCAGATCTTCATGCTAGATGCACAAGAATAAAATACATCAGCACAAATGCATTCAGTCTTTCATAATTGTGTTATAATTTTTCATTTACATCTAATGTATACATTCATATCCAGTAAATCCATGTATGTGTTTTAATGTTGGTATCCCAATTACACTTTAATGAACATGCATGCTCTTCCTCCAGGGCTGAACAGTTATGAGGCGCAGAAGGACACATGGCCAGCTCAGGTGCTGTATACCATCATCAAAGAGGTTCCTGTGCGTCGCTGGAAAGAGTTCTTGAGGCTGCTCTCAGTTTCTGATGATCTGATTGAAAGAGTGGAGATGGAGGCTGGACCCTCATATCTGGAGCAGCAGTACCAAATGCTTCGGCTGTGGAGCCAGGGACACAGGGTGGATCTGGAGAACATCTACTCTACACTACACTGCATGGAGCTGTCAGGCTGTGCCCAGGAACTGCGGGAGAAGCTCCAGCAGCTGGCAGAGGTTCAAAATGTCAACAGTGACATGACCTAGATAAATGAGCCTGTGACTTTTTTCAGTTTCTCAAAGTTTTGCAGTAGTGTTCTCAAGAAAGTTCAAGTATTTTTTGTTTCATTTTTTTCAAATTTTCAACAGGAAGCAATTGGATTGTTTCAACTTACATCGATTTAATTTATTTCAGTTTATTTCAGACTCAAGTTAGTCAGGATAATGAGGCAAAATCCGCACATTTTAGGCTACACCCACGTATCTGGATATGTTTAGAAACAGATTTCTGTTTTTATTTGTCAACACACATGAGCATGCTTGTCTTATACAGGGCAATAGTACTTCTTAAAACGATATCATAGCCCCACAAAAAAGGAAGGCAGAGGTTGAATCCCAAATTAGACACTACCTACCTATGTAGTGTACTACACAAGTCACAAAATTGCAGATTTTAAATCTAAATAGAGCTTTAGAAATTTGTCATAGAACAGTATATGCATTGATTCAAATGTGGAAATCTAAAATCTAGTGCTATCTGTATGTAGAAATTTGCATTACATAAAATTACAATAGAAATTAATTTTAATTGTAGGTTTAATTGAAACATGCACAGACCCACTCTCCTTGCACACACGGGAATCTGTTCTCTGCATTTAACCCATCCATGCAGTGAAACACACACACATACACACTAGTGAATTTACAGACTAGAGGGCAGTGAGCACATGTGCCCAAAGTGGTTGGCAGCCCTTTCCACGGCACCTGGGAAGTAGCTGGGGAGTTAATGCCTTGCTCAACATCAATCAAGCAACCTTCCCTAACCACAAGGCCACAGTTGCCCCTATGGAGTAAGGAGTTGTTTGAGATTCAGCCAGAAATGTGCAGCCAATGTGATGTTAGGGTTTTTTTTTATAAACCTATGAAGGGTTTCCCCAACCACACAACACTAAAATTAGAGTTTTCAAGAATCTCCACCTCAGAGAGATGGTCAGAATGCAGCAAAAAACTTTTGTTTTTAGAAATATCCAGATACTTGTGAATGGGGTGGTAGTGTTTACCCTACTCCACACCTCACCAAGATAATTAGCTAATAAACAAGCATTTCCTGAGTTGAAAATTTGAGCAGAAATTCACTGATGTATAGGACATGATCCTACAGGAGCAGGGTTGGAAAACTCTATTCTAAGGAAACATAAATGAACAAATCCCTTCATGTAAAACAAAAATTACCATGTCATTTTCTGCTTATTTTAGTAAATACTGATATAATATGAAGTGTGAGGCACCCCTTTTTAGACTTTAGATGCTTTGTAGATATTTTGCTTGTTTTTTACTAGCATTCAGTTAAATATTTACTCGGTTCATGTACATTTTTCCAAACCCTAAAGCTATTTTAGCAATTGGAATTGGAAGATTTGAGTTGCTCTGAAGTAAAGACTATGTAATAGTACGTAACTATGGTACACAAAATAAAAATGTGTGAGTGGTGAGTGGGAAACCAGTCATCTGTCATGCACAGTTCTAGCAGAGTTACTATTTGCCAAAAAGCTATAGGTTTAAGAAATGACTCAGGGTTATCAAAGTGATGCATCTGCTGCCACAAACGGCTTGTGGGTGATATACAGTATTTGACATTTCAAAAAGTCTTGTAAAAGCATGTGCAATTTTACCATGGGTTGTCATTCACATTGAAATACATATATCCTTAATCCTTCTTTATGGTACTTTTTCTGTTGTTGTTACATGTTGTGCTACCTTACAGTACTTTTGAGTCCATACTTGAAGGTTAGGTAACAGTGGGTAGTATAGGCTGTGCTTTTTTCTTTGTTTGTTTGTCTTTGTGTACTCCTGTTTGTTTAGTATAGGGGTGTTGGGTTCGTATCTTCTCACTGTTACTCAATTTAGCAGAATTGTTCCAAGAATTCAGATGGTCTCCAACAGGGTGTCTCAACCTGTGGTCCTCAGGGTGAGGCAGTTGTAATAATAATCCACACTAATAATCATTACTAGAATCATCACTAGAGGTCAACCGTGTCGACACGGGGTCTGACACCGAGTATTGAGGCAGAAATAAAGTGCACTTTTACTTTTTAGACATTTCTGGTGTTTGCAGTGCATCTTTAGTGCTAGTTTTTGGTATGTACACCTGGGACAGATGTTTGTGTAAGCTGTCCAGGTACAGATTCTTCTGTTTTCCCTGTCAGAGAAATAAGAAGTGTGTTTTCTTCAGGCCTGTCGTGCTTTCCATTTGAGAGCAGGTGGGATAGGTCGGGAACTCCTGGTCTGCTGGGTAGGACTCCCCAGCACATTAAAAGTCCCCACAAGACAGTGATGTTCACAAGCAGTGTGGCTGCTGAACAGCAGAAAGGAAAGGAAATCCCCTCCCCTCATTGTGTGAAGATGAATATCATGCTCTTCATATGCACCTTCCCCTCCCATCTCACCACAAGCTAAGCCAGCCGAGCTGCACAGGACGTCACCGGAGAGTAGCTGTTTTCCATCAGACTGTCTGATCTGACGTGTGACTCGGAGTCATGTTGTGACTCACTGACTCACTTCACAGCATTTCCCCTTAGCCCTTCACTTCCCCTCGGCCTTTTGTGTCAGTAAACGCTGCCCTTTCGAGAAACTGTTTCCTCTTTACTCATTAAAACGTCTTTAAAACGTGTTCGCCGACTTATTGTCTGATTCTTGGGCTGTAAAACCATCTGTACAATGTTCTCATGAATGAAATAAAGCTTTTATTTCAGGTTTTGGTGTGTTTTTGGTTATTTCGGGTCTGCTTCGAATCCAGCTCGGGTGGCGCTGTTGACCGTTTCCATGGCAACCAGGAGACGCGCTCGTGCGCTTAAGGCGCCGGTAACGTTTTAGAAACCAAGCAGGAACGTCGGAACAGACGGGCGCACAGCACGGCAAAGTGTCAGGGTCGACTTCAGGGGTTCTAGAAGCCCTGAGCTGTAGGTTGTGGGTCGAAACGGAGCAGCTGTTGATGCAGAAAGCAGAGGAAACAGGTGAGCGACGGGCACTGTTTAGTAAACATCTCTTTAACATCTTTAACTGTGCGGTTGTTTATGTTCCTAATCCCTCGTCTCTTTACTCCCCCTTTCTCGTGACTTTCTCTGTTCTGCTCTAGGTCTGAACTTCCCTTTGTCCACCTGTGCAGGTTCCATCATGGGAACAGCATATTGTATTTCTGTTAGTGTCTCTCCAGCAGCAGAGCCAAGAAAACCTGCATACTGGAACCAGTAAACACTGGGGTAAACATTTCCCACCCCACACAGACACAGCAGGATTTATGTTCATAAAGCAGCATAATGTGGAGAAATGGACAGTGTGTATGTCCATATCCTTTGTAACCTTTGGTCAGCCATGGTCAAGGATGCTGTCTGTCACTGCTGAGAACTTTAACCAAGGTCTCACCCCATAACCAGGGTCCCTCAGGGAAATTAAGATTCCTACAGCAGCAGCCTTTACAGAACATACAGAGAAGAAAGTAAGGATGATAGAAATATAGAGAAACAATAGGGAATAGGGAAGGTTGGTGTGGTGCAACAGAACGCCACAATGTGGGAGACTGGGGTTTGATTCCCAGTCTTGGCCACTATGCTGCGCTACACCAATAAAAGTCCTTGAGTAAGACTCTGGAAAATAAAATAAATGTAAATATAGGAAATATAAATATAGGAAAAGTCCAGTAGGAGAGGTATTACACATTGTTATTGCACCTGTTTTACTATTATTGCACATAGTCTAATTGTGTTGTGGTGGTCTGCTCCTGCTCCTTCCCATCCTCTGTCCTCCTGTTACCCCTCCTCCTCCCCAGAGAGGAGCTGTATAGTCTGATGGCGTGAGGGACAAAGAGTTTTAAAGTCTCTTGGTCCTGCACTTGGGAAGTCTGTCACTGAACAGGCTCCTCTGGTGGCTGATGACAGTGTGTCCAGTAGTTTGCTCATAGTACTCTGCCACCATCACCAGAGGGTCCAGCCCACTTGATCAGTTAGTGCAGCCTGGATGTGTCCTTCTTGGATATTTTGCCCCCCAGCACACCACAGTGTAGAACAGGACACTGTCTACCACATACTGATAAAACATCCACAGGAGTTTCCTGCAGATGTTACATGGCCGCAGCCTCCTCAGAAAGTACTCTTTTTGTACAGGTCCGGCTTGCTGTCCAGCCAAAGCTCGAGGTACTTGAAGGAATCCACAGCTTCCACCTCAAATCTCTTGATCAGAACTGGTTGTGACTTTGGTATGTACCTCCCAGAGTTAATGACCAGCTCCTTGGTCTTTGAGGTGTTGAGCTCCAGATGGCACCAAACAGCAAAGTCCCTCTCCAGGCTCCTATAATCATCCTTGATATACCCCACATCATAGTTAGGAAAGCCCATGTGATGCAAATGAAAGATATTTTAAATACTGTGGCTCTTCAAACCTTGACTTAGCAATCAGCAGCTATGGACTCCTCTACACAGCTGCCTAGCATAACTGATGTCCACAAAACAGGAGACAGCTATAACAAGATAGCAAAGCTTTCAGGTAGCCATTTCCTCAGTTGGTAATGTAATTATGAAATTACATTTTACTGGAACTGAGGACAAGACGGTCAAGTTTATGTCTGGAAAATATGTAGAGAGAACTACTTGTAAGATTGCTTGGCAGAAAGGGTGCAGAATGTCATGGAAAGAACACATCCAACTGAAGAACACAGTTTTGCTATGACCATTACAGTGTTTATGACCTAAACTTAAAAAAGCAGTGTATATAAAACAGCCCAAGAATGTCACAAAAGAATAGATCAAATCTCCAATAATCTTCTAAATAAAATTCAAAAGACTCTTAATTGCCTACAAAATGCATTTACAGGTTTGATACTTTGATACTAAGGTACCTGAGTATGTAAGGTATGCAAACTTAAATATTTAAGAAACTTTATGCCTTTTGGAAATCAGACTTATTTTTACTGGCTTGTCTTTTCACAGAAACATATATTTTAGATATATTCTGCCACTGTATATACACTGATCACCCATAACATTAAAACCAGACAAGTGAAGAACACTGATTATATGATTAGAATGGCACCTGTCATGGGGTGGAATATACAGTGCATCCGGAAAGTATTCACAATGTTTCAATTTTGCACATTTTGTTATGTTACAGCTTTATTCTGAAATGGATTCAATTCATTTTTCCCCCTCAAAATTCTATGCACAATACCCCACGATGACAAAGGGAGAAATGTTTATGTGAAATGTTTGCAAATTTATTAAAAATAAAACACAAAAATATAACGTACATTAGTATTCACAGCCTTTGCTCAATACTTTACTGAAGCACCTTTGATAACAATTACAGCCTTAAGTCTTTCTGAGAAAGATGTTACAAGCTTGACACATCTGTTTTTGGGAGGTTCCCTTCTTTGCTGAGCCTCTCAAGCTCCATCAGATTAGATGGGGCGCATCGGTGCTCAGCCATTGCTAGTTCAATCGGGTTCTAGTCTGGTCCGGTCACTCAAGGACATTCACAGAGTGGTCCTGGAGACAAGGATGCCTCTGTACATGACATGACATGTTTTTCCTTCTGTAAGATTCTCCTCTCTCAACAGCGCAATGTTGGAGCTCTGTCAGAGTGACTATTTTGTTCTTGGTCACCTCCCTGTCTAAGGTCCTTCTATCACAATCATTCAGTTTGGCCGGACGGACAGCTCTAGGAAGAGTCCTGGTGGTTTCAAACTCTTTCCATTTACGGATGATGGAGCCCATTGTGCTCACTGGGACCTTCAATGCAGCAGAATTTTTTCTGTACCCTTCCCCAGATCTGTGTTTCAATACAATCCTGTCTCAGAGGTCTACAGACAATTCCTTAGACTTGGCTTGTTTGTGATTTGACATGCAGTGTCTACTATGGGACTTTATATAAACAGGTGTGTGTATTTCCAAATCATGTCCAATCAATCAAATTTACCACAGGTGTCCAATCAAGCAGAAAAATCTGAAGAATGACCAGTGGAATCACATGGTAACACAGTACACAATAAATACACATATTTACACAGTGCTGTCAAAGAAAATCAGTGCACTTATCATATAAACACAAGGCCACATCAATTGAGACATTAAGTGGGATGTGGGGTATAGCTCATATGCCCATATATGGAAACAAAACTCCACCTTTTAACCCCACCTATTTGCAGTGAAATTATAAATCGTGTTTTGGCCTGGTCTGTTTTGTAAATGAGACCCAATGCAGGGAAAGACAATACAGCCAATCAGAACAAAGCTAATTTACATACAATCATATTAAAGACACTGTAACAAAAACTGTTCAATTCTAAGGGACAAAAGGAGGTTGGAAAACGGTCCTGTAAAAATGTATTCTTGGCACATAAACCCACACAAACATAAGTGAAAAATGAAATATACAGTATGAACTTTATGTGCAATTTATTAATGTCCAAAAAACTTTGTGCTGAAATGAGCCTTTATATGAACCTCTCTTATTTTAACAGATGCAATGCCATGTGAATATTTCAACTGCATAAAGAGCACTGCAGGAAAAGGAGATGGATGTTTTCCAGCAGGGTTCAGGAGCTGGGGAGCTGTGCAGGGATGCAGACAAAATCCTCTTGGCTGGAGATATGTGGAGAGCAGCAGCACTCTATACTCGAGCATTTGGGAGTCATGCGGGATCCACTGTGGCACATATGCGCAGCTTAGACAGTTCCTGTTTAGACCAAGTGATTTCCACTCTGGAGGCTTGGCTCGATGGAAACGAATTGGCACAAAATTCGATGGAAGGCCTCAATAAAGGACTTGCTGCAGTGTTCTTGTCAACTTTGTGCCCCAATAATGTTTCTGCCTCCCTTTTTAAAATGGAATCAGTCCTGCAGGGGACTGGCCAGGGCTCAGAAGAAATCTTTACTAGATGTTCCGCTCTTCTAGAAGGAAAAAGAACGCCTCATCCTGAGGGCCCTACACGTTTAATTTTGGAGTTAACTAGAGCTTTGGCTTGCTTACTTTCTGATCTGTCTAACCCCAAAGGTCCTCTGCTCTATCTGCAGGCCTTCATCGGAAATCGATCAGAGACAGTACGACTGCTAAAGTGTCGGCAAGCGGAGCATCTGCCTCGAATAGTCACAGCTTTCTTTGAACAGATGTCCCACAAGTTTTCCATTTTCCATTCTGGATGTATATCAGAGAGTGCTGTGAATTGTAAACTAAAGCCTGATGAACTTTCTCCCTCAGAATCGGTTGAATTCCTTGTTGCTATTTCACCTGAAAACTCTTTGGTGAGGGAGCTTCAGGCAGCTGTCTTATTTTTCCTCAGAAAGTTTGAGGAAAGTGCTGAGGCTTTGTCCCTGGCTTTGAGGTTGTCTGGATTGCAGAGTGATACAAAGGCAAGTGTGGACTTGGCTGTGCAGTCCACACCAGAAAGGAAAGCTAGCCTGTTAGTGGCCAGAGCAGCTTCCTATTTCTCTGCTGGTGGACGTGCGAGAGAAGCTTGCTTAGACCTTGGTGAAGGGTTTGCCTTTCACCCAGCGACGGCCAGGATACAGTTCCAGAGATTGTTTTCCGAGAGTGGTGCAGGAGCAGCAGCTCGTGTCCAGCTGAGGCAGCAGGCTGAGAGAGGCCTGACAGGCTTCAAGGAGACTGTTCTGGTCAGACCTGATCTACGTTCCTCTGAGGGCTTGGAGTTACTGGACCCTGTCATTGCACAGTTACGAGCTCTGTGTCACCTTGAGCCGGATGGAGGAGGCAGGGAGCTGCGGGTGCGGCTTGCAGATTGCCTGCTCCTACGTGGTGAATTTAGAGAAGCCTTGTCCATCAGTAGACAGTTAGCTGCTGTTGCCCCAGCCCAGCAGAGCTATCAAAACACAGTACAGGTGCTGCGGGGCTTTTCCCGTCTGCTCTGTGATGACCATACAGGAGCTCTGGAGGATTTCCAGGCTGTAATCGAGCACAGTGCTCCTCACCCCCCAAGTTGTGTACGTGCTCTATGTGGCAGGGGCCTGTTGCGAATGATGGCTAACTCACACTACCTCACCACTCTGGACTACATCACAGCAAGCCAGCTTCAGCCTCAGGACACAGCACTGACTGTGAGATGTCTGGTGCCATGGAACTACAGAGGACTGCTGTGCACCGTGTTGCTCGAACAGGGCAGGGCTATGTTGGAAGAGGTTGGAGAGCAGAGTAGCAGTTCAGGTGCTAGTAAAGTCCAGAATCATCAATCAAGCAACCAACAGCCATCTACGGAGACAAGAGAAAGTTATGCCCTCAACAAGGAAGGGTACTGTATTATTTCATACTACAGGGGGTGTGGCAAAGCCTTTTGTTTTTTGCTAAGTCACAATAAAGGTATTTGAGCAAGATTAATAATTGGCTACCTAAAAATGAAGGTATAATTTTAGGTTTAGTTCAGTGAAACAAATGCAACTATTGCAACTGACTTCATAAGCAGGGATAAATGAAACAAGCTTTCAAACATAAATACATAAAATTGGCAAAAACACACTTTGGTAGCTGGTTGTGTGTTGATAGTGTATAACCATATACAAAAATAATGAATTTTTCCAGGAGAATCTCAAAGAATAGTTTTATGTTTAATTCATATGACGTGATGCCAGCAGGGATGGGGGCACATTTTAAAAACCGAAGCCTAAAGTCAGCATGTTACCTCTAGACATTCAAGATGAGGCCTGCAGCTGACACACTAATGCATTACTGATTTTGGAGGGTCACAGTTGTCAGAATGCTAATGCCACAGTAGCGATTCTACGAGAGAGCTGCATAAAGGTTTAGCTGTATAAAAGTTACATTTTAAACTTAGTTTGTGCTCACCTCCCCCTATTTAAAAATATTATTCCAGTAGATTAAAATCAATTGTAGCATTCCAAAATCAATGTTGTTGAATCACTACCTTCAGTAGGATACATCACTTTGGAGTATTTCTAGGTTCTGATCAATGCTCAGGTGAATTCTTTGTTTGATTTTCAGCTCTTATGGTTGGAAGAGTGCTTTGCCCTAAGGATTTTGCACACTGACCTCTCAGTTGCTTACTTTCAGCTCTGTATAACTCCAAAGGAAGTGTTCCTTGGAAATAGATTATTAAGACTGGTGACCAACAAACTGATGTGAAGGTGGTGATCCAAATGCTTTGATTTTGAAATTTTTTGTTTACATTAATTTGTTGTTTACATTTCACAAAAACAACTGATTTGATAGTTGTAGATACTGTACCGTAACATATATCATGAAAACAATTATAGTATATTCTTATTAATACCTTGCATTTAGTTTCATTACTCATAAATTAAATCAAAACAAAATCAAATTTTGTAGTATATCTACATTACAGATGTTAAAGATGTTAAATCTTATGGACAAGTTTTCAACAGCCACATTTGACATATGTAGTCACTGTTGTAATGAAATATATGATGACTGGTACTAAAATGAATTTAGTTCTTTAGCTTCAATTAATACCACATTTGCTTGTTGATTATGCCTTTGTAATTGTGTTCAGAATGGCTGTAGGTGTACATGCCCTTGCTGTTCTTCTGATGGAGTTGCAGCCAGGTGTAGATGCCCCCCAGATCCT
Source organism: Acestrorhynchus altus (assembly GCA_034509495.1). NCBI lineage: Eukaryota > Metazoa > Chordata > Actinopteri > Characiformes > Acestrorhynchidae > Acestrorhynchus > Acestrorhynchus altus. The sequence goes on from CM067518.1 coordinate 17,793,924, forward strand.
AGCAGCAGATGCCCTTTACCAGCTGGATCGTGTGGAGGAGGCATACCGTCTTCTTCTCTGCAAGGAACATTCATCCCCACGCTCACCAATCCTCATCCGACTAGCACTGCTCCAGCTGCATCGTGGCTTCCTCTATGATGCCAACCAGGTACCTCCTGAGACCTTCATTGTCTTGAAAAAAATTCAGCCTATGTTTTACTGAATACATATGAATGATTTACTGCCACTGAGATCTTTCCATGGTGTGGCTTACAGGTGTTAAAGAAGCTCATCCACTGTGGAGACACTAGCTGCCTGCGGCCTCTGCTTTCTGTAGCATCCTCAAAGGACAGAACACTCCTGGTGAACCACTGTCATAATGCATCCAAACGCATTCTGGACTGCCAACAGGAGGAAGGTGCCATCAGAGAGGCTGTGGCCTATCTGTCCATTGCCATTATGGCTTCAGGTATGCATATGATGAATGAGAATACAGTGCATGGAGGTTCCTTTGTGACTCAATTTCTAAAAACCCACTCTAGGCAACTCTTTATTCAGGTGTGTCCAGTGGTGTCAGTGGAAGAACATATTTCAGTTAGTCAGTTTCACTGACTAAGAAACACTGATCTCTGGTATTCAGAGGAAGTGAGTGTACTGATAAATGTGACATAGTGAAGTACTTCCTATAATATTGGTTCTTTAGAAATCTGGGCAAATGTACTTTTTTCATTTTAAGAATATTATTCATATTATTTATTTAAATTTCATCTTAAGAAAATTATTCATATTATTATTATTAAATTATTCATATTGTTTTCTTATTCCTTTGCCAACATATTGCCAACTCTCTTCTTACAGAATGCTAAAACTTTAAGCTTGTTTCAAACTTATTAATTTTAGGCTCACTCTGATCCTTTAGGGGGTGAAGCAACAGACTCATTGTTGGAGAGGGCAAGATGTTATGCTCTACTGGGCCAAAGAAAGACTGCCATATTTGATTTTACTGCTATACTTAAGGAGCACCCACACCATGTGAAAGCCTTGTGTGGGAGAGGGTTTACCTATCTCATGTTGAACCAGCAGAAGGTGAGGTATCGTGGTTTTCACACTCACACTCACCCTTAGACCTCTATCTGTTTTATGTTTTGTCATTTTGCTTGTCTAAAAAACTCATCAGTATATCATCACTGTCATGCAAAAACCTTTTTTTCTCTCCATTTTTCACTTTCACAATTTCTTGAAGAATGGATCAAAAGCAATGCTCTCAAAGTACTTGGAATAGCATTTTATTGAAGGTTTTGTGTGACTTGGACAGTTGGACAGAATATGGACAGTTAACCAACAAAACTGCCAGAATAGTACCTCTGTAGTTGTCAACACAAATCATTTCAAGTGTAACTTTGATCTGATTAAATAGTGTTTAATTCTAGATGTAAATAATTTATGTATGTAAAAAATAATTACAGTTTGAATTGATAATCAAAAAATACTTCTAATATAAGTGTCAGACTGCAGTTGTTTTTTTGGAAGGAAGATAAAGGTTACCTGGAACAATAAATGATTAAAAATTTTAAATGATTGCAGTTTGAGGATAAGTGTCCTGTTGAAATAGTACATCACAGTGAAGGTAGGCCCACTGGTTTCAGGACATCATTAATGTAATATTATGCTGTTGAAGTACATATAAGAACAAAGGTGATCTGGCATCATAAATTAAAAATCAGGATAAATCAAAATCTTCTGGAAATATGATGTGTGACAACATATTGATTTTGGTGCTGACCACAGTGCCTCCTCACATTTGTCAGTCATCTCCACCACAACAAAAGCAGGACTCATCATTGAAGATTACCTGCTGCCAATGTGAGTGACTCAGTGACAGTTTGGCACAACACCATTGCAGTCAGTCATTGCAATCAGTTGATTACTTCTGGGTGCAACTATTTTTTGATTAGTGTATTTTTCATTTCATTTTTGTCTACCAAAAAGCAGTGCTGTACTGTTTATTAAAAATGTATATATATATATATCTATATCAATTTGTGTGTGTCTTTTTACATAGCAAAAAAAAATTACAATTACAACTGCAATGTTCAGTTTCATCTGGGTCCATCTGTAACCGCACTACAGTACAACAAGCTGCATGTCTAAAACTATGTCAAAGTTATCTTATCTCAAAATAGAGTTTGCGGTCATGCCCAAATGCAGTGATCTGTTGAACTGTTTTCTCTTGAATGATGGTTCTCCATTCAATACTTTTAAGTTTTTGGATTTTCCATCATTCTGACGTCTGTAATGTCAGTGAATGCAGTCAGATCAGTACAGACAGATACTCCAAGTAAAGCAAGATAAACTCTTTATAATACCCTTCGTTTCAGAATAAAATAATGGATGAGTGGGTGTACCTTACTATGTTTGTCCATATTGTGTATGTGAACATAAAACAGGAAAACAGGCTGTTGTTTGCATAGTTTCATAAACATTGTGAACTGGGGAATAAATGCTGGATGTATGCTACAGTTTTTTTTACACTTTCAATAATGCTTGCACAGTACACAACATTTTGGTTTTCCATGATATTGACATTTTAAATTTTGACTAATTTAATTGAAATTGAGCACTCTCTTCCATTTCCAGGAATCCACACAAGACATTCTGGCAGCTCTGCAGGTTGATGCACAAGAGGCCACTCAGAGTATACTGTCCCTGAAGGACAAGGCCCGGAAGCTTGTTTGTGAATGGCTACAGCAGCACTGCCGTGCCAGTATTTCTAAGATTGTGTCAACTAACTCTGTACCCTGCAGAGAGACATGTCTACATGAAGCATTTCTGATCAGTGGCATGCTCATGAAAACTGACTGCAGGGATTCGAGGTGGCATCTTCTCTACATAGACACACTACTTGCTCGAGGTGAATTTTCTGTCTTCTGTCCCCAGTGATGTAGGATATTCAAACATACAAGTACTGTCAGGTTGTAGATGTGATAAAGCCTCTAACTTTTTGTAACTATCTCAGGGGAGGTGAAGGCAGCAGGTGTGCATCTCCAGCAGGTCTTTGGGAAAGAGCCTCGCGATGTAGCAGCTCAGGCCCGGTGGGGAGTGGTGGAGAGTTGTCAACAAAACTACAGACTTGCTGCCAAATGTTTGAGTGTTGTGGCTGAGAAAGAACCCTCAGTGCTAGAATTTCTTTTGGCTCTCATTCAGCCTCAACAAAGGAGATGTCTGATACAGGTAATGTAGTAAAACTACTGTATAAGCTGAATTCCTTTGCAAGGGCTGTGAAATATGCTGTCATTAGGAGTATAAATCTCTGAACTGAATTATGATGTATTTTCACAGTTCTAGATGTCACGTCACACCTCAGCGTGCAGATAAAGGGTTCTCCTCTCTTTCTCATTCTCTCTTGCTTATTCCCAGGCATCATCACAGGAGGCCAGCAATATCTTGGAGAGAGGACAATGGGAGCATGCCCTGGCTTTGCTGACAGTTGCCGTGCAAGCAGGAGGTGGCACAAAGGTTCAGCACCTGCGGCAGCGTGCAGAATGTCTGGCCCAGCTGGGACTTCACGAGCGGGCAGTCTCAGACTTGGATCAGGTCATTTGCTCTCACACTTCAGACAGTATTGCAGATCCTGCTGTGTGGACGGAGGACCTGTGCCGACGTGGTCGCAGCCTTTTACTTTGCTCCCGGGATGAATCTGCTCTTCATGACTTCTCTCGGGCTCTAGAGCTGCACCTGGAACAGGCACTGCTAAGTGTGGATGCTGGGCCAGGCAGGCCCCAACTGGCTGAGGTCTTCTTGCGGTTTGCTTTGCAGCGTTATGGAGAACAACAGCTGGACAAGGCCTGGTGCCTAACAGAGAGTGGCCTGAAGGTAGACAGCAGCCACACAGAGTTACGGCGTCTTAGGGCCAGAATAAAGAGGGAGTTCTCTAGTCCATGTATTATACATTGAAAGCAGTAATAAACTTTGAACTTGATTGAACTTGATTGTATGGTCTTAAAGACTATAAAATTAAACAACTTAATTGAGTAATAACAAACCATGCATAGCTCTTCAAAAATTAAAAAATATTTCTAATTTTATTTTGTAACAAACAATATCCAAGCATCTGTACAACAATTAAGGTGCTTGTATACATTTGCTTAGGTGTTACTAAGAAATAATAAATTATATATATATATATAATTTTATTTTATTTATTTCTTTTAATAAAAAGAATACAAAAGTAGCAGCTTAACAGCAACTTTTCAGTATGTCCATCATCCTTCAGCATTTGAACTGAATTTGCAGTTTTTCTTCTCTGTTTTGAGTCATAACTGTGACCAATCAGAAAACAATAGATGCTATTTTGTAATTAGTTACTAAATGTTAATCAATAAATGAAACTGAAAGTAAGAAAGTTCTGGTTAAACTGTCATTCAATTCCATTTGCCATTCAATAGATGCAAGACAGCAGTGCAAGCTTTTGCTCCCCATTTTATATTAAGCTTCAAATGTTTATAGCTGATGTCTTTAACAAGGCTGTTAAAGACACTAACAAGATAGACAGGAAGTACTGGCGTATTTATTTTGAATACCAGAACTGGAAGACAGTGCAGGCAGTTATTTATCTCAGTGTTACTGAACTCTACTAAAGCATAAATGAGAATAATGGCTAAAAGAATAATCATTTCATATCCCATTCAGATCACTGGTGTTTCAGACTTAAGTGTGCCTTTTGTGGAATGGTGTTGCATCAGTAATATTTAACAACCTACTTGAATCTGAAGGTGTACACTTCAGTATGATGGTTGCGGCATCCAGAGTGGATTGAGAGGATGACTTTGGTGTAAAGATACTTGATATACCTTTATTATTTATGCTCATGCTGCTCTGCACTTTCTTTATGTTCCATGCCCTCTTTTTATAATAGCACACTACTCTCCTTTCTTTGTCCGGGACTTACATATTTCTTGGAATTTGTTCACTCTGAAGTAACAGTGTTGACTTAATCCTGTTTAATCAGGCTAATCTGACACTGGACTGCTGTTCTGTGGAAGTGCAGGCTTTATAATTATGTGGGACACCTCACACAGTGGTTAACAGATAAATGCAGGGCTGTGGACAGTGGGCTGTGGACAGTGTGTTGTGGACAGTGGATAGTGGGCTGTGGACAGTGGGCTGGGTACAGTGAGCTGGGGACAGTGGGCTGTGGACAGTGAGCTGGGGACAGTGGGCTGTGGACAGTGGGCTGGTACAGTGGACTGGGTACAGTGAGCTGGGGACAGTGGACTGGGTACAGTGAGCTGGGGACAGTGGGCTGTGGACAGTGTGCTGGGTACAGTGGACTGTGGACAATGAGCTGGGGACAGTGGACTAGGTACAGTGAGCTGGGGACAGTGGACTGGGTACAGTGAGCTGGGGACAGTGGGCTGTGGACAGTGGACAATGAGCTGGGGACAGTGGGCTGGGTACAGTGGGCTGTGGACAGTGTGCTGGGGACAGTGGGCTGTGGACAGTGCTGAGAGCAGAGCTCCTCTGTTTGCTTTGAATGGCCCTGGACTCAGCAGTCACTCCCACGGCTCTGGTTCTGAGCCAAAGGCAGAGTTAAGCTCAGCATGTCTCTTAATGAAGGTGAAAGTGGAGGCAGCAGGTCACACGCCAGCATGGACCGCAGAGCTCCGAGGAAGGAGCGGTGGAGCGTGCTGGAGGCTGCTCTGTCCCTGCTGCTGCTGGCAGTCAGCTGTGCTTTAGCAGGACTCGGCGCCGCTTATGTGGCTGCGGTGAGAGGTGAGTGAAAGGGACGATGATACAGTTTGCAAAGTTCAGACAGACGAGTTCAGACTGAAAGCAGCAGCCGAACCTGCAGACACTTGACCCTGGAGCGGATCTGGATTCAGAAGTATCTATTTATTAAACCTAACGTTTAATGTCTTTTGTTGAGCGCTAAAATATTTAAGTAGCCTTTATTATTACTTTATAATTCATTATTATTTCAATAGTTTTATTTTTCTGTTTATTTTCTACCTAAAATAGTGGAAAATCCAGATTCAGAAAGTAAAAGTCCGCTCCGGGCTGCAAGCCGCCGCAGACCCGCTCAGCCGGAGTTAAATCCTGGGGCGGATTTTTCTGGACTGGATTTTGCACCTTTAACTATAACCAGTGTAAAGTGTGTTATGGTAGATATACACCAATATTAAATTACTTTAAAATGCAGTGTTAACATTGATTGATTTACTGTATTGTAAATGCCTAATATTATGTTGTAGTTTCTAGTTGTATTACAGCTAGAAATTACACTATAAATACTCCTTTACTCATATTCTGAGACATTTACAATATTTTTTGTATTATAGTGAAACTACTTAGTCACTATACTATTGCAAAATTGCCACAGTTACTGTATTTTACTATTATAAAATACTATAATATTAAAGACAAAACCCTGCAGTATTCATAGAAATACAGAATATTATCATAACGTTTTACTATATTACTGGTCTATTTTTATGTTAGTGTGAGTGTAATTTCTGATGGACTGATAAATCATTGTGCTGATCAGTTTTTTTTAATCTCAGTGTTGGCTTATATTGTATTGTATTGTAGTTTGTAGATTTACTGTATTACAGGTAGGAATTACACTGTGTATATATATATATATATATATATACTCACCGTATTTTAATACATAGATTTCTTTTGTATTATAGTGGAACTACTGTAGCCACTATACTACTGCAATATTGCCACAATTAATGTATTCTACCATAATAAAATTCTATTATATTCTACTACTATAAAAAAATATTTACCAGAGAATTGCTTTATATTGCTTTATTTTTATTTTCATGTGTCTTTGCAATAATAATTTTTCCCCCTGAAAGGTCAGTTTGGTAGAGCACCAAGAAGCATTGAGTCCTTAGATGGTAAGTCTCTTGGATTTGTTGCCAAAGCTTATAACTTTTCAAAACTGATTTATCCCAGTGATTCCATACTACAGTCCACCTGCAACCCACAGTTTGGTGGTGGTCCAGATAATGAACAACTTGATCATTACCTAGTGGTGTGATTCTACACACCCTACTGCATCCTGCAGGTCAAGATAACACTGGCTGCATCCAAATGCACATACTATTCTAAATCCATTGCTATTTGATTTACATTGTATATGCTAATGTTGTATTGCATTGAATTGTATTCATATATGAAGTATGGTAGTGTGCAGCTTTGTGCACAACCATTGAGCTTGGGAAATTTGGGAAATATGTCAATTTTTCTCCAGCCCATAACCCCAAAGTTAAGACATTTTCTATTATTTCGTGTTGTCGAGCTATTTGTTTTCATCATCTATAATCTGCTGTTTCATCATCCATGCTGCCAACAAAGGCTACAATAGCAGGGCTGACACAGCTGAATTCCAGCAACACACAGCTTCTAGCCAACAGACCTCCCCTGGACTGGTGTGCTAAAAACAGCTCAACAATAGTGCTTTTGACTGCATTACTATGTTTGACTGTTCACTATGCTTAGACCAATGTATAATTCCAGAAATATGTTTAGTTGAAGTACTGAAATACAGGAAAACATCATGCGTCATCATAGATCTCCATACTGAATGTCCTGTAAATATCAAAAAAGTTATTTCTGTGCTTACAGGATGTCCAAGTTTCAGGAATGTGTGCACCACTCCTGCTTGTGTTACTGCTGGTGAGTTCATTTTGATGATCCATCATTTTACATGGTAAAGCACTAGGGCTGAACTAAATCAGAATGAGTTGATCACTGATGAAGAACTGTGCTCTGTGCTCAGCAAATTGCACAGACACAGATGAGCTTCTGTAGGTGGGAGTGTCTGATAGAGAAATCAGTGATTGGACACGGTGCTTAAAAACTCCAGCAGCACTGCAGTGTCCGATCCACGTATACCAGTGCAACACACTGTGAGTGCAAGTCACTGCAGTGCTGAGACTGACCTGTGCAGTAGTACATTGGGGTCCTGATCATTATAGAACATTGTGAAGGAAGGCTATCAAACATGCAGAGAAACAGATTATCTATAGTCTGTAATTACAGAACTGTTATAAAATGTTTGTTTACATTTCAGCGGCACGACTTCTTCAAAATATGGACCAAGATGTGGAGCCGTGTGAAAACTTTTACAAATATGCTTGTGGTGGCTGGTTGAACCATCATGTGATCCCGGAGACCAGCTCTCGCTACAGCGTCTTTGACATCCTCAGGGATGAACTGGAAACCATACTCAAAGGTCATATAGTCAAAAAGATGATGCTGCTGAGAGATAACTCAAGATCAAGATTAACAACAACAATGTTGATGCATTTAACCCATTAATGTACAAAAAATGCAGTAGCACAAAACAAAGCTCTTTAGTGCCTCAAGTAAACAAGACTTCACAAATCACAATAAAAACAACACATTTAGTACTGGAGTATAATACTAAAATACAATACTTTAATTACCCAGCAAATAAATGCAACACAATAAACACACGAGACATGCCAGGTCCTCCACACAGATGAATTGCCTTCTGAGGAATTATCTTTTCTTTTAGGGCTTTTGGAGACTGAGCAAGAGCTGGACAGAGAAGCTTTCCAAAAGGCAAAGATCCTCTATGATTCTTGCATGAATGAGAGTAAGTCAGTCTTGTGCTACCATACAAAAACTAAAACTATAATTATTATAATTGACTAATGTTATATTAATATTATTATTATTATCTGTAGTTTGCAAGAACTGCTGCTCTGTGCTGTCTTTTGTTGAACACTGTGTCTAGATTTAATTGAGAACCGAGGTGCTCAGCCTTTGCTGGACCTTATTGATTATGTTGGAGGATGGCCTGTAGCTTCTGATGACATGAACTTTACAGCAGGTAAACACATAATTTGTGAAATATTTTACGTATAAAAGACAGAAGCAGGATTTCGTGGGGTGTCCTAGTTTTGTCACACTGAATTTTTCACAACATTTGCCATATTGTGTATCATATTTACTCATTTTAATTCAGAATTCAGATTGCACATGTATACGGAGCTTCCAGGAACTGTGCACAAGTTTAGAAAATTACTTCAGCAACACCACAACCACACACTTCTCTTCAGTGCTCAAAGAATCTATTTTGGTCACAGCCTATGTATTGAATGTTTACTTACAATTCATTTTATTCTTGCATATGGGAAGACTATGAATGGAGTCTAGAGGACACACTGGCCATGTTCAATTCCCAGTTCCACAAGAGGGTGCTGATTGACCTGTTTGTGTGGACAGATGATCTGGATTCAAATCAGCATGTACTCTATGTGCGTTACATGCTGAACACATTATTTCTGTCTGGGAAATGACTTCTTGAATATTTTTCAAGCATGAGTTACATTGTAGAGTACATCACTGTCCTGAAATGTATTCCCTTTCACAGATTGATCAGCCAGGACAAGGCCTACCAACTCGGGATTACTATTTCAGTGATGAAGGACAATATAAAACAGTACTGCCTTTTGCAACCAGATAATTATGATATTTTTCCTACCTCGTTTAAAGTATTTCAAGGTTATATTTTTATGTTATAACTTCTGTATGTATCATGTGTCTCACAGGTGCGTGAGGCATATCTGCAGTTCATGATATCAGTCATGCTGATGATAAGAGAGGCCAGGAACCTGACAAGTGATGAGGCTGTAGTTCGAGAGGACGCACTGCAAGTGATGCAGCTGGAGATGGACATTGCTAATGTAATACACAAAGGCTGTAGAGTCTGTCTAATACAGAGTTAGCTGAGCAAATAAACCTATTTTACTCAGGGACTGCTTTATATTTAAATTGTGCTGTATTTTACAAAGTTGACTTGTAACCAGCTTTACGTTTTGAAGCGTTGAATTGTACTGAACATGTCTGCATGGATGCAGCTGCCCTTGTTTTCCTCAGGCAACCAGCCCAGCTCAGGAGAGGCAGGATGTTACTTTTCTTTATAACAAGATGACGCTGCGTGACTTGCACAGATCATTCAATCTCAATGTAAGTGCTTTAATTATTATTTTCCATTGTTAGCACTAGGAGAGACAAATAAACTGTTAGTTTCTTCTCTGCAGGGGTTCAACTGGACACACTTTTTGTTGGGTGTCCTGTCAGAAGTGTCTATAACAGTTCAGCCTGATGAGGAGATTGTCGTGTATTGCACACAGTACCTGCAGAAGCTTGGTGAGGTGCTTGCCAGATACAAAAACAGGTGATACTATCGCTTATTTTCTTCTGCTTCCACTTCTTCTGTGTTGTTCCTCTGTGGAATAACATAAACATACATATTTGATACAATCACTTGATACAATCAAATTCTCATAACAATGGTCCAAGGACCAGAATCCTTCCCTGGACAGTAGAGACAGTTACTCCAACAAAAGTTGGATAAATTCTTTTCACAACTTTGATTTCACATTATTAATTAATATTAAGTATTTTGTTTATTATTATGATGGTATCTGGTGTCAACCCCAAGATGACATATGTTGTCCATGTTGCCTTACAGCTGATTAAACATTGTTTTACAAATAATATGTAATTTAACAAAATTTTATGTTCTTTCTGGTACTGCAGGACCTTGAGGAACTACCTAACCTGGCACCTTGTGATAGACAGAGTCAGCAGCCTGAGTCGTCGATTTAAGGATGCTCGAGCACAATATAAAAAGGCGAGTGACAGTAAGCTAGTACAGTTAGTAATGCTACAGCACGGTCATGTTGAGCTGAATTGTGTTGTCTGTCCTAGGCCTTGTACCGGAACACAATGGTGGATGAACGCTGGAGAGACTGTGTGCGCTATGTCCAGAACACCATGGAAAATGCTGTTGGTGCTCTGTATGTCAAGCAAACATTTGCAGGAGAGAGTAAACGCATGGTAACCATGTTAACCCACATTGCGTTTGGGAAATTAATTTTTTATTTATGCTTATTATTCAATTGATAGATAGCATTAGAATGACTTGATCTGAAAGTCCTTGATGTATAGATTGGGTTGGTGATAGGGTTAGGGGTTGGGAATGTAGCTTTTCGGAAGAAGGTCTAGAAACCATAGAAACCAAAAGAAAAGATTGTAGTGTGACAGATGACTGCAACCTATTCATACATCCACACCTCCTACCTACACTTGTTAGATTTTTTCTGTTTCCTTAGAGTTATTTATATATTTCTTCTCAGGAATTCCATCTCAAAGACATATTTATTCTGTTTACCTTCTCCCTACTTTCTCCCTTCTTCCCTTATTGATCTGTGTGTGCAGACAGTCGCAAAATAACATTTCACTGCATGTTGTACTGTGTATAAATATGTGCGTGATGAATAAACAAACCTTGAACCTTGTATAAGCTGTACACTGAACTTAATTCATTCTCAGTACAATAACAAGAGTATATTTAACCACTGTAAAAAATATATTGTTTATAGTAGCCTTCTGAATGTTGGCTTTGAAAACTATAATTGTTCTCTAATATTACCATAAATTGAAAACATTAACAGGTAAATGTATTTTTTAGGTCCGTGAGCTCATCAGTAGAATTCAGGAGGCCTTTGTAGAGACACTGGAAGAGCTGAGCTGGATGGATGATAAGTCCAAGAAGATGGCCAGAGATAAGGCAAGATAAGACCACAGAAACACATTGTTTTGCGATTTCATATACTGGGAATATTATTTTAGGCTTATATCATTTTAAATAAATGTACTACATCAGTTAAACCATAATGTTACAACTAAACCTGATACTAATTTGTGTTTCAGGCCATGGCTATAAAAGATCAGATTGGCTACCCTGATTTCATTCTGGAGGAGGAGAATGACAAACTTGATCTGGAATATAAACATGTACTGAGTTAATACTCAACTCCTGATATTTCTTCTACTCACCAACATAGTTATACACAAGTTATTGTTGTTGTTATACTGTCAGTACCAGCACACATTATACAGTCATTTTCAAAAAAACAATTGCACCCAGAAGTAATCAACCAATTACTGTGCACAACTGCAGTGGTATAATGTCAGACTGTCAGGAAGTCACTTAGAATAACAGTACTTGTTCCTTGTGGAGACAACCAACAAATTCATGTGTGGAGGCATTGTAGTCAGCAGCAAGATAAACTGTTTGTTGTCCTCACACATGCAGAATGTGTCAGATCACCTTTGGTTTTTTTGAAAGCCCAACATTTTGACAGCCCAGTGTTATGTTAATGAGGTCCTGCAACAAGTGGTCTTACCTTTTCTGAATACACACTCTGGTGCACTATTCCATCAGAACAATGCTCATCTGCATACTACTGCAATCTCAAAAGCTCACCTTGAAAACACAGATACTGTGCCATGGCCACGGATGAAAATGTGTTATCAATACAGTATCAACACTCCAGACCTACCACATCTGTAGAATCTGAGTGAGATTGTTAGGAACCTGTAGAACTCTATTCTGAGACATCTTACATGTTGAGTTATATACACTACTTCTGTATGTGTAGATCAATAAATATTGCTAATATCATTGTAAATTTGAAATAATTTATTGTTCCTATATATATATCTTGTTATCCTTTTCATTTTAGAAATGACATATATTGTCTCTGTCCCTACAGATTAACTTCAGTAAAGACACATACTTTGAGAACATGCTGAAGAATCTACGAGCAGCAGCTCAGAAGAGCCTGAGAAATCTGAGGGAACCTGTAGACACAGACTTGTGAGTTCATCTCTAACATGGCATGTATTGGAGTGTTTTTTATAGTAAACCTGGAGTCTGTGTTGATTTCTTATCAGCCAGTAAGAGCTCTTGTGTTTGTCTGAGGAGCATCTGTAATTGTAATTCTGTGCACTGACAGAATTCTTATTCTGACAGCTGGATGATTGGAGCAGCAGTGGTGAATGCTTTCTACTCACCCAACAGAAACCAGATAGGTAATGGAATGGTAATGGGCTTTGTTAAGGGGGTCATAGTTCAGCTTTTCCTTATGCTTTTTGTTTCTCCTATAATTCATCTATTTTTACAGCAGCAGAGACAAATGCTTGGTGCCTTGATTAAGGTTCTAATGCAGTCCACCAAATAATTTTGGAATTTATATTTTAGACAGCAACTTTTTAATTGAGTTCAGCTGCTGATGTAAAGGACAGCTTTTCTAGCTGTCTCATGATTTCATTCCAGTTTACAAAGTCCCAATGCAATTTGAATCCTGATTTTTTTTTCATTGTCAACCTAGCATATAAGCTAATCAGTGCCATTCTCATTGTTCATTTCAAAATGAGTGAAATAAATTTTACATGACATGGATCTGACTGTTTGCCCAATGCACCATGGGTATGCATGCCAAGTATGTACATTTAATATCTCCCATCTGTTTTTTATATTGGGATTCAGAGGCAGAACAAACATTTTTGGGAAGTAGCTGGACTTTTCTTTAATAGTAACAGAGAGAATTACCTGTAAAAATCTTCTCAGTCTGGAGTAAAACATAACTGAAATGAAAAAAAAAAAAACAAACATAAAAAATATTTTAGCATTTGAACTGGAAATCATTTTGGAATTAGAGATGTGCTACCTGCCAGAAAGACTGGGAAATTTATGAATATATGTAAATATCACAACCATGATAGATTCAAAACAGCACAACAGTTTGTGCTATTTTTTGTTCTTTTTGTACTTTTTACTATGGTACATCAAATTAATTCAAATAATTTCTATAATTTCTAAAATTTCTATAAGAGGGTCACTTAAATGCCAGATAATACACAGTGCTCAGGGTTTGCTCCTTTCAGACTTACTAATCATTGGGAATAAATATCTTAATCATAAAGAATTTCCTCAGTGAAACAGGAAATTCCTGCCACGTCACTGTAGTTATCAGTATTATAACTGACTTTATTTTAGTCACACTGGCCCAGTCTGTCCAGTTGTCTCTTTGCCCCACAGTTTTTCCTGCTGGGATTCTACAGCCTCCCTTCTACAGCAAGGAGCAACTCCAGGCCCTCAACTTTGGAGGAATTGGGATGGTCATTGGTCATGAGATCACCCATGGTTTTGATGATAATGGTATGTTGTATTTTTCCATTAAAATCCAGTCTAGCAAGCATTAAAAATAATATCTCATATTTCATGTGTTTGCACTATTTCTTGATGAAGGACGGAATTTTGACAAAGATGGAAACATGCTAAACTGGTGGAGTAATTTCTCTGCTGAACATTTCCGGGCCCAGTCACAGTGTATGGTGCAGCAGTATGGGAATTTTACATGGGATCTTGCAGGGGGACAGAATGTAAGTTTGAAAGAGTATTGCATTATGAGTTTTGGATTGCGGTTTGCTTCACCTAGTTTAGGTAAAGAATCATTCTTGTAGAAGATGTTGTAGGAGGTCTTAGCAACTAACTGTGAGTCTGGAATGTTGCTCTATGGCAGGTGTGTGGTATCAGTACCCTGGGAGAAAATATTGCTGATAATGGAGGAGTTCGACAAGCATATAAGGTAACAGGTAGAATGTAAAAGATGGTCATCAGCCCTCCCCTGATAATAGATGGTCATCAACCCCCTCCTTCTGGAGAATTAGTTATGTCTCCAGAACTCATTTAGTTAACTGAGGGTCTCCAGGGACAGGGTTGCTGACCACTAGTCTAAATACCAGCAGCCAAATTAATTTCATCTGAATTACTTCTGCCTCTAAATTATTACTTCAAATTTTCCATCATCCAGGCCTATAAGAAATGGCGTGAAACAGTGGGTGAGGAACCTTACTTACCTGGCCTCAATCTGAATAATGACCAGCTCTTCTTCCTGAACTTTGCACAGGTTAGAGTTATGGCACAATTAGATAATTAGTTTAAAGCGAAAACGAGCTTGTGGCTTTGTGACATCACAACTACAATGTATAAACAAAATATTGGGACAGCTACTCGTTCATTGCTTCTTCTGAAATCAAGGGTATAAAAAAATTAAAAAGGGTATTTATCCTGCTTTTGTTGGAGTCTGTCTCTACTGTCCAAGTCTTTCTACTAGATTTTGGACCATTGATGTAAGGATTCGATTGTATTTGGCCACAAGCTCTTTAGTCAGGATGTTTGATGCATACTGCCACACCCCATCTACAAATTCCTATTTCACCCAAAAGTATTATAGGGTGCTCCATCATTACAGAAATCACAGTTCCACAGCTTTATAACCATCTAGTTTATTGGCAGTACTCTACAGGGAGTAGACAAGCTGTGTGTTTTTGTTTCCTGGTTATGGGTCCTTTAACTGTGAACTTAGACTGATTTGAACACTATTTGAATGGGTATTGCCTTTAACTGATAGTGGGGTAATGTAATGATTTTAATTCCATTTAATTCCAACATGCCAGAACTGAACGATCCTCCTAATATCTTATTGGCTGACACTGGCCTGAAACTTACATGCATTGATATGGATATGCCATTACTACTCTTTATTATACAACATCATTATAGCTTTAACACCCCAAGCATTTCTGTTTCAATCTCCAATGTCATAACAAGAGCATTGTTGGATTATTTCAGGTGTGGTGTGGCACTTATCGGGCTGAGTATGCCAGCCAGTCTATCAGGACAGACTCCCACAGCCCCCTGGACTACAGGTACATAACTGCTGTGTTTCTCAGCTTCTAAACTGGCACATAGTCTTGCTCAACCTGTATCACTGCCAGCCCTGTCTGTTTCTCTTCTCAGAGTACTGGGATCACTGCAGAACTTTGATGCCTTTTCTGAGGCTTTTCACTGCAAACTTGGTAGTCCAATGAATCCATCGTTAAAGTGTCGGGTTTGGTAGGCTGTCCTGATAGTCAGCAGTAGGAGCACGATTGTAGATGCTGGTCTCTGCTTTTTTATGGTTGATGATGCAGAAATGCATTTTCCACATTCATTTAGATGGAATTTATTATTTTGAATAAGTTCTGCCATCTACACTGCATTTGATTAGCTAGACATTGGTCAGGTTTTTGGACTCAAAACTTTGGTCCATAGACATAGTTCATAGACATGCCATGGAAGTCAGAACCAAACAGAAATATTTTGATGATTATGATATTTTATTAATTTTTTAGTGTACATTTTGTATTCTTTTTTTAGTAAAGGCAGTGATTCTACACTCACCAGTCATTTTATTATGAACACCTACACTTATTCAGCCAATCATGTGGAAGCAGTTTGATATATAAAGTCATAGGAGCCAGAAGCTTCAGTGTTTCTATTCGTCTTTAGAGTTTATATTGAATGAATTAATAAAGAAAACACTCAGACAGGAACCAGTGAGTGGTCTATAGATAGAAACACCTTGTTAATAAGAGGGATCAATTCAAAATGTCCAGAATCAGCCAAGCACAACATGCCGAATCATGAGGTGGATCAGCTACAACAGCAGATAATGAAAAAAACCGTCAGCCAAGGATAGAAAGCTGAGGCTGCAGTGGGCACAGACTCACCAAAGTTCAACAGCTGAAGATGTAGCCTAGTCCCGTATATGGTTTGATACACTAATCTGCTAAAAAACAGCCTGGCTGGCTCAAGCTGATCAAGCTTGTTGACCAGCTTAGTTCTCGACCAGCATGTGGTATGTTTTGTGCGGGTTTGATGTTTTAGCTCAGGGCTGCATAACTCCAGTTCTGGAGGGCCAGTCAACTGGTTGACCAGCATGACCAGTAAGATCAAGCTGGTCAACCAGCATAACCAACAAGACCAATCTAGTCTACCAGCATGATCAAGTTAGTTGACCAGCATGACCAACAGGACCAGCATGTTGCAGCATACACTACACTGGTCAAGAGCTAGTTAACCAGGTAGCTTTCCAGTACAGAGTTTGTTTTAAGCTTCTCAGCCATCTTGACCCTCAAAGACCAGCTTAGACCATCCAAAACCAGCTACCAGCAAAAGCTGGATTTCATTTAGGGAGAGCAGGTTTTGGCTGTGTCTGAGACATTAGAAATGCTGCCTACCAATCATACCTGAATCGAAGGTTAGTCCTCTACCCTTCTGTTTTATTGGGTGAAAATTCTAATGGCTAATGAAAACACAGCAAACAGTCACATTTAACAGTGAGCTGTCAATAACTTGGAAATGTCAGAACATATTTTCCTGTGTGATTCAGTTACAGACACATACATCATTGAACTGCCTTGTGAGACACCTTGAGCAACAAGGCATCATTTTACTCCAACAAATGTAAGAAGGGATTTGTGTATTGGTACATTGATATTTCTTAGGCATATATAAGCCCTGCTACTGTGTAGTATTCTGCTTTATTTCAAACACTACAAATGTACACATTTGAAATCTGTTGGTTGTTTTAAAAGCAGTATAAGAGAATGTGATGAAAAGTTTTGAAGATTATTTTAAGACATTTTACATTTGGCAACCTATATGCATATTAATAAAGTCCAACATTTACCCTGCAGACCGCCTCAGAGAGTGTCATCTTTCACTCACCTGAATGAAGTAGCCTGTGTTTCAAGGCTGTGATCAAAATTGATCCCTATTTACAATTTAGGGAACAATTGAGTGTCAGGTATTTTCCTATGAATCATACTAACTTTAATTCAGAATTCAGTTTTTGTGGCGGAACACAGCTCACAGATACTCACATGTTTGTTAATATGAGGAAGAATCTGAATTCATATGTGTTTCTACTAGAGGTGGAAAATAGAGGTCCAGAAAATAAAAAATCCACCCCCAGATGGGCAGATATGGGCTGAAGAATATTTATGCTGAACCAATCTCACATATTTCCAAAGCTCAGTGGCTGTGCACAAATCTACACACTACCCTACTATATAAAACTACCCTTTATATATAATGTTAAAATGCAATGCAATATAATGTTCAATTAAACTTGTAAACAATGTAAAATAATATAGTAATGGATATAGAATAGAATGTGCAGTTGGAAGTAGCCACTGTTGTCTTGGCCTTGCAGTCCACCTGCAGGATGTAGTAGGGTGTGTGGAATCACACGAATGGGTAATGATCAAGCTGCTTATTATCTGAATCTCCACCAAACTGTGGGGTGCAGTTGGACTGTAGTATGGAATCACTGGGGTAAGTTTTCTAAGCTTTGGAATCAGATCCAAAAGACTTACCACCTAAAGACATGATTCTTGGTGCTCTACCAAACTGACCTTTCAGGGGAACAAAAACAACAACTATTATTGCAAAGACAAATGAAAATAAAAATTAAGCAATACAAAGCATTTCTGTAGTAAATACTAGTTTTGATTCATACTATAGTGTTTTATTATAGTAGAATACAGTAACTGTGGCAATAGTTTAGTAGTTTCACTATAATACAATAATTATATTAAATGTATTAAAATTCAATCAAAGGTGGGTATTTATAGTGTAATTTCTAGCTGTAATACAGTAAATCTAAAAACTACAATATAATATTAGTTATTTACAGTACAGTAAATCAATAAATGTTAACACTGCATTTTATAGTAAATTAATATTGTGTCATATCGCCCATAATACATGTTACACTGTTTTACTTTCTGTGCCTGTATTTTCCACTTCTAATTAGAAGTAGAACATAAACATCAAAATAATGCTGCAATAATGATGTTAAAATAATTAATTAAATAATAATTAAAGCAACTTAAATACTCTATAAAGACATTTAACAATTTCAAACAGGTGGAATAAATAACATTTTTAAAGAGCAGAGGTTGGTAATCCAGATCCAGGTGTGTTTTTTGTTTATTTCTTTCTGGACCTGGATTTTCCACCTCTAGTGTCTACCACTACTTAGTAAACAAGAGTTTTAATTCAAGGACAAATTAAGTAAACAGGTTCAAATAGATTACATTAAACAGTTTTCAGGCTTCACCACAAGATGGCAGCAGAGCACTGGAATTTCATTATAAATTTTGAAACATTTAAATTTGTTTATATTTCTATACCACATGTTCACATTTATAGTTTACCTATACACACTAAAGTGGTGCTTAAAAAGACTGGTATCTGTTCACACTCAGAGCATGAGGCCTATACTTTCAGAGCCCTATACTTGGAGTGTTCTGTAGACTGGGCTCTAATGGGGTCTCCACATGTTCCCTCCGGTGCTGACATCCCCTGTGTCTGAGCTCAGCTCAGCTCAGCAGTGTCTGAGACGGTGGAGTAGAAAGCAGAGTTTAGCAGTGGTGTAGGGACAGTGCTCAGGGCTGTGTGTGGGAATGGATTCTCACTCTGTGATGCTGTTATTAATGGTGATCGGGAGCAGTCCAGCATACACTCTGGGAGACCTGCAGCCCTTCATGTGAGTAATGATGGAAATGTGTGTTTTTTTTACACTTTCTGTGAGTTTGTGCTGAATGTATGTTCTTCAGCTTCTCTATACTGATCATAAAATATAAGTGGTAACGTGTAGTGAATTTAATAATGATATTTATTTAAGTATTTTTAATAATAAAACATATTACCTCAAGACCTTTGCATGACTTGTTTGTATTTTTATGCATTTTTATTCTATGCACCTGAATCGATTTCACCATGTTTTGTCAGACAGCTGATAACTAAAGGGGCGGAGCAACATTTATGTCACTGCTGTCCAATGAAAAGCATGTATCTCCATTTTTGTCCATTTTTAGTTTTCTCCATGGTTTGAACCCTGTAGCTGCTCTGTACACTGTGCACAAATTTCTGGATGAATAAACTAAAAGAACTTCTCTGAAATATAAGGTTATTTTACATCCACCTTCATTCAAAGTTAAGAGCATTTTGCCTTCTCCTGTAAAGGTGTTATTTTGGAGATACATGTTTTTCATTTCATTCAGTATAAGGTGATCTCACAGTTTCACAGTATCACAGTTTACAATATTTCACTATTCATTTTTCTACCTATTATGATAATTAGCAGTTTCAGTGACCCTTAAAGGATTATTATTTTTCATTAAAACACATTTCTGTAGTTCAAGCAATGCATGGTCAAAAGTATTGGGACACCTGCTCATCTGCTCATCAACATAATGTGAGGAAGGCTTTCTACTAGATTTTGGAACATTGCCATTAGCATTTGATTGCATTCAAGGACAAGAGCATCATTGAGGTCAGAATGTTGTGTAGGATGATCACACCATCTCATCCAACTTATCCCAAAAGTATTGAACGGAACTGGGGTTGAGCAATATTATATCGTATATATATATATATATGATATGATATATGATGAAATAATTAGGACACCCAATGAAATTCTTCCTCCGTCATTTTTACTATATTTAAACAAACTGAAATTTGATCCTCATTTCTTGTTTATACACACTACGTACATGAGAGTGAGAGCATGAATGGGGCAGAGGGGAGCAGAGAATGGGAGGAGATGAAAGCAGGGGGTGGAGCAGAATGAGAGAAAACTATTGCTGTTAATGATATTGATTCCAATACAATACGAAATGCTGTATCGTAAAACCCCTTATACCTAGAATAATTATTCTATGGACAATAAGAAATGACAGAAATGCCTAAATTTTAACGTCATATTACGGTCTCTAGTGTTGGTTTACATGTGTGATTTTTATGTTTTATATTAATATACTAGCTATCTACATGTTTTGTCACTTTTATCATATGCAATGTGTTGGGAAGCTGGTGATAACATTAGCATTACTTTCCCTGTTAGGCCAAATGTGTGTGCAAGACGAGAGAGAGTGATTCAGGTGGTTAAGCAGCCCTGTGTGAAGGTGTTCACTCACATGGTCAAAATCTGGAAGCAAGGGTGCTCGGGACATGTTTGGTGTGCGGGCCATGAGAGGAGGTCAGTATGAACCAAATACATTCTGTAGTTCAGACCTTACTGGACTTTTGAAAACTGACAGTGCCTGCAAACTCCCCTGCTGTTCTTAATTTGGTTGCCCCCCTTTGCTGTTTTACCATGTTTACTCTACCACCAAACCCCCCACCTACACACTGTCGCACTCTCACTCTGTCACATCTACAGTTGTATTTCAGAGAAATTAACGACCGTATATTTCACTAGACTCCTAGTTTTAAATATGTCCCTGAATGTGTTGCATTTTACTTCACCAACCCAACATTCATACGTTAGGAACACAGTTCTGTTTTCCTCCAGCAGGAGTTTATACTCAGTAGAGTGAATCCTAGCTGTAGCTCTGTCATGAGATTAGAGTAGAGTGAGACAGAGGTTTGAAAGTGATCCTCCTGCTGAGAGATGATGGCTATTAAAGCTCTCAGATGCTTCAGGAATCAAAGGGAAGATCATTGACACTGAGCACCATCAGAATACACCACTGAATAGCCCACATTAAAGACTGGCTAGGCATATCAACTGCTGCCATAGCACTGAACAAATGCTGAACTAATTTAGGGTTAGGGAGATTTCTTGAGTGATTTGACAGCATAATTGTTGTGTCACCAAGTACAAATATGAGAATTTGAGAATTGATACTTATTTTTTTTGCATGAGTATATTTTAATTGACCAAATGAGGACGGCAGACAGTGAAATTACATTAAAAAATCAGTTTACATTGCAGAAAAGAAGTGCATTATGTTCAAAGTCATATTTCCATTTCTAGGACTGTGTACTTCACAGGCTACAGGCAGGTCTACAAGCAGGATTATCAGACATCATACCGATGTTGCCCTGGCTGGTCTCAGCTCAATGGGGAGGCTGGTTGCTTGTACCGTAAGTCTCTTCTTATGATTCTCTAACTGCTTAATATGTTGGTGCAAGCACAGGATGACATATAAAGTGACAGACAGGAAGAGGTTTTCTTTTTGCATAGTCACATATCACAAAAACCCTTCTTTAAGTTTTCAAAATGTTATGTTGTATTACTGGGTTTTGCTGCTTGCCATCGCGCAGCCAGCGTCTGAGAGAGCAAAATTAGCCATGCTCTCTCGGAGTAGATGGTGCTCTCTCCCAACATCATACCCAGTGTGATGCTTGTCAGCACAGGCATCTGTTAGCTGTTGTATCTGAGCTGGAGGTCAGGTGCTTTACTCCAAAGGCAGCAGTTCGAAAAGAGGTTGCCTTCACATGTGTCGCAGGAGGCATGTGCATCTCTTCTCCCTCCTAGTGATAGGAGCATTTTATGTGATTTGGATGGGTTGCGTATTTAGCCATCCCAAATTGGGGTTAATTAAAAAAATTACTCCTCATTTGATCATGATTTAGAGGGAGCTTTTAGGTTCTTTCATATGATCATTTATTTATTTACTACAATAATTAAATGATCCAGTTTAAATATCTCTAATTTAAAGTACTGTCAAACTCTGGGTAGATTTTAAGCAATATATCAATTTGTGAGTCTTCAAATAATTCCATTGCAATACCGTCTAGGACTGAGTTTCATTATATTTGTACAGTCCATTAGTTTCTGTGGTCAGTTTATGGTCAGATGGTTTGTAAACAGTAACTGTGGCTCTGTAGAAATAAATTATAATATCAGAGGGCTTCAACCAGCTCTCTTTAAAGAGGTTTTTTTGATAAACAATGAGAGATTGTATGAACAAATATGTTTAAATAAATATTATTTAATGAAATATGTCATTTCTCTAAAATCCTAGAAACATTGCATTTGCTTCAATATTAAAGAATTGCTCTGTGAGCTGGTAAAAAGAAGGTTTCGTTGCTGTTATAATGAAGACAAACCAGGTATAGTAATACTGTAATATTGGACTTCTTAAAGTAGATGTTGACAAACAGTTAAACACTAACTTAATATTATTTATTATATTAATTGTAAGTATTAATGTTCATTTAAGCATATTACCACTTACAGTTAGGTAAATATTATTATAAATATTACCTACAATGTTTGTATATTACTAAATATACATGGACTGGTCTTTAATGAGTTAACCCTTCAGCTGATGTTCTTTGGGAGTAATGAAATTATAATGAAATATAGTATTTGATTTATGAAAACTTTGGATTTAGGACCTGAAGTTCTTGCAACATCTGTGCATTTTATTGTATTTATCATTTTAATTATTCTAATGTTTAATACAAAAGCATTTCCACAGCCTTTATTCAGTGTCATAGCACCACTCAGTGGCTGTACTGTATAATATCACCATATAATATCATCATAATTTCCCCTTTCTCCAGAGAGCTTTGCTGAATTTTATGCGGTGACATTTCATGTACTTATGAGGCTGAGCATGACCGTAGATGGCTTTTTGTCAGATGTTTTTATTCATTTTGCTCCAGGAAAGCAGAGAGCAGCAAGTCATATTTTAACCTGTCATCCTTACAGGTATACACAAAATGATATCCATATGGTCAAAAGAGAAAATAAAAAAATAATGAGAAACTAATAAAGAAGAAAGATGGGGGAAAACATGCATGTCCATGGCTGCTGAGAGATATAGTTAGTTTAACATATGGGTTTTAGAGGTCACAAAATGGACCAGCTGTGTATCATAATTTAAATAATTCCACACATGGATAATGGAGTCACAGTTGTACTAATGCATACAATTTATTAAAAAAATAATTGTATATATTTCAAGTGATTTTATTTATTACAGAGTCTGCTTTGTCATACAGGGATTTGATTTGCCTTTCTGATGACTCGAGCAGTTTTTGTTCTGTATGTTTCATTAACCTTTAAGACCCCAACTTGACCTCCACTGTTCCTCTTAACTGCCATTTCCATCTCAAAACGATGATCAAATTATTTTCTTATAGCCTTCTTCTGCTTTGTAGGCATCTATTACTTTCTTTTTTAGAGCACCAGACAGCTGCTTAGAAGAACCCATGTCTGTTGACTGTTGGGACAAGGTTTGAGGAGTCGTATTTCTAAAGTTTCCAATGTTTTGAAAGAGCTGAAATGGGTTGATTGCTCTAAAATTGCATTATTTTGCAAAACAAAATAATATATATATTGATTTTGTTTAAAAGTGATCAGTTCATCTTACTCTGACAGTAACAGTAAATACAGTAAACCTTGATCATCCATACCACTGTAATGATACCCAGTCAATCTCAAAACATACATTTTTGCCTAGTGGGCTGGCCTAGGAGAGGCATTTTTACTTACTGACTGACTGACTGACTGACACCTTTGTTCAAACGTGCATGTGCAAGGACTGGCTTTTGCTACAAAGTTGCAAACTTGAGGAAAGTTAAGCTGAGGTTGGCTAAATGAATGAATGCATTTGTCAAACTCTGCTGTCTTGGTGCAGAATTTTGCTCTTGAGGCTGCATTGAAGATTCACTAAATTCTCCCTGGTATTGACATAGTTGTGGAAAAGAGAATAAAGCTGAGACTTTGTTGTTAAGCCACTCCACCATAAATAGCACTGCAGTTACATTATGAGATGACTGCTGTTAGTTTGAGTACCCTGAAGTAACCAGATTCATCCATCCATCTTCTTATCTGCTTCATCCTGTTCAGGGTCACGGTGAGTCCAGACCCAGTCCATTGCAGGGTACCGCGCACAGCCAATCACTCACACTCTTATTTTTAAGGGAGATAGCCCTGCAGCGAACATTACTTTTAAACTGTAGTATAAAATGGGGTCAACAGATGACTGATGCCGAATATTTTGACATAATTTAGCTCTGTCCTACATTTTCCTGTACCACAGTATCACATAATAAAAACGGCCCATAATCAAAGACGTGTATGAAGCTTCTCAAAATTTCTAAGAAGAAGGGGATGTACTTTGGACCCTACCCTCCCATTGTTGAAATGCCAGAGACACCTGAATGTCAAACACTATTCAGTTGATTGCAGTCCAGGCAGACTTGACTTGCCTGTTTTCTCTTGTTCTACCCTGCTTTTAGTCTTCCTCTTTTTGGCTCAATCAGTACTCCTCTGTACACATCCCTTTTCCCTTTGGGGTTTCTGTATGGAGGATGATAGACGCTGTCTAGTGGCTAAGGCCACTCACCCATAAGCCTTTCATCGGGTCCTCATTAATAGGGACCAGTGAAATCTCAATGGAGTCTTTGTGGTTGTGAGAACTACATTATCAGCTTAAAGGATGAAACCGTACATCTTCCAGCAATCAAATGATGTTTAATCATGTTTCTCTCATCAGTCTCTGCGGGGATTCAGAAGTTGTCATGTGCAAAATTAGTTTGAGAACATTCAGGTTTTCTTTACAGAAAGCTTTTCTCAGTCAGCTCACACTGCGTTAGCATCGCCTGAGATCACTCACATGAGATCAGACACGCTGTCTTTTTTATGTCCTGGATTAAATGTGTGATTAATTATGAAGAATGTTTGGGTTATGCTGCACTGTCTTCTTGCAGATGCTTCAAAAGAATAATGTAGTTTTTTGGACAGTCCAGTGTTTTATGAGTTATTGTTCAATGGTATGCATACTGTACCTGCATTCCATTTCTTTATTTATTTAATTCTGTCATTCCATCAACATGCAGCAAAAAGCACTGATTCTATGAAAATAGATGGACATAGTTCTGCTCTTTCTCCAAAAGTAGTCAAAGACATGTTTGGTGCCTGGTGTTACTTTTGTTCACTGGAGCTACAAGGCCAAAAGAAACATGTACCCCAGCATAGGGATTGGCGATATATTGATATTTATATTGATGTAGGGATATAAACAGAGCGGGATATGGGTGGAAGATATTGTGTATATCAAGTTTGCAGGGACAATGTACAGGACAATGTAGTGTTAGCAGCAGTGGTGGGCAATTGTGGTCAGAGTCAAGCATAGTTTACTGATTTCAATGCTCTGATAGAACTAGAAAACCTGGTAGATATCTGGTCAATTTAATCAGGTGTTTGTTAGCATAAAACTGTGTGGGAATTGTCCAGTCTTACCCTAGACAATATTTGATTCTGTCATCTCAGCTCATGTTCACTATTGAAGCTGTTATTAAGACAATGATAAGAACACAGTATATCAAACTGGCCGAGTGCAAGGTACTGATCTGTTAACTTCAGCTGCATACAGCTCCAGACATCCTGGTCGACTGACTGCATTAAAAAAATCAGGGGAAAAATTACAAATTAGATTTTTGCAGAACTGCTTTAATGTTAGACATGCTAGAACACTTACTTACCGGAGCCACAGTTCTCCTTAAAACAACCAGGAGATGAAACATACTGGGTGAATTATTTCTGGCTTGAAGCACCCCCCATGTTCTGGCATACCTGACATCCCTGTTTGTTTTCAACACTGCTGATGACAATTGCAGAGCCATGTAGATGGACCTTTGCCCAGTGTATTCCTATAGGAAGGCTGCAGAGTTCATAACCTGTGCAGGCAGGATTAGGAACAGTGCTACTAAAATGCCTAAGAAAACTTGAGAACAAGTATAGGCTTTATTGTCTAGGTACTGCACCATGTGATTAAGCAGTATGGTAATCCACATTGTTTCCTCCAATCAGAGCAAAGTAAGTTTCTCCATTCAGAGTTTTCTGATTGTAAGTGGTTTAACTGAGACATGGGTCAAACTAAATGCATTGACCTTCAGGTTTAAGTAGCTTTGCATTCTGTAGGTCTGGAAAAGCAATGGTATGTATATAATGCATTTTTATTATTGTACATTTTTTAACAGGCACTAGTAGATTTTGAAAGCATACTCGTTCATTTTTGACAGTTGAAGGTTTGCATAAAAATAATTTCTTTTTCTGTTTAGAAACCTATGACAATTTTGTAGTTTGACATACTTACATTAAAAAGTAAAAAAAAAATATAGGAAACATATTTAAATATTTTTACGAATTTGACCATGTGTTCTTAAAACAATGACTTGTTTTAACATGTTTTGCATTTCTTCTGTTGATTATAAGGACTGAAACCCTTTCCTGTCCTGGAAATTGACCATTTCTGAGTATTTCTGAGCTAAAAATGCCAGAATGTTGATGAAATAATTAGATTGACAAGGATACTTACAATAATAAGTTGTTTAAAATACTTGACAGTAATGCAAATAAAATAAAAAAAAAACCAGCCTGAATGTCCTTTACCATTTTTGTTGTTTATGTATGTATTAGTATTATCTCTTCTTGGGATGCCTTGTTTTCCTCTATAACCCAATATCTGGATCAGTAATAGGTCTGTTAGGGCCAGGAAATCAGTAAACTGTGCAGGAGGCTGGCACTCCAGGACCAGGGTTGCGTATCCCTGGGGTAGCTCATAAATATGGCCAATATCAATCTAAACCTTTAATCCTGCTAATTCCTGCTAATGTTTCTTTTCCATTTGAATAGCATTGCAATTCCACACTTCCTTCTGGGTGCCACTATTTTTGCAACTATAATCTGTTATATTGCCCAGAATATATGGCCTGGTATATTTGCTTTCTTGCTCCCACCCCAGACAATTTCGGACCAATAAATGGACAAGTGAAAAAAACCTTACTCTGCATCAGGGATCATTAAAAATGATCAATAAACAAACTGTAAATAATTCAAGTTCTGGTTCCCTTACCGGCTGTCAAACGTGCAAACCCTTATTGAAAAAGCAAACTTTTTCACATGCTGCTTCCAAAACATGTGCATTTCTGTTTTGAGGGTTTACAGGCTGTGGGGGCTTAACTTCTGACACCTGCTCATCCGAGGCTCTGTAGGAATGAAAGCCTTGGAGAACTTTGTGACCTCCTCCCCCAGTGAGCTGGTAATCCACTCAAACAAGGCTCCTTTGTAGCGGCGAAAAGTGATGCCAGGAACAGCTGGCAAGAGCAGCCAAAGCCATTTGGTTTGGAGCATGGTGAGTTAGGTCACCATCTCAAGGCATATCTGTGGCTTTTGTGCTCCTCATCAAAGGCTGTCAATCACTAAATGCCACCGACTCAGTTAGAGCTCCAAGACACAGTATACCTGTTTAGCTCAGGAAAGAAATGTTGGCTCTTTTGTGTCCCAACTGACTGGGCAAGCCTGAGCAAGCTGCATGCAATGTTTATTATTTATCATCGTAAAATATGAATCACTGGAGAAATATTGTTTTCTTCTTGTGTGCAGATGTAACATTCATTCAAATTGTGGCGCCACTGAATAGCAGCATTATGAATGGAGAGAACTGAAGGAATTCCAGACTTTGGATGGTTGTCAGGGTTGGGCAGAGAAACTGGCACAAAGCAACCCAGCTCTGCCAGTGCATCTGTGGAGGAACCCAAACATTTGCTGATGTTTTGACTGGATTTAGAAACAGATACTTGTGCAATACTAATGGGGTCATATCAAAGAAATGTCTTTGTGTGCACCAGTGCTTTTCCAGTATTCAGAGTCAAAGTTCTGCTAGGCTGGTACAAAGACATTTCTTAAAGTTTATGTATTCAAATATAGCAAGTAAAGTTCACAGTGCATTGCCGTGTCAGGTCTTGTCAGTTCTTGTTCAGTAGATTAATAGTTGACATGCATTTTTGTTATGTGAAAGATTTGCATTTTGCACTTTGTACACAATTTTAATGTCAGCTCCTTTTTGTGTCCAGATTTTATGATGAATGGACCAATCGAAATTCTCCAAAATCACCTGTAATAATATATTTTATATTGTCTTCCTTTGACCATTTTACAAATGCAATTTTTAGTCTGACATGCATTGATGAGTTTTGTCTTGATGATGATTGATGATGCAACTGAAAAGAAAATTCCTGTCCAAAAATAAAACCCAAAGGGTCAGGTTTATGTTCCAGCTTGAGTTTAAGGGAAATGAATGTCAATGTAATAGATACTTAGTTGAATGCAAGTTAGAGACATGTTTTACTATAACTTATCTACAAGGTTTCCAAAGACACATTATCTGAGTGTAATGTACAGGTTACAGCATACAATATACAATTAAGCAGACCTTTTAGGATTCTGATTGACATTCATATGTACACCGCTGTACATATGTGAACCACTTTAAACCAGAGCAAATAGATGGCATGGAGTAATCCAGCTGCCCTGAAAAGAACAGGCTTCTCTCTTTCATCTGGACAAAGCTGATTTACCTTATCACATGTATTTTAGAACAGTTTGATGTTGCATTACATCAGACCAAACAGTGGAAATCCCTTTTACATTCATTTCTAACAGAGCGTAACAGCCAGGTCTTTTCTGCTTGTCTATGACATTTGATTTAATGTCAGACTCAGTCAAGTATCAAAGAAAACACTGGGTCCCCATCAGAATGTATCAGAATTTACTGTAAATCGTTTAACAAATAACAAGACGAGAAGATCTCTGGTGACCTCTGTGCACAGACTGCTTTTCTCATCGAATTGATTATACAGCTGCACTCTTTGAATCTATGACCAAAAAGGACATTTAATTTTCAATTAATCATATTTTAGCTCATGAGGCAAATAAGAAGCTTACCAGCTGTGAATGTGATCAGATTATCTTTGGCAAGATGCCTGGAAAAAACACAAACAGTTGCACACTGATGAGCTGTATCTACATTCTTCCAATAAGTCTTGTGAGAATACATTTTTCCACCTTCATATTGTTGCTGAGATCACGTTAACACACTGCATCTAGATCTGCAAAAACTTTAAATCAGCTATTTTGACACAGAAGAGCCCAGACATCATTTTGAACATTGATCTGAATAACTGGATTAGTTAAATGAGCAGCTGATTTATGTTTTATATTATTGTGGTAAAGAAGTTACTGTAAATATTTTAACATTCCAATGTAACATATGTCCCAACAAGAATTTCATACCTTCTATTTAATTACTTAGTTGTAGAAATTTGGTAATATATGACATTTTATTAAAGTATTTGAATTGTTACATGTGTTGAACAGACCTTTAGAAACAAAAATACACAAATTAGCTGCTTTTGTCTTTTGTCAGTTTGTAAATGAGGTCACATGTTCACATATTCACACACTGTCCTGTGATGCATCTAGGATGTTACATATATGTCACTTAGGAACTTCATGAGATAAAGTGAAGACCAAAATACTGTAATGAATTTTTCCCATGCCACTTTGGGCTAAATATGGGTTAAATATTGCTCTATGAATATGAAATTTCATTTTAAAAATGCCATCAAATGCAGATTATTAAGAACATGTTCTTGTTTGTGTTCTTTGATGAAGGTATGTAAGTATATGACAATATACGGCAGCGGCAATTTCAAATCAGCATTGAATGAAAATTGGCCCTAAAACATCTGTTGAATTCGCTAAAAATCGTCAAAGTTTGAATGTCATCGAATTTGAATTTGAACTTCATCACATCCCTATTTTAAAGAGAAATCACTGTACGTACTTTTGGAATGTGCTTACGCTAAAGCATTTTGAGCGTTTAAGTATTGCAATAAAAATGTATTGCACTAAAGTCTTTAATTATTGTAATATATTTTTTACCATACCACAAGAGAATTTTTTTAACTATTCTAAATGTCCTCTCTACATGGTATGTGATTAGTTGGATGAAGAGATTGTAGGTAGTCAGCTGATTTAGCTTTTTAGTCTAGCACCCAGTTGGCCCTTCTTCATTCTCCATTGGGCCTTTGGTATCTCAATATATGTGCACCCCCAACACAGTCTCCCTGGCTTTCCTGCATAATTCTTAACTTACAGAGTCTTTAGTGTGACGCTTATGTTTTTAGTGAACATACTATTAATGAAGTTGGATAAGCAGTAGATAACCTTGTCTCTGCATTTGGTTGTCTTTATCTTTCAGCTGTCTGCAGTTATGGTATGTGTTTTAATGGAGGTGTGTGTAAAGGGGTGTCATCCCAGCTCTGTCAGTGTCCTCCAGGATTCAGAGGATCCAGCTGCCAGTATGGTAAGTACACAGAAAAAGCTCCTAATCTGACCCCTTATTATGTCTGTTCTTATCAAATCTGTGGGGAAAAAAGAGAGAGAATATAGTGATTTCATTAGTTTCTAGGATGGTTAGTGGTAGCTTAGTATCCTGGTAAAGGTTATGAGGTTCATCAGTCTGGATCATGGCTCTTTTATTGCCCTCTTGCAGCACCACAGTAGTCGGACAAAGTGCCACCCTTCAACAAAAAAGGCCAATCAGCTTGTTGGTTACAGATAAAGCCCTGCCCATAATCAAAAAGAACCAGTCAGCTTGTGGGTTTTGAATGAAGTCCAACACGTTAACATAAATACCAGGCAAGATGGCCCTTAGATAGACTGAGTCTTATAACACAGGTCCTTTGTACAAAGCGAAGGAGCCCCATTCAGCTGGGCCACCCAGGCATAAGAATAAGATACCTTGTAGAGACCTGGATGTCAACAGAGATCCCTGACCAAGCCACTGAGTCTGCTGGGTTCTCTCTGCACTTCACTAAAGAGCTCTCCTGGAATAGTAAAGGAGGAGGTGTTTTTTGATCAGCAATGTCTGGTGTGATTAGAGGAATGTACATTTTCTTGCTCCCTGGACCTAGAATATCTGATCATCTCGTGCAGACCAGTCTCGCTTCCCAGGGAGATTCAGGGGTCATGGCTGTTGCTGTGTACATAAACCTATAGGTCGAAATTGAAACAGGAACCACCCACCATCAAGGAGTTTCACCACTTGTCAGCCTAGTCAGGCTCCAGGACTGTTTTGATCGTGTGGACTGGGAGATGTTCCATGATTCGTCTAACAGCATTGATAAATATGCTGATTCAGATACTGGATTCATCAGAAAGTGCATCTTCCTCACTGACCCTCAATACCAGAGACCCTCAGGGTTGTGTGCTCAGCCCACTCCAGTACTCCCTGTACACCCATGTACACAGCCAGACACAGCTCCATCATCATTAAATTTGCTGATGACACAACAATCATACACCTGATCTCCAACAACAATGAGGCAGCCTACAGAGAGGAGATCAGCTTCCTGATACACTGCTGCCAGTAAAACACCCTCTCTCTAAAAGTCAGCAAGACCAAGGAGCTGATGGTGGACTTCAGGAAGCAGGGAGAGCAGGAAAAGAGCACTCCCCTGTCTCCATCAATGGGACCACCATGGAGAGGGTTAGCAGCATCAAGTTCCTTGGTTTTTACATCTCTGAGGAGCTTACATGGTCAAAACACACCACACAGGTGGTGAAGAAGGCACAACTGCACCTCTTCTACGTCAGGAGGCTGAAGAGGTTTGGTCTTAATCCCTGCACCCTGATGATGTTCTATGCCTGGTATGGGAATTGCACCACTCTTGAGAGGAAAACTCTGCAGAGGGTGATGCTCACAACCCAGCACATCACTGGGGTTCCAAACCTTCTGGATTTATACACCAGTCACTGTCTGTGGAAGACCAGGAGGATTATAAAGGACTTTATTCTAAACCAGTCCCACCCTTCACCAAAAACTCTAAACAAACAAAGCAACAGTATGAGAACAGACTTACAAACATACTAACCAACAGAAGCTCAACTGACAAACAAACCATGAAGTGGACAAATAAACCGCCGCAAGCTACACTAACATACAGAGTGCAAAACAAAAGGACTGACAAAGGCTAGCTGAGACAAAGGGTCTTAAATACAACACTGCATTGTCCACACCTGGGACATGATAATGAAGGGGCAGGGTTACAAATTAGACACAGCTTGTAAGGGGCGGAGCAAGGGAGGAGACAGAACCAGAACAAACACAACCCATATGCTTAGGAGCACATAGGGGAAACAACAAGTAGAACAAGACAGGAAGACAGAGGTGAACAGGACTGACATGTGACACTATGTAACCATCATACTTTAATCTTAAGTGGCCTCAAAAGTGGTTTGATTTTGGTTGAAATAAGACAAATTGGCTCTTCTTAAAATTTAATTTAAGAATTACTCAATGATTCCCTGTTATTCATTTTTTATTTAATTCTTAGCCTGTATATGTTAAATGGATCTCCTGTGACTGAATTCTTGGAGTGTGTCTGTATGCCTGCAAAACAGATTGTAAGCACTTCTTGGTAAATCTTTGAACAACTACTTTATGAGCTAAAAGTCCTCTAATACTGCAATAAAACCACCAAGGGAACAAAGCACCAAGGAAATTGAATGTACGGTACAAAACATTATTTTCCATGGATTTAAGAGCCATTTACCTTTTTTTCTAACCTGCTGCAATATTAAAGGATAAAGTTGCATGCCATATTAATGATATAGTACATTTGGAACATGCTTCTTTTCCTGAACTCACTTTGTAAACGTTTGCAAGTTTCAAATGGAACAGACTGCTTAGTATTTTATAGCTTGTGGATCTCAGTGCTGTATAGAGCTCTTGCCCAAAAACTAGACTTACAAAAAGTGCAGGTGCTGAGGTTCTTGGAAATAAATGTGCCACAATGCAAGGTGCCACAATGCAACAGAAGAACCAGTTTTGCTTCTTTGTAGAACCTTTCAAATGAGCGATTATTTCAGAAAGATTCTTCAGGTAATGAGAAGCAGTTCTGATTTTGAGAATGTTTTGTGAATATTTTGAGTGTTGCTTTTGTCAATAAGCAATATGTTACTGTTAGAGTAAATTAATGGTACTATTGACAGGTGCTGAAACATTGTTTAGAACCAGTTGTGTAGGTTTAATACTCTGTTTTTTTTTTTTTTTTTACTTAAATGTGTGAATTTCCCCACTGTGGGACTGAAAAGGATGACCTTATCCCTTATTCAGATCTTCACTTTTATACGAAGGGATTCAGTATGAAAACACATTGCACTCTCAAATAATTGGCTGGA
Source organism: Acestrorhynchus altus (assembly GCA_034509495.1). NCBI lineage: Eukaryota > Metazoa > Chordata > Actinopteri > Characiformes > Acestrorhynchidae > Acestrorhynchus > Acestrorhynchus altus. The sequence goes on from CM067518.1 coordinate 17,827,469, forward strand.
TTTGTTGACATCTAATGAGCATGCTATTACACATTATTAGTGTCTTATTTCTTTGCTGTATTTCTGAGCCTGTCAGATGTCAGTGGTTCTATAGATGCCTCCAGATCAAAATAGAATTAATTTTGATTTTGAGATGGAGGCAGATGAGCCGCTGTGGTGACCCCTAAAGGGAGCAGCCAAAACAAGAAGAAGAAGAAGAAGAGGTTTAATGCGTGCAGTTACAGGGAGAATTCAAGCTACATGCAATTAGGGTAATTACAGTAATTACGCAGGAGTGCATGTCACTCCAAAACCTTAAGCTGTAGGCAAGTAAATTTGCACACTATTGTGGAAATTATAGTTGTTTGCTATGGTAACTGCAGTTTTGTTTGACATGATGTTTGTGGACTCTTACACCACTAAGATTGAATATTTCTGTTGTTTATTGATTATTTTTTAGTAAACTGAACTTAATCTCCTGATTCAGAAAATGTTGGTCCATTTTGCTGCCCAAACAGACTGTTTGTCAATAATATCTATTATATTATTAGCAAGTGGATTTTGATTGGCTGTTAATGAGGTCGCAGGAGTAAGGATTGTTGGTGCACAGCCATTGGAACTTAATAAATAGGACTTGTAGTGCTGAGATTTATGAATCTGGCTCAGTGTTTCTTCTCATACAGTAAACCTCTTCAGGGTTGATCACTGAGCTATCTGAACCAGACTCAAGTGAGGATGAGGTGAAGAGAGCAGTATGGTTCTTCCATTCCCACCGGGTAAGAACACTCAGTCTCCTTTGGGAATGAAAGTAAGTGTGGGAGTGCAGTGTTGGCCTGAGGGCAGGCTGCTGTATGAAGTGGTATTGTTTTATAGAAAATCTGTGTGGGGTGTAGGGGACCTGTCTCTCTGACAGCAGCAGGCCTTTGGTGGGGAGGAAAGGACAGCAGGTCAGTGTACCTCTGACATGTACAATAAAAGCTGTTAAAATGGAACAGTGTTGAAGTCTGGGGTGAAAAGTCCATTCAGAATGTGTTTGACAGGTGCGATGAACACTCCACCTGTGCCTGGATATGTACTAACAGCTGAATCGTTTCCTGTTCTGCAGGTCATCTCCAAACACGAGAACATGTTCTCTTCTTCTAGCAGCATGTCAGCACTTTCAGCAATTTTCATCAAAAATGCAAGAATTATAGTATTGGCAGTAATATAAATATTGGATATATGTGGAATATGTGGAATACTTCTATTGTAAACCCAGTGCTTAAAATCGTAATAAGTTTTTTTTTTTTCTGAAAAATATGTGTTTTGGCTGATACAGTCATGTAAACAAGTTCTTGAAAGCCTCTTTTTAAACATATTTAATTTTTATGATCCTCATTTTAGCTAGGTTAGGTAAGGGAGATGATTAAACTAAATAAAAAATAATCCCATTCTAAAATGGGATTATTAGAAAAATTTATTACTACTTAAGACACTGTCTCATGTAAACTTCAGGCATTAGTTTGGTTTGCTCTTGATAGATTAATTAAATGGGATCACCATGGGCAAATCCAGAGAGAAAGAAGACTGTAGGTGCATATGAGTGAGAAGGGATTTAACCCCTGATTATTTCACCCCAAGTATTAATAATTGGTAAAAACATGGAAAGCAGTTAAAACGGTTCCAAACATGAAGGGGTTAAAGGAAGTTAAAGAACATAAGAAATCAAGAACTCCCTTGAACATCACACATCTGAGAGAATTCTGCATGGAGAACTGGCATTATTCAATGTCAGAGACGAATAGATATAGAAATTGTCTTATTGGGGGTTATATCTAACCTTTTCGTAGTTAATTCATTTTATTTTTATTAAATTAAGTCAGTTGTTTGTTTTTGCAAAGATTATACAATTATGTCACACTGATATATAGAAATTGTATGAAAATAGGTAAAATATTATTATATCCATATTTCTTAATGAAGAATAAAATATTTAAGGTCCTTTTCTCACACAACTGTATTTTACTATTTTATTACATTTATTAAATTGTAATTTGTTCATCAAAGTGTTTTAAATCACACTGCGAAACCTCTAATAACATCATTACAAATGAGTAAATACAATCCATCAAATTATATAGAAATTCATTCTTAACTACATTACATGTTGACTGGCCCACTAGATCATGTCAGTTTCAGATCTGGCCTCAACTTCCTTCCCTTGCTTTTATCAAAGCGTGTGATTAAACTGGACAAAGACATATTTAAAAGTCTTCTGCGACATGAACCAAAAAGACAGGACATTCCTCAGACATGCCTTGTCATTTAAGATTACTGTCCTCCGGCTGACCTGTGATATCTCCATCATCATCCCATAAGGAATTCCATTTTCTGCCAAATATTTTTGCTGGTCCCCCTCTAATCTTCATATAGAAGATTACCAGCCACCTTCACAGCACTGAATACAGGCAACACAGAGCACAACAATAAAGTCCTGTGTTCAGTGTTACGTGGTACTGGCAGTGCAGAAGGGCCTCAGAGCCAAATCGCTGCAGTTACATCCTGCCACTGGAGATAGTTAAAAAAAAAAAAAAAGAAGTGTAACAAATTAAGGATGCATTTTGCAGATGTTTGGAGCACAGAATTCAAAGTACATCCAGCAGAAAAAGGAAAGTGAAAGATTGTTAGATGAACCACTGTATACCACTGTGATGGACTGGGGGGAATTGGCTGCAGGTGATGTTTGTTGTACTGCACTGCTTCTTCTTGCCTTTTTCCTGTGCTTCTGGTTTTGTTCAGCTGTCTCCATTCCTCTGGAGGAATATGGGAGTACATTCCAAGAGGCCTCACATGGTTGGTTAAGCCTTGTGAAAATTATAAATACAATTGTAATGCAGAACATTTTCAGTTATAATAGAAGTCAGGTTACATACTGATAAGTTGGATATTTGATAATGTAATGAGAGATTTAGGGTGTTTTCACACCTGTAGTTCATTTGCTTTGGTCTGGAACAGTTGTGAACTAGTGTAGGTGGTTTGGACTGTTTTCCCACTAAAGGAAAAGCACATTGTCGTGCATCTCAAGAAACCATATGAGAATGTTCTCTCCATTGATTGGTCAAACATGTCTGGCGGAGGAGCAATTGCAGAGATGGCATTTGTTCATAGCTGTAATGGTTATCTGGCCAATATACCAGTTGAAATTACCTCTGCAGAGTCATTTAGCTCAAAGCTGTGGATAACATCTTATACTTGGATCAGATCGATGTCAAATCATGTTCTGAACACAAACTCATTTCTCCTTAAAAAGTTGTTTGTCTGATATTCCAACACACAATATTAAGAAAACCATTAACATCTAGACAATATGGTATAAATATAATAACACGGTAATTTCCAGTACACACAATACAGTACATCACAATGTTTCTTCTTTCTGTCATCCCATACATTAAAATGACACATTCCACACATTGCACTGCACTAAATGCAGTTTAATAGCACATGCATGCGACATACTGTAATTGTAATTTATACCAGTAATAATAAAATTTTCTCATATCATGCACTAGAGACACAATGATTTTGGAATCATATCTCTATTGGTAGTTGTTTGGTTTAAAAATTGGGTCTCAATTAAAACTTGGAACCCTTTAAAAGAATTTTCTGAATAGATATCCCATACTTGATACAATTTTCTTAATATATCCTCATTGTCAAAAAAATAGACATGAAGGATCTGTGATATCACAACACAGGAATACATGCATGCAGACTGTTACAATGACTGCCCTTAACACCATGTCAAAGAGTATAATATGTGCCAAACAGTCATGGAATCACTCAGAGTCCCACTTTCGAGTGCACCAATGAATGCATGCCATACCAGACCTATCCCTGATTGAAAATATTTGGTATGCTTTTGGATGCACCATCAACATTCCACTCTTCCAAAAAATTTGCAGGAACTGAGTGAGAATATTCCAGCTGGATTGGATTGATCACAGGGCACCATAATGAACATCTACAACATAATGTTGAACAGTCTGATGCCATACTGAGAGACACTGCTTCAATATGTGTAGCTCAAAAAATATTGCCCACATCAGTTAAAAATTTAACTATTTATTAGTTCCTGGTAACAATTGTCTTCCTTCCTAATAGCATTGCAGACTGTCACTTCCTTCTGGGTGCAATTTTTTTTGGATGATGAGTCTATAATATAAAGTGTATAAAGTGTATCATTTACTTTTCACTATCTTTTCTTTGGAGATGTAGTGTATTTATCATGATTTGCTAATGAAAATCAATGAAATGCTGAAAAACAAACAAACAAAAAATTCAAAGAATCAACATTGTATATAATTATTTGGAGTTTGAGTTCCAAATATCTTGATTACAGCTTCTCTGTGCCAATTTTTCTGCGACATTCATGCCCATGATGAGTGTAAAAACTTTACATTATATGTGTCTCTAAAATGACAACATTTACTCTCCATTTTACATATTTTGTATATATATATATATAGTGGTATCAGCAGATATCAGATATCAGCAACTGCTAACTCAGGCTGCACAATAAGTTTAGTAAAAACACATTGGAGTATATCTTTTTTTCTGAAGTATATATTGTGATTAAACATTTAATTTAATTAATTTATTAAAAATGAAGGATTTCAGTTATACAATCAGACCCTGACATCCATCATGCCCTCTGTGAGTCAAGATTGGAGTAAAATAAATGATATTGGGCAGATAGAATTTTTAAGGTTTAATATTATGTCATTGAAAATGAATTTACTGCATTTATCAGCAAATAATTATAAGATTTAATTGTTATCCTTACATGCTTGCAACATAAGTATTGCACATTTCATTGATGCTGCTGCAAGGATATCTTGTGCAGCCGTGCTGCTAGCTATATTGAAACATCATGCTGTAGTTTATTTAAAAATGCATACAAATAGAAAATGTATTCAATCAGAATACATCAATCAAAAAATTGTGCAGTAATGTACTTGGAACCACACATTTGTACTAAACCACTATAAAAAATTTGATAAAAAAATATACTAAGGTACACTTAAGATACACTGGGTATACTTTCTCCACTCTTCTAAAACACTTTAAGTTTATTAGTCTGAGCTGCCTGATTGAGCACTAAACACATTAAATGTACACTTCATGATAACTGTATAAACTATTCTTGCAGTATGACCACTGCGCTCATTAATCACATATTTAGCATATTTACATGTCTAGTCTTGATTTAGTCAAGATATTATTAGCAGACAAATATGCTTAAACCGTATTAGAACAGTGGTGAAAATAATATATACTAAGTATGACCAATATAAAACATTCTGTTTTAGTTGTGGTTTAGTACAAATTAGTGGTTCCAAAATAACTTAACTTAATAACCTAAGTATACTTTGTTTTTTACAAAAAAACAACAACAGCAAAAAAAAAAAAAAAGCAACAGTTTTTAATCACTGGGTTGAAATCTTACCGTGATTCACTGTGGTTCTACTAGCACTCTCCAGTATGAGTGCATTGTTCTGTATAAAAGACTAGGCAGAGCATTTGCATTTGCTTAGTACATTTGAGAAATAATAAAAACTGTTTGTCTCCCAGTGCTCTGACAAATAATGTCAACAGTGGAATGGACTCCCTGACTGTAATATCTGCAACAAGGTCAGCGAGAGTGTGATGGGGACCATGCATATTGTGCCAGAGAGACAGCTTGGAGACACAGTGCTCATGGTGAGGACAGGCTTGTGTGTGATGACAGACACATGTCAGACTGCCCAGGCTCTCCTGAGATGAGTGACTTCTATTATCCAAGCATGTTAAACACATCAAGGAGACATTCAGACTCACTGACTGCTTCAGGTTCAAATGTAAATGTGACCCTGGCCAAATACATACTATATTTGTCACTAGAGTATGTATTAACATTAAATGTTAAAATGTCAAAAGGCTAGTGTGATTGGGCATGATGGTGTCTGAAGTTTACTTCTTCATTTCAGCTCAGTTCAGTGCATTAACATTATGTATATGTTGGTCAGCAATGGACATTGAACAAATAAAAAGAAACCTGAAGCAGTCACATTTATTTTCACATAAAACAGAACAGCTGTTCTGATCATTAAAATGATAAGTTGAATCTAGAATTCATGGTAGTTCTATGCCAGGGGGGCATGACTCCACACCTGGAAGGATGGCCTCCAGCAGAGTTTGGTGGTCACTCCACTCAACCACACCAGATTCATCAGTCAAAGTGGGCGTGTTGGAAAGGGGCAGCTACCTCTATTTGAATTGTTAGATATATAATGTAGCTTATCTAATGTTAACAGCACAGTGCTTTAGTAACGTTAATTCAGAATTCAGTTTGTGAGTGTGTATGGAGCTTAAACACATCTCAGACCCTCACTTGTCAGTTTAGGCAATTGGTGCTGTTGAGCGTGCTGGGCCCAAGCTGTCCAGAATTGTTGTCATGACAAATGGTGTGACCGGCATGATGTGGTGGAGAGATCCTGCACCTACAAATACAGTGGAGCTGTGGATATCCAGACAGCATGGCTTAAAATCCCTCCAGATCTCTTCCATCCAACTGTGGAATGCAATGTTGAGGCGCTGTCAAGGAGGTCTTCACTGATACAAGTTTCTGTCCAATGATTTTTGGAACATCATTGTATGTTGGAGATTGGAAATGCTGGACAATAGTAAAGACAAAGCAAACCATCCCAATTGCTAGAAGGGATTCAGAGTGGGTTTATGTTTTACACTCCCAAAGAAAAGATCCTTGTTGATTTGAAAGAATAAGGTGGGTCTTATAGCTCCTTTTAGTCATTTGCATCTGCCACAGTCAACTCACATGAAGATTTATGGTTTAATATGATTCTGATGGAAGAAAATCCAGATGCTTTAGACCTTTTTCACAGTTGCTCTGTCATCATGTTCAGGTCTGAACAGGAATGTTATCAAATTTCCATTCGCATCATTAACAGAGTGCTCACCGCTTTTCAGCCTCCCTCTAAAATCTGTATTGGGTTTAAGCACAGCCAGCAGGAGAGCAGTTAAAACGCCTGGAAGTCCGTCCAACATGGATGGAAGGATAGCTTGTTTTGGCTGAGGTGCCTCATGCAAAAGTTCAAAACATTTGTGTGACCTTGCACGTCTGCTGCAGTGTGCTGTATACTGCTGCGATCAGCTCAGCGGCAAACTCAGTGAATGCAGTGGCAAACTGTAACTGTAAAGCATTTTTGTTCAAAATGATGTGTTTATAAAGTGCATCTCTGAACACAACTTCACATCCCTAAATGGACAGACTACAGCAATGTTTCTCAGTGCTATTAACGGAGGCATCCCTTCCCTGGATGTTTCAGAGCTTTCCCTGCTCCCACCACACCTGATTGATCTAATCAACTCATTAACAACCCCAACAAGCTAAAACATGCAGGGCAGGGGTGCCTCCAGGACGATGTTTGAGAAACACTGGATTATAGAAACTAAAACGTACTGCTTCATTGTAGAGGAGGTAAAATACAGGTTTTATTCTTCCCTCTCAGTCCATGTAAATATTAGCTACATTAGCAATTGCTGCCTTCACAACTATCAAAAGACCAGACTGGTTAACTATAGGAGACACGTAAATGTGCTTGATCCTACAAGCAGGTCAGTATGTGTGGATGTGTACAGGAGCATGGGGCTCAGTTCTGAGCCAGCATGGATTCAAGAAGAATTTGTACATATAAGACTAAAAGAGCATTACAGCTTTTCAGCTGAAAATTAACATTTTTAAGCTTTAGTATTAGTGATTTTGTGGGATGTTTTCATAGTTCATTCTTTTATTCTGCTATTTATGCTACTATTTATAGGAGAGTCATACATGACAGATATTGTTATTTTCTGGAGATCCTTGGTTACTCATATTTTTATTCATTGTAGATGTTGAGATGTAGAAATGAACAGAATTTATATATTTGTATTTTTTTCCCAATAATTTGTAGTTTTTTATAATAATTAGATTGACAAGGTTATTTATAATAAATTCTTCAAAATTCTTGACCCTGGTCATAATAAAGCACAACCTGAAGGTATCATTTTTGTTATTTATGTGTGTATTATTATTATCCCTTGTCAAGACTTTTATTCTGACATTTGAACACTAGGTGAGCAAAGAAAGAAGGCAAACAGTCCCTCACTTTTTGATTTCCTCTATAACCCAATAGCTGGGTCAGTGATGTCATTAGCCACACCTGCTCTTGCTGATCAGTCAGAGTCTGTATGCAGGTTGACCATGTACATGTGGACAGAGCAGTAAACATGCACCGGAAGTGCCTGGGATTCAAACTGGGATTTAATTCAGTTGGAAATTAGTGAATTTGAACTGTTTTCAAAGCTGGATTACTCACTGATCATTCATTCACACAATGATGACACCTTGGTTAGATAGGGTCCTGTAGTTTGTTATGAAATGTGTATTATATCTGTAGGTCACTTTGATTCTGAGAAATGAAGACTGGAAAAGGGCATGTAATGGCCCACAAAGTGCGAATCTTGGGTGCAAAGAGTTAAACTTGATGGATTGGGAACTCTCATAAATATGTTTGGTTGAATTGGGACTAGAAACCATGTCTATTGACAGTGTGAGCAAAGGGTGTTGTGGGGTCAGTCCATTCATGCAGTGTTTCAATTCCAACTGTTAGCTGTGAAAAGTCAAAGCTCCAGTGCAGATTCTGACATCAGATCAGTTGTACTTTTTTGTAAATATTCCGGAAATTCATTGTCATTCCTAACCATCAGTGGTGTGTGTGCTGAAACATGAAACATCACCTGTTACTGTTTTCCCAAATGGCTCTCCAGGAAACATCCCAGGCCACCTGGATTAGCAATCAAGAAGACAGTAACAAGTAACCCCTTTTGGCATGCGGAACGTCATCCACATTCCAATAAACAGAGGAAATCTATAACTATGGAGCTGCATTTCCCACTACAGACTGCAGTTTGTGTGTGTATAGGTTAGGGTTAGCTTGCAGTTGCGTGTGTCCATGTATTTGCCCTGCTGTGTCCTCTTCTCTACAGCACTTATCTAGGTGGGAACATTTTAGAAATGCTATGCTTAGACCAAACTAATGTGTTTGGCATGCCTTGATGAATTGCCTGCAAGCTCAGTCATTATTTTCACATTGCTGTGTGAGCTTTTTATGCGTTCATGTTTTATGTCAGATTTATTGAAAGGGGATTACAGCTTGTGAGAAAGGATCTCTCCTTGTAATGCATTGTAAATTGTTTTCTCTGGGCTTTGTGATTATTTCTGTATGAATTACACTGAGTGAGTGTCTCTCAGAGCAGTGCTGTCAGGATCAAAACAGACGGTTTGCTATGGACACAACAGCTGCTGCACATTTTCAGCCACACATGCTTGTGGCTGCTCATTTCTGTAGAACTTCATAACCATTTTGGGAGTATATAATCACTTGAGAAGAACAAGTGTTTGTTTCCATTAGATTAATAATTGGATACTTTTGTGCTATGTACTTAAAAAAACTTACAAAAATGTAAGAAGATTTGGTTGGTAGATCTGACGTTGTGAGACGTGGCAATGACAAGTTTACAGTTATTTGTATCATGTATGATTATGCATGTGACAAATAATCTTTTTGATTTGAAACATTAACATCTTGAACTGAAAGACTCATTTTCTTAGCATTCAAGATCACTCATTTAAATGTACTTAACATCTGTTTGTTTCCTGAATCCCGTCAGCTCTACTATTTCTAAAACCGAAAAACATAAGCAATGCATGCTGTGATACACACTTAAAAAGGAACTGTTTCCAAAACTGCAGGATGAAAGGACACTGACCCCCTGACTTTGAACTAGGATAATGTTCCTTCCTTAACACAGTGAAAGACAAATGGCTGTTTTGGAAGAAGACAAGTGGAACAGCATAGCAGTAATTTCGTCCTTTTTTTCTTGTGCTCTTTGCCTTTGCGTCTGGAGACCTTAGCTAGAGGTCAAGGGTCTGGACAGGACAGGCAGTCCTGGAAATAACACACACACAGCCTCCCCGTGAAACGTCCTAACAAGGCTTTCTGTCCTGGACATTAATAATTACACTCAAAACAAGCCATGTCTAATCAGGCCTTGGCCACATGCTGACAGTCTAATGATGGAGTAGCCTGGAGGGATCATATTGTCAGCAGATGTAGAGAACAATGCTAAAACTAATTTAAATACTGGAAGTGATGAGTTTTACACCCAGCTGGTTTTCAGTGCGGGCCTGAGAAAAATAGTTTTTTAATGCTTAGAAGTTGTAAATGTTTCATTAAAATGTAATTACCGCAATCAACACAATTTATTTCATAGTTATAGATTGAACTATGTGTACATTTGATTCACATTATGTAGTGAGAGGTATAGGCCTGCATTGAAATTTTCAGTTCCAGTGGCGAAAAGTGACAACATGGCAAAACAGAATTCTTCTGTTTACAAACACAAATGAGCTTTAAACACTTGAACACCTTCAATGGAGCATCTCAACTTGTTTCACTGCAAAAAATGCTCGGACCAGTTCTACAATACAGAGCTTTAATACACTTTAAGTTCAGTTCAGTGAAAACATTACTAAATGTAAATGTAAATCCGTAGCTGTAATTGCAGAAGCATTTTGTATGTTTTCTGTTTTCAACTGGCATTTCACTGTGTATTCACTCTTAAATCAAACATTGAGTCAGTGTTGATATTGCAATGTTGTTTTAACATTGTTTCAAAGTAATTTCAACATAATTTCACAATAAAAATTATATTGTCAAAATGCAACATTGATTTTTAAGTGTTTCAGCAACAACCAACTTTATTTCAACCACATTTCACCATTAAAGGTTGATGATGTGCCAGCTGGTGTTTATTCCCATCTGCAGTTTAGTTTCGTAGTTTCATATTGTCAGACTGCTGTTTAAGAAGTTACCTGCAGCTGTGACATTGAACCTTATAAAACACAATTCTTAGTTACATTTCTATTCTTACATAAACACAGGTGAATTGTGCTATATATATATATATATATATATATATATATATATATATATATATATATATATATATATATATGTGTGTGTGTGTGTGTGTGTGTGTGTGTGTGTTTGTGTGTGCATACATGTTCACAGCTGTGTTCACAGCTTTTAGGTGCTACAACTCTCTAACTTCCTGAGAGATCAAAGACCATATTTTCATTTACTTTATCATTTTAATTTTACCCCATTTTTTTGGGTTGATGATGAATTATTTCATTTAAAACCATACCAATATTAACAATAACTGCGACATATAAAGGGTAAATATCCTAAGTACCATTATTGTGAACTAGTGTCACAACTTAAGTGGGCATTTAGTTTGAAGTTTAACTGATAGGAAGGCAGCTCTCACATTCTTTAAGAGAGCTGTGTTGTGGAGAGGAGACACCCTGGACCCTGCAGGCTATTTGATAAATAAACCTACAGTGGAATGTTAGAGCAGCAGATCAGCTGTCTAATTACCTGTGTTTATGCTCCACATACACATCTGTCTGTGCTTTCATCCCCCAGATGGGCAAGAGGCCCCTAGTTTTCAATCTGGCAACGACTAAATGTTCTTCTGTATTGTTATGATTAAAAACAAATCGAGAAAATTACATTTATGCTCAGAAAATCAGATTTTTAAGTAATTCATTAACTTTATTGCATGAAATAAGTATGTGATCACCTACCAACCAGCAAGAATCCTGGTTCTCTCAGACCTGTCAGTTTTTCTTTAAGAATGCGTCCTATTCTGCAGGGGGCCTAATTACTTGTATTCATTGCACCTGTTTGAACTTGTTACCTGTATAAAAGACACCTGTCCACACACTGGATCAATCATACTCCAACCTCTCTACTATGGCCAAGACCAAAGAGCTGTCTATGGACACCAGGGACAAGACTTGAGCTGCTCGAAACCAGGATGGGCTACAGGACAATAGGAGAGCAGCTTGGTGAAAAGGCAACTGTTCTCACAAATATTAGAAAATGGAAGAAACACAAGATGAGTGTCAATCTTCCTCTGTCTGGAGCTTCATGCAAGATCTTGCCTTATGGGGTAAGGATGATTCTGAAAAAGGTCAGTATTCAGCCCTGAACTACACAGGAACACCTTGTCAATGACCTGAAGAGAGCTGGGACCACAGTCTCAAAGATTGCCATTAGCAACATACTACGTGGTCTTGGTTGCACACAAGGTCTCCCTGCTAAAGCCCACATGTTCAGGCCTGTTTGAACTTTGCCAATGACCATCTGGATGATCACAAGATTTTGGCCAACAACCTCCTTCTCTCAGTAAGGGCATTGAAGATGGGTTGTGGCTGGGTCTTCCAGCATGACAATGACCTGAAACACACAGCCAGGGCAACTAAAGAGTGGCTTTGTAAGAAGTATTTTAAAGTCCTGGAGTGGCCTAGCCAGTCTACAGACCTGAAACCAACAGAAAATCTTTGGAGGAAGCTGAAACTCAGTTACCCAGTGACAGCCTCAAAAGCTGAAAGATTTGGAGAAGATCTATATGGAGCAGTGGGCCAAAATCCCTGCTGTAATATGTGCAAACTTGGCCTAAAACTACAGGAAAACATTTCCTCTGTAATTGTAAGGTACCAAATATACAGGTTTCTGTACCAAATATTAAGTTCTGCTTTTCTATTGTATCAAATACTTATTTCATGCAGTAAAATGCTAATGAATTATCTAAAAATCATACATTGTGATTTTCTGGATTTTCCTTTCATGTGTACCTACAATAAAAATTACAGACCTCTCCATTCTTTTTAGGTGGGTAAACTTGCAAAATTGACAATGTATCAAATTCTTTTTTTCCCCAGGGTATGAAGGTAGGTACCTCTGCATAAGAGCAGCATTTCTGTTGCCATAAATGGAAATGTAATAAAGCCAGATTCCAGGCTCTTACAGAACCTCCACTCTGTTAGTGACAAGTGTGTTGTTAAGGAACGTGCTAAACACCCGCCACAGTACACATGCCCCACACCCTTCACGCCTAATCAGAGTGGCAGGCTTCCTGAACCACTTCCATCTGCCTCATATTTCTCTCTCCGTGGCAGCACCCACTCTAAATATTTAGATAAGAGTGAGGCAGGGTGTCGACAGAGGGATAATGGGAGGAAATATGAAGATATAACTGTATGTAATGGCACACTTATTACGACAGAGAGAACATGCTTCGATGACAGTTCTGAAGTTGCAAGTGCCAACATTGCTTTCTATTATTTCCTCTCTAAGCTGCTGGAATAGCCATGGTTGGTTCAATAAGATGAAGACAGGCAGGGGGTAACTCTCACATGTGCATCCAATTTAGGGTTTTGTGATGTTATTGCAGCATCAAGTCTCTTTCAAGTCGGTCGCTGGCAAAGGGCTTGTGTCGTGAGGAAATGGGATTGCATTTCCTTCAGCAAACAGGACAGTGAGTGTACAAGAAGTGTCTCATGCTGCCGAGGTCAAAAGTCATCTTGTGAGACAGAAGCTCTGATGGCAGTCTCTGGGTTGGGATCTGAAGGGGCTGAACAGGACATCTGTAATAGATTTTTAATGTGTATACAGAGACTTCAGAGAGTTACTGTCACAGTTTTATTTGCCACTTAATTGCTTCATTGAAATCTGATCTCGCTTGCAATTGGGCAGCTTTCTCAAAGAGGTTTTCACGGCTCATCTTCATCCCCAGTCTCTCTCCTTTTATCCCAGTTCAAAGGTGTCTAATGTGGCCTTTTTGATCAGAAACGTTTCCATTTAAGGCTACGGCACCAACTGGCTTGAAAAAACAGTCCCTGGTTGACTTATGGGTTTTGAGGCATTAGGTGTCTGAAAGCCGCCTTGCAGGCTGGCTTCTACTTTAGCTGTTGAAAATTCAGTGGGAAAGTGAGAGATAAAGTAGGAGACATTTCAGCAGTTTGTCATATCTCATGTTCTCCTGTTGGGGTCTTGATATGTAGCACACTTTGGTCACCTGCGTTCACATTCCTAGATAAACACTGTGTTAGTTCTTTAACATTTTCCATGTTCTACTGTCTCACAAATAGCAACACTAAGGGTGAAGATAGTCTTCAGAGTTATGACAGTGTTGGGTAAGTGGTACCTCTAAATTGGGGGAAGGGGAGGGGGATTGGGATACAAAAACAAAGAAACACCTTTTGCTTTTGTGACAAACCTTGCTCATTCAAAATATGAACTTATATTTTAGGAGCCAAGTCTTGGCTGATCAAGTACACTTAGAGTAAAGTAGGCAATGAGCCTTTCATTGCTGGTTGTTTGATGGTCCTTCTAACCTCAGGTTTGTCCTCAGTAGGCCCAATTGGTTTGAAGTCAGGTGAGAGGTGAACACAGTCCCTCCATCATGTTGATATGGCATGATTCAGATCATGAACCTCTCCTTTCCTTCTCCATACTCTAATGAAGCCTCTGGGGTCCATGAACTTGCTGGCACATCATATTCAAAGTTTCTCAGTGTCTCTATTAAAATAATAAAATGCATAAATGTGGCTCAATCATTTCCTGAATCTGTAGAGTCTGCAGTTTCAATTACATCTGATCACGAGATGTATGTGACTCACATGCAAAGTTAAAGGGCTACAAAGAAGGGTTGAGAAACTCATCTTCTGCTTCTCACCATGTCTAACTGATGGATTTGTGTGCCTGACGTCTTCCTGTCAACTGTAATTATTGGATTCATGCATCTATGTGTAAAAATGAAAAATGAACACTCAGAAAGTCACTAAGGGCTTATTCATCATGTTAAAAAACTATTAGATTATCTTGTCATGCAGTGCCATAGGTTGGGGCCTGAGAGCTGAGATTCTGAGAGTCTGAAAATTTTGATATAAAATGGGTTTTATATGCACGTGTCTTTAAAGGTGAAAAAAAATATCTTAGACCCCAGAGGATTAATCTTGATTTTATGAATCCAAAAAAAATGTGTTTCAGTACTGGGCAGATGAAGCTTTTCTGACCCTTCTGTATTTAAGTGTTACCAGTGGTTTAGTTAACTTGAAGTAAACCCTGTTTATTTACATTCATAAACGATTTTGCCAGTGACACACCTACTTCTTCTGAAGTGTTTTTGACTTATCTAGATGTTGTGAATGGAGTTTTCTACACCATAGAAAGAATTCTGTTTTTCGTAGGGGAGAGACTGTGATCTTTAAAGAGTTAATGCATTATTTTTCTTAAACCTCTTGAATTAAAGTTGTGATGACACGTTAGGATTCTTCAAGGCTTCTTCATGCCTGACTTGACCTGAATCATTTATTTGACTTGACTAAATCACTGGCTTCTGATTGTTATGAGATGTATTGCATCTACAACCTTTCTGAAGGCCTCAGAGAGCTCTTTATATCTGGCCATGGTGAGCCCACTTACTTCAACAATCAAGAGCAAACCAAACTAAAAGCCTTAGATTTAAATAAGACAGAATCATCCAAACTCATCTCTATGTTCTAATCATCTGCAGTAAAAAAAATGTGGGGGTGTCTAAGAAGAAAACTGCATTACTTACATTTTTACAGCAAATTTTTTAAAAGACCTCCATCACTTCCATCGCATTTTTCTTAAACCTCCAAAATTAAAGTTGATTAAAGTTCACACTACAATCACATCTTTATTGCTTCATCTTAAATTCGTTGTGGTGGTGTACAGAGGGTAGATTGAAAAAAGGTTTCTCCTTCCAAATACTTATGGACTTAAGTGCAACCAGTAGTTTGTATGTTAAAGGAAACCCTCCGTATTCATATTCAGTGTCTTTCAAGTTGCTCACATGTATATTTCAGCTCAATAATGACCTCGTAATTTATAGGATCCAATAATATTCCGAAGAAAAATACTTGAATACCAAAACGTATGACTCAAGGAGAGACTTCAGGAGTCTGTACTCACTGCAGTTTATTGCGTACACTTATATACTTATCTAAGTCATACAATAACATTAAACAGAGCCCTTTTAGAGAAAGGCTTTCATTCATTTGAATCATACTTGTGTGTACACAAGGAAAGGTTTTAGAGCCCAGAGTTCCAAAGATCAGCAGAGCTTTCAATTAAACAATTCAGAACAGCACTATGTGGAGTACAACTTTAGTGCTTGGGCATGAGTCCATTTCTTTTCTCGTAACATGGAACATACACCTGCGAGTCAGGAAATCACTCAGTGCTTGTAAAATAGGAATCTATTGAAGTCAGCGTTTTTGTCCGCTGTTTAATGATCATTTGTAAAAAAAAAAAAAAAAAGCTGTGGGAAATTGTTTTACTGTTTTACACTTTGATTTACTTAATATTCCATTCTGTGTGCTGAGGGGTGAGCATTTTAAATCATAAACTATTATGGATAGTTCTTGACTATACTTAATCACTACCTTTAAAACCTGTTAATGTGACATTTAACTAATTGTTAACTCTAATTAACTGTTGGTCTAATTCTGAAGCATTTCTAAAGCAAAACATTTGACATTAAATGTGGTAAGAGTTGGATTCAGGTTTTGTGATGACACTTTAGGATTGTTGAAGACTTCTCTACACCAGCCTGACCGGGTCAAGTTGTTTCAATGGGTCATGGCTGTTTTTTGACTGTCATGAAATCTTTTTAAATCACTTACCAGGCTTATATGCATCTACAACCTTCTTTCTGAAGGCCTCTGAGAGCTCTTTGAATCTGTCCATGATGATCCCACTCACTTCAACAAACAGGAGCAAACCAAACTAATGTCTCACTTTTAAATAAGGTTTACAAAACCCTATAATGATGGTCTAATCATTTGCAGCTGATATGGTTGCACCTGATTTTAGGTTAGGGTGCTGTGGATACCGATATATTTTAGCTGAATGGCGATATACGGGAAGACATATGATGTGAAAAATATAATGTGAAAAATATGGGTATCCAGTCAAATCATTTGTATTTTTGCTATATTTAAACATATTATTTCTGCTTCATAAAGAGCAGGGGGTGGAGCCAAGTGGGGAGCAGAAAAAGGTTTTGCACAGGATTGAAACAGATCATTATTTAAAACCTTTAACTTAAACTATGTCGAACCATATCACGTTCTGTTTATATTCCGACGTGAATATACATTTTGCTACATTTTTCTAAAGAAAAGTGCATTTCTAATAAAGTGACATTTCATGATTTTGATCAGTGATCATTTTCATCAGTTATTCTCAATATTTATCAAATGAAGATCAAATGTCCATTTGTTTAAACATTTGAAAAACAAGGTTTTCATGAGCTTTCCTACATTTTCCCACATTACTGTAGCTGCTTATAGCACTGGAAGTTCTGTATACTCCTTGTCTAGACTGCATGAAGATATTCTAATGAATATCTCAGCAACAGCCACATGCCAAAAGAGACTTTAATGTCCAAAGAGGTTTGGACAGGTTCCAGCAGCTGTCGTGGGGGACTGTAAAAATCAGTGGACCATGCAGTAATGATAGTGATGCTCAATGAAAATGACAGAAGCAGCAGCACTAGGGGCAAGTCCACAATGATTCTGGTACATTTCTAACCAAATAAATGATTTGCGCCTTTATAGGTTTTCCTCTGCTCGTGTATTTCTTTGGAGAGACTCCTGCTCTGAATATTTAAGCTTTAAAACAGCCCATGCAACTCTGAATGGTTTGTTAATGAGATGATTAGTATCACTGGATGTGGTGGGGTGTGTCCAGGTCAGATCAGATGTAACTGTTTAGATCAGATCGCAGTTGTAACAAATGGATTGGAATTTTTTTTTTATTCCATTTTACCCCCAATTTGGAAGGGCCATTTACCCAACCCCATTAGGACTCTCCTTCATCACGTACAATGCTCCCACCAGGATGGTGAATAACAGTGTCAGTGCTTTCTTTCTTCATTCCACACCACATTAAAAGTTAATAAAAGTGTTATATATATAATATATATATAACACTGCTCTCTACTCACATGCCAGAGTGGTGGCAATGCACATGTCCATACTCAGTATGCTGTTATGGTTCTCTTTGCACATTTCACAAACCAGTATTTTGCAAGCTCTGTTCACAGCTGCTCAATCTTTGTGTTGTTGTGTAGCTTCAGCACAGAGATGGGCACTCAAGTTAACCTCAGACATGACATTAATAATAACTTGTGAACAATAATAGGGACTTGTGCCATGACTTTGACTCTAGCCTAAAGACTCATGACATGACTTGGACTCTAGCCTACAGACTTGTTACTTGACTTGAACTCTCACCCAGTCTCTGCAGCAGGGAAGAGCTGCAGTGGTTGGATCTCTGTGTGGAGCTGCACTTTGCTTGGAGCTAACTTAGCGATAAGCAGATCATTGCATACCCGCTACAGGACATTGCTGCACATTGACTTTTCTGACTGGTGGTGAGGGAACCTGCCTTGCAGGTTCTATTCCCTGAACTGGCAGGACTTGACTGAAGTGCCCTTGAGAAAGGCACTTAACTCCTCAACTGCCCACCACTCTGGCCATGTGTGCTCACTCTCCCCTCATGTGTTTCACTGTGTAGAGGACACATTTTCAAGCAGAGTAGATCTGCATGCATGTTTATGTTTTATTAGTTTTAGCAGAGCCACTGGGGAACAAACGGTCATGCTTAGACATGGCTAACATTTCCTGTGTTTTGAGTTTTAAGAGCTGGACTGCCCTTCAGAGGTCAGTGCAGCCAGAACAGGCGCGCTATTGGTGGAGGACGGGAACTTGTTTTTATCATGATAACCGACTTTCCTGGGCATATTGTGTATCTCATCCCTTCTGGAGAGAAGATTTTCGAAGAGAAACTTCAGTAATTTATTGTTTTATCTTGCTCTCTGTTTAAGTCATTTTCCATATGTTGGTTTTCAGTATGAAGATAATGTACGTGGTCCTGCAGATAGAATTATAAATGGAAAAATAATCTTATCACAAAGTGGTGTTTGCTTCCCTCTAGAGGTGTGAAATGGGAAAAGATGGGTATCTGACACAGTTGATTGATTCTCATATGGTTTTCCACATGGACAGCATTCCTCCTTAAAGGAGACTCCAGTCATTCCAAAGGAGACCTTTTTTTTTTTATCAAGTGTTCAGGTCTATTATCCACAGTGGAGTATAGAGCTTTCAGTCAGACAAATCTTATCTGTGTATGAAAACTGGAAATTTCACCATCCTTTCAAATCACTTAAGATCTAAATATCAATGTGTAACTCTACAATAGCTGGAGATGAGTTCACTGTCAGGAGAACAGTATACATTAAACAGTGAAAATGTACGCCTGTAATATTGTTCGATCAAGGTTATCACTTTTTTAAGGTTTTTCTTCTAGAAATTGAAAGATAACATACAGTTTGAACTATATTATCATACAAAAGTATAACATTTGGGAGAAAGACCACACCCCTCCCAAGGACTAACTCCTTCTCGGCACCATTACACTCCCTATAAAATCCGAACTCCAGTCCATGCTCTGGCCTGCCTGGCAAGGGGGGGGGGGGGGGGGGGG